>CM057381.1:68220000-69420000 GCA_030015415.1 Cynopterus sphinx | reverse complement strand
ATTTGCAGTTGCTCCCCAGCGCTAGCATCACTGCCTCAGCTTCATCTCAGATCATCAGGCATTGGATTCCCATAGGAGCACCAGTCTCTGGTACCAGTCTAGTGGTAAATAGAATTAAAGAGATGCAGAAGGGTATAATTAATTGAAATTGAAGTTAAGCAATGAATATATCAGAGGCTGAACTTCCTTTGGGTTATTTCTAATGACCCAAATCCTAGCTCTCCTAGGATTGCATCTCGTGTGAGGTCCAAATCAGAGAATCCGGAGTGGGACAATCCAGCCCTTTCCCTTACAGGGAAATAGGTATTCTTCACCAGTGAACTTCAAGAAGTGCCCTTTATGTTAGTGTTTTTGGTAAATCCCAGGAATGAAGTCTATTATGTAATCCTGAAATACTCAAAGATGGCCTTGCCTTTCAAGATGCAAGGTGGTGCCATAGCCCTGACTTGGCTGTTCTGGCCTTGAAATGTGTAGAAATGCCCTCAGCGCAGAGATGGCACACCCCATACCCTGAACTTAGCTTTGCCTGTGACAGCAGAGCAGTCTGTGATGTGTTAGCTCATTGCTTAACTCCAGCACACCAATGTCTTTGTTTCTGTTCTTAAGCTGTATTTTGCATACATTTTCAGTTCCGATTGGTTTTCCCTATATTTTCTATTTGAAAAATTGCATCTGTACTAGAATCTTCCTTGCTTCATGAAGGTATGATTACTTGGACAGCTATTGATAACATTCCCCTTTCATCATCTCTGCTTTTTTTGATAATCTATATCCTTTATTCAGTGCCAGTTGCTGGTGTTGGCTTCAAATTCTTCTGATATTAGGAGTTCAAAATAGAAAACTTTGAGGTTTTTTTTTTGACTTGTCAGTTTCTTCCTTAAAATCGGTAAGAATGAGGATAGAATAACACAAATTATAGAATCAAAGATAGGGAGAAAAGCAGCAAGACCAAAAGCAAAAGAATATGTGCACTGTGGTTATCCACTTTGCTAGGGACTCTAGCGTTTATCAGTCTTGGGACTTTGATGAGTTTTGCCATCTTAAATATATTTCTGTTCTCTGTTCTGACAATGATGTGCAGCAAGTATGGGCAGCTGAAAATAAGACTTGATTTAAAAAAATTACAGTGGTGCTCTTGATCCTTCTGAGATGGCAGATTATGAAAAATGGGTTTGAAAAATAGACCCCTATTGTGAAAAATCACATTTGGATGATAACTGAATACGTGAAAACCAGGTAACACTTTGGTGTCTTGCATTTACTATAACATAGCTGCCTGTCAAGTGAAAGATAAAAAATTACAAAGGATTCTTGTGGTGATGGAACTATATAGTATCTTGATTATGGTGGTAGATATATAAACCTACTGTGGTGATAAAATAGTATCAGACTTAATAAACATACATATACAAAAATATAACTGGAGAAATTAGAATAAGATTGTGGGATTGGGATTGTATAATGTCAGTTTCCTGGTTGTGATATTGTATCATAGTTTTGCAAAATGCTACCACTGGAACAGACTGGGAAAGGTATATAAGAAATTTTATTCTATTATTTTTTATAACTGCACTAGAATCTATTATTATGTCAAGAAAAATTTCAATTAAAAGAGACTTGCCATGAAATCTCTGGTCTCAGCATTGTGTATGATGATCTTTGCTTCTGAAAAAAATAAATTAGAGCAAATCACTTTAAAAAATTAGGAAATAAGAATATAATTGCAAAGAAAAAACATCTCTGGAAATTTTAGCTAATTTGCTTATAAGGAGAATGATATCTTAATCTGTTTCTTGGAAGGAGGTTTAGTTTAAAAGTTTTAGAGTAATATAAGCAATTTAGAAATAATGCATAAAAATGCACTTTCAGTAAATTTTTAAATGATGTGATGTGCATTTTCATGTGTGAGACTTTAAATGAAACTGTTAAATAATAGACACTATGATTTACTTACATGATTATTTAGAGAGCAGAATCTGTATTCATTATATTTTAAAATCTATAAAAGATGAGTTCTTTCTCTTCACATCCATAATGCAACCTAAACACATAAACTCAAGTAATAAATCAAGTAATAAAAACACTAAGCTTACCATTCTAGGTCATTGTTCGCCATTTGAGTGTGTGTGTGTGTGTGTGTGTGTGTGTGTGTGTGTGTGTGAGAGAGAGAGAGAGAGAGAGAGAGAGAGAGATAGACAGACAGACAGACATTGGGAAGCCACATTCTTATTCCAACTATCTTTCCTTAGTTTAAAATGTTCTCTGACTTTTTGAAAATACCTTTAGATTCTATGATACATTAATTTGGATATCATCAAGAGAGGGAAGTGTCTGTTTTTTTGAGGAGGGTGAAATAGTCAAAATCCTTCATGTTACGTTTGGTAAACAACATGGTAGATGAGATTGAATCATGTTCTATTGGACTCCCAATAAGGTGTTACTGTAAAGCAATACATTTGCTTTTCTTGTGTGGTTTACTTTCTGCTTCTGAAAAAAGCAAAAAAAAAAAAAAAAATCCTAGAGCTTAAAGAGGTAAGCATATGTGACACTCATTTACTCGGTTATATTTGTCACAGAGCCAGTTTTATGACTCTGTGAACAAATCTCATGCATAATATGATTTGACACACTGGGTATAATTGGATATCAACCAATTCATAAAGACATACTTGTTCAATACCTACTATCTTAATGATGAGGGAATAAAAAAAGGAGTCTTAGATATATTTTCAACCCAATGAGATAATTTCATTCCATATGATTTACTTACTCCTAACACTTATTATTGATAGACGGATCTGCTAGTCTTGACCCATTTTATTGAGAGATTGGTGGTTACTACAGCCTGGACTGTGCATCCAGAATGGAGTGTCTAGCAGGCGTGTGAAACTGCAAGCAGGCATGTGGGCCAGAGCTGCTGAGTGGAGGGAGCCTCGATGACACTGAACAGAAGGCATCCATCAAACTCCTAGGATGAGTTGGTAAAGAATTTGTGAGGATTCTTGATCTGGAAACTCTGGGGAGATTTCTTTGTTCACAGTTAGAGTTGAGAAGTGCTTTTTGAGTCCTTCACCATAGGAAGGCTATGCTCTCCTATATGTCCTCTGAGGAGACCCAAGCAAATGCTGCGCTTCTCCATAGCTCAGTTACAGTTTATGCAAAGGTCAAGAAATCAGAGTCTTACATGTTATGCTTGAGAATGAACCTGTGGACTCTGGGTTATCATGAATTAAATCAAATTTACATAAGACCCTGTGAATTACACAAAGGCTCCACTCTGGACTCACAGATTGTGGGTTGTGATCAAGTTACCGAATACCCAAGTTGCTTCTCCAATCAGCCTTGTTTTTGAATGTTGATATCTTTGATCAAGGTTCCAAAGTGATTTTAACCTTCTTGCTTATGTGTTTCAAGAATGACATTTTGCTATCTCAAATGAGTCATCTAAAATTTTAATTTAATGACCTACAGAAGTCTACAGACTGCAAAAATATAGATTATATTAATATATAACATTCATGTGTAGAAAAAAATTTTCTAATAGAAATATTTGGGCTAAGTTCTCATAAAAGGAAAGCTCACTCATAGAGAATATATAATGTAAATAGCTAGATGTGTTAAAAAAAGAGAGAGAGAGAAGGGAATAAAAGAAAAGGAGAATTGGAATAAATTCTAATTCTTAATTTTCAGGTTTTCTTAACTCTAGGTTTTATAGGATCCAGTTCCATGATAAAATTTTCCTCATTATTGTTTTCCTGGTGGGCCTTGTAATTACAAAAAAAACCCTAAAAACTGATCCCTCTTTGCTATTTTTGGTAAAATAAACTTATTCTTGGATTTAGTGAACTGGAATATAAGGTTTATATTCAAATCAAGCTTATAAAATAAAATATTTTTTCTTTCAAATTTGTCTTTGTAGTCTCCATACCCCACCAGATGTCAAGATTAATTTAGTCATAGTGGATATAAATTGTATTCTTTACCTAAGAAAGAAAGCATTGTATTCTTACAAATGAGTAGAAACTGCTGAAAGATGGGGCCCTAGCATCTAGCTTTTATCTTGAGTTCCTGGGAGAGTGAAGGTGCTTAGAGATATTATCCATTCTTCTCCCAGATATTTTAAAAGATCTCTAGGCCTCCCATGTGCTGGAAGGTGAGAGAGGATTTAAAGTCTTTCTGAGAATGATTCTTCACATTACTGTGGTTTTCTATTACTAATACAATACTTATTTTCTGAACATCTGTGATATGATGTTTTTTCTTCCAAAGTAATGAACACAGGTAACTCCTCTTAAGAAACAGAACTGTTAAGTGTAAGATAAGTGCCCAATTGTTTATACTTAGCTCCAAGCAGTGCAAATTATTCATCCTTTGATTACTTTTTTTTTTTTTTTTAAGAAAAGTAAAGCTATATGTTTACCAAAACTAAATACATACAGCTTTGGTGAAGGAGTGTACATTGCAGCAGCTATAGCTCTTGTCATTATTCATAACCAGGAGCTCTAATTTCCTCTCCTGGGTCTACTTCTTTTAAAGGGTGCAACAGTGTCTCTTTGGATGCTGCAGAAGAAGAAATGAATCCCTTTTGTTAGTAGAAGCTGTTCAAAATGTGGAACATAGGCTCCATGATTTTTTTTTTTAATTCACTGTTCTATCTTAACATCTAGGTAGTGCTTGGTACACAGTAGAGCATCAGTAAGTATTTGTGGAATGAATGAATGAATCCTCAAGATTGATTAGATCTGGATTTTTAATAATCTCCAAGTGAGGAGAAAGGTTATCAGTGAATTGTGCTGATTTCTTTCTATTCCTTCATCCTAAGGACAGCTTGCCTACCTCCCCTTCCAGGCTTGGTACCTGGGGGAGCAGACCTCTGTGGCCTAAGTTACCAAACTCTGCAATTCTTTAAGAGGCCATAGTTGAGAATTGGGTAGGCTTTGAAGTGGCTGCATCAGCCCTGCAGAGAAATGCCAATTGGCAGAGGGGCCATTCCCAGGGCCACATGGCTACCTGGCCAGGGCTGGGGGCTGGCCCATGTGGAGACTTTCTCAGATTAATCAAATGCATGCCAACATAATTTAAATTTTGAATGTCGTAGACCTGTTTATAAAGTATAAAACAGCAACCAACGCTTATATTTTAGAGTTCTTATTTGATCAGAAAAAAGAAAAAACCCTCAAAGTATGTGAGGATAGGCTGGAATGTGTAAAGAAAAGCTAAGAAAGCAGATTTCTGATAAGACCAGCATGTGATTGCATAACAGCTCTGAATTATAGTCTGCAGGATGGAATGCTGACAGTTCCTTCTTTCTTACTTGTGATCGCTAGGGTTTTATTTCCCACTGAAACAGGTCATTTTTGAGCCAATCTTAAGATGAGAAAATACTTGGAGAATTATGCATCAAGTGGAGTCTATCTCTGTTGTTTAGTGGGGGTTCTACTGCTTACAGGTGGACTAAGATGATACCCATGTCTTTGGACATAATAGCTTTTGACAGATAGACCGAAATAATTTCTTTTTAGCCATGCAGTTGTCTATAAATCTGCTTAGCTGGTCATCCAAAGTGATGACATTTAAGATATAGTTGATACACTGTTTATCTTAAAGAAACATTTTAAAATTAATTCTTCAGACCTGTGCAATATTTTATCTTTTCGGTTTAATAATATCCAAATGTGCTTTTGGTTGCTTTTGTAAAGCAAAAGAACACATGTGTGTTGCTTCATAAATCAGCCAGTTAGCTTTGAAAATAGTGAGTTTCAAGTATGTAGCAAAGACCCTCAAAACAATTATTAAAGCAACATGAGGAGTTGAGTTTGCTTCAGGTTTGGGTTTTTAATAGACTTCACTGTTATGTAGTGAAGACAGAAATATGCCATAGAAGTCTCTGGTTAAGAGCCAAAGCTTTTTCTCTTGTATTATTTTAGGTCCTATTGTTTCTATATGATGCTTAGAATGGAACATAAACATTTTTATTGTTGGGCAAAGTTGTTAGAAAATACAATTCCCATAAACTTACTCTTTTGACTCTTTAAATATGCTGGCAGATGAACTCAAAATTTCAAATTATGACTATAAGATACTTTCATGTTCTTCCAATGAAGATACTAGTATACTCGTGTTCTTTGCTTGATTTATCATAAAATTATGTGAGATCTTTACATTTTTGAAGATAAAACATACTTAAAACTTAAAAGTTTTTTCAAAATACACATCAATTCCATCACTTTATTCTGTCAGTTTTTTTCTGTAAACAATTCTTATATTTCTTTGTTTTCATTTCAACTCCTGTCACCACAGTCCAGATCACCATCATCTCTTTACTATCTGAGCTACTGGAATAGAGTTTCCTCTTCAATGCCCTGGAATAGTTATTGACAAAGGAAATAAGTTATGTAAAAATACAGAAGTCCAGACTGAATATTCAGTCTTGAAGGAATCGGTCTTGAATGGTAGCAGTGATAGAATTGGGAGTGCTATTTCTTTTCCAAATGGTCTATAGTAAGCATGAATTGCTTTTAAAGGATTTTTTAAAGGTGCATTCTCATTTTAAAAATTTCACGCAACACGGAAAGGTTAAGACGAGAACAAATTTTATCACCCCAAATCCTACTACTATAAAATAATAAATTATCAAGTCAGGTGATCAGGCCAAATTTCTCTTTCACCATGTACATACTCACAGACACATATGCATACACACACAGAGGACAAAGGACAACTAGCTAGTTAGAGACACAGGCAAAAAATAAAATTTTATATATCCAGAATCAAATTATACATGTGCTTTAATAAAGAATTAAAATTTATATTTACTTTAATAAAAATGTATCCCCCAAATTAAGCCTTGTTAAAAATGCAAGGTGTCAGCTACTGAAACAGAAAAATACATGGCTGTAGCTTTTGACATTGTGGATTTAGATACATGATTTGTCAAGATATGTTCCAGTTCTTCTCTTTCCCCCTTTGTCCCTATCTCCCCATTCTGTGTATTTATTTAAATCTTATGTGACTTTTAGGTAACGTATTAAAGCTTTAAAGACAATATGGCTTATAGAGGAAGAAGAGATGCATTGTTTTCATCTTAGTGATGAGTTCTCTGTAGAAACATGTCAGCTTCTTTCTTCTCAATTTTCTTAGATAATTTTTATATTTAGTCACCAGCCAGTGGGCTAGACCATTTCTTACCAAACACCCTGAACTCCTTATGTAAACCTTTCTGAAAAATAAAAAGATAAAAAAAATATATAATCTGAGGCTCTTCAAATTATAAGACCAGACAAAACAAGTGGTGAGTAAACAAAGGAATTTACAGTTTAAACATTTCTAGATTTAGTGGCCTGTGAGTTTATAGCTCCCAAAACACTGAATATAGTGAGCACCAATAAATGGGATAATCAAGAAGAGATTCACTTTCTTTTCTTCTCACTTATTACTTGATTTTCATGGGACTTTCTCAGTACCACCTTCTCCACCTGAAAGACACTTTTGTCTCATATGGCTGATGTTAGCTAGAGAGAGCCAAGTCTTTGCTAATAGACAGAGCTGGTTTGAAAGTTTTTTTTTTTCTGCAAGCTAGTATTCAGTGTGACTCTGAGTACATCACTTAACCTGTATTACAGTAGGTACTAGATAAAGACTTATCCCCTTTTTCTACCTTTTATCAAATTTAGTGATTTTTTTGGGAGGAGGAAACTTTGTTTCAAATATATCTCTTACAAATAATTTACAGCTAAATTAAAAATAAGATCTAAAGTTTCATTTTTAAATTGGTGATTTTAATCCATTTATGTTTTATATTTTATATGCTTTCTTTTATAGTTTATATGCTTTCTTTTATAGTTGAATTTATTTTCATCATCTGATTTTGTACTTTAGATTTTTTCCACTTTTCTTATGTTTTCACTTTTTCCCATTTTTTTTTCTTTTGACTAAAATTTGTTTTAAAAAAATTCCTCTTTTCATCTATATTGGTTTGGAAATTATAAACCCTTTTCTATTCATTGCATGCTTGCTCTAAATCTTAACAAAATCCATAATTAGTTTATGCTCTTCTCCCTAGCAAATGCAGTATCCTGATTCTGATCAATCTCATTCTGTCTTACATAGTATTTTTGTACATTATTTGAATTCCATATTTTTCTCACATATTCACATTTTTATTTTATATATTCAATGTTTGTTTATATTTATCCTTTTATTTGCCATCCTTTCTTTCATCCCAGACCTATTTTTTTGGAAGTATTTTACTGCTTACTGATGCATTTTTTTAAAGTAATTATTTTAGTAAAGGTCTGATTATATTACGCACAGATTTTTGTTTGCTCCAAATGCATTAATTTTGCCCTGATTATTAGATAATGGTTTGGCTGGATCAACAATTTGAAATGGACAATATTTTCTTTCAGTTGTTTGAGCATAGTGTTTTATTGTGTTCTGGGTTTGTTGTTACTCTTGAAAACCATGTTTTTCAAGTAACTATTATTCCATTGTAGGTCAACTATTTACCTCTGGCTATTTTTAAAATATTTCCTTTTACTTAGTGTTCTGCAGTTTTCCTACAGGCCTAGATGTGGGTTTCTTTTTAAAAAAAAAAAAATCTATTCTGCTTGAGAGTATTTGGCTCCCCTTATTTTATTTATTTTCCCTTTCTGGATCATAAATCAGACAATTGTTAAATTTAGCATGTTGCTCTTTGTATAGCTTAACCTCTTTCTCATACTTTGCATTGCATTATGTCACTGAGCTTTATTCTGGATAATTTCTTTATAAGTCATATTTCCTCAATTCTGTATAATTGTTTATTTGATCTGATAAATTTTTAACTTTAGTGATAACATTTGTTATTTGAGAGGTTTCATTTGGTTCTTTTTCAAATTATCCTGATTTTTAAAAATAGCACTTTATTGCTAGTTCATGATTTAATTTTTTCAATAACTGAAAATACTTATTTTATATTCCTTATTTCTAATATCTGAAATCCTTGGTGGTTTAATTCTGTTGGTTGTTTCTGTTAACTCTGAAATATAGTTTTTTATATTTTGGATTGAGCTCATGTTTTAATGCTGAGGCTCTATGTGCAAGAATCTTGCAAAGTTTACTTTAAGGGTGCATCCTTCTGCAGATAATCTGTGTTTGTGTCTCTTGGACGTTCCAAGGTATAACTTACTCAAGGCTATTTAATAGTTTCTTGATCAAGTATTCTTGGACCTACAATGTAGTATTTTTTTAAATCCAGATTTTGGAGTATGTCAGTCCTGTGGTAATTATCATGGAAAACTTCTTTATATTTTTTTTACCCTGAGTCCCGGCCAAGAAAGACATTTTTCTTCATTGTCTTTTTTTGTCAGTTGATGAACATGCTTTTAAAATAACCTTGGGGACCCTGGTTTTATTTGTAGATCTTAATTTTAACTCCTTCTTTGGGCTGACATCATGCCTTGCCCACAGTCCCTTATACATACAGCATATAAGACTCCAGGCCCAGAGATTGGTGTAAGTACGTGATCAGAAATGCCTGCAGTGATATGTAAGTTAATTATATTATTATTTCTGCCTCAGTTATATATTTAAAATAATTTCTATATTTCTTTGTTTTTTCTATATGTTTTATATAATAAGACTTTTTTTAGAACATTTATTCTACTATATTATCAAAAAGGGAACACACAATATTCTCTTCATTAGCATCTTCCATCCACTTTAACCTCATTTCCCATCCATTCTCCACCCAATAGGCAATGTGATGTTCAAATGCAAATATGATCCTGTCACTTCTTTAATAAAAATCTTTCAATAGCTTCTTGCTGTGGGTTGAATTCTGTTCTTTCTGATACTTGTGACTATGCCCTCATTTAGAAATAGGTTTTTTTGCAGATGAGATCAAGGTAAAAATGAGACCATACTGATTAGGGTGGGCCCTAGAAGATAGAAACAGACACACAAGGAGAAGCCATGTGGTGATTGGAGTTATGTTGCCACAAGCTGAGGAATGCCAAGGATCATCAGCATCCACCAGAGGCTAGAAGGACACAGAATGGTTTTATTCTGAGCCCCCACATAGGAACCAACCATGCCATTAACTTGATTTTAGACTTTTGGCCCAAGAACTGTGAAACATTAAATTTCTGTTGTTTTGAGCTGTTCAGTTTATGGTGGTTTGTTATAGTAACCTTAAGAAGTGAATGTACTGGTCAACAGATGAACTAGTGAAAACTAGTACAGCAGACCAGAGAAAAGTGAAAATAAGTGTTTCAGAGTCACCTGAGGCCTAGAAACAAGCTTACTGACATTGTAGAACAATGTCATTATGATCATATTATAATTAATATAAAATAAAAGATTCTTTTTAGTATGGTCTATTATGCTTTTTTGATCTTTCCCACTTTACTTTTCTGGCTTTATGTTGCTTCCGTTGCTTTCACTGGCCTTGCTGTGGTTCCTTGGACAAGCCAAGCTCTTGTCTGACTCAGGATTTTCTTTGTGCTGATCTCTCTGTGTAGAAAAGTCTTTTGTTTATGTTTTGCTTGGATAACCACTACTCATCTTTCATGTCTAGAAAATGTCACTCCTTGAGGATCTCTTCCATAATATTCTCCCTACTCCCATCAGCCATCTGAATTAGGTCCCTCAGTTATATCTTCTCATGCATATTTCTCCTTACTAGCATTTATCATGGATTATGACTAGCATATGTATGCTATTTGTATGATTATTTTTGTAATGTCTGTCTTCCCCACTAGACTGTATGCTCCATTAGGCAGCAACCATGTCTGTTTTACTCATCTCTATTTTTCTAGCTACCAGTACAGTGATGGGTAAATACAGTACAGTGATGCTGTAAATATTTTCGAGTGAATTAAAGTAAATTTTTATGCTTGTAATTAGATAGATGGATACAAAGAGAGAAATACCCATTTTTAAAGTTGTTTTTATTAGGGCCAGAGTATTAGGTGAACTGTTTCAATCATTTTAACTTATGTAGCTATTCTAATAGGTTAATTGTAAATGTCATAATAAAAGAGCAGCCACTCTTTATTCACTCAGAGTCACATTTTAAAATACATTTGAAATGCCATATTTTAAACTGTTAGTTCAATGTGCAAACTCAGTTTCTCAGTTCTCTAAGATAGCAGAAACATTGAAGATATTATAAAACTTATACTTTCTTTAAAAAATTATTAATATAAACTTGGCATCTTGTGCTTAATTATAGGTAATATTTAAATTTGTCCAGGAATTTCTGGATAACAATTCTCAAAATTCATTTTAGCATGTGGTTCATGAGGCCTATGTCATGGAGTTCTCCACCTGTCTTGGTTTGGCAGAAGGCCAACTTACTGATCCTTAGAACAGACTGTAAATTCACCTTCTAAATGATGTATACATCCTGTATGTTTTCTTTGTGCTTGTGCCCTGAGACAGTTACATTACGAAGGGCAGAATTCTGTACGTTAAAATATATCGCAAATAAGGGTGACCCTAGGACCCAAGGAATTCTGAGAAAATACAATTGAGGGAACAACTACTATGTTCCACTATTCTATTAAAGAACAACTCACTCTAGCTAACCTCAGGTAGTAAGTAAACTTATAACAATGTTGGAGAGAATAAGCAAACACATTTGAGCACCAAATTTGGAAATACCACTTTGCTAAAAATAGCCCACCAATTCCTTAAGGGGTATTGTGGATGGCCTTAAACCT
Organism: Cynopterus sphinx; assembly: GCA_030015415.1. Classification (NCBI taxonomy): domain Eukaryota; kingdom Metazoa; phylum Chordata; class Mammalia; order Chiroptera; family Pteropodidae; genus Cynopterus; species Cynopterus sphinx. Next base: position 69,408,295 of record CM057381.1, on the reverse strand, counting down.
GGGGACATATAAGTTGAACTGTGTTACCTGTTTTCCAAATTTTAGAAATTTTATTAAGGCCTAAACTTGCATTGAGCAAAACTGATAATTGCTTTTAATGTAGAAATGACAACAATAGTTTGGGTTGTACCACGAAAATGTGCTATTGAAAGACAGTAAAGGTGTAGATCTACCTTTAGCATGTTTATGTAAAAAGTTTACTAATGGATGAGGTAGCTATGTATGCGGTAGCAGGAAGGACCCCTTCCATATGGGTAAGTATGATTGTATTGTATCTTTTTCTCTGGAGATGTCCTACTTGAAGCAAGGATCAAGTGAGATTGAGGAATATAGAATTCATTGTTGTGAGTTTATATGGGACCTGAACAGGCCAGGGTCCTTCACTTGGCCACTCTTCCTCCAAGTTGTGTGTTCCTCACTGCATGGCTGTGGGCCACTGTTCATTTTGCTGTTAGTAGCAGCCTAGAATTCAGAAATATAAACACTCTTACAGCCGTTGTAATACCACTGCATGAAAGGGGGCAGAGGGAGTTACATATGAATATGGGGCAGGTCTCAATTCTCCTAATGAACTCCAGAGTCCTGTCTCTGTCACTACCATTCAAAGTTATGTAAAAAAAAAAAAAAAAATCAAAGAAATTGCAGTGTACTTGGGAAGATTTAAAAACTATCTCCTAATTATTACCTCTACCATCCAAGAGAATAATACCTGAGAAATTAAATGTGTATTTTCTTTCTATTATTAATCAAAATAGTCTATTAATAAAAGTAGCTTCTAAGAGGATTTTCCAAGACCATGGGACATTAAATTTCTGAACTAATTGTACTAAAAGTTTATTTCAAAATTATATTTTAAAATAAGTTTTCTCAGAAGTGGATTTTTTAAAGTGTAGTTTTAAAAATTGTAAAAGGTATATTAAAAACTTTCCAAATAAGCCGTTTTTATTTCTGGGGCCTGAAAATTAATATAACACTATTATTGTCAATCAGAATAGGAGAGAGCTAAGGAGCATGGCATAGAGCCATAGTTCAAGTGATTTGAAATTACCTAGATATGATTTTAACCTCATGGAATAGGAAGAGATTCAGAACTTAAGAATATATAAAGATATATTAACCTTTTCTCAGAGGTTATATGGTAGATGAGAAGAGCTCTAAAAAGATTTCTGGCTCTAATGCAGTGTATTCAGACAAATATCATCTCCAAAAAAGGCATCCGAATGAATAGATTGGCCAGAAAATTAAGGTTGAAAATGAACACTACTGGAAATGATGAGTTTGGAAAATGAATGCGTTTTTACTGAGATGTGAAGTGGAAGAAAAAGGAAAAGGGACTATGATTTATGAGGATTTTGTGATCTGGTACTAAACAAGGTGGACTAGTAACCGTAATTTAGCCTCCAGATAGATACTGTCATATCATGATTTACAGCTGGCGATTTGGAGTGGATAAAAGATGCCATTTGCATTGATCACCATAGTCTTATTTCATCAGAATTTAGATCTTTAAAATAAATGAAAGCCATTTGATAATTTTGTATAGTAAATTGCTAAGAATTGATTATAAGTGATAAAACAAAAATGTCTTGAAAATGAACAGGTAAAAAAGATTAAAAAACTATAATTGCATGTGAAGGTAAAACTGTTTTATTCCACTCTGGATCCGGACTCTATTTTCTTATGACCTGACAGGCAATTTAAACCACAAAATTAAACAGTAAAGGGTATAGCTTTAAAAATAAATGATTTTTAAAGAGCTGCATTGTTTTTAATCTCAGAAGAAAGTCAAACTTCTTATAACACACTTTCCAATATTCCTTTTATTTAGCAAAAGCTTTTGTTTGCAGTTCATAATGAATGACCGACATGGATTTATTTTAAGATTTACCATGGAGGAACAGTTTTAATGAATATTGGAAGATGTTGTTTTTGCACCATCATGAAGTTGTCCAAGTGACTGCCACTTGCAAAACCTACTCTGGGATTCTTTTATTTAGTTATTTATTTTTTGGTATTAAAATATTTTATTTGTATTTTGATAAGTGTTAGCTATTTTTCTTGCCAGGGCCCCGTCTCCTAGAGACAAGCAAAAAGTGAGTTCCCAGAGCTTTTTCTCAACAATCACCAAACAAAGTCTCTAGATCTAAGGGTCAGGAATGTAGTTTTGCCCTAGATCTGATAGTTAAGGCTAACTTAGTGGTAATATGACCTGTACACTTGCACAGGACTCTATGCTTAAAATGGCCCTGAACTTAATTTAAGGTCTACTGTCAAGGTCTTAAAACTCTTAATAATTTTTGAACAAGGGACCCTGAATTATCGTTTTGCACCAGGTCCCACAAATTATATAGCCAATCTTGCTGATAGAAATATAATGGCTGACATTTATTGCATTCTTACCATGTACCAGGCATTGCTTTAAATTTCATATACGTATGTGTGTGTATGTGTGTATGTATATGTGTGTGTATAGATGTATGTGTTTGTGTGTGTGTGTGTGTATGTATGTATGTATATCAGCTTAGCATATTTATAACTACCCTCTGAGTTAGGCGTCCTGGTTCCTACTTCACAGAGGAGAAACTGAACACAGAGAGGTTAAACAGGCAAAAATAAGCAGTGGAGCAGAGATTTCAGTCAAATTGCCTGCTTCTAAAGTGGGTGCCCCTAGCTCCTAACACTACTACCTCTGCCATACTTACTTTTTCTTCTAGTCATTCTCCGAAATTCTGATTGCCTGTGGTGTGCTAAAATGGGCAATGCTTATGGAACACTGTATGCAGTTTGCTTGCTGAGAGTGCATGTGGTAAATGCAAACATGTAACCTGAAGAAGTCAAATATAATTCCTTAATCTCATCCCCACTAACTAGCTGTTACCATAGGCACGTTCTAAGGAAACGAAAGGAAGAAGGGAAATGAGTGGGGGAAAAAGGTTTAAAAAAAAGAAAAGAAAGTGAGAGCATAGGCTACAGACACATGGAGCCCTGGACAACCAGCTTGGGAGGAGTGAAGTGGGGCAGGAATCTGGCATTTTGGCAGATAAAGAAAAACATAAGGAAGTACAATCCATGTTGCCTACTTAGCAGTTTGATTGTGGCTGATGCTGGAGACAAATGCATATGGTTTTAAATTGGTTTAGGGGGACTGAGTGAGAACAACATTTTTCTGATTTGCAGGTGGCTGGGTATATGAGTCCTGGTGAATGTGTGGCTGGAGGTGGGTAATGGAGGCCAAATGTTGGGAAATGTAGTGAGACACCTTCATGCGGCTGGGGCTGGGCATGGGATTTGTAAGCTAACTAGTTTCAGGCTACCCTGGGAGCCTTCTTGATGCACTTCCAGATCATACCATCTAAGATGTGATTACCTAGTAGGCACTCAGTAATATGCGAGCAATGAATGGGTGAATCCAGTAACTCCCCCACTGTGCTGGTGTTTAAGGCAGGCTCAATATTGAGCAACTATTTTTCCGACTGACCGATTGGTTCTATCAAGTTACAATTTGTTGTACTTCTCCATCCCAACCCTTACTGTAATTGTTGGTGCTCAGAGTAGGGCAGGAACTTTGAGGACTTGTGTCTCATTTGGGCTTGCATTCCCAGTGCCCAGCACAGTGCCTAGAACATACTCTGTTAAATATTTTCCAAACAAACGATTGAATATTATTAATGTGGGATAAAAATCAAAGTCAGTGTTTTAGCTCTCAGTTTCCATATTCTCCCTTCTAACCTAAATATGGTGACTCAGCTCATTGCATTTTGATATCCCATGATCATTACTGATAATCTCAAATGAAGGCTTCTTGCTTTGAGTCAGCTACAGAGCTAACAGCTGGTAAACTAGATGGACCAATTTGCTTTGAAGGCAAGGCAGGTATGAGGAGGCTCTGAAGTGTCTATCTTCCAGACAACGTCCTCCTTGAAATAAATAAATAAATAAATAAATAAATAAATAAATAAATAAATAAATAAATAAATATTTCTCTTTAATACAGTTAAATATGGAACCCAAAGAACTAGCAATCATGGGATTATAGTTAGCTATGTTAGATGCCTGTCATGCCTAAAATTTCTGTTTTTGGGTTGGCCTTATAAAGTACATTACAGCACTCCTAAGTCTATATTTTTAACATATAAGATTAGACATGTGCCTTCTTTCTGGAGATTTTCCCATCTTTCACTTCTTTTTACCAAAGCTGTATTTCTGATTAGAGAGGTTAAGGACTATTGCTCATGTCACTTGTGCTTATTTTCATAGCCTATTTCAGGGATATTGTATCACTAAGACACTTGGTGATAGAGTATCTAGTGAGCTATTCTAAATATTCTATCACTTAGGATGGCTCCCTACTCAACTCTGTTAAAAAAAGTCTTTCTTTAAATTTCTGGTATTGATCTGAATGGCACGATACACTAAGGAGGTAACAAGAAAAATATTCTCAAATACTAAGTATTTTTGAATCTCAGTTACATAAAAATTCAAAGAAACTGCATGTGATTTAATTTGTTTATGTATCTGGACAATCTGAGAATTCAGACATTTAGATAATACACTGCATGTGAATAGGGACTCTGATTATCTTATTTCTATCTCACGCCTACTGTCTAACACCGTGCCTGGCAAATACTAGGAACTGAGCAATTGACGGCTGACTTTTTAGCATTCTGATATCATTTTTGTATTAAAAAGCTTGTGATCTTGATTTTTGAAGGTAGTAAAAATTAAATATCAATGATTAAAAGACTGGTATATTTATTATTATCCACTTCCTACTGTATGTAGTTGAAGGAGTGATGGATTAGTCCCCTAGACGTGAGCAGGACAGCTGGATACAATGAAGAAAGGCAAGAGGATAGAACTGAGAGGATAAGAATTGCTATCACCATTAGCTCTTTCCATTTCCCTATTGCATATGGGGCTAGTGGAGGGTGTGGGGAGAGGGCATTTTCATGGGGAATATGTAGAATGACAGGCCATGTACCACTTAGGTGTGCATGTGAAGAGTTTACCATTCAGTTATTTATCTTCTTCTCCAAGAGAAGCATCGGGGGGAAAGCATACTGTCTGAAAGGACATCTTAGGAATGTAAGTGAAACGAAGGACATGCATCTGGTCCACATGGGATGTTTCCTGCTAATTAGTTTGGCAGATGGGAGTCCTTTTGAAAAAATAGAACCCTGAGTCCTAGGAAATTAATTTTCTCTTTCTGTAAGAAAACTCAAGAGGCTGTATACTTATCTATCTGTTATTTAGTGGTATCATTCTAAATGTTTATTAAAGGTTTAAAAGCTATCAGGTGCAAAATGTCCGTGTGGTGTCAAGGTCCCAGGGAGCAAAGTACCCACAGCCTATATTAATTCTAACAGTGCTGGCATTTGTCATCTCTGTAGGCAGCAAAGACTTTTACAAGGAGCCCTCCACTTCCTCAAGCATGCTAGAAAGTTAGAAATCCTTAAGAGAAACTTTGCATTTACAGTGAGTTTGAAATTGTGTTAAAAATTGTTTCTGCTAACTCCTTGTTGCCTGTAAGCCTCAAACTTTGAAATGAAACACGTTTCACAAATTGGGCTTGCCCATCATTTCTTTCAGGAAAGCAGCTGTCCTATTTCCTCTAATAAGGCAATAACCTTGAAAATGCAATGTAAGCTTTCAGGATATATGGTTAGAGAGGCTGGCCTGTGCAGATTGAACACCTCTGGGCAATGCGATGACTCCCTCTCTTCCTGTCATACAGCTCCCTAGCTGTGGAAGAGAGGGGGCCTTGGCCAACTCTGTTGATATATTTATGTGGAAGAAAAGAAACAGGGAGATCAGGTGTGAGCAATGTTGACTTCTAAGAGCAGAACCAACTTGCAGGGAATCCTTTTAGAATCTGGAGGAATGTGTCATGTTGAAAAATTTATTTCTGACTACCCAGAGCAAATTTTAGAATAAAATTATAAAAGGAGCTCTAATACATGGAAATCGAATGAACTCATTGCTTCTGTCCATTGGAGTGGGGAAAGAATTCAGGCCAGGAAGGAGGAATGGCTCTGAGAGGAACTTGACTTTCCCTGGACTCTTGACTTTTTTTTCAGATTCAATGCTTCTGCAGAGCCAGACATTCTGCAGATTACAAATGACAGCTGGCTCTTCTCTCTTGTATTCCAGCAAACTCTGTTCATAGAAAAAAAGATCTTTTGTGACTATTATTGCCAGGGAGCTTTATCTTTGGTCAATGGAGATGGTAAAAGCAATTTGCATACTATAAGAATAATAACATTCAGTTAGCAATCACTGTGTGTCAGGTAATGTCTAAGCATTGTAAAAAGTGCTACCTCTTTTATGGCTTACCTTTGCTATATGACGTGGGTATCATCGTTTTCATTTTATATATGAAAAATGGGAGGCGTACGAAGGTTATATATTTGGGCAAGGATGAAAATAGCTACTAAGTGGCAGAGCCATGGTTCAAACTTGGGTCAGTCACACTCCAGATTTTGTGCTTAAAATCATGGTCTTTAAGATTAAATAAAAATGGGAGAGTACTGCATAATATTTGTAAATATAGTGGTTTTAATTGGAGGGAAAATATTCCTCAGTGATTTAAACTCTTCCTTCTTTCTTTCCTGCCCCTTGTGAACTACTGGTATTATACTTTATAAAGTTATAAAGGGCTTTCATTTTGTAAATGTATATTTTTCTTATTTACTGATTGGAACTTTTCCAGCTTTTCTATCCCTGACAGCTATAGTATTTCCTTTAATGATGGAACAAGTTCTAAAATACAATGTAAACTCTGTAGGTGTATAATTAGAGTAAGGTTGCCAGATAAAATTTTGGGTAAACAACAAATAATTTGAAAATTAAGCTTATTGGGATAACATTGGTTAATACAATTATATAATTTCAGGTGTACATTATAATTTAACATCTGTATATTCTATTGTGTGTTTATCACCCAAAGTCCAGTTTCCTTCAGCTACCATATATTTGATCCCCTTTACCCTCCTCCTACCCGCCTACATTTGACATCTTTACTCTGTCTACCTTCCTCCTCCTTCCCTATCCCCTACCCTCTGGTAACTACTAGTCTATAGTCCATGTCCATGAGTCTCTGTTTGTCCTGTTCATTTGGTGCTTTTAAGTTTATATCTCACATATAAGTGATGTCATGTGATTTTCAACTTTTTCTGTCTGGCTTGTTTTGCTTAGCATGATTATATCGAGGTCCATCCACGTTGTCCCAAATGGCAGTATTTCATCTCTTCTTATGGCTAATATTCCATTGTATATATGTACCATGGCTTCTTTAGCCAGTCATCTATCATAGGACGCTTCGGTTGCTTTTCAGTTGTTTCCATGTCCTGGCCACTGTGAATAATGCTGCTATGAACATTGGTGTGCAAATATCTTTATAGATATGAGTTTTCAAGTCTTTGGGGTGAACGCCCAGTAGAAGGATTGCTGGATCACATGGTAGATCAATTCTTAGTTTTTTGAGAAACCTCTATACTGTTTTCCATAGGGGCTATACCAATTTTCAGTCCCACCAGCTGTGTATGAAGGTTCCTTTTTCTCTGCATCCTCTCCATTTGTTATTGCTTGTCCTATTGATTATAGCTATTCTAACAGGTGTGAGATGATTTCTCATTGTGGTTTCGATTTGTATTTTCCTAATGTTGAGCATCTTTTCATACGTTTGTTGGACATTTGAATAATTTTTAAAATTATAAGTATGTACCAAATATTGCATAGGGTATGTTTATTATTATTTCTTGTTTTTGAAATTCAAATTTATCTAGGCATCTTATATTTTTGTTTACCATATGTGGCACCCTAAGTTAAATCAGAGAGGGTTGTGTACAAAGAATGAATCTTGGGTTTGTTTTATGCCAGTTCCTCTGCAGCCAAGGGGAAACTCAAGTGAAATGAGTCAAAGAGAAATCTTGGGGCAAATTATACCACATCCTGGCATCTACTTGCCTTTACCTAGTTAGCTTTCCTCACCTCTTGCTAATCTCAAATAATGTTTTTAGTCGTTGATATTTTGCATAGTATGAAAATGGTTAGAAGCTTTCCAAGGGTTATTTTACCTTTATCAATAGTTCAGTCAAATAACTATCAAGGTGGGATCCTTGAGGCAAATCTTGTTTTAATATTTTCTTGTTTTTACTTTTTATCTGAATGTACTGCAGGCCCTTTGAGGTGTTCTGGAAAAAAAGTGCTTCCTTTAGCAAGAGCATAAACTTGTTCAATTGAGATCAGCATTTCTGCTTAGGGACGCTGACATGTGGAGAGCTAAGGTTGTCCCTTAATCCCCTAATATCCGGTGGTTGACTGGACACAGAAAACTCTGTAGTTACTCCCCTAATAAATTTGACACAAATTCAAAAAAGCTGCTTCTTTTCTGTTTATAGAATAAAACCAGTAATGCTTCAGCAATGCCTGGTTTTCTGAGCAAAGGAAGCTCCTTTGGTAATATCTTAGCAGAAATTGTAGTGGTGGTGGTGATGGTGTTTGTATCTGGAGGGATAGAGGAAATAGGAAGTGTTGTTTCCCTTGCAGAGTGACTTGGACCAAAAAAACTACTTGGCTCTGGAAATTTACTTGAAAAATATTTTGGAAATATATCTGTTCACTGAGTACTGCATATTTTAAGCAACAAATCAACCTGTAAAACTGCATTACAGCAACATTTATTTTAAAAAGTTGCTCAAGGTATATAGTAGCAAAACATTAGTGGGACTTTGTGAAATAAAAGAAATAAAGAAAAGCTTTCTTTTCTGACAGTATTTATAGATTTTTAAGGCCCTGATTGCCATTACTTTCTGAGTTGCTGCCTCTCTGATTGATGATGTGTCCTATATTTGGTTACTTTTCCTCACATGTTAATTTCAGATGTTTCTCACTGAGTAAATATGGATTGATAATATACAGAAAAGTAAGAATACATAGGAGAATTTTAATATAAAATGAAAAGGAGTTCTGGTATAAGTGATCTGAGAGCTGATTTCTTTTACCCACTCTGTTTTATTTAACGACTCCCTGTCTATTAAAACTTTGCTTCACTCAATGATTTCATGTTAATCATCTTTTGTTTTATAGCCCTTATTTTCCTGCTGGAATCAATATCCCATCAACTTCACCGACCATCCACTCTGTGATCTATGAGATGGCGCCAGCACAGGCCTGAATTTACACTGGAGCAATTTAAATGTTACCAGCATTTATCTAAAATATTTCTTCCAGTTTAATCTTATAATTTTACTACTTCTCACAAAGTTGCTTCCCTGCTTTTAGAGAAAAGGAAGTGACAAGTAAAATGTAAAATACCTTTATAGAGGATATAGAAAACACAAAAAAATTAAGTCCATGAAAATGAGGTAGGTGAGCACAGGAAGTGTTAGATCTATTTTTATCCAGTGTGGCTATAGCAACATAAACTTGATGAATTCATTTCTACCTTATTGGCCAAAGTGGGTTGTTTCAGTGAGAACATATTTATTTTATTTTATTTTATTTTATTTTATTTTATTTTATTTTATTTTATTTTATTTTATTTTATTTTATTTTATTTTATTTTGAGAATATATTTTAAAGCAGGTTTGAATCCTGCTAGTATATTCCAATCACAATGATGGAGGCAAAATGAATCAATTTGACACCATACTGATAATCTCAGACCCCTTTTCTTCTCCATGCCTGTTAGCATTAGTATAAATCCAAGTTGCACACCATGGGGATCTCTTTGTCTTTGTAAAGATTAATTTAGAAACTAAAAGTGCATTATCTGCCTCTAAAAATACGTTGTCCAGATTGTGGCACCAGCAGTTTTAATAAAATAAGTGATTGCTATTTTATTTAATCAAATCACCAAATGTAATTATTTGCTATTACTGAGAAGTGGCCAGTGAATTCTTTCTTGTTGCCTGTTAAGATGTTTTTTCTCAAAAAATGATTTTAACAGTAATGATGATACCTCATACTTTTCAATGATTATTAATTTATATTAAAATATAATATTTTCTTTTTAAACACAATAATTTTCTCTCAACATGGTAAGTCTAATTCTCAGTGTTTACATTAGGCAAATATATTTTAATTTGTTCCAAGATGGCTTTTGTATTTTGTTTTGAGTATATAATAAAACATAGTAAAAAAGCAAACTCTGAATGTGTGTAAATTTACTTTCTTGCTAGAATTGCTTAGGGTGGTCCTTAAGAGGAGGTTCCAACAGCAACTCATTTTAGAGGGCTGATTTTTTTTAAATTAAGTTAATTGGAGCAACATTGGTTAATACAGTCATATAATTTTCAGGTATACATTATCATTTGACATCTGTATATTCTATTGTGTGTTCACCCAAAGTCCTGTTTTCTTCAGCTACCTTATATTTGACTACCTTTACACATTTCACTCTTCCCCTACCCCCTATATTTGACCCACTTTACCCTGTCTACTTCCCACCATTTCCTCCACCCTACTAGTAACCACTAGTCCATAGTTCACGTCCACGAGTCTCTGTTTGTCCTGCTCTTTTGTTGCTTTTAGGTTTATATCCCGTGTATAAGTGATGCCATGTGATTTTCAACTTTTTCTGTCTAGCTGATTTCGGTTAGCATGATTATCTTGAGGTCCATCCATGTTGTCGCCAATGGCAGTATTTCATCTCTTCTTATGGCTGAGTAATATTCCATTGTATGTATGTACCACAGCTTCTTTAGTCAATCATCTATTGTAGGACACTTCAGTTGCTTCTATGTCCTGGCCACTGTGAATAATGGTGCTATGAACTTTGGTGTGCAAATATCTTTATAGATATGAGTTTTCAAGTCTTTGGGGTAAATACCCAGTAGAGGGATTGCTGGATCATATGGTAGACCAATTCTTAGTTTTTTGAGGAACCTCCATACTGTTTTCCATACTGGCTGTACCAGTTTGCAGTCTCACTAATAGTGTATGAGGGTTCCTTTTTCTCCACATCCTCTCCAACATTTGTTATTACTTGTCCTGTTGGTTATAGCTATTCTAACAGGTGTGATATGGTATCTCATTGTGATTTTGATTTGCATTTCCCTAGTAGCTAGCGATGTTGAGCATCTTTTCACATGTTTGTTGGCCATTTGTATGTTCTCTAGGGAGAAATGTCTGATCAGGTCTCCTGCCCATTTTTTGAATGGATCGTTGTTGTTGTTATTGAGTCATATGAGTTCTTTGTATATTTTTGATATTAGGTCCTTATCGGAGGTGTTGCTTGCAAACATATTTTTTCATTCGAACGGTTGTCTTAGAGGCCCAATTTTAAAAAGACTTGTGGTTTCAGCTTTTCCTTTGTAAAGTGAGAGTAAAAATTCCTGTCCTGATGTCCTCTCAAGGCTTCATGAGGAAAATGTGAAAATGCATTAAAAATAAAAGTAGTACACAAAGTCAGACTTCTTTTAAAGAATGGGTCATATGAGGATTAAGCAAGACACAGAACATAGCAACATATGTAATGTTCAGTTTGTTGTTGAAAATTGTTATAAGAATTTATTAATCATACTTGACTCATGTCTTCTAACTTTAAGCATATATTTTTTTCTTTATTTTTTTTTGTATATCTCTTATATTTGGTATCTATATAAAGAAATCCCTTTTGTAGTTGCTGTCACCTCTTTACTCCAGAATTTTGAAATCATCCTTTACAGCTTGTGTCTGGTGCTCACAACTTGACGTTGTTTAAAGTTGCAGATGACATCAAATTTTTCTCTGAGCATCCAAGCACTTTTGGTGGCCAGCACGACCATATTGGAGGACAATTTTCCTCCACTGGAAGAGAAGGTTGCTGTATCAGAGATGTTCATTTTCCTTAGAGCTAGACCAGGCCAGGTCTGCAGGGTTTCTGTCACACTAACTCAGTTCCGACCTTGGACCTAGCCATTTCCTCATAGATTCATGCTGAGAATGGCTATCATCTACAATGAATCTATTTGCTGAGTGTTTGTTCCTTCACTAATAAAAAGTGGAGAAAGTTGTAGCTGTTTATTAGGCAACAATTACTCAAAGGCAGTGAGTGCCATGCAATTATAGGAAAACTCTTATAAATATGAAGTGATTCACTCATAATGGAAATAGATTTAACACAGATTATTAACATCTTTTTCTCCTTTTCTGCCTTATCTTTGGTGTTTTATAAAAGGTTAAGGCCAGTTCTGAAGCATCACTAGTGAGTGTTTTATTTTCACTGACAAAAAAGTAGTTTTAGCCATGTAATGAAATTCCACCATTTACTAATGATGTCTGCCTTTGAAGTATAACTCTTTCATTGAAGGCAGAAATTTATGGATGCGATGTTATGCCATATGAATGTGAGTTTTTGACATACTGACTTATAAGGACTGACAGATCAGAAGACCTTAGGGAGAAGATAAGACTGGTACTCTGGATAACTAAAATGTATAAGGAGATCAATTAAAAGATCAGCTTTCAGTAAAGTATTTAAATATATGAGTAAGTAGACCTCGGCTCTTCTTTAGGGCTTATGGATGTGGAATCCCAGGATTGCAAGAAAAATAAGGTCAAAGATCAGGTGATTTGGAAGAATTTGGACTTAACCTGATTCCACTGTGAACCCACAACAGTATCCCAGGAAGTTGGTATTAGCAGGACTGCTGATATCAATTGTGCAGTGTGAATGTAATCTGCTGAGATGGTCCCCAACACCCCTCATTTCTCTGCATGTGCTTGCTGCTCTTCACATAGGAGGCAAAACATAGATCTCTCCTCCACTTACATCCAAATTGACCCCTAGAGCACGGTAAAAGTGTCATTCTGGAACTTCTAAGCCCAGGCCTTAAGAGGCTCCCACTTTTCTCCTTTTGGAATGCTTGCTCTTGAGACCTTCATTCTTGGAAATATTGTGAGAAGCCCAAGCTATGTGGAGTGGTCATGTGGAAAAGAACCAAAATATTCTGTTAGACACCCTCCAGCCAACAGCCAGCACAGTGTCACTTGTATGAGTGAGCCATTTTGGATATTCAAGCCCTGAATCCCAGATGACTGCAGTCTCAGCTGCTATCACATGGAACAGCAAAACCACCTAGCTGAACCCAACAAATGACAGAATCTTGAAGTGCTGCAGGACTGCTCCTTCCCCAAGGGGTGCTTTGTCTAGTCCCAGAAGGGGCCTTGTAGGTTGGGCATGGCCCTGGTATTAGCATAAATCAAGTTAGAAGCTATGTCACTAGATAAGGATGCTGTATATCTGCAACTTATCTGCCTGTAGGGTGCTTATGCCTCCATAGTCTTCACACTGTAGTAAAGCAGATTTTTGTATTTTAAATGGATGATTGAAATGTGCTGGGCTGATGATAATTCATGGGAGATATGGTGCCTGGAAGGCTCTTGAGAGTAACCTTAGAGGTTAGAAAATTGTTGCTTGGAGAGAGGCACTTCCCCAGTCTTTGGAGGATGATTTTGTTGTGAAAGTGGTGGAGCAAATGCTGACTTTTATCTGAAAAAGTCTTTTGAGATTTTGTCACAGACTTCTAAAGGAACCTTGATCATTTAAGCAAGAATATAATGCTTTCATGTTTTAATCCATGTGGCAAAGAAATGCAAGCTTTGTCCAAAAGCTATTTACACATTTATGCTTTCTGTTAGTTTTACATTTTAGGTTTTAATGTAATATTTTAGCTTCTTTTGATATTGTATTTTAGCTTTTCTTTTCTGATCAAATCAGAACTCATGATTTTATATGTAAATCTGTGGTTTGTTTTTCAAATGTTTAATTTACCTTTTAATTTTAATTTATTTTTGGTTTCTTGTTAAAGTTTATTTAAAAGCATTAGGAAGTTTATCTTATTTACGTATGGTCTGGTTCGATTTTTTTTTTAGAAAATATAGGTCATGATAAAGCTACTAAAGTTTAAAATACAAGCAAGAGAATGAGATAAATTTTAAAAACTTTTATTTAAAAATAGTTTTAAATTTATAGCAATGTTATGAGAATAAGAATAGTATATAGAACACCTGTATGCCCTTTACCCAGATTAACCACTTGTTAATATTTTGTTCCATTCACTTCATCATTTGATTTCTCTCTTTGTGTGTATGTGTGTTGGTGTGTATACTTTAAATTATTTTTTTGTCCTCTACCATTTGAGAGTAAATTGCATTTATCATGGCACTAAAATCTTCAGTTATTATTTCCAAGGAATGAAGATATTCTTTTAAATATGACTCAGTTATCAACTTTACTAAATTTAATATTGCCATAATAATTTGATATAATCCACTATCCATATTCTAATATTGTCAATTGACCCAATTATGTTCTTCATAGCCCTTTTTTCCCTGAAGTAAATGATCCAATTTAAGAAGAGATAGTCATGTCTCAGTCTCCTTTAACCAGAAGCATGTCCACAGCCTATTTTTGACTTTTACGACATTGACATTTTGAAGAATACAGTCTTTTTTTTTTTTTTTTTTTTAAAGAGAATGTTTCTCATTTTGGGTTTGTCCATTGGCTCCTTCATGGTTCATTTAGGTGATGCATTTCAAGCCAGAAGTGAGGTGTATCCTTTCCTGGAGGTTCACAATATCTACCTGCCCCTCTATGTTGATGGAAATTTCGATCACCTGGTTAAGGTATTTTCCAATTTATTCCTATACTGTTTTTTTTTTAACCTTTGTAGCTAATAGGCTATTGGGGGAGACCAAGCAAATATTCTACTGCTCATGAAAATTCCCCTGAGATTTGATATCTACAGGTGACTCGCATCAGAACTAAAGTTTACCATGATGGCTGCAAAATGATGGTTTTCTATTTTCACCATTCCCTCCACATTTACCAATCAACATTTAGCGTTCTATAAGAAAGAGCCCTCTTTCTTTCCCATTGATTTCTTTGTCTATTTATTATTTATTTGGATTTGTTAACTCTACATTTCACTGGCCTATAATTTATTACTGACATTAATTATTTTAATATTTAAATTATCCCAGATTTGGCCTACTGGAGCATCCTTCAGCTTCCTCCAGTGCCCTTGTGATGCTCCCATTATTTTTTTAAAGCACTCTACCCTAGCCTTGAAATCAGCTGTTTCTTTAAAGAGCCCTGGTTTATTTTAGTGGGGATTAGTATTAGCGATAAAGATCTTGGCACTAGGTATACGAGGAGGGCAAGTTTTCGTGGGGTTAAACAGGATTTAGAAAGCCTTTCACTCCAAATTTTATTTAAGTTGGCCAAAATGATGTATATCTACTTTTATAAAAGACAAATGATTAATTGTCTGCCTTACACCAAGTTTATCTGTAAATTCAGGTGACTATATTAGAACGAGATACATATTTGAGGATATCATCTAGATAATTTAACCCCGAAATCAGCTCTTGATGATAAATTTTATTTTTTTCTCTTTAAAGTTTCTTATTGTTAGCACTTGTGGTGGAACATGTAATATAATTAATAAACTTGCTATAATCTAAGAACACAAACTATATTGCTGAGTAGAGGTATAGATATTTTAGAAATACTAAGGGGTTTAGCTATAAACTCTTGTGATTTTACTTTATGTTAAAAGTTATTTGCTTGCATTTTTGCTTTTTTGTTGAGAAAATTCTGAGAGTAGTTGGCATATTATGAAAAAAGAAAGAGAAACAACCTTAAGGTCTGACACTAATGGGAATGTAACAGTTTAGAATTAGAATGTAAAAAGTTTAGGACCATAAGAAATCTGATTTAGAATCATATCTGATTGAGTGTATGCCTGGAGGATTTGTCATGAAATTGGTTATTACAGACACCATGCCACAACCTAGTTGTCAGTGATACCGTCATATTGGATGAAAGGTATAATACAATCTTCCACTTATGAACAGCAGTTGCACAAAGTGGCTGAGAGTAACCAGGTGAGTGTGTGTGTGTGTGGGGGGGGCTATTTTGATAGAGGAAAACAAGGTTTTCTGTGTTTGCATGTGGTGAGGAAATCAATTGCCACCGCTTCTTTTGTTATCTTTGACTTTTTACCTGTAATGGGGATAATATTTGGAAATCTGTCACTATGGTTTTCTTTTCCATTCAGAGGAATTAATCTGGTTCAGCAAGCATTAAGATTGTTATAGAAGCAGTGTTCTGCTTTTAATACCCATAATAAGATTTCCGATTCTACCACAGGCCAAAAAACCAGGGTTTGGAGGAGTAGAACTGATTTTTCTAAATATCTTTAGCTTCCACTAAGATATTTGTGATCTGACTTGATCACAGAGTTTTATTGTAGATCATGGGTGGAGAGAATCAGAATATGACATCAGAGAAGTCCCTGTTGTAGAAAAAGTGGAAAGCCTTTACACCACACCCTGGGAATCACGGCAGGTGAAGGAAAAGAGGGAGGTGGGTAAACAGGAGGCAAGATGCAAGAATCATGGCTCTTTCTCTCTGGGCTGAAATCTCACCAAAGAGCCATTAGCTAGGTTGAGGGGAAATTCAACGGCAGAGGGATATTTTTCTTGATTTCTGTTTTGAAGTTTGGTAGGGGGACCAAGTGTAAGGCAAGCCCTTAATAACATGGGGCTGGTATCACAGAATAAAAGCAGCATGGGTGGGCAGAGGGAGCTGGAGTCAGCACTCTGGATTCCTGTTTGCTCTGTTGGAAAAAGAGATGGTCACTAGGTCTGTTGATAGCCAGGGCCTTGCTTTCAGAGCTCTTTATGGTAAGTGGGGATGACCCTACTGTAAACACCATAGAGAAAATAACCCTTCCACAGATAGATAGTGGCCATGAATGAGACTATGGGGGTGGGAAAGGGTCAGCAGCCCCACCAGGCACTGACCAAGACAAGAAAATAAATCACAACCTCTTCAGGCTTATCTTAGCAGAAATCACGTCAAAGGATTAGGGAACAGGTCAGCCCGGTGGCTCTGTAGCAGAAATCAGCAAAGATCCAGAAGACCTGTGCGGATCCAAAACCCTCTCCTTATACTGCATGTGGCCCTCTCCTCAGGCCAGCACTGTGAATACCAGGGAGACCGAACCTTTACACCCCAAGGACAGAGTCAGTTGCCAAGAGTTGCTAGTTGCTCTTTGAACTGTAAGTGACTGAGACATCATTAAATGGAAAGTTGAAACTGTTTCTCTCCAGCGCCCCTTTGGTAACCTGGTATGATGAAGGTTTGAGAGCAAGATTTAATTAGTCATAGAAAATGAGGATGCTACATTTTCTTCACTTGAGTAGAAGATATGACTTTTGCAGAGGGATAGCAGAGATCATGCCAAAACCCTAGCATGTAGCCTTCTCACTGGACTACTCCCCTGCCCCCTGCTCTCATGGCTGCTCCCACTAATTTTTCAAGCCGGAAAATTGGACTGCTATGCTTGTTGCTCACACTGTGTTATGAGGCCCCATAGAGAGTTTCATGTATATATTTTGAGTTTTCCTGGGTAAGTTGTCTAGAGTATTCAGTTATGTGTGAAATAGATTTGGTCCCAAACCATTTGAACTCAAGAGAATTAACTATAATTGGTTCTGGGAGGTAAAATATGTTTCCCCAGGAGTTAATGATTTTGAAAGGGTAGTTTTTCTTCTGGATGAAATAGACATGAATCATCAAATAGGTGTACAGTGCGTTATCTTTGTTTCTGACCATAGAATCCAGATGTAGGCTTTGGCTAGTAGTTCCAGGTTTCTGGTCAGTCTCAATGGATTAATAATAATTACTAACATTTGGCTGGAGCTTTAAAGTTTTCACAGTACCTTCATGTGCATTTATCACATTAGATGCTGCTGCTGGTAGTGAATGATTTATATCTTTACTTACTGACCCACGTACCCTGCCATGGGGTTTTGTCACTTTCTAAGAATTTCTTCATAAAGTTGATTTAGTTACTCAAAGCTGTTTTAGAATCAGACAAAAATAAATAGAGAGATCCTCAGCTTTTCCTGCTCTGAAAGATCCAAGTTCTCTGTCTGTGGTTGTAGAAGATAAACTTTAGTTGGTATTGGGTGGTGTTTTTCCTCAAATTAGACCATCTAACTCTGTTCTATTCTGTGATATGAAAATGAAGGCAAATATTATTGTCTTGATTAAAGGTATAAATATACACAAGCATAGAAGAAGTTAAATGACATATCTGAGGCCACTTTTCAAGAATGAGCAATTAAAACTGTGCTAGGCTCACTTTTGAATTGCTGGTAAGAATTTCTTTGAAAGCCGTGTGATCCACAGATGTTCTAATAGGGCTGAATATTAGACCCTGGCTTGTATTTCCATAGGTGGCTAAAAATGGTCAGAATTGAAAGAAGTCACAGTAATCAAATCTATTTTTAGAAGTACATTAGCATATGGTTTGGCAAACTCAAATTTCATTCCTATAAAAACCAGGGAGCACTGTCACAAAAATACTTCCAAGATTTACTGCTTTTTTGTGAGACCCAGGACTAAGCCAGAGGGACACCACACACCCCATACCTACTCATAGTTGCTGCCTCTGAAACCCTAACCTGTAATTTGGTAAGTGTTTTTAAAAATTCAACTAAATGGCTACCACATGGTGGAAAATTAGCAATCCGGGACTGCAACTTTCGTGTGGTGTTAAATCCACATATGGAAAAAATTAAATATCATCCTCAATGCTCTCCATGTGTTCAGTTGTATTAAATGAAATGCATATAAAGTGTGACATTATTTAACTTTTACAAGGTTTGTCACATCTAGTAAAACTTATTTCTGTTCTTTTGAAAAATTCATACAGGTGCCTTCTGAGTCCACACCAGTCTGGATGTCCTGTAATATACACATCATCTGTAACTGGACACAGCACTAGGCAATCAACAGTGAACTCCAACCAGGGCAGCTCAGTGCAGCAGAGAGTGCGCTAACTGGCAGTAGGCAGTGCTGTGGTGGGTGGCTCCATCATATACTTCTTTTCGATAGAAAAGATTTTATAAACCACGTAGGGTAAAGTATGTGCCATAAATTGTTTTGATAAAATTTGACTCTTTAAAATAAATGACTTCAGATATTTTCTATTTTCCTAAATTTAAATAGTAGTGCCATGTGACCGTCACAGTCTGCATCTGCAAATGTGCCTAGGCTTCTGAATACATGCCATAGTCATATTGATATCACTGATTCTTTAGGAAATCTGTGACCTTAACTCAATTTTCTCTGGTGTGAGAAGATATTTTCTGAGTTTAAGAGCTAGCTGATCCATTTACTCGAGACTGACTAGTGTGTTATATGCTTAGAATCCAGGTGTTTTTGGGAACCTGGAACACCATCTCTCTGTTTCTACAGATGTGTTTTACAGCCAGCCCATGGGTGTCAGAATCATCTGGAGGATTTGTTGAGCACAGGAGGTCTGGTCTTCTTTCTAGACCTACTGCATTTGCATGCATACAAGACTCTCTGGGTGATTCTTATTCTTTCTAAAGTTTGAGACTCTGAAAGTCCAAAGCCCTTCGATTATAAACAAAAATGAAGGCTGACAAATTTATCAAATGTCCCAACTATATACAGCTAATATACACAGCACTTAATGATGCTTTATTATCCAGTGGACTCTGGGGTTTTCAAATGTACAAATGTGATCCAGAAAGAATTGGTTCCCTGGTATAAGGTGAATTGTTAAGGTGTATCATTGACTAACTTACCATAATGGCAGTCCATGTTAGAATGAGCCACCTCAGTGCATCCATCTTTGAATGTCAGCCTGGTAGACAGTGAAGAGAGGGACTATTTTGCTGAGAACTTGATACTCAGATGTCTCAAACTCTCCACACAGTGTATGCAGTGTCCTTAAATTTCCTACAGTTAGATTCCAGTCCTAGACAGTTTTTTGTTTTAAACTGTGGGTCAAAAGACTTTAACCTACACATACTTGTAGTTGATCTAACTCCCAGACAGTTTTAAAGATGTAATTGGTATTATGCAGGGCATAGAAAAATTCATCAAGCCCAATTCTTCCCTGTAAAGGACCGACGAAGTCCGTTTGATTCCTTCATACTGCAAGACAGCGTCTGCTGGGAGAATTCTCCAGGTTCTGGTTAAATGACCTGCATCATGAGAAATACTTGGGTTAAAGCCGTGCCTGAGACAAGCTGGAAAAAGTCAATGACTACATCTAAAGAGAAACAAACGAGGCATTTTCAAGGAGAATTTTGAGTTTCTCAAGCACTATTATTCCTACCACCCCAACGTTCTGCTGTCCTCAGTGAAAATGTCATCATGGGTTCTGTTACAATGTCTTTGGCTCTCTGGGTCTAGATTTCCCACGGAGCAGCAAACTGCTTGAGGCAGCTGGCACATGATCAGATGCTCAAAGAGCTGCTAAAAATGTAACCCATAAATGTCAATGTTTCTCAAATAAGCGTTTTTTCTTTTAGTTCCAAATTTTGTGCTGTACATTCACGTCACTCAGGAGCTGGCATAATGGTGTCTGATGGGAGCCCTCCTGCAGTTACTTGTTCTATATTTCTGTAGGGCTTCTTCACAAAGCAGGGTCAAAAACCTGTGAACAGTATAGTTTTGCCCAATAAGTGCCTCTTTTTTTATTACTTTCCAGAATATTCCTTCCTCTTGGATCATCTATGAAGAGTGACAGTTAGCTTTTCATGTCTAATGGCCTTAGAAGTTCCAAAAGAATTGCCAGCATTGAGAGGCAATTCTTTTCTTTCTAACAATGGTTCCGGCTGAGATTTGTTGCTCAAAATATTGTCATGTTTTGCCATTATTGACAAAAAGAAAAAAAAAGAACGTTTACCCATCAGCAGCCAAGAGTCAACAATTCTCAAACAGATTAGTAAAATGCATGGTCCTTTTGCTTATTTATGTTTCTGACTGAGAGCACAGATGGATAACTCTTGATTTTTGGAGTCAACTGCATATTCTAATGAAATATGTGGTTCCAACTGCCAGGGATAAGAGAGTCAACCATCCATTTTTGAATGTTAACGGTCTGCCCTTGATTACTTTGACTCAGTAAAGGCGAGATTATGGGTGTTTGGCCCAGTGGAATGGACTGTGGCTTCCTTCCCTGAAGCAGGGGTCTGGCATGAATGTACCTTGGTTTTCACTTGCCAGGGCAATGTGAGTGTTGAGCAGAGGGGAGCTGTTATATTAAAGGAAGCTTCACCCCATGGCAGGGCTGCCTTCTGCCTGGCTGATGGCCCCACGGAAAGTCTCCCTGCCATCTGGCTCCAGTGAGGTCTAAAGAGGGGAGTGCTTCTGCTTCCTGAAACCCTCAGTCCATAGCCCAGGCAAAATCTGCAAGGGCCATTCCCCGTGACACTTGAACGGAATGGAAGTCAGAAAACACAGATCAGAAAACATAGACCTGCTTCTCCACTAGTTTGGAGGACACTAATTAGGAGAACAATAAAATATTTCAGAAGTCATTTTATCTGACAAGATTAGGATTGATCATTTGTTGACTAATAAATAGTCAAAGTCAATTGACATGAATAAATGCATGTGGTTGTATCTATCTATCATCTATCTATCTATCTATCAGTCAACCATGTATCTATATCATCTATCTGTCATCTATTACCTGTCTATCCATCCATTATCATCATCTATCTACATCTACGTATTTATGCATATAAGCAGAAACTCAACTGACTCACAGTCACCAAACAGAACCTGGGATGGAGGAGAAGGAAGCAGACACAATAAAGTGTTCCGTAGCAAGAAATGCATTGTGCAACATGTTTTGCACAGGAAGTGGAGAGCAGTGGTTAACTGAGGGAGTTGGATTAGGAGAAAGTCAGTTAAAAGAGATTCTGTTGTATTCAAGTGGAGGAGGCTGGTATCTATTAGCTATCTCTTTGATGAACCTATAACTTAGCAAAGTGGTAAGCTAAGGAGGGGCAATGTGAATCCATATGCTGTGATTTGTGGCTTTTCTGTGACTTATCTCTCTTTAAAGGCCTCTCTTAGGGACACATAGAAATGCTTCTATTTATAACTTACTCAGAACTGCCGACCCTGAGAGTGTGCAAGGTGCTGCAGCTTCTCTGACAGACAAGCTTGACCAGGTAGGAGAGTGCTAGGGTGTAGACTGAGTCAGGCTACCATTCTCGGGCCTTATTTGTCTTGCCTGAGTCTTACTGGGAGCGTAGACTGCAGTATGCCACTGCCTTTCTATATGAAAAAATTGAAACTTGACAGCCACATTAAAAAGGGATATTAGTTGAAGGGCAGAGCTGAAGAACACCTGGTTTTGATAAAGTCTGGCTTTTGTGCCCAATTTTACAGCTAAGCTGACTGAAGTACTACAAGGTCAAGACTTGTCTAGGGTCAGCTCGTCGGTCAACAGCTCAGTTGCTATATGATCCCCAAACTCTTGTAACCTTCAGCCCTATATTTTAACTATTAGGCCACATGGCCTGCTACATGATATGCCACAAAACATCCCAGATGTGCATTGACAGAAATCCCTCCGTGGCCCAGCTAACATCAAGTCCCCTTAGGGCTTTCCAATTATTGAATGTTCTTGGAAGCCTCTCCTATGGTGTAAGCACATTAACCCAAATGTTACAAGGATTTCCCCACATGACAGTGTTATAAGATTTTCTTATGAGGTCACTTCCTAGGAAGGCAGGGATTTAGAAGCTGCCACAACAGGCAAGAAGCAAGCAACATGTGGCTCTGCTTTCAGTCTGTCATTTTAAGCAACGAAGGATTTATATGAATAAGATTTCTAACACAGCTGATATCGGTTTTTTTTTGTTTGTTTATAGGCTTTGGTTTCACCTCGAAAACATCCTCTCTGAACATCAGGAGTGTATTTTATCCTGAAATGGTATATTAACTTCAAACATTTCTAACTTCCAGTCATGAGGGTTTCAAAACCAATTGCATATAGCAGCAATAGGCCTTTCACTTTTAATGGTGTATTCAGAAGGCCAACTATTCCTATTTTCTATGCTATCTTTATCCCATAACTACTATCAGCTCTGATAGAAACCATCCCTTCTTAGAGAAAAAGAAAAAAAAAAAAAAAAAAGAACTGCATACTAAGCTGTTTTTCAACTCCTTAAGAAAGTATTCAGATCACTTAGGTGAACCTACTGAGACAGAATATGTTGACTGCTGGTACGTATTTTCCCCTAAACCTTTACTTAACTCAGTCTTTTATCTCTGCTGAGGTTGGCTGATAGTTTTTAGCTTGGGCCTCAACAGTGAGACTCAATATAAGGCATTTCTTCAGAGGTGTCATGGAACTGCTATGGACATTCTATTATTATTTTAAAAAGACCCACCTAATTGTTAATTTTTCAACAAAGTTTACTGAGGCTTTTTTTAAATAAGCAGATTCACTTCCCCACACCTTCCAACTCTATACATAATTATCCGAAACAAATATGGCTGAATTTATTTAACAAAGGGCTACGTAAAAACTTTTTTTTGTTATCCACATATATTTGCTAGATCTTGTAATTTGGTATTTTGTTTCTCTAGAAGACACTGGCAATCTTGCATAGCCAGTAATGGGTAGCTGAAGGCCAACTGACACACAGGGACAAGGAAGAGTGTCACCCTGACACCAGACCTCAGAAGGAACAGCTCAACTACATACTTGTGATGTGCTTGCATTTTCTCAAGGTGGTTCTGAGAAAAGTCAGGATGCCACAAACAGCTTCTGTTTTCCAATCTAACACCGGATGCATCATGGAGGCCTAGTGGAGCCAAGGTGCGTTTTAGATTGTATCTCTCAGTTTTCTCTGTCATTGCTTCATTCTGAAGCGTTGGAAAACTACTTCAGTTTCTGTTTCTGCCTTGTCCTATGGGTTATTTTCTAGAAAAACATGACATGAGCTGAAATGATAGAAGTCAATCTAAGTTTTTCATAGAAATAGTATGAGGGAATTATAACCATTTTAATAAGAAATACCACATTTTTTCCTTCTTCCCTCCCCATCTTCATTCTTAAGAAATATATATATATATATTATGCCTACAGCACTGGTCTTCCTAGATGGTCTCCCATCTAAGTACTAACCAGACCCAACCCTGCTTAGCTTCTGATAACAGATGAGATTGGGTGTGTTCAGGGGGGCATGGCTGTAGACAGAAATATTGAGTATCTGTTATGTGCAAGACATAGAATCAGTGGGAAATAAGACATCAAGTATCTTATTTTATGTTACACAGTATAAATTTCTAATGAGTGTATATAAATTAAACTAAACAACTCAGTCATTAGCAATAATTATGGTTAATTAAGTAGTTCATCGAAGTATATAATAAACATTTTTAAGATCTTTATCAGTCATACCTTATTTTGATGGCAATGATTAAGATGATAAAAAACATCTCTGCATACCAGCCCAACTTAATAATCAAAACATATTTATTGAATTGAATGATGGCCATGAGATTCAGAAGTACTTATTTGAAGAGCTTTAAAAAAGAAAATAACATAATTTTCCTGATTAGAGGATGTTACTTATTTATTGTAGAAAGATTGGAAAATTCTAGAAAAAAATGAGGAAGAAAATGAAATCATGCATAATTTTATTACCCAGAGACGGCTAACATCATTAATACTTTGAGGCATTTCTTATGGCCCTTGTGTGTGCATGTGTGTGTATGTGCAGATACAAAAGAAAAAAAGTAATATTGTTATATATTTACGTAAAACAAATTCAAGATCTAGCTGCTATACTGATTTAAACTTGTTTTTAAAGTTTAATATATCACAAGCATTGCCTTTGTTTAATAAAGTTTTGTAAAATATTTTTAATGGACTGCAAAATATCGTATTATACAAATATGTATGTCTGACATTAAAGTTATTTAAAATTTTAACTAGTATAAATAATTTCTAATTAAGTATATTTATATGTAAACCTTTGTAAATATCTTCAATAATTTCTAGAATAATTCCAAGAAGAAAAATTTCTGTAGTTACTGAGTCAGAAAACATAATTATTTTTTAAGGCTCCTAATTTCCCTCCACTATATTTCAATTAGCAAGAGATGACAATAATTACATACTACATATTTTTAATGATTGATATGAAATTTTAAAATTATTATTTTTGTGGAAATAAGCAGAAACTGTATTCAGATTATGAAAATGTCAAGAGATGTGGTCTGAGAGAATGCATCTTGAAATATTTTTAGTTTAATTTACATAATTATTATTCACTCTATTAGTTGCAGTGTATTGTTATACAAACTGATTAAATGAGCTAAATCTTTGAGTCATAGAGACTGACTCTGTAAGCCTTTAAGATTTATGTAAGTCAATCTTTTACCAAAATTGAACTCTCTCCTGTAATATTTCTTACAGAGGGTTATTTAGTTTCTGCTTGAACACTTCCAGCAATTAGGAGTTCACAATTTCACCCTTGAACTTAGTTTCCATTTATGTAGCACAAGCTCATGTGTGCTATTCCACTTTTGGGGGTCCTTGGAGGTGATCCAAATAGACTTTATAGCCGATGTAGAATATTGGTTGTTTACATTTCCCATAGATTGTGTGTGGTGCATATTGTCTTTACCTCCCAATTTTAAAGTTTACAACGAATGAGGAACAATCCTAAAAGAACCCAGCAAAATAATGGCACTAGAGATAGGTGATTTTCAAGTTACCTAATTATGGTATTATATACAGCTATGTTGGACTCTGTTCCTCTATCTCCTAGAATGATGAATTTACTATTGAGGAGAATGTCTTCTTGGACCATATGTATTCCCTGTAATAAAATCCTGCAATGTGGCCATTAGGGGTTATATTGTGGAAAGCTTCCTGGTATACAGAATTTGTGAAGGAAACAGTATATTTGTGGGGATGGAAAACATGATGACTTCTCGCTTATTATTTAACATTACCATGATAATAGTAACATCTATATAATATTTTAATTTATAAATTATTGCATAAACATTATTATTATTATTAGTTTGAATTCCCAAATAATCCTGCAAAGTAAGTATAATTATGTTATTGTTGTTACTATTATTATTGTTTTTATTGAGTATAACTACATTTTCTCCATTTTATGGATTAAGAAATTAAATGTCTTGCCAAAAGTCACACAACTAATTAACTTAACTGAAATCAGTACTGAAATTCAAGAACAGGACTTTTGATTCTACATCTTGTACTCTATCCACCTCTTAATTTAATATAGTACCCAGATAGTCCATTATTTCTTAATGCTTATTGATTTTACATAATTTTATTGCATAGTAGACACCTAAGAGTCCAATATGGGTCTTGGGATTTCTTTAATTCAAGGGTGTGTTCAATATGCCCTATGGACTCGGGCAAGATAGTCTTTTTTTTTTTTTTAAAGAAGTTAGCATTTGTGTACCACATCCACATGTCCAAAGCTTTTTTTTTTTTTTTTAGGTTTGTAAAAATTTTATCAGCAAGAAAGAATAAAGGTCAAAAACATAGCTTGTTGAACTTGATTGCCTGTCACATTTATCAGAGAGGCAGTCTAGAACTAGAGAAGTCTGTGACTGGCAAGTAACTAGTGTATGTTGACACTGGGCACCTTTGCAGGTGGGTCAGTTGGAGAGGTCAAAGATGACCCTTTTTGTGTCAAATTTGTATTTATTTATATACATCAGCTGTACATTCATAAATGTTGTCATGTAGAAGGTGGAAGAAAGAGAAAATATAGACTGCCTGAGTTAGATATGACCTTTAGCTCCTTCAATGAGAGTGCCATAATGAAGATAAAGGTCATGCTGAAAGTGACGTATCAAAACTTTCATTAGTCCATGAATCACAATTTTATTTCAACCTAACTTTTATGCTGGCACCCTAGAGTGTAGTAAAACAGAGTTCTTATCAAAACAGCATAATGAAATATAATCTAAAAAGGAATAGGTTTATAGGTTAGCTTTCAAAAAAGACAGGTGTTTTGTTATTTTAAGAATAAAATTCTCTAACTGACAAGCTTCTTTTGTAGTTGAATAGGATCTGTAAGATGCATTTTTTTCACAGAGCTTCAAGCAGTCCCATAGTAAGGCTCTTAAAGGTTACATAAATAGAATGAAAATGGGGTTTGGAAAATCTTTCAAGTTAGAAGCAGTGTAGGGCAGAACTAATATTAACTTTCTTAGGCACCAATATACATTCTTTCCTGTGTAGATGAACTGATTCAACTCAATTACTATGTTTAGTCACATAATCAGTAAATATTTATTGAGTGTTAATTATGTGTAAGGAACATTATTAAATCTTGTACCTTTACCTAGTCTTTTACTGCCACAAGTAAAAAAGAAGAGTTAGAAAGTGGAAGAGTAATTGTGAATTGAAACAGAAATGCAACAGATGACTACATTAAGCTATTTGCACAATAACATTTTTCTCCCAGAAAATTTTCAGATAGGTTTTACTGGAGGAGTTTTAAGTTCCTAATTCAAGAATTAAAAAGAAATGAGAGATTTAGATCCTATACTTCCTCATCTTTGCTCATATTACTTGTTAGCTTTTGCAGGCAAAGAACTATTAGCAGTTGTCACTGTGTCAGTGGAAATTATCTATGGAACTGCTGCTTTTATTTTTTAAAATGTTGGCCATACCAACATTTTAAAGATACACGGCTTTTATAGATTAAAATGTCTTAAATTAGACAATTAAAAAAAATTACAATAGCAGACATTTCTTTATGCAACTTTGTTTTGTATCCTGAAATTTGATTCTAAGCCTTTGTCACATTCAGAGTCTAAATTTTCTGCTGAATCATTTTTTAGTACCTGAAGTGATGCATAATGTCATGGTGACACACATCTTTCTATACAGCCCACACTCTTGCTCTGGACCTCCTTAGCACTGGGAGAGTTAATGGCTGCTGTTCCTTTGAGACACATTGAAGAATATTATGTCTAAATTTTCTGTTTCACAATTTTCTTCTTTGATTGATGAATTTCTGAGAAACAAACAACTTGATACCTCTGGTGGGTAGATGTTTGGAGGCTGAGAAACAATCCTTCAAGAATTCACAATAAGCTTTTCTAGCTCTGAAAATTCTGTCATCTATTCTAAGAGATTTGGCTATATTCATATGTGTATAGGTCATAACAAAGTAGCTAAAACACTGATTAATAATAATATCTTGCAGATGGCAAATTTCTTTTGACATAGATTGAAAAATTAATCTTTATTTTAAAAGTGTTAAAATGTAAAAAACATATTTCAATCGAGGAAACAGAGCATTAAAACAGAGGTGGCCATATTACTTCCTGGGAAGATGATTGGCTGGGCAAAGGATCTGGTAAACCGAGCCTGTCCTTGCATCCTGTCTGATTACCATTCAGCTATGTCTGACCCCTATGCAGGTGTGTGTGTATGTATGTTTCTGGTTGAGTGCTTTGACACATTCCATTTTGATTTCAAAACTCCACAAGTCAAGAGTGACTAAACTAATTTTACCAGTTGTTTGCAAAAACACAGAAGCCAAATGGGGATCTAATGAGGGCATTAGATTTTAAAATAAATTAACATTTTCTGCTATCATTAATATTTTGTAAAATAATAGCACTGAAACTAAACCAGAACACAATTCTTTCTCTTAACTAGAAAAATTTAACACTTATGCTCGGAAGTTTTAAAAAATATAATGTTTATTAAGTAAAAAGTATATATAGATACATACACATATATATACTTTTTACTTAATAAACATTACATATTTATATATAATGTATAAAATTTATAAACATTATATTTACATTACAGCTAATGATAGACTTCAAATGTACCAAAAGAAAAGAAAAATCAAAAGATTTTATTTCTGATACTTAGTACACATAGTATGCACATAGAACAAATATGGCTGGTTGGTTCCCTAGCAATGATTAATTATCAGTGTCAAGAAAGAATTTATGTATAAGTGCAATTCTTATTGTTATTTATGAAAAAGTTATAAGTACAATGCCAAGAACCTTTTTCCTGATTCTTTTGAGAACAAATTACTGATATAATACCCTATCACTTTTGAGTATTCTATGGTACAACTTTTATAAATAAAAACGTTATCTACATGTCCTCAATATAGCCATTAAAAATCAGAAAAGTAACATTGATATATAGTAAAATCATAGAATTTGTAGACACCATTCAAGTTTACTAGTTGTCTCAGTAATATTCTTTATAGCAAAAGTATCCAGTTCAGAATCTCATGTTATATTTAGTTGTCATTCTTTCTTGTTTTCTTCAGTCTAAAAATGTTCTTCATTTTTTCTTTGGCCTTCATCATCTTGTCACTTTGAAGATTATAGGTCAGTTATTTTGTAAAATGTCTATCAGTTTGGATTTGTCTGATATTTCCTCATGATTACATTTAATATATACATCTTTGGAAGAAATATCACACAAGTGACATTGTTCTTCTCAATGTATAATATCAGGTGATGCACAATTTCAATTTGTCCCAATGCTGGTAATATTTAGTTTGATCACTTGATTAATATAGTATCTACCAGCCTTCTCCAAAGTGAGTCATTTTTCCTTCATAATTAACAAGTACTTTGTGGGGAGGTCATTTAAGTCTGTGAAAATATTACATTCCTAATCAAACTTCAATTAATTTATATATTTATTTATATCAGTATGGATTTATGGCTTTCTATTTCATTCTATTTCATTTCTATTTCATTCACTGGATTGTAATGTGTTACAATCATTTATTCGATGTTTCATTTTCTTTCTAGCTTTTGCTAGTGGGAGCCCTTTTAAGTTAGACTTTTGTCTTTTAACACATCTCTGTGTGGTTGCCCTCTTACCTCACTTGAGATCTGACACCTGCATCAGGTTTCCCTTGTGCCCCACTTTTCAGACACCCTCTTTCCCTTGCTTAGGCTCTGAAACCCTTCTCTGGTCCATTTAAGCTGTATATCTACCCCCCTTGTTGATGGCACAGACTTCTTTCTTGCTCAGCCCTGCATAATGGCTTGTGAATGGAATTGTTCAGGAAGGGAAGAGGAAGGTGAACTTTTCTTCTCAATATCATCCTTTAATGCCTCTTCTAGATTTTCATTAATTCTTTCAAAAATCTTTTTGGGCTCTAATACTTTGCTGGGTACTATCTTGGTCTAGAAGATATAAAGATGCATCACATGGTTGTCCCCTTTGGGAGTACGAAATCTAACAGGGAAGCTAAAACATAAATACAGACATCTGAAATTAATGATGCTAGCTAGTGTTCTAATAGAAGCATGAGAGAAGAGTCACATGAAAGGGTCATTTTGCCCTCAGTGTGAGGAAGGTTTCAGAGAAGAGCTCATATTCAAGCTAGCAGAGGACATTTTATATTGAGAAACAGTATAAATCAAGGAACAGATTGTACATGAAATTGAATAATAAAGAGCCTAGGATATTTGGGATCTGGAATAAAATGGAAGGATATGAGGTTATAGATATATATTAAGATAAAATCAGGTAAAAAAAAAAAAAGGCACCAGATTAGAAGAACTTTGAATGTCATGTTAAAGTTGAAACTTTGAGTATAAGGTAAAATTTGTGTTTCAGAAAGACTGGAAGCAGTATGGAGAAGAAACAGTCTAGGAGGAAACTACTTTTCTTCCAAACTATGCAAGAGGCCTGGGTATGGCCTACACTAAGGCTTTCAGAAAAGGGAAGATGGGAGAACTCTACGTCTCTAGGTCTGGAGTAAAAGCAGTGGAATGCTGGCAAACCAGCTCTCAGAAAAAAAAAAAAGTTCTGATTTGAAGCATTTGCTGAATTTCTGCTCAGCATGACCACATTCAAGTTACCAGCATCTGACTGCTGAAGAGATTAGCATACTCAGCTCTTCTTAGCCAGCATGTCAGCTCTAGCACGCTTCTGGAAAGTGAAGAGGCTTCCTATAAGGGGAAAGGAAGCTAGTATAGGAGCCTTAGTCAGTTCTAGATGCTGTAACAAAATACTAGAGAACGAATGGCTTAAATAACATTTGTTTTTCACACTTCTGGAGGCTGGGAAGCCCAAGATCGAGGTGCCAGCAGATCCAATGTCTGGTGAGAACCTGCTTCCTGGTTCATAGATAACCATCTTCTTGCTGTGTCTTCACATGGAAGAAGGGGTGATAAAGATACCATGTGAAGTCCCCACCCTCATGACCTATCACCTCCCAAAGACCCCATATGCTAATACCATCACACTGGGGTTAGGAATTTGGGGGAGATGCAAACATTTAGTTTATTGCAGCGATATTATAGGAAATGGGTTAAACTATGATTTTTATGGAGCAAGTCAAGGACATACACTGTACCAGAAGTAGCTGAGGCCATCAAGCACCTGGCAGCACAGGGAGACAGAGTTCTGGTTCTGGTTGCCTAAAGAAGAGATGGTATGCCTGACAAGCTGTGCCCTCCAGGAGGGTTCCATGAAGGGAGGGTTGACCATAATCAAGAGGTGGCTCCGTTGCCCTGGCCATGTTTATAGCTGCTGTTCTGATCAAAGGTAGAGCCCTTGGAGGAGGCTGCTCCTGGAAGGGGCTCAGATCCATGGGCAAGCTAAGCACTCAGAGAGAGCCCTGCTCTGGTATACTGAGATATTGATCCCCTTAGGCCTAGGTAAAGGAAGAAAGACAGCAAATCATAATGGTTAAAACTGAGCCCCTGTTATCTTACAGACACTGTTCTAAAGACTTTACATGTATTAGCTCTTGCACCATCACTTATTTTACAGATGAGTAAATTCAGGCACAAAAGATTAAGTAACTTGTTAAGGCCACATAGCTCGTAAGGGTATGCTGTGAAGCGAACTGTGGCAGTCTGACTCTGGAGCCCATGTCTGCAGAATACCTGCTTTGCTACACTGGGAAAAGGAAAAATGCAGGGGCGACAAATATTGGTATCTCAAAATATTATCCATTGCACCAATTGGGTAAGTTCAAAGCTTGCGTATAATAAATGCGCAATAATGTTTTTAAAATAAATAAATGAAAACCTCTCTCATGTTACTTAATTTTTTTGAAATGAGTGTTTTAAAGTGTTATACTTCTTTCTTGCTTTTACATTTTGGGTATTTCAGAATTATGATGACCTTTGAGTAGTGTATTATGTTTTTCCAAACAAGAATTTGAGATATACCAGAAGAATATACATTTCTTCATTTTTGAAACAGTGCGCCACCTCTTTTGCTCCTGGACCATGAAGCTCTTCTTTATCAATAGGTTTAATTACTTCAATCATTTATTTATAGCAGCTCTTTCTTTGGGTTTATTTTGCCCTGAATGACTTATGGGACAGCCCTGGCTACTACTACTGAGGGTTTTATCAGGTGATAGTCAGTACTATAGGGGTCTGCCTTGATCTATGTGCAGCGTTAATATATCCCGCCTGAAACAAGTTGTCTGGGATTTGTTTCTACCTTCATCTGAGCTTACTGTATCAAAAAACCTGCTTTTCAGAAGTAAAAAAATGCATGGTTCCATCTGTATGATGAGAGGCAGATCTACTAAAAGAAAATCTCCACATTTTGAAAGGATGAATTGGTTGGCAGTTAAAAGGGAATTTTAGCTGGTTAATTTAGGGTGCTGAGGAAAAGATCCAGCATAAGAATGCTATCTGGCAGTGGGCCCCAAATGTTTTCAACTGATTGTGAATTAGAGAGATTTTCATCATGTTAGGGACTTTACTTTTTCAGTACTGTGTTCTGACACAGGAAAACAAGTGAGGATACACAGGTTGCCCTGGTATCATGGCCACACTCATGAACATGATCAATTGATCAATGCCTGTTATATCGGAGGCAAAGGTGGCCTCGCGTTTGTTGACATATTTGAAGAAAAAAACTGAACCAGAATTTAAAAACATTTTCCCTCATTTTTTAAAATCATTGCCTTCTAATTTCCTTTCCTTTGGTATATAAGAAATTCCTCTGAAGATATAAGGAGAGCTTTAGGTAAAAGAAAACTTTACAAAGTTTTTAGTTTCCTGTGTTAATTTATTTCTCCCAGTGGCTTTACACACAAACAATTTATATGAATCCTCTGTAGGACCAGGTAACTTTCCAGAGCAGCGGTTAATGTGACAACCCCCAAATTCATGCTGCTTTAATTCTTTTGTCTACCAACTCCATATAAGATCTTCATGTTCTTGGATGAAGAGGAAGAGGATCTAAAGGGTTGTGTAGAGGCTTTCCACAGCTTCAGCCTGAAGGTGACACATATCACTTCTGACATTTCATTGGATACAAGTTTCCATGTGGCCCTGTGAAACTGTAGGAGTCTTTATTTTTCCTTTATTTTTTAAACATATCTTTACAGGGACTAGAGCAGGGGACTGACAGTTTTTTTCTTTCATCATTTCAAGATGTCACCCCATTGTATTCTGTGTTGTGTATTTTCTGATGAGAAGTCTACTGCAATATTTCTTTACTGTAAAGAACTACAAAGGGTCCAGGGTTTCACTCTACTTGCAAGCTAAAAATTTAGCTGGCTACAGGTTCATAGAAGCTAGTAGAAGACATGAGGCTCCTAAGTGAGAACGAAAGAACTTTATTAGTCATGGCACAGAAAGCAGCATGAGCACCAGCATATTTATATGTGTCTCCCTTGCCCCTAAGTCCTATAAGGGTGATGGAAATGGTCCCAGGTAGACTGCATTATAGGAGAGGAACCCTGAGCTTAGAGAATCAAATCTTTTATAATGGGCAGTAAGCATATCTGCCTTTCGTTCTGGAGAGAGACACAGTATCTGATAAGACTGTAAGTAAACCTTCTATTTACTCTGGAAAGAACATCATTTCTATGTTATAAGGCTGTTTTATGTACAAACATCCTTGTATAGGTAGCCTGGAAATAATTTAATCAGTGTCTCAGTTTGTAAGATGTTCAGAAGTATGAGAAATCCATGTAGAGTTGTCTCCAGTGGAAACGTATCTCTTTTTTATTCTGGGTACTTTCAGGATTTCCTGTTTGTGTTGTGTTTTCAGCAATTTGAATATGAGGTGGCTAGGTTTTCATGTGTTCATGCATGCATGTGTATGTTTTGTTATTTATTCCTGTTTAGTGTTCCCTGAGCTACTCGGGTCTGAGGTTTTGGGTCTGTCATTGATTACGTAACACTTTTTAAAAAATTTGGTTTAATTTAATTTTAGTTTAAGGTGTATAGCACAATGGTTAGATATTTATATGATTTATGAAGTGATTCTCCCTATTAGTTTAGTACCTACCTGGCACTATACATAGTTATTACAATATTATTGACCATATTCTCTATGCTGTACTCCACATCCCCATGACTGTTTTGTAACTACCAATTTGTACTTCTTAATCCCTTCATTCAGCCCTTAACCCACCGCCCCTCTGGCAATCATCAGTTTGTTCTCTGTATCTGTTTTTGTTTTGTTTGTTCATTTATTTTGTTCCTTAGATTTCATGTATAAGTGAAATCATATGGTATTTGGCTTTCCCTGTTTGACTTATTCACCTTGGCATAATATACGCTAGGTTCATCTATGTCATTGCAAATGGTAAGATTTCATGTTTTTATGTCTGAGTAATACTTCATATTCTTTATCCAATTGTATTGATAGGCACTTAGGTTGCTTCCATATCACTGCTATGAACATAGGGGTGCATAAATCTTTTCAAATTAGTGTTTTGGTTTTCTTTGGATAAATATCCAGAAGTACAATTACTAGGTAATAAGGTAGTTCTATTTTTATTTTTTTGAGGAACCTCCAAACTGTTTTCTATGGTGTCTGTGCCAGTTTGCAATCCCGCCAACAGTGTGCAAAGGTTCTCTTTTCTCCACATTCTCACCAACACTTGTTGTTTTTTGATTTATTAATGATAGCCATTCTGACAAGTGCGAAGTGGTATCTCATTGTGGCTTTAATTTGCATTTCTCTTATGATTAGTGACCTTGAGCATCTTTTCACATGCCTGTTGCCCATTGTGGGTCCTCTTTGGAGAAAAACCTGTTCACATCTTCAGCCTATTTTTAAATTGGTTTGCTTGTTCTTTTAGATGTTGATTTGTATGAGTTCTTTATAAATTTTAAATATTAACTTATCAGATGTGTTATAGACAAACATCTTCTTCAATTCAGGAGGTTGTCTTTTCATTTCATTGATGATTTCCTTTGCTATGCAAAACCTTTTTTAGTCTAATATAGTCCCATTTGTTTATTTGTTTATTTTTTGCTTCCCTTGCCCAAGGAATTATAGCAGAAAAAATTTTACTAAGAGCAATGTCAGAGAGTTTACTGCTTACGTTTTCTTCTAGTTTTATGATTTCAGGTCTTATATTTAAGTCTTTAATCCATTTTGAGTTTCTTCTTGTATATAGTATAAGCAGGCGGTCCAGTTTCTTTTTTCTTTTCTTTTCTTTTCTTTTCTTTTCTTTTCTTTTCTTTTCTTTTCTTTTCTTTTCTTTTCATTTCTTTTCTTTTTTCTTTTTTCTTGTTTTCCCAACATTTATTGAAGACTCTGTCTACTTCATTGTATATTCTTGCCTTTTTGTCATATATTAAATGAGTGTATAAGTGTGGATTTATTTCTGAGCTCTCTATTCTATTCCATTGATCTATGTTTCTGCTTTTATGCCAGTACTATGCTGTTTTGATTACTATAGCCTTGTAGTTTGATATCAGGTAGTGTGATACCTTCAACTTTGTTCTTTCTCAAAATTGCTATGGCTATGTAGGATCTTTTATGGTTCCATATAAATTTTTGGATTATTTCTTCTGGTTTCATGAAAAATGCCATTGGTATTTTGATAGGGATTGCATTGAATCTATAGATCGCTTTGGGTACTATGGACATTTTATCAGTGTTAATTATTCCCTTCTCTGAGCACAATATATGCTTTCATTTATTTGTTTCTTCTTCAATTCCTTTTTTAATGATAATTTTCTGAGTACAGGTCTTTTATCTCTTGGTTAAATTTATTCCCATGTATTTTATTTAATTTTTTGATGCATTTTTAAAGGTCATTTGATATTATTTCACAGTTCTCTAAGTTTGGCTTTGTTAGATTTAGCATAAGGCCTTCATGGTCTATTCATGTTTCACAATACAATACACACATGTTCTATATATATATGTGTGTGTGTGTGTGTGTGTGTGTGTGTATACATGTGTGTATACATGTTTGTATACACTGAAAAGATAGAACTTGGTCCCACAATTTCTTTTTAAAATTAATTAATTAATTAATTAATTAATTATTTTATGGTGACATTGGTTAAAGAAATCTGGTAAATTTCAGCTGTACATTTTTTTCAATAGTAAGGCACATATATATTTACATTGTATGTTCACCTCCCATAGTTACATTTCTTTCTGTCACCACATATTTGACTCCCTTTCCCCTATTTACCTCTCTCCTCCACCCTCCCCCTACCCACAACTTTTAAGCAGTTTTACTATCCTAGAGGTACTATATGTAAATGCTTTTATACACAATTCCATATGTAAACCGCCTCTGAGTCTGTTGTGAATTGAATGGTGTCACCCCAACAATTCATATGTTAAAGTCTTAACCTTCGGTAACTAAGAATGTGACCTTGTTTGGAGACAGGGTCTTTAAAGTGTTAATCAAAATAAAATAAGGTCATTAGCGTGGGTGTGAATTCTACCATACTTCATCAGTCTAAGCAGTCACAAGCTTGTTCAGATTCAAGGCTGGGCAGGGAAATATGTCAGAAATGTTTTAAAACTTCCAGTACTTCCCAAAATTATTTCTTTGAGCATGTTTAGTCCAAAACATGTTACCACTTCGTAGAAACATTTGCAAGCCTTTGTCTCCATGAGGTTATAGGGTAAGGTCAGATTAAATAAGGTTTAAAAGCCAAGCAGGGAAAGTTAGATATAATTGAGTAAAAAAGCAAAATTGTTTAGGTTTTTAGAAATGATATGTGAAGTACAATGAGTGGAACATTTTATCTCCTTTTAAAGAAGATCAAATATACCAGTCAAAGTTATCTTCTTTGTTAATATGGAAGATCTTTGTTAATGTGGAAGACCTTTCAGATTAACTTCCTCATGCCCTAATCTAAACAAGAGTTTGCCCCAGCCAGCTTTCTTGACAGAATCAGGATTACTGAAATTCAAATACGGTTACAACTTGCAGTTTTACATGAAAGTCAGTGGCAGACAGATGCCATATCTTCTCCCTGATGAGAAGGAATACGTGATTTCCTAGGATGAAAAAGGACTTCTGATGTAGTTGTAAATTAGCCCAGCTCTTGGGCAGGGTCTTGTACGAGGTGTTACGAGAGGTATTGAGATGTGTTAGGATATGGATCTTCTGTTCAACGAAGTTATAATTTAGTTAGAAAAATCCCTATAGTAAGCTTAAATAACCAAAGCACAGAAAGGTTAAGTATCTTGGCTAATAAAGGCTAGAGCTAGGTCCAGATCATCCTATTTAATCTAAGCAAGAGCTCTTTCTATTTGCGTCAGTAACTCTTTAATGAGAAGTCCAATGTTAGTTTCTGTTTTTGTTTGAAAACAAAATCAATTTAATTATTGCCTTTTGATTCTGAAGCCAGGAAGCAGGTAGAAGGAGGAGGAATTTTCACGTCAGGCTGTCTCTTTAAAGCTGGAGTGTACTAAGCCAGATTTTGGGTGTTTATGGTGTGAGAGTTTCTGACCTTCAGAAAAGGGATTTGAGGTGTGCCAGAGACTATGCTTTTTGAGTATCCAGGTGGTCACTCACATGTCACAGCTTCTGTTCTAGTTAGGTTGGAACCATGTCATTTTTACTAGGTAAAGCTGAAAGAACAAGGCATTTGTGTGAGTTCTGGGCTGAAGCTTGCTGAGTTCTCTGTGTTCTCCCTTCCTGTGGCTTGGCAATGGGCCCACGTGTTGAGATGTGAGAGTGCTCATTGCTTGGGTTTTTGAGTAAGTAGGTGGAGCTGAGCCTTCATTGCCCTACATTGGACTTGAGTGCAAAATGCATCTTTATTGTGTTAGGCCTCTGAGATTTTGGACGGGAGTTTTCTATCACAGGAATATATAGTTTATTATGACTAAATGTACCAAAAAATTCCATGAAAGTTCTGAGAAGCAAAACTAGGGTTGAGAATAACTGGAGACCAATGACTAACTATATGTATCCATCCCTAACTAATTAAAAAAAAAATCTTTAAAATTTATTTTTTTATAAGATAATTTAGAATTGTAAGCAGCCGGCAGCTTAATCAATATTCTACATATTGCTATTTCAAACAAAGAATTTGGTTTTTATAGACAAACCTCAGAGAAATGTCTGGTTTTCATGCTTCGGCTCAGAGTTTCTCTTTCTCTCCCATGAGGTGAAGGTCTTTGGATCCCTTGCTGTATAACCCAAGCATAATGACTCACCCGATGCTAGCTCCCAGAACTGCAAAAACACAGAGAGGAAAGTCTAGCCAGCCCCAAAGAGCATGTCTTGTTAATGTTACCTAATTTTTAGGTCAATAAAATTCACAATTTCAGAAAAATATCTGAAAATGATTTATGTAGTTCTGCTCCTTAGGATTTATTTCCCAGACTACTTCCATATTTCTACTACAAAAAAAGTTTAGTGGGTTTAAAAGTAAGTGAAGAAAAAAGGATGACTTCCCTTCCTACTTCCTTTCCCGCCTTTCTATTTTACCAAGAGAGGATACAAAATATAAGCATATTTCAGTTTTGCAAATTGGCTATATAGTGACATTTGATGTTGGAAAGATCTTTCCTGGGATCCCATTCAAAGAGCAAGTGACTATTTTATTGTAAGGGACTCCTCTCTAAGGTGGTCTTTTGAATGGATCTTGAAAACAGTGGAGCATAATGAGTCTCTTTTTATAAAAGTCCTGGATTGGCACACTCATATTTTCCCACTCCTAGGTATTAACAGAAGCTTTGTTGAATGCAGAATAATACACAAATGCATGTATCATTAAGTTATAAGTTATGCACGAATGTTGTCTGTTTATGAACTTCTCCAGCAAGATTGACTTCTGGTTTTATAATTTAAGGAGGGATATGCCTAATACATATGCTAACTCAGGTAGATAAAAAGGAAAGTTTATATTTGTGTTTATGTATTATTCTCTGCGGTGGAATATTTCCTCTTAACATATGTTTGAGTAGTACTTGAAAATGCTGGGTTTGTACAGGTTATACTGACAAGTCAATACTCCTAAAAAAAGTCATGCATTATATTACCATTTGCTCAAAAAGCACATGGACACAAGATGCTACCAAAAATTATTGTCGGTTTTTGAAAGGCAATTCATCTTCATTCATAATCATATGTATGTGCATGCACAACACCAAAGATGAGATGGTAATAATTTCTGTTTTCTAATGCAAATGCCTAGAGCTGCTGCCATGACATTGGCAAATAAATAAATCAGCACTAGCAAATCCAAAATCATTCTTCAGGCAGGGATTCCACTACACAAATCACCGGAGCAAATAAACTCACCACAAAGAGTAATAGGGAAACCTGTGAAACCTGGGGGGGGGGTGTAGGGGTTGGGAGGTGGTATTTGCTGGGAATTGGGGAACGAAGGAGAATCAGCAATTGATAGGTCACCCATTATAAAACCTGGAAGACAGATCAAAGCTTCATTCCAGCCTAATTAGGTCAAACAAAATGTTACTTGCATTTATTTCTGAATGACAACTAAGTTCACAGTGAAATATCTTTGTAATACATTCTGAGAGACAAGATGCTGAGGATGCTGAATGCTGGCGAGAACTAAATCGTGGTAATATTACATTATGGATCTTAGGCAGGGCTTTTTAATACTATAATGAATTCAAGAAAGAATAAAATGCAGTAGAAGGCAATTTATGATGTGACTAGATGAACAATACTTCACCATTCCAAAGATAGGGGATGTGGAGCCAAGGATATGCCAAGAGATGGGACATTTCTGTGGTTAAATATCATCTATTTCACAGTTGTGCCAAAGGCAATTCTTCTCTCTCCTTCAGATCTCATAGTTTAATTTATTTAGTTAGTTTTACATTAATGTGCTCAGCAGCAGCTTTTGGTAATATATTCACACTCCCAACACAAAACATAAATCCTACAGATGTTTTTAAAAAAATGCATTTAAGAATATAAGCTTATTTCTGACTCAATAAAAAAATCCCTTTTATGATGCCCATTTATAGGAATTCCCTCACCACCTGATGCTTTAGATTTTAATCCTGCCTTTTGGGGTTCGACGTGTGGCTCAACCTACCAATTCCATATTATAACTCAGCCTGTCCAGACTTGGTTGCCTCAAGAAGCTTTGGCTATTGTTGGGTCAAAGCTACATCATTATGTCCTTTGGAGCCCAGTGGGCCAGGGTCCTAATCTTGGCTCTCTCTTGAGGTCAGTCCATTGGGCCAATGTTTGTTTTACCTAAAGAAATGGAATTGAACTAGATGCTCTTTAAGCGTCTTCCAACTCCTGTAACCACAAGGGGAATCATGGAAATGGCCTCTTACATATTTTCCTTTATTTCCTAGTATTTATAAAACGTTTGCATAGTAATGGTTTCAAAAATAAAGGACTGGAAGGGCCTGTGAGTGGAATCCAGTCCTTTTTCCAGCTGAGTTTAAACTCTAGCTGGATGAAGAACTGATCACACTTGAAGGTAATTGGGGAGATAGAAATTAACAAACATTTGTTGAGCATTTACCATGGTTCAGGCTAATTCAATCTTCAGAAAAACACTGGAGGATGGTTGTTATCGTTCTGTTTGGCAGCCAGGGATCTTGGGCTTGGCATTGCGCAGGGTTGTTTGCTGGCAAGAGGCAGAGCTTAGGTTTGTACCCAGCTTCATCTACTTCTAGAGTCAAAGGCTCATTTTTCTAAACAGTCCCTTAAAAAACACTAACTGAAGTTCTTCTCAGTACCAAGAATCTGCTAGTAGAAAAAATTTATTTAAATGAATTGAAATGACTATAAAGTGAGGAATGTATGGGATTCATACTGTTCCCATCGTACAGAGGTAAATGCTGAGATTTGGAAAATTTATGATTTGTCCCAGGTCATGAGTATGTCAATAGAAGCATCAGGGGTAACATTCTAGATGTTTTCTTCTCCATTTTCTTTTCTCTACCTGAGAAAAGTCTAAGGTAGAGGTAAGATCTTTTCTCTAGAGCCTGAGCCTTGTGGTTAATGCCAGCAGCCCCTTCTATGTGTATCTTTTGAGACTGTTATCTCAGCTTAGATATACTTAACAGTGTACACCTTGCAGTGACCACTGTTAAGGGCAGAGAAGGGGCTCAATGAACTTTTTGCTTGTCTCTCAAATGTATGGGGTTTGGATAAAGCAGACATCAATGGCTTGTATTTATAGTGATGTTAATATGACTGAATATTAGATACATTTTCAGCTTTTTGAAAATAGAAGGCCTTCACAGTCTGTATTTTGTGTGTCCGGGCCACTGCTATTGTGTAAGCATGATCACAGACACAAAAAGATTTTCAAAATAATTCAAAAATAATTCCAATAAATTAAAATTTATGCACAAAGAGAACATTTAAAGAATTAGCTTCAAAAACAAAAACAAAACCAATATCTCTCTATATAACGAGCATACATAATATTCTAAATGTTGCGACCTATGAAATAGAAGTGTTATCTTTCACATGTTAATGCCAGTGTCACCATCACTTTTGACATATGGTGTGCTATTTGATATTATAAATAAATGTCAGTAGGCATCTTTCACATTGACGAAATTTTTCTGTTAAATGTATAAGAACTACTTGAAAGGAATAAATAAAATATTTTAAAAATCACTCCTTGATTTTAATAAGTTTAGTTAGATGTAGCTGATGTGCACTGAATTATTCAATCTGTCACAAGGGTCATGCACACATGGCATGGATTAAGCATTGTTTGCTCAAGACTGCTCATTTTAAGTACGGTACTCTTAGCCACAGAACTACTCAAAAATTCCTTCTAAAAGGATGCAGAAATAGTCCTTAGCCTGGGTATCCAGCAGAGGACAGTAAAGTCCCAGTTTTCTTTTCAGACTGGTTTCCTCTCAGATAACTACAGCTGTTGGGTGAGTGTTCTCAAGCTCTCTGGTGGCTGACACATAATCGCAGACATTAAACATTTCTGAGGAGAAACATAAAAATGGACTGCGAGGTCAATGAAATTCTTTGTCAAGACCTCTGCATAACTGACCTCTTAACATGACAGTGCAGAACTAAAAGATAGGCCTAGCACTCACTGACCGGCAGGATAGCATGCGTATACTGAACTTCCTCGGCCAAACATTTCTGTGTTACTTTATTTTATTTAAGTAACAAGAGCATTTGTTATGACTGTATTAGGGTACGATATTACCTGGCTGCCCATAAAGAAATTTCATATTTTGTCCCATTGCTTTTGAGCTTCCAAGCTGAGCAACAATGTTGGGTTTTTATAAGACAGAGAAGGTGTATGTTCTTTCTCCCCAGCCTTTCAATCCCTTTCCTGCTTCCAAATTTTTCCTGGGCGTTGTCTGGCAGTTTGGCTTAAGTGAAAAACACTGATCGTTTTCTTTCTTCTAAGAGAAATGGATCCTCAGAGAGCAGAAGGGAAGACAGAGAACCACAGTTGGAGACTTTGGTGAGTTCTCTCCATGTTTGGGTGTCACCCCTTGACCTAGGCTGGTGGAAATGCTATGAGTAGCTCATCAAAGAGGTTGCTGCCTAATGCAGGGGCCAAACTAGCTATTTATATGGTCAAATTGGAACAAAATGCTGTGGGAATAAGTTGTTCAGAACCACTTGTTTCTATGTTTCGCTGGGGAAAGTCCTGAGGAATGTTGGGC
This sequence comes from Cynopterus sphinx, assembly GCA_030015415.1. Classification (NCBI taxonomy): domain Eukaryota; kingdom Metazoa; phylum Chordata; class Mammalia; order Chiroptera; family Pteropodidae; genus Cynopterus; species Cynopterus sphinx. The sequence goes on along the minus strand of CM057381.1, from coordinate 69,365,609 downwards.
CGTAACAGCGGAGTGTGGTAGACCACACATTCACGTGTGCTCTCTGCAGCCACTGACCGTGGTCCCTGCTGGAGCTGACCAGGAAGCAGTCACATTACATGTTACATCAGACTTAGTTTTTTAAGAAGGAGAAAAAACTACAAAGAACAAAATGTATATTCTAGGCTTAGAAATTCTTAAATTGGTTTATTGTGGATTGTGGCTCCAACCCAGGGACCAGGTGGTTCTGTGACTTCAGGCCAAAGATCAGGATTTTGTCCCTTTTGGAGAGTTCCTGGAACAGAAGCTTTTCAAAGCAGGCCATTTTGCTCACCCCATGGAGCATTTAGGCCTCACCAGTATTTAAACCTTAGTAGGTCCTCAGTACACAATTGTCTAATAAATTAATGAAGTGGATTATTATTTTAAAAGAAATCAGGACCAAATCAATTAAAGATTATTTTTATTAAACACATATGATCTAAATTTTCCCATTATAAACTGAAAATTTTTCCCATTAAAAATTTTTAGTCCATTTATTAAATTTTCATCTTACTTTTTTAGAAGTGATTGAAACCTCATCTTTTGACATGGGTACACTATACTATAATCTTATATAAAATATAAATGTCTTTAATAATTATCTGCTATGATAGGAATAGTGAGGTAAACAAAGAAGACATAATCCTTGCCTTTGAGTGTGTAATAAAATTGAGGAAATGAGGCCAACCCACATTAAAGCACTAAATATAGTATAATACAGTCTATCATTCAAAGTTAGATTGCCTTATTGCAGATTAGGAGTATAATACAAATTAGAAGAAGAGAAAGATCAGTGGAGACAAGTGCTGTTTATAGAAACTTCATGGTTGAGGTAAAACGTGAAACAGACATTGAAAATGTAACACCATGGGGCAGAGATGGTGAAGGGCATTTGAGACTTTGACCCTCCTTGGACCTTGAAATGAGGTTTACCTATGCCCTTGGTAGAGTGCCTATCATACTCTGGTAATCATTTACCTAGCTGTCCCATCTTCCTTCCTAGAGGTGTAAGCTACTGATGGCCAGGGACCCTGTCTTAAATGTCTGGGAGTCCTCCACTCTGCCTGGCCTGTAGAAGAAAGTTAATAAGTATTGATTGAATAAAGGAGTGGAGGCTGAGAGGTAAAAATGAGTATGGCATGTGTGTAGGTAGGTGAAGAGAAGGTGAGACTTACTAAGGAAATTGTGCTGGTTGGAGGAGTTTGCAATGAGAGTAGTAGAAACAAATTTGAGGCAGTTGATAGATACTATTCTTAAGGTAATCAAGGAGGAATGTCAATGAGGAATGGTAGCAAAGGGAACCATTTAAGCAGGAATGAGTTGTAAAGGTAGTGTCATAGAAAGTTAATCTGCCTGCGATGCACAAACTATCATCAAAACCGTAAAGCAATAGAATTTGACAATACAAAGGCTTCTAAATTAGCCATTCTTTTTCTCTACCCTAAAATGGTGGATATACATGAATAAGTTACTGGTCAACAGAGATTCACAGAGAAAACTGCTTTTTCTGTATAACAAAAGAAAACATTATCCCTAAAATTACACTATAAAACCAGAAGATGTTTGAAACGATGTGGAACTTATTGCTTTAGCATGTTCCAAGCAGACTGTTACTACTTTGTTTTTTCCAATTATAGTAATAAACAAGTGGGCAATAAATGACAGCTATTAACAAGGAATGAAGAGACCTTTGTGGAATACAGGAGAACTTCAGTTTGAAGCAAGAGATTGTTATTCTAACAGGCTCATGTTGAAAGTTCAGGAGAAAGGTCCTTTCAATGTAAAAATGGTCTCACATCTCCGACCATGAGGAGAACAACATTTTTTATAGAAAGCATTGTAAACAGGAAGTATCAGATAATGACATTAGCAAATTAATGTTTGACTTGTGACACTTGTGCTTGATGTTGCTCAAAATGAGCAAAGCAGCCTGAGAGCAAAGCAGCTGGAACAGGCCTCTGGCTGAGCTGCACTTGAAGGTCCATGGTTGGGGACTCTAGTGGAAAAACACGTTTGGTTGGTTTAGGGTTTATTGGTTTAGCCTTTTGACCTCATTTGTAAATATTGGGAAAAAATTGTTATCCAGAGCATACTTAAGGCCTATTCATTCTTAAAGGTCAATTCAAATATTTCTGTTCCATCCAGCTGTATTTTTCTCTTTGCTCTCTCAACGGCCCCTTGTCAGATTTTATTCCTATCTTATTTATACCGATCATAGTGTATTTTTAACACGTCACATTTTAATGGTATTGATAAGTCTCTCTCCTCCCACTAGACTCTGACTTTCTTGAGAGGGAAATCCACATTTTATTATTATTATTTCTGTATTCTCAGGACAATTACCTTGGGAAGGAATACCTTTACTGAGGGCAGCATGATGTGCTGGCCAGAATCTAAGCTTTAGACAGACTTATGTTTGAATGTCATTCTAGACAGGAGTTGAGAACTCAGGTAAATTATATAACTTTTCTGAGCCTTGCTTTTCTTCTTCTGTGATACATATCACACAGGGTTGGAAAAGGAAGGGAGGTAATAATGTATGTTACTGCAAAGATTGGGGCTTCTATTATGATTTCCAACTTTATATGAGCCCTCGGTGTTGCCCAGAAACCCTCTGTTTCCTTCCTAACATCTCTTTTCTATTCACTATGGTAGTCTTATATATTCACTTGCCCCTGGTTACTCACAGTTAGGTGACTCTGAGTTTTATATATAAGTTGAGCTCATTATTCCACAATTCTCATGTCCCCACCTTAGTCAATGAATTCTCTTTCTATTCAGTAGGCCAATCTATGGACTTGGAATTTGTTTTGATTTATTCTTCCTCTTTGCCCTCCACAGTAAGTAACCAGTAAGCATTATCAGTCTGCTCACTCCCCATCTTACTCACTTCCACTACCCCAGTGCATATGGTCAACATTTCTTGCTTTGTTTTCCATAAAAATCTGTAAATGGTTATCCTGCCTCTACACTTGTGTCCCCTACTAATCTGCTTATATTTATAACACTCACGTGTGAAGATTTTCAGACCACCCATAACTGGGCTATGTGCACTACATAACCTTGTTTTTTCTTATCACAGGACTTATAATATATTAGGACGTATGTTTGTTTTAAATTCTCCCTACCCTGTAACGGCTCTGAGAGAGAGGAGTCATGTTTGCTTTGATAGCACTGTAAACAAACATAGTAGATGGTAGGTATGCCATAAATATTTATTGAAAGAGATAAACAACAGCATTTGATGAAACAAAGCCACTAACACAGCTACTGTAACAGTAACTCTTCCTTTTTTTGTTCTTTATTTTCTCCTCTTCCTGCCTTCTTTTCTTCCTCTTCTCTCCAACTTCTTATTGGTTATAGTTATTGGTTATAATTATTGGTTATAATTACCATCACTGTTATCACCGTCATCATCATAATCACCATCATATTTATAAACATCAACAAACATCACCTGTTATCACCTTCAACACTGCAAGAAGTTGGTAGCAGCAGCTTGAACCCCGAATAGAAGGCCAGTAGAAAAGGCTGCAGGGGCATTGGGATTCAGAAGACTTAGAGGACAGAGGACATCTAGGGCCCTTCTGAGATAACTACTTTTTTGGTTTTTTTTGGAAGCTTCTTTTGGAGGAGAGGTATTCTTCTCAGGCTGACCTACCTGAGGCATTGGGCTGATCATTCTCAATGGAAACAGAAATGTTAACTCCACCTCTGGTGGCCTAGACATTATCCATAGACACTGTCTAGTACTCTTGTGCCTAGAATTCTGTAAGTCTACCACTCTTATTAAATAGAGATTAAATGAAAAAAAGATTAGGCAACTTATTAAAAGTCACATACAACTACTCATTCGCAAAACAGGGAATAGAATTTAGGTTTTCTGAATTCCAGGCCGGTCTTTTCTACTATCTTGATTTTCCCAATGATGATTCACTGGCTGAAGTGCCTAAATGGATTTGGAAAGGAGCAATGTGAGATTGATTGTGTATGAGCATGAGTGCGAGAATATGTGTGCTTGGGAAGTGACCAAGGCCTTTTGTTGCTTACTGCCCTCTCCCACAATCTTTACTCTTTTCATACTCCTTTCTATAATCCTCTTATCTTATTCTTTCAATTGTTTCCATCTCTGCTTGTATTCTTCCCTTCCTGTAAGTTGCCCTTTTTGTAATGCTCCATTCACAGCTTCCCAAATCCTTATCCCCTTCATTTCTTTCCTTCTTATTTCCCCTTCCACTGGCTCTGATAGCTCTGAAGGTTCGATGGGGCCCTAAAATATGAATGCTAGATTTTTAAGGGACATTAAAGATATGTAATTTTGATTAATTTACATGATAGCTAGTTTTATAAGGACTATTTGATGTTCAATGAGCCTTTGAAAAGTCTTAAAGTTTTTTTTTTTCCCCTAAAATAGTAATGCTACATTTTTTGAGTAAAACTCATTCAAACACTTGAAGACCAAATTTTTCTTGGGAACTTTATTTCTTTACTCACAAAAAGGCGTGCGTGCCTATCTTTACAGTTATGGAAGCTGCATAAAATGAATGCTCTAAAGACTGTGGGGCAAGAGAAACCTCTGTAGCATAGCATATACCTTTATCCTATCCTTAAGGGGCAGTAGAGGGTTTGGGAGGCGAGGAGTTTGAGCACAGAGTAAATTAAGTGGATTGTAGTCAAGGGGTTCCGGCAACAGCAGGACTTAGTTGAGAATAACCTAGAAAGGGAAGATCATTGGATAGGGGGAGTTTAAAGCATGATTCAAAGGCCTGAGACCTTTGTGACCAGTGAGCAGAAATCACAGCTGGTGCAGCTGTGCTGCGGCTCTGTTGCTAAGGTCAGAGGTGGTCAGCCACAAGGAAGGCTTCATTTTAAGTTGGCATATTGGAGCGCTTGCAGCCCCACTACCACAGTCAGTTTGCATCATTCTTCACCCCCTAACCCCCAAATTCTCTGAGGTAAAGTCCACCTAAAGAGCCAGGTGTGTAAAGGTAGGACTTGAACACCAGAGAAAGAGTCCGAGTTCTTACCTGTGGTGGATCTCATATTGTCTATGGTGATGGCCATGACTCCTAGGAAACCTATGCTCCAGGTCCTCATGTTCTGTTTTAGCAGTTCATTTATCCTCATCATCTAGATTCAGATGTTCTCTTTCAACAATTCAGCCTCTATGGTCCAGTGCTTTCCAGGAACCAGGAGAGAGGATGGTGATGGGAAGCCCTTATTCCTCCCTTTACTCAGGTTCTGTCTTGGCAGGGAATTAAGGTACTGGGCCTAGTGAAATATCAGAACACCTGAACTAGATGACACCTGCTTGTGGGTCAACATCCTAGCTCTGCCTTGTACATCTCCCAGTATGGACTGCAAGTTTTTCTATGGTTTCTGTTTATATGGTATACAGATTAAGATCACAAGTTAGGGAGTCAGATTACCACTTCCTAACTGTGTGACCTTGGACATGTTATTTTACCAGTCTGTTTCTCAGTTTCCTTAAATATAAAATGTGGCTAATAATCATAAAAGTACATTAGCATTGGCCATTATATTTGTTGTGTTTATAGCTATGAGTATAGTTTTTCATCGAGGTTGGCATAGAGGAAAAAGTTTTTGTGGAATAAGACTACACTTTGAGGCTACTGAGGAAAGAATGCTTTTAGGTCTGTGTGTCAAGTTAGTTACATTATATTAATGACCTAAACTGTGGTAAATTAAGGCTGAGCACAATATATTGAGTATATACGTATCTACTGCACGTTCTGTACTGAAGAGGTTGAAAAGGCCAAAATTGAATTTCTCAGACATCTTTCTGCCTGGGATTCTAGATGCAAATCGGCCTCACCAATTAGATTCTCTCAAGTAAGGTTGAGAAGGCAGAAATGAGAAAGAGGTAGTTACTGCTTGCAAGCCCAGTGGTGGAGGGAGAGGATTTTTTTGTAGCAGTGTATGAGTCTGGTCACTAACCTCGATGGCTATTGAATAATAGTTGCTTCCTTATTCCCTGCCTTCCCGATTGGGCCAGTCCCTTTGGATGGCCAGCTCTGCAGGGCTGTTCTGGGAATTCTTCCTGGAGACTCAGCCCAGGGCTCACGCCTCGTTCTATGTTGTTAGAATCTAGTTTTCTATGTCACAAACCCTTTCTGCTGACTGGCTATGGTTTTTGCTTTCTACAATTGAACCTTGACTTTACAGTCTCACAGGTGTCTATTTTAAGGAAGAGGCAATGTTGCTGGTTTTCCAAGGCTAGAAGAGCACAGCCGTTAATGGTATAGTCTCATTTGGTTCCATACGTACAAGAGTCTTTATTTATTGGTGTGGGCTATGAGGACTTTCTTAGCCCTTGTATGTTTAAGGATTTTTCTGCATTTATTCAATATATTTTTCTCAAGTTGACTACAGGAGGGAGATCTGACTATCATCGTGGTGTTGCGAAGACCTGTAATTATGTCATGGGACGTGGGTGTTATGTAATAAGTCATTTCAGCGATGGGAAGATTAAAGTCTAGTTGCTCTGCTGAGACAATACCTAGCATCCTGTCTAGTATTTTAGAGTTGCCACATTCAGTGAATCAAATGACTTTGTAGTGTGGGTAAGGGATGAATTATTTAGGCTGGGCCTGTGTTTTCGTCTTCATATTTTTATAAGATGTCAACTAAGATCTTGGGAGATGCAGAAGGGATTCTTCCAGAAGGGATAAATGAACTGATGCACAAGGTTAAACCTGCCTGAAGATGAATATACTAGATAAAATTTGAAAGGCAGCTCTTGCTGCGGGGGTCCCTTATAATAGGATAAGGTGAACACAGCTGTGCTCATTCCTTGTGGGCTTGGGTGAGATTGTCCATGCTGCCTCTGAGGAGGGTTCTTTCTCCACAGTGAATGTCAGTGATAGCTTGGAGTAGTTCAAGCGTACAAGTTAAATGAACATCCTTAAAATCTAGGCTCAGTGGAAGTGGTTGCATAAAATCAAGCCTTCCAAAATGTTAAAAACTAAACACTGGTCTAGATGTAGAGAACTGTGGTGTGAAACTCAGGGACATCGCCACAAATCAAAAGGTGCTGTGAGTCTTCCTGTTTTAAGTTTAATGAGTATCTACAAGTTAGAGGTACAATTAAGTGGCCAAGAATTGTAGTTATACAAACTGGGGTTGGGTGGGATTTGGTAGAACAGAGGGCAGAAACAATTTTTGAAATATTGCAGTTATAGGCTTATTTAGCCAGAAGGTTTTAATGTGAAAAGTCCGCCCACCAGAAGGAAGGGCCAGGTAAGTAGTGAAGGCCAACTCTGGATAGCAGGGGCTGAGGAAGCTCCAAGCTGGATTTCTGCTCTCTATGCCCTGCCTTGTTTATTTGAGACAATTTGATTTTTTTAAAACCAAATCTGTCTCTTTTTCTTTTTCTCACCTTCCCTTCTCTTCCTTACTCCCTCTCTTCCTGCCTTCCTCTAGTTTTTTATTTTTTAATTTTTATTTCTTTGTTATAGTTACACATAATTTGAAGGATCAAATAATTCCATATGGTCTGTTATGAAAATAATTTGCTATCCCCCTCTTCCTATTCTTTCCCAGAAGCAGCAGCTTTTAACTTTTACTGCCCCACTCCTTTTGATTTGCCCCTGTATTTATAAAATAGCATGCTTTTATTGTTTCTCAAATTTTCGATTGTATGCATTATTTATTTATTATTTATTAAGGATTTTTCTTTCTTTTCTCCTCACCTTCCCACCCTCTCACAAGCATCCTTCACTTTAGGTTATCTTGTTGGTTAGATCAATATTCATTGTTTCATGACAGTGATTCTGGAATAGCCATTCACTGCTGAGCCTGTGGCAAATTATGATTGTTTTCTTTCCCCATGTGACTTGTTGTCTTTTCTGGATTAATAAACTTCTTTTTTTGTTTGTTTACTTCTCTATGTTTTTATTACTAATTCAAACTCCTTGCTAGTTGTTCAAATCTTCTTGCTAGTTGTTCAAATCTTCTCTCTAGAAGTTCCCATCCGTGAAATGTTCTGAGACTTCTTTTTTCCTGAGCAATCTTTTCCAGACCATTTAGACCTGATCCAATCCAGGCTCAGCTGTAATATCCCGAGGTGTCCCAGCACTGTTCACTGTGAGGACTTCTTTCCTTACTTTGCTACCTGCTGTATCTCAGTGTTCCTGATTTTGGTCATCTGTGTCCTCCAGGAGCTTACTAATAAAGCATGCCTGGGAGACCTTTTCCTCATGATTCAGATGGCAAACTGAAATGAGAAACTTCAGGGAATGTTTAATAAAGGGAGTGTTTACAAAGGTGCAGGGAGCTGAAGTACCCTGGAAGCAGTGAGAGCAAAGCTCCTTTTCTACGTGTAGATGTGCAGGGATGAGAGGAGGAAGTTGCTACTGGAACCTGGAGATGCTAAAGACCTCTGAGAGAGGAAAACAGCCCACTCTGACTCTGGAGGGATTTCCTTTTTTTTCTTGTCCTGCAAATCCTGTTAATAAGACAACAGTCATCCTAGATTGATCTTTATTTTGTATATTTTAGACACTGTAGGAGTTCAGGACATGACACTTCAAATATACTACTTTGATTATTGATTATTTTTAGCTGAAGTCACTTTAAAAACAGCAGATACAGGGGAAGGCTTTCTCTGAAACTCCTCTCATCTGCTTAAAGAGGATCCTCCAAAAATAACTCAATTGTCATAAATTCCTTGCTAGGAGTTTTATTAATCAGAGAAGATTAACTCTTGTCACAGGAGAGGAGACTGGAAGTCAATACCACAGTTGGACAAATTTTGTCATACCCCTCCTATTTGTTCTTCTAAGGGACCATTCATCTTTCCTAAAAATAATTTCCAGTCCTCCAATAGGCCTACATCTTCCCTTCCCTTTCTGTATTAAGATGATATTTAAGGCTGATTTCTAAACCACCTCAAAGAGTTACTCATTTTTCCCTGGGTATCTTGTATGTATATAGAAGATATACACGGTAATAAACTTCTGTTTATCTTTTGTTAATCTGGTTCTTATTACAAAACACTCAGAAAGGTAGAGGGAAAATTATTTTCCTCTCCTAATCTACCCTATTGACGGTATCCTGAAAATTTACATTTGATCTCAAAAGACTAAACTTTCTATTTTTCTTGAATGGGGATCTGAACATATGGTTCCCCAAACTTTTAGGGATCTTGTGGTTTCAATCAAATTGATTATTGACTTTCCTTACTACTGGCTGAAGATTCATTTTTCCTTGGTCCACCAATCAATTGCCACATGTCTTTTTGCTTTTCAGCTGTGGTTTCTTTTTCCATTCTCCCAATCCTTGGAGGTGAAGGCCTAAAAATGTTCCTTTCATGATGTTTTAGTGGAATGTCATGAGGGAGTAAAGTTAGATGTGTGAAATTCTTAGTCCTCATGCAGTTTCCCAGTCCTGAAAAGAGATGGCCACATCCTCCCCCACTCAGAAAGGATGCTTTCTCTACTAGAGGGTGTGAGGCTCATCTGCAGCTTTGGCTACCTATGGGCTGGTGAAAAATCAGGATTTTGTTCACACTTGCATTCTCTGAGGTTCAGCACACCTTCTGGGGACAAGACGAAGGACCCAGCACCAGGGATCCTACCCTAAATCTTGGCACTGTCTGCTCTCTCTCTTTTTGTATTCTATCAGCCTTTTCTGTGACTGCAGGCAACTCCCATGCGTCTCCTTTCTCAGATGACCCAAGTTGAGTGCATGCCTTCCTGAGATCCTTTGAGTTCACATTCTGAAAGGCCTCACTGGGACTAGAACTCCTGAAACTTTTCCTATTACTGCTCCTTCAGACTACGGTTTGCTACTTTGATAGAAGTTTTTAAGGGATTAACAATGGTTTAATGCATCATACCTTAAAACCTTTTTGCTTTTGAGCAATAACTCTCTTATGTCTGTAGCTCAAGGAATGATGAAGGTGGAATATTCAGGCAGTATTTTTTTTTGTGTGTGTGTGTGTGAGATTTTCCTCTAGCATCTGTTTATGTAAAGATACCCCAGGGACAACATCTTTGTGATGTTCTCATTTATGAGCTAACTAGCTGAGTTTATTCGGGTGAATTCAGGTAAACCTTAGGAGTACAGAGTTTTTATACTCCAAAGAAAAGGTGCTGCCCTGAAAATTTGTTTCTAGAGAGGTTTTATGTAGTGATATTCCAACCTTGCAGAAACCGACCGGATTTTATGGAATTTGAAGTCAATTGAAAGACAGACTGTTGGAATCATTTCATGAATTGAAAGCATTCAGAGAAAAAAGTGTTTGCTCAGCTACGGCAATTGAGAAATTGAGGAAAGCTAGAGTGATATGTCATGCTTGGTTATGTGTTGCTCTTATGCCAGTTTGGAGTAAAAGCTGAACTTTGTTGTTGAAAGCCACCGTGGAAAGTGGAAACATTGATTGTGGATTGCTGAGTGGTAGAGTATTATTTACTTATCCAGAAATAGAAGCATCCTTGCTTCTGTGGGCTGGGGAGATAGCATCAATCCTCACCTTTGTAATAGAGGCCAGTTGCCATCTCTCTCTCTCTCTCTCTCTTTTTTTAAAGAGTAAATATTTAAATAAGTAATACGGAAAAGTTATTGCCAGTTTTCCTTTGTAGGCCATGGCTGGAAGTTAAAAGAGAGAGAGTTAGGCAGAATTCACATGTGGAGAAAAAAAAAATGATAGAAATACAATGTAATCCCTTTAAAGCAAGGACATTGGAACTGATTTGCAATTGGCTGAATTGAGCAAACTTTTCTCTGAAAAGCCATTTTAATAGAAAAAAATTATGAATTTTCTTAAGCCCTGTGATTAGAGTGTAATATGTATTTATGGTCCCCCCAGGCGCCACACAATAAAAATGGTTAAAACCTTTAGTCCTTTTAGTAGTTCACAGTTTTATTGCCAAAGTTATTTTGTAGATTTTATGCTTAAAGCAAGGTCAGTGTATTGCACTGTATAAATTATTCTAAGTAATTGCTCAGTTATTTTATAGCTTAGTCACAGGATTTTTTCATTATTAAACGTAGCCTTTCCTTTAAAGTTAGGATGAGGAGGGCAATATAAATCACAGAGCAGCTTGCCATTGGGGGTTTCAGCTTTACCTGTGATAAGGGTTTAATAAGAATCTGGCCCAGACACCAGTTCCCTCTCAATTACCTTTCCACATGGGCACTAGTTCACACTGTTTATTAAAAACTCCCCTTGTAGTTTTTAAATGGAGTGTTTCAGATTAATGGCCCCCATGGAGTTTAACTTCATTGCACTTCATTAAAGTTCGATTGTACAAAAGGTTACTTCAATTAAATCCAGAACATGACCTTAAATCTGTATAGATTTTTTTTTTCAGAAAATGCGATAAAATTTCTCTGCCAATCCTTTGAGATTAACAAGGCAGCATCCCTTTCAGTCACTCAAGTGCAAAACTTGTGAGCCTGTTCTGAATTTTCCTATGGCAATACATTTGAATTTTACAAAATTAGAAGCCAGTCCATGGAAAGAGCCTGGAGTTATAAGTCAGTCAAATTACTGGAGAACAGACCCACCACGTGAGACTAGAGAACTTATGAAGAATTTTGTTACACTTGAGTGGATGCTGTGAGTTTGGTACTTTAGGAAAAAAAAAATCTCTGTCTCTCATATATAAAAAAATTTTATTTTCTAAATAGCTTGATTTGTGTCTTCTAGTGCAGAATGTGATATCAAATTTTTTGAGAGGTTTTCTCCCCTGCCTATTTCACTCTGTAAAGCATAGCTTGTGACAGTTTCTAATCATTGTTTCTTCTGAAAATTCATGATAATTGGAAGCATTAATTATCCATTTTACACCCTGAGAATGTGGCCTCATTATCTTGAGGCAATGTATGAATTGATGTTCATTAATACCATAACTCAATAGCTCAATTTTATCTTTTTGTAGGTTTCAAATGACTTAGTGAAACTAGCCCCGGTCCATTTTCTCCACTTTTGGGAAGGGTGAGATGTCAAAATCATATGTTCTCACAGTACTTGTATCTTGCTTATAATTTTAAGAGCTCTTATATTGTAAATAATTTTTGAAATGCTGTTGATTTCTATTCTTATAAAAGGTTAAGCTAAAAATTGCTAAGTGTTTATGTAACTGATACTATCAAATTGTCTGATACTATCAGAATGTCAGAAATGTAGCATGTCTTCATACATCTAGCTTATATTTTTGTCATTTTTCTTTTCTGCTGTTATATTTTGCGTTTTTAAGTAGGTTTCATCTACTTTATATGATTGAAAGTGGCACTTACTAAAGGATGCAAAATAATATAAGCATTTATTCAAATAACATATATGTACCTGACAATATTCACAGCACACTGTGCACAAGGTCAGTACTAGTCAAAGAGAGGAGAGGTGATATAATCTGAGGAAAGCTACATAAAAGCCCTCCCTTAGGATACACTCACATATAAGTAATTTATTTGGGTAAAAGCATCGAATAACTGAGTTTAAATATGACATTGAATAAAAGATGGCTAACCCATTAAATGATTATTACCAATTAAAAATTTTGAAGTATAGTTCATTAAACTAGCATGTTACCTATTTGGACCCTCAGGGAATAATCAGAGAATGCACGTATTTTGATTTAAAGAAATTGGCAAGTTGAGGACGTGTAGAACTACAGAAAAAGCAGTCCCAACTTGAAGTCACAGTGGGATAAGGATTTCTGGTCAACCAAAAGATAGAGGGTTCTAGATACCCAGTATTTGAATGCCAAAGTAATGGATAAAAATTAGAAGTGAGCTGAAAGCAAACCCTGTCTATTTGAGAATATGGGTTTGGGCTGTTCACATATACTGTATGTCAACTGTTCTCAAGGGACTTGGAAGGTCCCCAGACCCTTTTAGTGGATCCAAGAAGTCAAAACTATTTTCACAATAATACCCAGACTTAATTTGCCTTTTTCACTCTCATTTTCTTCTGAGTTTACAGTGGAGTGGTACTATAACAGACTGAAAGAAGAAACAGATAGGAGGGTCCAGATGTCTTCTACTAAGCAGTTTATTAAAGTAATGTAAAAAATGTAAAAATAAGGGACTCCTCTCACTACATTCTTTTGTTTTTCAAAATAGATTGTTTTCATAAACATGTCTTTTATGTTAATATATAATGGATCTATTATCATTATAATATAAATTAATAAATATCAAAATTCTTAATTTAAAATTTTAATATGGTAAATGTCAATAAGTATAAGTCAAATAAGCCAAAGCTCTTTGTGGTACTTAATAATTTTTAGTATAATGGGATCATGTGGTCAAAATGGGAGTCACTGCAGTCAGATGAACAGATTCCTCTAAACTGTAATTTAGCATGTGTTCAAGAATTCCTTGTATGGGATATTCACACTTGAAATATTAAAGTCCTGGGAAAGGATGGGGGAGGAGGGGGTAGATGAAGTAAAGGGGATGAAATATAGGGGCGTAGGGGGAGGGTGAAGTGGGTAAAGGGCATCAAATATATCGTAGCTGAAGGAAACTAGACTTTGGGTAGTAAACACACAATAGAATATACAGATGTAAAATTTTAATGTACACCTAAAAATTATATGATTGCATTAACCAAAGTTACCCCAATAAAGTTTAAAAATTAGCCTTGAAAGGTTAAGCTTTTATATCAAGTAAAAAAAAAAAAAAAGTCCTGGGAATATCTCTGCACATGCACTTCTCCATGTACGGGAGAAAAAATTTACTAAACAGCTTTCTTTCATTGAGTAGGGCAAATATTAAGAAAGATGTTTGTGACTGGAAATGTGGTAGGGAATAAGTAAGAAATATGAGAACTAAAAGGAAAAAATTTGAGCTTGTCAAAAACAGGCTTACTCACCATTTTCCTTTGTTGTAATACTGATTAGAATATTTAGGCACTGAAAATATTTTATAATAAAATATTAATTTATATCAGACAAGTAAAATTGAAAAAAGAATATTTTGAAGTATAGCATCTCAAATGATCATGGATGAGCAGTTGCAAGTTGTGACCTGCTATCTAAGAATTGAAAATAATTGGGATGAGGTATGGAGGAGGGAGTTGCCTCCTCCTTGGAGCAAAACTGGCTCATTTGATGGGTGATTAGAATTTAGCAATACTATTGAGAAAAATTTCCCATATGATTAAGTTGCTCTATTCATGACTAGAAGATGATTAGCTTCACTTTCAGGTGGGAATTGATTGAAAAATCCCACTGAAGAACTTTGATCCCCTTAGTTGGAATCATATACCCAATCTTTGTCCGATGAGCAGAAGTCAAGGATGGAGTATTCTTCATTTAAGCTTCTACTATAAGTAAAGTTTGGAGAGGGAGTAGAAATATTTCTCCACGTGAAGGGATCTATACCTAGATGAAAGGTTGAGGCATTGGGCAGGAAAAAAACCAAGCAACCTTAGTCAACCTTGCAACTGGATTCTTACAATAACTTCTTCACTGGCCTTTTGCTTTTTAGTTATTTCCATCATTGACAGAATAATAATCACTCGGAATCCTTTCTGTTACTCTTATTACCTACAAGATAAACTCCAAGCACCTTCTCTTGGCATTTAAGGTCCTCTAGAATTTGGTCTTACCAGCCTTTCTAGTTTTATCTCTTTGACTCCCCTACAAAAACCAGTTCATCTAATCTTGGAACTTTGAATTTAGTGAGCTCTTCCTCATCTCCATTTATTTCCCAATGACATACTTTCCCCCTTGCCATGGTTCTCCTCTTATTCAGATATTAAATATTCTTCAGAGTCAAGCTCAGGTGAAGTTGAGGAAAAGACTGTCCCATAAGAAATTAGCAGACCCTGAGGTTTCTGATTCAGAATGTTGTCTGCCTTTCCTGAATCTTCACAGGTTGTATTATCCTTTAATAAAAAAATTATTTACTTTAATTTGTTTCAAGTATACAGTACATAGTTCGTAAAATGATCCCCTCAATTGCTCCCTTCCTCCCTTGACCCTCTACCTAGCCATCATATTAAAGCTAACTGCATTTCCTCTGCCATGCTCCCCATCCTTGTGACTATTCGTCGGCTACTAATTTGTACTTCTTTAACCCTTCAACCCATTCTCCCAGCCCCCAAACCCCCTCCCCTCTGTCTCACCAAATTGTTCACTATATTTGTGAGTCTGTTTTTGATGAGTTTATTCTTTTTATTCCTTAGATTCTGCATATAAGTGAAATCATATAGCATTTATCTTTCTCTATCTGACTTAAATACCTTCTAGGTCCATCAAAGCAATATCCTTTTCTATCTCTTCCCTTTGGTCTGCATGTAGCTTTTAATCCAAAGTGAGTCTCCTTTCAGCCACTCTCTCTTTTGATTGGAGCACTTAATTATTTTCAACTTAAGTTACTTATTGATAGGAATGTAGTTATTACCACTCTTTGTTCCCATTTTTGGTATGCTTTTCTTCTTAAAGAAGTCTCTCCAACATTTCCTGTAATATTGGCTTAGTGGTAATAAATTTCTTTAGCTTATTTTTGTCTGAGAAGCTCCTTATTTGTCCTTTGATTCTAAATAATAGCTTTGCTGGATAAATTATTCTTGGTTGTAGTTCCTGAGTCTTCATCACATCGAATATTTTTTGCCAAGCCCTTCTGTCCTGCATAATTTCTTTTGAGAAATCAGCTGCCAGTCTTAGGGGTGTTTCGTTCGAGGTAATTATCTGTTTTTCTTTTGCTGCTTTTAATATTCTTTCTTTGTATTTAACCTTTGGCATTTTAATTATGATATATCTTGGTATGGGCCTCTTTGGATTCCTGGTTTTGGGATTTTCTGAGCTTTGTGGGGTTATATTATATTATTTTATTTTATTTTATTTTATTTTATTTTATTTTATTTTATTTTATTTTATTTATTTTATTTTATTTTCTTCACTAGGTTAGGGAAGTTTTCCATCATTATTTCTTCAAACAGCTGTTCAACATCTTGATTTTCTTCAGGTACACCAATTAGACATATATTTGGACCCTTAATTGTGTCCCATATGATGCTTAAATTATTTTTATAGTCTTGGCATCTTTCTTCTTGCCATTGTGATTCAGTGTCCTTGCCTTTCCCATCCTCTAGATAGTTCATTTGATTTCTTTTTTATTCATTTTGTTTATTCCTTTGTTTATTCTATTTAATATATTTCTCATCTAAGATAATGTGTTCTTCATTTCAGACTGGTTCTCTTTTATAATTTACATTTCCATTTTTATGTTCTTTTAATCTCTTTGTTGAAGTTCTCACTTAATTTATCTACATTTTCCAAAAGTTCATTGAGCATCTTTATAACCAGTGTTTTGAACTCTGCAACTGTTAGATTTCTTGACTCCATTATTTCTGGATCTCTGTTTTGTTCTCTCATATGGTTTCTGCTTCTTTGTCTTCCCATTTTGGCTGCCTTTCCATGTCTGTTTCTATGTGCTAAGCAAAGCTCCTAAGTCTCCCAGTCTTATTAGTGTGGATTTGTGAGGTAGGTGTCCAGTGGCACAATCCTGAGAGGAGTTCAGTTGCAGGCCAAATTTAGCCCAAGCCTCTACCTCTCCAGGGCCACCTGTTAAAGATTCAGCAAGCAATCCACAGATGCTGTGCTTATAGTTGCCTCAAAAGGCCACACCAAAAACAGAGGCCAGCTGGCTCCAGAGTGAGTCTAAGTGCTGCTCAGCAAGGAGCACCTGACTCGCTGAGGATATACCTGGATGTGACTTGGGTGGGGCCGCGAGTTGGGGGAGGCGGGATTTCAGCAGATCCTCTGGGTGAAGTGACCTCTGTTATCCAGTTTGATGAAGTCTCTACTATGGTGGTGTTGAGTCCATGCACTGGGAGTGGGGAGGGGTCAACAGGGAACAATGGATACCCCCAGCACTTCTGTACAGAGTGAGACTCTCCTCAGCTGTCACTCTGACAATGTCTCCCTGTAAGTCCCTGGTGCCACCTGCACACAGCCTAATCGGCACTGGTACTCAGAGCGAGCAGGTTTGTCACCACGAATATCTACTTGTAGAAGTGGCCCCTTTGAGAGACGTCTGCCACTGCAACTGCTGCAGCCTTCATCTCACTCAGCCTCTTGAGACTGGGCAACCCCGCATCCTCGCCCTATCCTACCTTCTGCCATTGCAGGGTGATTTCTTAGATTTCTCTCTAGTTGTATGGCTTGTTCATCAAGATCCTAGGTGATTTTTTCTTGCTGATTGCTCCTTGTTTCTATCACAACTTTGATTTGGTCGCCAGAGGGATGAACAGATCCTCAATCACCTATGCCATTCCCCCCCGCCCCTTCCAGGTTGTATTATCTTGAAGAGTTTAGTATTTGGCCTTTATCTTGAAGAGTTTAGGGTTTGGCCTTCAGGCTTATAGGCTCAGAAATCAGATTTTGTTGACAAATTATCCTCAGTAGTGGGATCACAGAAGCCAAGCTAATTTAAAACTAATTTTTAAATCACATTTTTTCTAAAGTGAACTACAATTGTCACATCAACAAGAATGCTCATTTGAACATCATCCTGTAGACAGACATGCCTCATAAATTAAAACATTCCTAGATGATTACTTGACAAAGATGAGGCTAAGAAAGGTACCATGCAGATGGTCTTGCTAATAATGGTCTTGCAATCATTGTACTAAAGTCCTTCAAGTAAGGTTTTCTGACAGTGTTCCCAATGTTGGCATCTCTGACTTTTGCTGTTTTTGATACTGTTTTACTATCATCACATTCTATGATTATATCTTCTAATGTAATTAATCAGATTGTTCATTTTTGCTGACCTAAAATTCATTCTGTCTTCTAAAGCTGATGTTACCTGCCTTGGTTCTGATTTTTTGTACCTTAATTTTATAATTTAATTCTTAGAAAGTGGTTTTTAAAATTTTAATTTTTATTGAGATATAATTGACATATGATATTGTGTAAGTTTAAAGTATACAATGTGTTGATTTGGTACATTTATGTATTAAAATATAATTACCACAGTAGTGTTAGTTAACACCTCTATTGAATCACATATTTATCATTTACTTTTTGTGGTGGGAACAATTAAGATCTACTCTCTCAGCAACCTTGAAGTTTATAATACAGTATTGTTGTCTATAGTCACTATGCTGTGCTTTAGATCTCCAGGACTTATTTATCTACTGATTGAGAGTGTGTACCCTTAAACAACATTTTCTCAATTCCTTCAGCCCTGGTAACCACTGTTCTACTGTTTTTGCAAGTTCCAGCTTTGTTAGGTTCCACTTGTAAGTGATGTAACACTCTTGGAAAGTGATCTAAATTCTTTGTTTCCAAGTGCCTGGAGGAACGTTTTTATTAGTTTACTGGCAACAATTATCATTTGACCTTCTTAACATCCCTGTTTGACAGACAGACAGATGAGTATCACCCCTAATAGAAAATGAAAATAATGCTTAAAGTGCTAAGAAATTTGTCTGAATTCACACAGAGTAATTAGGTAAACAAGCATTCAAATTGAGATATTCTTACTACAGGCTCACCTAATGGAAGACCATTTCTTTTTATCAACTAGAATACCTTGCAAAGTTCTGAGATCATTACAGGTACTTAATATGTATATATTAAAAAAGTGAATAAGAACCCCTCTATGAAAACAAAGTGGAACAAATTATTAGTACCATGAGGCAACATTAATTGTGAAAGTCTAGGAGACAGGCTTTTTGCTCCTCACTGATAACTCTGTGAAGCTACTAAACTAATTTCTGTTTTATGACTTGGAAAATGAGCATCATAATTCTTCTTGATGTGAATTAGTCAGGGCGTGACTGGACCACGAAGACTCAAGACAGGTTATTGGAATGGTCATGAGTCATAGTCATATGGATAAGCTTAGGATGATTAAAAAAAGCAGGATGATCAGGATCACAACCAAGGTCATAGTTATAATGGAGGTCAGGACCCTGGATAGATCCCTGATCCATAGAAACTGTAATTGTGAGAAAACTTTGTTTCAAATGATCATCTTTTAATTAGATTTAGGCTTTCTAAATCTAATTCTCTGGTGTGGATGTTAAAGATTTCTGAGTTTGGAAGATTATATCAATGAGGTGCTTAGTTGCCAACATCAGAAATCGACTTTGACTAACTTAAGTAAAAGTTTATTAGAAGTAATATTTATTAGAAGTACATTTAGAATAGTCAATTACAAGTCTGGAGAATCATACGCAAATATATACATATATATATATATATACATACATATATTTATATAAAACAAGTGAAACTAGGCAGCTAAGAACATAGCCATTAGCATTGCTGCTAATGGACAGTTGCTGCCCTAATGCTACTATGCTCTTAACTCACTGTCACAATTGCTTTATAGAATATAAAGAGAGCTTCTATCACTTTCTCATGATTCTAGACCTGGGCAGAAACTGATTTGCCAAACGTAGGTTGTGTGCCTCTTTCTCTCAGCTTCCTGAGAGCAAAGAAGTCAGATGTTTGCTCTGTCTTTGATTTCTATAATGGCAAGCCTTCCAAAAAGAAAATGTGATGCACTGTATTTGTAAAATTTTATCTTGATTAATATTTTCTCTGAACTTCAGGATTCCCATTCTTAGAAGAACTGAGTGGGCTTTTGGTCTAATCTTAGCCTTTGTCTCTCTCTCTTCTCACCCACCTACCAGGCCATGAAAATTGCAGCTAATGTTTATTGAGTTTGGCAAATGCCCCATGGTCACAACTTGGTTATAGTGCTCTGCTTACTTTTTCAGGTTTCTGGTTGATTTTAGATTTATAATTCTTAGTAATTCTTATTTTCTTGACAGTTCATCTATGTATTTTTAAGAGATTTGAAAATTTTGTATTCATCACTTTTTTCTTATTTCCAGTGTGCCTATCTAGTATATCTATAATCATCCATGAAGAAATAGGAATTAAAACTTGTTCTTTGCAATTATGCCGGTTAAAGGAAGAAAAGTATGCATATAAAGATAGTGATGAAAATGACCTGTGGTGGTGAGAAAAAGAGGAGGAAATACATTTAAATAAATATGCTGAGATAATTTATCATTAGGAACAAAGGTCTATTAATTGATTCTCAGATGGCTGAGCCAAATATAAACATCATGACATAGTTTACTTGAATTAATTATGATGAGCCTGATTTTTGTTCAGATTAACCACTTCCTTACACAATAATATCCCAAGCACATGGACTGGTGAAATGAAAGAGCCAGACAGTCAAATCTGAATATATCAACTTATCAGACCAACAGTATGCACCAGAGTTTAGTGCTGTTTATGAGATCAGTTTCTTGCTGGATTCTGAGCACATATTTGAGCTCTGCAGCTCAAGGAAACTCCCACAGGTAGATCTGTATAGGGAGAACAGTGCTGAAGTTAAGATGAAAATATTGAAGTTAACTTTCCCAATGATGATCTGTGGGAAGAAATTATTTCTATTCCAATAAGTGGTAGGATTAAATTTGATTACTTTTTACTAAGTTAAAAAAAAATCCAAATAATGGAGTATATTGATGAGGAAAAACATAGTTCAGCATGTAGTCAAATTGTTCTGAGCTTGCCATAATAGTTTCAGAGGAACCCTTGACTCAACTCCCATCTTTGCGATTTTCCTGTTGTATGTGTCAGTGTAGGCATGCTCTTTTAGGTAAACCTGAACCAGCCATGCAAACTTCTCATGCCTCTGTTTCTCTTATATATGATTTAGAACCTGTTGTAAGACTATTAAAATATTCATAAAACTTTTAGGTATTGTATATAATACATTAACGCTAATTGATACAGTATATTGATACTAATATAGGATGTCCTTATATGATGAGTTTGAGAAGTATGGAAAATATAGTATTAAATTGCACTATTGAAACTGCTAAAGGTCAAATAAATATCTTTTCTACCATAATATGTCCAATAATGTTTCATTTAACTAGCAATGGGAAACGAGGTTTTTCATGTGATTTTTTCAGATAATTAAAAGGTACCCCTTACAGAATTTTAACTCTTTACAATTTTAAGTTATTTGAATGAAAAGCATTATAAAGTGCATTGCCTGTCTCCTGAATTCAAAAATAAAAGTGCAGAAAAGTACAGAGACTAATCAAATCCATGTTTTAATCACACAGACTTCCTTCCTTTATAAAATAGATATTGAGTATAATTTAATATTTATAAAGTAAACTTGTTTTATCATAATAAACATTATTATTACATCATGCTGTGTGTTGAAATATACTCAGAAGTTTGTAGAGTAGGTGGATAATTCAAAATTTTATTTACATACTTATAGAAAATATGGAAAACATAGAGAAGAAAACAAAAACAGAAGCTTGCCAGACAGAAGTAATCATTGCTAACATTTTGGCATTATTACTGTTTTTTTAATAAGGTTAATATGTTATTGTCTATATACTTTTATAATACTTTTCTAACTTTTTAATATATTGTGAATATTTTCTCATGGCCTTAAATATTCTATACCTACTTTCTAATGGCTACATGATATTCTATTATATGACAGCACCATTATTTTCTTAGCCAGTCTCCCATTGATGAGCTTTAATATTTCCCCAATATTTAGCTATTGTAAACAATGCTGCAGTGAACACCTTTGCACATAAATCTTGGTAGACATCTACTTGACATATTCACCAAGAGTTCACAGAGCATTTATAATGTGTTGGGAAATATTCTAGGTGCTTGGGATATAAAAATGAGTAATTCTTGCCCTTGTAGAACCTATATTCTTATAGGTGGAGATGGACAATAAATAAAAATGCATAAATTATGTAATATATTAGAAAGTAATAAGAGCTATGAAGTCTAATATTATTCCCTTAGAACAAATTCTTGGAAGACTCCTAATCTATTTCTAAAGTATCTTCCAGAAAGGGTGATAAGAAAAATGTTTAAATATCTCTTTTCTTGCCCTTGAAATCAGGTGATTCTAAAGAAAAATGTTATTTTATTAAATGAAATCTATCTTAATTTGTAAATATGCATTTTATAGATGCTAGTGATTTTCAAACACATTTTTATATATGTTGCATAATCTTTAAAATACTTGTTCATGTTTTTTGAACAGTGTTAAGGATTTGGATGGCTGTCTTAGGTTTCTGGAGCTGCTATAACAGAGTACCACAAACTTGGGTGGCTCAGAACAAGAAATTTATTGTCTCACAGTTCTAGAGGCTAGATGTCCAAAACCAAGGTGCTGGGAGAAATGTGCTCCCTCTAAAAACTAGGAGAATCATTTCTCGCCAATTCTAGCTTCTAGTGATTTCCCAGAAATCTCTGGTGTTGTTTTGGCTTTTAGATGCCTCACTTCAAACCTTTATCTTCGTATGGTATCCTCTTTGTGTGTGCCTCTGTCTTTGTGTCTAAATTTTTCATTTTTATAAGGACATTGTCATTTTAACTTAATCATCTGTAAAGATCTCATTTCCAAATAAGGTCATATTTACAGGTACTGGAGATTAGGACTTCTGCTTAATTTGGAGAGACAAAATTCAACTCATAAGAGTACCAAAATCCCATTTACCTCCAGGCCTCAGAACGATCAATAACAAGTGGGAAATAGAATTTGTTTTCTTAATTCGTGTATGTGCTCTCTGTTCCTCTGAAACTAAAGCGAGGCTTCTGACATATCCTCCAGTCTTGGTAGATCCAAGTTCCAGCCCATCTATATAGTTAAATAATTTAATACAGTGCAGGCTCAGGCTGCAGTGCAGGCTCAGAATCTATACTTGAACTTAAGGGCATGGCCAAAAAAGATGGCAGGACTGTTTCACCCACCCATTCACATGGGAACAGAGAGAAGGGTTGGTAGAAGTAGATTCTGCTCCCAGATGGACTTTCTGTGAGGAAATAAAGAAGCTGGCAAGAGAAATTGTTCCATCTGAATGTTGAAGAAGGGCAACCTGACAGCTTGGTTCTTGCTTCTGAGGCTCAGTGACTGACCCATCAACCAATAAAACGGTCCTGACTGCTTTGACACATGATTTTCCCCCCTCTTGATAAGGAATGAATAAAAGAGTAGAGAGAGAGAAAAGTGTAATAATTGTTCTCTCTGACATTTCTCTTCTTTCCCCATATAGAGTAAAAGTTGCAGTTGAAGTTTCCTCTTCTGTAGAAATGTGAAGAGAAAGCTGGTTTCTATAGCTCTTCTGTTTCCTACTTGTAATTCCTTTCTTTCTGCTCTGCCATCAGGCTATTTGTTATCACCTATTCCTGACAATATCTGCTTCTAGAAATCTATTTTTATTCTCTTGTGCAGAAGAAAAATAATCAAATTTGATGATTTTACTTTTGGTAATGCTTAAAGATAGCAATATGACTTGGTATGAAAGTTTTGGAGAGCTCTTTTTCAATAATTGCTTCTTTTTCATCTACTTCTGAGTCTATAACTGGTTTGAGGATGGGGTGAGGTTGCTGGAGAGCCCACTACCATGTAAAGTATCCTTTCTTTTTTCATATATAGTAAATATTATATAGCAATAACCTTATTGTTGAAATGAAATATAAAAAGAAGATAATTTCCCCTAGAAACAAAGGGCAGCAACTGTTAAAAAAAAAATAAAAACCAAAATAAAACAAAAAAACAAGAACACAAAAAGTTATTAAGAGAATCTTTAAAATAAGTACTATCTAAACACTAAGCTTTAAAATGACCCCAGGAAATTCAAGTTGAAAGAAGTCAAAAAGGGTACGGAAACAAATAATGATGACAAAACCACTGACATTATTGGATAAATGAACCAAATTTGAGGTTGAATTATCCCAGCCAGGATTAATTCTATACAGTAGTTTCTAAGAAACTCTCTGACTTGTCCCACAGTCATTCTCTTAGTTCTTCTTTTGCAAATTTCAATATTGGTGGTCCTTGAGGTAAGAATGAGCTGGTTATTCAAATTCCTTATGACTCACTTTCTTTTGTACGAGAACTAATGTTATGGTAGTGATGATTTAACCAATGTGTTCTGGGAACCTTGCTTTTCCATTATTTTTATATCCTTCACAATTTGAATACTGATAAGGGAGGATAGAAAGGAAAAAAGACTAATGCATGTTCTCAGGAATTTTCTCAACCCAGTGACAGATACCTTTTTTTCTGATATTTCAGATTTTCAAGTCGAGAAATAATATCAGAATCAACACTCAAACGGAACTTGTTATGAGAGAACTACCATTTTTGTTAACAGGAAACTGATTTTGAGCAAAATATTAAGATTTTGGAAGAAGACATGTCATTCATTTTGCATACCCATTTAATCATCTGGCAGTGTGGATTCTATCTCCTTTACCTTTCCCAAAAGACCTCTTTCTCATCTTTCTGCTCCTGCTTAAGTATAGGAGACCCTAATCTCATCTCATCTGGACTATACCTAAAAACTCCAACTGATTTGGCTTCAGCTTTGTTGCCTTCATTCCATCATAAACACAACCCTGTACTTATCTTTCTAAAACATAAATCTGATCATATCATCTCTTCCTTAAAACATTTTTTATTTTCCTTTCAGAATAAAGTCAAAACCCTAGTCAAGTACCCAGAGTTTTCTATGACCTGGCTCTTGACAGTACACCAAACTTCATCCTTCTGGCATATACCAAACATTCAATAAATTTTATGTAATGGATAACATTGATCACTACCAAGAGACATCTGAATACCCATGGTTACATCCAGACCATTGAGATTAAAACTGTGATCCACAGTAGCTTTTTCTGGATAATTGTGACATATTTTGGAGTGGTTCACAAACTTTTTGTTTCAAGAATCCTTTTACACACTTAAAAATTATTGAAGACCCCCTAAAAACTTTTGTTTTTCTGAATTATATCTATTTATATTTACTATATTAGAAATTAAACTGAGGAATTTAAAACATATTTATTAATTCATTTAACATGATAATAATAAGACCAATGCATTTTATCATAATAGTATATTTTTACAAAACTAACTGTATTTTCTAAAACAAAAAATAATTAGTGAAAAAGCAAAATTATTTTTATATTTTTACAATTTTTTTAAATGTCTGATTGAAAGATGAAGGCTGTATTTTTATATGTTTCTGTATTTGTTGTGGTAAATTGCTTCCAATGATATATAGGAATAATATTTGGCCTCATATGGATATGTAGTTAGAAAAAGTAGTATTTTAATAACATTTTCCCATAATGGTAATCATTCTTCATTGATACATCACTAAAACTTGACTAGTGATAGTTTCCTAAAAGTTGCAATACAGAATCTGAAGCCATATCAATAAACTTTCATACTTTTATGTTCTATCTTGGACTTTCAATGGATCTGTTACACATGCACGATTTTGTAACATTATACATTGATCATTTTGAAAATATTGATTCATGATTTATATAAATCTTTCAAATATTGACTCATTTAAAAATATAGTACTCCAAAATCGGCTTCATATCTATCATTACCCATCTCATTAGAAAGTCTTAAAGTATTGGGAAGCTTTCAATATGGAACTTTATCCTAGAAAATGAACACTTTCCTTGAAGTGACACTCATGTTTAATTTTTGTGAAAATGTCTGCCAAATACCCCCATCTGAACAACCATAGTTTGTCATTCTTCAACTAAAAAGTCATGTTTCCTCAGAAAAACTGGCTACTTCAGCTGACAACTCAATCACACAGTGATTTTTTTTTCCTAAGGCAACTATCTTAATATTTAGAAGTGTTTTATGTATACTTTTTATTTCATCACACAGAATATTAAAATATCCAGGATTGAATTTGATAAAACTGATAATGTATGTTGCTTCTTTCTGGTGACTCCTAAGTTTAATGGTCATTTTTATTATTATTATTACGGGTGCTTGGAGGTGAAGAATACAATGACTACTAGTAGAGTTTGCAGCCTCTGCCTTGATTTCTGCTAATTGACTCAGCAGTTTACCTGCCATTGCTATTGAACCATCAGTGTAAATATCAACACAGTAGAGGAGGCAAATATGTCTTAGTACTATTATAAAAATGGTTTTGACATTGCTTTCCCTTAAAATGGTCATAGGGACCTCCACAGATCAGTGGACTGCACATTGAATGTTACCATCTTGGAGAGCAGCCATAGAGTACCTGTCTCTCCCAAGAGAAAGCCTTTTTGAAACTCAAGAGAAATGATTCAATAATTTGATTTAACTTTTGCAACTAACACTAAAAAGATTTTGACAATTATCTCTGCTGGAGTTAAAAAATCAAGATATGCAACAATGAATATTGAAAAGAAAAAGTGTAGCAATAATAACATAATTTATTGAGTGCTTACTTCAGGCAGTATTGTCAAATTTTGCATACATTTCCCTTAATACACACACTAACATTAATAGGTGGTCTTATTTGTGTTTCCATCTTACAAAAAGAATTTAAGTAGGAATGGGGTTGAATAATTTGCCTGTTTCTCGTAGTTAAGTGTAGTAAGTGGCAAAGCCAAGTGTCCAACTCAGTTCTTGTTTTAATTCAAAGACCCACACCGTTAATTACTACCTAAAATTACTAATAAAATATTTCTATTATAATTACCTAAGTGAAAATTTGTTATTCTTCCAAGCACACATTTTATTTTATCATGGTCTTCTCTAACTATAATCATTCAAGTGTTACTTTTTCCAGAAAGTTATGTCCACTTAACCTGATTTAAATTTCTTATTTTAGGGCCTTCATAGTTTTAATTATTGCATGCATTAATGTTTTCCACGATTACTGTTATTCTTATTCCACACTTATTCCCATTTACTATAAGTTTTTTTAGGTCAAGCATAACATTCACTTTTTACAGTATGCAACCCAAATTAATCACTGCAGCAATAGTATCTCACCCATTAACACTCTGAGTTTTAACTCAACTGTGTGGTAGATTGTAAATTTCCATAATTCTATTGCAGTTTTTATTTATTTATTTTTTAAATCAAGAGATAGAGCATATTTTGCTCCTTCTTGGATCTTCTTTGAGCTTGTATTTGCTTTGGGTAACAGAATGCAGCAGAAGTGGTCTTGTGTAAATTTCAAGCCTAGGCCTTCAGAGGCTTTGCATGCTTCTGCTCAATTTCTTAGAAACCTATCCAGCCACCATGTGAATAAGCCCCATTTAGCCTGCTGAAGGATTAGAGGCCATGTTGAACAGAGATGAGTCATTCCATTTAATACATCCTAAACTAACCAGCCCCCAGCTGACCAAGCAGCTGACCTCAGGTATATGAGTGATTAACCCAAAGCAACTATGTCTGACCCAGATTATCAAAGCTACCCTGATGAAAGCAGCTCAAATTGCCTTCTCACAAACTGTGAGCTAAATAAAGCTTGTTATATAAGCCATTGTATTAGTCAGTGATCTTCAGAGAAACAGAACCAATAGGATGTATATATTTGTATATATGTGTATATTTATATATGTATATAAATAAGTGTATATGTATATGTAATATGTGTATGTATGTATATAAGACATATACATTTCATATATATGCCGCATAATGTATGTGTGTATATATATACATATGTGCATATATATGAGAGAAAGTTTAAAATATGGAGAGATATATATGAGAGAAAGAAATATATTGATTTATTTTAAATAATTTACTAATGTGATTGCCAGGCTGTCTAGTTTGAAATCTGCAGAGCAGGATAGCAGGCTAGAGACTCAGCGAAGAGTTCATGCTGCAGCTGGGGTACAAAGGAACTGTAGAGGTAGAATTTTCTCTTAGACCTAGAAATACTTTCAAAACAACAGTTAGACTAGTGTTTGACCTAATATCTAGATCTATGGCCTAGCCAGGTTAACATATAAAATTATTGTTACAACCATCTGGTTTAGGATGGTTTGTTAGAGAAAAAAACTATCTGATGTACTTTTTAAACATCATCTCTTCTGACCTCACAACTCTGCAGGCTCAGCAGTCTTAAGAATTATTCAGCAAAGAGTTGCAAAGTTTACTAATTCCAAAAGGTAAAATTATTTTTTCTCCATAAAATTTTAAACTTTTAAATATATATTAATATGGCAAATAGTTAAAAGTGTTGGCAATAGTTTTCTATAAACAAACTCCCTCTCTTAGTATTTGTAGTTGGATAACACATTAATCAAGAGCAAATCAAGGCAAATAGTTCTTTCCTGAAAGAAAGTTTTTGTTGTCATGTAAAAAATTCTTTAGGTCATCTTCTGTTGCTCTGCTCATCCAGTAAGTGGTAACTGGCATCCTTACCTATTATATGCTAGACCCTGTACTAGATGTTCCCTTTCACCATTACTTTCTGCTCTCGGTACAAAACTAAACTAGAGCATCTTTCCCCCTAGGAGTTCATCCTTTTCTTAAAGCAACTAGCTGTTCTTTGATGTTCTGTCTATATTCTGAGTGTTTAAGTACTTTCACTAAAATAATATGCATTGGCTGTTCTCATGGAAGAAATTACTCTTTTTATCCGCTTACTCCCAAAACAGTGTAGCATTGAACCGGCCCAGCACAGTTCTTCTTGCTGGCTCTTTGTTTCTTCATTTTTTTTACAGATCTCTTGAGGCAAGGATTACAAGTAATGCATTGTTTGTGTTTCTTCTTTTTGGCAACAAAAAAAGAGTTTAAAAAATTCCAATAAGAGTATTTCCTGTGCCCTGCAATAAAAGAACAACTAGACTAAAGTGCTACTCATTTGAGATCTGTACAACTTTCCAGTTACAGCAAAATCTTGGTGTTTGATTCTTCTTCAGTTCTGAAGAAGAATCTACTTTCTTCCTTGAAAATTTCTCATTAGATTGTAAATGTTCTAAATGTATTCTAATTCAGGACAAATTTTATGTTAGAAAGTAGATATAATTCTAGTAAGCACAATTTATAGGAGCTTTAATATGTGGTTACACTGGCTAAGCACTTTTGTAAACATTACCTAATTTAGCCTTATAGTAATCAGGTAAAATAGGTACTAGATCAAGGAAACTGAGGCAAAGAGATTTATGTAATAAAGTGATTTGTCTAAGTATTCTCAACTAGTAAGTGGCAGACTGGGCATGAACACCGGTGTTTATGTAACACCACAGCCCGCAATCTTGATCACTACATTAGCTGGCCTCACAAGATTAATAAGCCAGAGGACCATTTGCAGGTGATGACACAGTTCTAGCTCAGAGGTTAAGGGTGCAATCCAAGACCAAGACTGCCTCAGATTAATTCTTTTTTTTTTTAAATTAACTATTATTTAATTGCTCTTGGTTTAAGTTTCTTTCTCCTTAAAATAATGATAATAATTGCCTTCTCCTAGGGTTGTTATAGAGATTAAGTGTATATACATAGTATTTAGAATACCATTTGTCATATTCTAAATGCTTATTGAATGTTGCTTAGTCTAATAAAAATATACGAAGCTTACCTATGAGAATGTCAAGTTTTGGATTTTCTGTTCAGCTAACTCAATAACCTTACATTTATTTGCTAACGATTTTTAAAAGCCATCTATAAATAATGACAGTATTTTCACAAACCATCCAAGCAATATCTTTTTAAAAATTTCTTTTAAAAATATTTTTATTGAAATATAGCTAGCATACAATATTATATTAATTTTAGGTATATACAATAGTTACTCAACATTTATATACCTAAAGAAGTCATCACTATGATAAGTTTAGTAACCGTCTGTTACCATACAATGTTATTACAATATTTTTGACTACATTCCCTATGCTTTACATTACATCCCCATGACTTATTTATTTTATAACTGGAAATTTAAACCTCTTATTCCTCTTTACCTCTCCCCCTTTAAAAATTTTTTCAGTTATAGCTGATTCAGGCCACCGACTATGTTCCTCATTTACTAAAAGCCTTACTTAACTCTCATCACACTCAGTACCTCTTTAAAAAAAAAAGATTTATATGGTGAGTTATTGTTCTTTGCCAATAGTATTTTTAATTTTTTTTCAGTTAGTGTTGACATACAATATTATGTTAGTTTCAGGTGTACAACACAGTGATTAGACATTTATATAATTATGAAGTGATTGCCCAGATAATTTAATAACCTTCTGGCACCATACTTAGTTATTACAAATACTATTGACTATATTCCCCACAGCATACTCCACATCCCCACAACTATTTTGTAACTACCAGTTTATACCTTTTAATTCCTCTCTTTCTGGCAACTATCAAAATGCTGTCTGTATGTATAAGCTTATTTCTGTTTTGTTTGTTTAACTTGTTCTCTTGATTCCACATACAAGTAAAATCATATGCCATTTTCTTCTTCTGTCTTACTCTATTCAGCATAATACCCTCTAGGTTCATCCACGTTGTTGCAGATGGCAAGACTTTTTATTTTTATAGCTGAGTAATATTCCATTGTATATATGTACCATCATCTCTTCTTTATCCATTTATCCATTGATGGACACCCAGGTTGCCTTCATATTGGCCATTGTAAATAATGGATATGGATGCACACGTTCCTTCAAAGTAGGGTTTCTTTGGATAAATTCCTCTTTGCCTTTTGTTATAGCCTTTTTTTTAAAGTCCATTTTTTTGTATAAGTATTGCTACCCCAGCTTTTTTGTTTCCATTTTTATGAAATATCTTTTCCATCCCTTTACTTTCAGTCTCTGTGTGTCTTTTGGTCTGAAGTAAATATCTTTTAGGCAGCATATATAAGGGTTTTGTTTTCTTGTCATTCAGCCATCCGTGTCTTTTGATTGGAGCATTTAATCCATTTTCATTTAAACTAATTGTTGCTAGATATGTAGTTATTGCCATTTTATTATCCACGTTTTTGATTTTTTCTTAAAGAAGTCCCTGTAACATTTCTTGTAATACTGGTTTGGCAGTGATTAACTTCTTTAGCTTTTTCCTGTCTGGGAAGCTGTTTATTTGTTCTTTGATTCTAAATGAAAGCTTTACTGGGTAGAGTAATCTTGGTTGTAGGTCCTTGTTTTTCATCACTTTGAATATTTTGTGCTAATGCCTCCTGGCCTGCAAAGTTTCTGTTGAGAAATCAGTTGACAGTCTTATGGGATCTCCATTGTAGGTAACTAATTAATTTTCTCTTACTGCTTTTACAATTCTGTCTTTTTGTTTAACCTTTGTCATTTTAATTATGATGTGTCTTGGTGTGGGCCTCTTTGGGTTCACCTTGTTTGGGATTCTCTGTGCTTCCTGGGCTTGTGTGTTTATTTCCTTCTCCAGGTTAGGAAAGTTTTCCATCTATGTGCTAATGACTTTTAAGTTATGGTTGTTTATTTGGAAACAAGTCAAGCCAATTGCCAATTTAATAAAAATATTAGCCAGACCCATTATTTGATGTCCTGAGGAACAAAAGCAACAACTCTTTATTTAACATAATTTTTTTAAAGACTTTCATTTTGTTACTTGATTATGTCAAAGGAAAACTTCGATTTATTAAGAAGGAAAAAAACATGGAAAACTGGTGGGGAAGTTAAGACTTTGCCAGTGTGATTCCAAACCATGACCTCTCTGAAGGAAATACAGAAGGTATTAGAGCAAAATGTGGAGTGGTTAAAACGGTGAGTCCAGGATGATCTTTTCCCAGGAGGGCCCGGGGGTGTGTGGGCATCTAAGGCACACCATCAATTATCCTATAATTTAGTTTTTTCTGTTGTAATGTTGAATCAAAATTATTTGCTTAACTCCTACCTGAGGAGATCTGAGAGCACTTGCTGTGTGCTGAGCACCTCATGAGTAGTTTTGCTACATAGAATAGAAACAGTGCCAGTTGGAGTTTTTATCTTTTTTTAGAATATTGCACATAATTACAAATGTTACACATTATTAAATGTATGTACTTTCAAAAGTTGTTATAATTTTAACAACAAATGGGAAAATACAGAAAAGCATATAGGATAAAATAAAAATCATATGTAATCCCACTATAATATATTGGTGTATTTATCTTCAGTAAAATGTTGTTGTTTTAAAATGTCTGCATATCTGGTGATATCTGGAGATATAGGATGAAATGAAAATTTGATATTTCATGTCAACCCCACGAACGATGTTATTTGGTACTTGATATAACTTATTTTATCATAGCTTTAAAAAATATTTTAGTTTGAGTTGAAATAAAGCTAAAATTTATTAACTTGGAAGAAAGCTAAAATTTATTAACTTGGAAGAATAGGTCAAAACAAGGTTGTCTTATCAAATAATTTAAATAATAATAATGTGATGATGAATTGCAATTATGCATAAAAATTATGATTATGTTGCTTTTTGCCAGGCAACTTTCTGCTAGGGTGGGACTTCTAGAGTTGGTGATTTTTGAAGACTGACCATGCTGTGAAAAAGCAATGGCAAGAAGCTAAAGATGGGTCTAGGAGTTTAGTCACCCCGAGGTACCATCTCACAGTTATTGGGGAAAAGCCTAACCACTCCTGTGATGTAACCCAATGTTTTATATAAAAGATAGGATAGGCTTTCCACTAATGGACGAGAATGTCAGAATTGGCTGCCCAAGTGGAAATAGCAGTGAATTCACAGTTATTATCTGAGGCCACACTTGCCCTGGTGCCAATATGATTTTCAATGAACTCTTTCTCTTGGGCCAAACAAATAATAATCGTGGTTAGAGTTAGATTTCTAAAAAAGAATTCACTTTACGTTTTTTTTCCCCACAGACCAAAAGTCTCCTGGGACTCCTTAGAGAAGCTTAACAGCTAAAAGTTAGAACAAGGCAAGATGGTATCAGACTGCCCACTTTGGGGCAGACTGTGATGAAGCCGATTATGCCAGCTGGCAGGTACAACTCCTGCCTGCCTCAGCAGAGCAAGTCAAATTCTTTATTTACCACAATCGTAACAGACCAGCCTTTCCATTATGTTTCTAGGACATCTTAGGAGTTCAGGGCCAATGTGTTCATTGTAGCACACTTCTCCTCCGTGATTTGGTATGTCAGGTATTCTCACAGGCAAATAAATTAACGTGTCAAGTTAATGGCCTGTACCTGAGGAGAATGGGCTGGAAGGTCAGTGTAACAGGTGTGGGCTGTCATTAGATTCAATGGGTTATGCTTCCTTACACAGTGCCTTGAGATTTGAACATAAATTTCTGAATTCTGGACGTGATAAAAGACAACTTACAGCCTTTTGTTTGTTGAAGGAGAGGAGAAGTAGACCGTGAACACGTTTTTTCTACAAGTGCCTATAATTCTTCCAATCATTCTGACATATGGAAAGAAAGAAGAGAGGAGGGTTGAGATGGTCAGTAAAAAGAGCCTGGTCTTCCATGCTGGCTGACTGTTCTGTTTGTGTATCTTTAGCCTACTTTTCTATTAAATGGATGAACTGCAGAGTCCTAGGAACTATTTGGTAGCAAGTTCAAAGCAAAGAATATTAACTCTGTGAGGCATCTAAGATAATACCTGGTTTAACATCCAGGTGACAAACAAAGAGACATGTTCTGACCTGCTGGTGACCTCAAAAGCAATTGACTGGCCTGCAGAACTGGGTCTACTGACCTCTAGGCCACAGGGGTTTCCATTATATCCTCTCATCTTTCTGGTATTCTGAGCAGGAATGGGTTTATTTTTCAGTTCAGTTTTTGTATTCTCCAGCTCTGTGTTCAGTACTTTCTATCTCTTTATTGAAGTTCTCACTGAGTTAGTTCATCCATTCTTCTTTACAGAGGTAAATTATCTCTGTTTCTTTTTTTTCCTGAGGTTTTAATCGTGTTTCTTTTCTCTCTCTCTATTTTTTTTTTATTCAAAACATACTGTTTTGTTTCTTCATTTTGCTTGAATCTTTGTATTGATTTCTGTGCATAAGATAAAAGAGTCACCTCTCCCAGTCATGAGGACTGGACTAGGAGATGAACCTTATTATTCGACCCTGCCCTAGCTCTCAGTTGTTTATGACAACACTGCCTTTGTAATTGTCTAAGAAATCTATCATATTTTTAGTAGCTCACAGTAGTTGAGGGTTTGCCTAGACTAGGGGTCCCCAACCCCTGGGCCTTAGACTGGTAATGGTACCAGTGTGTGGCCTGTTAGAAACTAGGCCACACAGCAAGAGGTGAGTAGCCAGTCAACGAAGCTTCATCTGTATTTGCAGCTACTTCCCAGTGCTAGCATCAGTGCCTCAGCTCCACCTAAGATTATTAGGCATTAGATTCTCATAGGAGCACTGGTCCCTGGTGCCAAAATTTTGAGGACTGTTGGCTTAGACTAATCAGTGTCTCAACGGGGAGAATCTCACTCAGCACCTAGATTCATGCCAGACTTTCAGGGGGCAGCTTTTAAAGCAGGCAAATATATGCAGTCCTATGGAACCACAAGCCTCTATAGCTAGGCGATCTGCAGGTATCTCCTTGGTGGCAGTCTCAAAAATTAGGACTCCATATGAATATATAAGCTCCTTTCTGAGAGATGCTGGTGATCTCTAGAGAGGACGAGAGAGTGTGTAATAATGATGTCCACCTACATAACC
Organism: Cynopterus sphinx; assembly: GCA_030015415.1. Classification (NCBI taxonomy): domain Eukaryota; kingdom Metazoa; phylum Chordata; class Mammalia; order Chiroptera; family Pteropodidae; genus Cynopterus; species Cynopterus sphinx. The sequence continues at coordinate 69,331,173 of CM057381.1, read as the reverse complement.
CTTAGATGTGGTCCAAACCTGAAGCCTTGCTCTGAGGCTGAAGCTCCTGCACAAATAAATGAACAGGCCTCTTTCACAGAAAGACTGGGGTGTGTTTTAGTGGACTGTCCATTCAGTGCTTGCCAAGAACTGTTTATCTGGTCGTTATAATCCTGTGGGACCCCAAAACACAAGCTCCCCTGGCCAGGTGATTAAAGAGTATCCCCTTGACAGCAACCACAAAAACTGAGGCACCAGCCAAGAAACGGGGCACCAGGTGAATATAAAAACTCCTCTTCAGGAGATACTGGAGATTTGGACTGTGGCAGAGGGGGAACATGAAGATGGAGTCTGCCCATTGGAATAAGAAGAGGGAGAGCATGTAGATGATGCCTGCTGTGGGGGAAAAGGCAAGAAAAAAGAGAAAATAAAGAAAAAGAAAGATGTTACTCACCAGCCAGCAGGATTCCAGATGTGTGCTAAATTTGATGGCTGACCCTCAGGTTTATGCTTTTAGATTGGCAAGTGGGCCTCTTTCACATAAAGTCCGGGTGCCTTGTGGGGCTTGTGGATATAAGTCCCACTGGTGTTGAGCTAGATGTTTTAGGAGCTCATCTTTAAGGCAAAGGTCTTAAATGTTGGACTACTTTATGCTGGGTTTAACTGTTAGCTACTTAGGTTGAAGCTCCGAGTTTTGAGCTCTCTCCTGACGGTGGGTCAGGGTCACAGTGTGGATGGCTTATCGGTGGATTGTGTCTGAGCCTCTCTTATCTGCTCCCATGTGGACCTTCTCTCATTTGCCATATATGTAGGAGTTGCTACAGTTTTTAGGTTTTTTTCCTGAGGAAGTTTTTCTACATATAGCTGCAGATTCCATGTCTGTGGGACAACGGAGCCCAGGATTCTCCTACGTCAGCATCTTGAACTAGAACCTGCACAGTTATAGGAATAGATGTGTAAGAAGCATAAATTATATTGTTTATCTGCACATTGAATTCACAGACCTTGAGACTTAAAAGAAGTCTACTGTTAAAGAGTTCTTTCACAATGTAATCAAAGGAACTAAATAAATTTGAAAGTTCAAAGATTATAAAAGTATGTAGATAACTTATTGGGAGAATCATTCATAATGAGTTAAAGAAATCTAGGATGTTTTGGTGTCTGTTTCTAACCTTTTGTGATTGATTTTACAGAGATAATTATATTTTATCACTTTTGGAACCATTTTCAGAGGGAGAAGCAGGAGGTGAAGAGGATAAATTTGGTCCCTGTTTTGCTTGTTTTTAATTACTACTGCCATAGCACACAAGCTTGTATTCATGGGTGTTCACATGTACATCTTTGTGCAGAACAGATTTTTATATTTCTTTGAAAATTATTTTCATAGTGCAAATAAAAAAAATGCTAGCTTTCTGAAAGTTTTCTTAAATCAATCCTTTTGTTTCCTACAGAGTAATACTTTGCTGTTAGAGAAGTCTGTAAACCACTGAGGCCTTGAATTTACCACATTAAAACACACACACATGTACACACACACATACACACATACTTTATTCCTCATGTATGTTGGAGAATAATGTCCACTGAATAATCTTTATAGTGAAACCAACTTTCTGAGCTTTGCTACTCTGGTAAATCACATCTGGATAAAAAAGAAACAGGCGACAAGCTGTCTCTCCCTTGATTTATGCAAGGAACTGATTCATTGGTGGGGGAAGGGTGGTGGCAGCAATAATGGGGTAGACGGACATATGTTTCAAATGTCAACAAGGAAAGAAGAGAGAAGAAAACGGGGGGTAAACCTGGCTACTAATCTCCTGAGCAGTTTGCTTTCTGAGAAAAGTTAACAGCTGTGTAAGTTTTATGGTCCTGTCTCCACGCTCAGGGTCCTGACGTTCCTGGGGTTCACCTGAATTTGCATGCCCGTAGTTCAGTTGAGCTATGTGATTTTTCCATTCACAGCAAACATGAAAAAGATTCCCACCCTCCTGGTGAAATAGTTTTAGTATTTAGACTCACAAGATATACAGACAATAATTTTTGAAAAGGATGCCTGGTTAATGTGTTGATTGGGAAATTGAAAGGCAGAGCTGTCTACAAAACACTCAAATGCAGAATTATGGAAGGTGCTGAGTGTCAGCTCAGCAGTCCCCTGGTAGGTGCTTTTCATTTATTTTGCTACAGCACATGGTGTATTTGTTTTTTTCTTTGTTAAGAATTTGGTGCCAAATGTGGAAAGCAATTATTAGGGCCAGTGACAGTCCAGATATGTGGAATTTGAGGACTTTTGCAGATTTTATAGATTTGGTGCAGTTCCACTGCAAACTATAAAATTATTATTGCAGCCCAGAGGTTGTAAAAGTTAAAACACAAATATCTGACTTATGGAGCCCAGCAAAGTATGCAAGCAGCAGTTAAATCATCATGTGTACCACCATCACTTAACATTTTAATGGTTCATTTGGGTAAATGTTTTTATCAACTCTTTGCCCTAGTAATTCCTTGAAAGAGACTGATATTTTTTATTTATGAAAGAGGATGAGTGCTCGACTTTTAAGATAGAGAAATTGGCATATTCTATTAGTTCTAGCTCATCAGTTATAATAATTATTCTTTTTTTAGTCATTTCATTTTGTTTTATTTTTGAACTTGGGATCTGTATATATTGGTAGCAGTGGGTTAGAATCACCAATTTCTGCCATAGGTCAACACGGTTTTGTTCTACACATTTTGAGGTTTTTTTTAGTTGATATATTAAAGTCAATAAATGTCATATCTTTATTATTGGCTTACCAATATAACATAACATTATGTTCTCTTAATTTAAAATGCTTTAAATACTATGTTGCCAAATCTGCTTCCCTTTTGTGTAAGTTTGATTAGTTAAAATGTACCCAGACCTTAATTCATTGCCTTCTACTTCATCTTTATGTCTGCCCCTAGTTAGAGGCCTCTAGTTCCATTGCATTGTTGGATTTTGTTTTAATTTAATTTAAGATGCTGCAAACATGGATAGAGGGATAAAGGCCTTTAAAGCCCAATGCCAATTTATTTTCAGCTGTTTAAACTCGTGATCTTCTCTTGTTTTTCTTCTAGTGTGGCTTTATGGATAAAGACCTGGGGCAGGCATAAGAGATTTAGGAATGCAGCCAGGATATCTCTGAGCTCCACATAAAGTCTTAATGGTGATTAGAAAGAGGCCAGGTCTTTTCTTGTTTTGTCTGAAAGATTATCACACACTTCAAGTTCTTGAATGTTCATACTTCGTGCTTTCACACTCCCTTCACACCTTCACATCTCACATACTCTCACATATTCGATGTTTTCTGGTTCCATAGCATTTAAAACAGCATTTAAGGGTGACTGATGCTTCCTGTGTACCTGCTGAGCAGTGTTAAGTGACTGCAGGCAATCAAACCCCTCAAGATTCCAGATTTGGAGACAAGTCAAAAGTGATTTTGGAGCTTATGTCTTGGTGCATATCTGGATTTTTCATCTTGGCAGTAGGGGGGTTGATGCACCAATGTGCCAAGAGCAAGATGAGCACTTATTTTTCTCCCACACTTATATCACCAGTAAGCACTGCTTTGTCATTATCATAGATTCCATGGACTTTTGCAGATTTCTGTGTAATAAACCAAACTCTGTATGTTTTAGGTTACATATTTAAAAAAGTAATATTCATAAGTTTGGAGGGGGTACTTGTTCATTTCTACTGCTCAGAATAATTACAACAATAATAGTAGGTATCATTTATTGAGTTTCTTTAATGTGTCAACCATAACCATGTACTTGGGATACATTGATATATCCTAGTTGACAAGACAGACATTATTTGAGGAAATTGAGGATTACATAGCTGATGAACATAGGAGCATATATTTGGCCAACTACTTGGTTCTGTTGACCTCACTCTTTGTTGTTCAAAGAGGGCCCCATCTGAGTCACTCTCTGTCATGCACCAGCTTCAGGCATGGCATGGGTTAGGGAATCTGCCATAATGGGGAAGGTAGACATAAAGCTGGAGAGGAGAAAAAGCAAGGGTCTCCCACCCTCCCCTTTTTCCCATGGAGACAATGCTAGGGCCAAGGTACTTCGCTGACAAGTAGCATGAATTTGCATGCTTGTGGGGGTACTCTTCCTTTCTAATAGGGCAGTTGATTGCAAATTGGAGGTGGGGGATAATCAGGCAGTCGGATGGGAGTATCAGCTATTTATGAGGGTTGCCTGGGGAACATTAACTGCACCTGAAGATCTTGCAGCCTGTGGTATGTTACTGTGGGGAATGGGGACTAGGTCACTAGATCTGCGGGAAGCTGAACTTTAATAGCCCCTTCCTCCAGGAAGAAGGTGGAGAGGACAGTAGCCTCGGCAAGCTCTTGTCCAGGTGAGCCACGTTGGGACAATTTGCTTAGTGTTCCACAATCTTTCTACAATACTGCACTGTCTTCATGTTGTTTGGTAAGCTTTATTGTTAAATATCTCAACAGGAGACTGTGTATTTTGTGAAAGAAATGACCAACCAGGATAGAACTCTCCATCTGTAATAATATCCTTGCCAGATTAGAGTTAATAGGCCTCCAAGGAAGGGCTGTTTAGAATAGAACCAAAGTGCTAAATAGTATGCTTTCTGGCAAAACCTACAGCCCTTGAGGGAGAGAACTAAATGACTCAACATGGGTTTTCCATTTTCAGTTTTGATAACCTGATGTCAGGATCAAACCACAGAACACATGAACGGCCTCTCTGTATGTTCACTGAACTCTAGGGTCCTTTTCTCATGGTCCCTTTTGCTTCTGTGATGCCGTCCCAAGGAGCTTAGAGTTCATAGACATGAAAGTCTTTCTAATGGTATTATGAAGTGAGGGGAAGAGAGTGATGCTCCAACGAAATGAAATTGAATTTGGACCAAAGAGAGATCAGTGATCAGCACTACAGGCTGAGTTTTAATTATTTGTTTTAATTGGGATCTTCATGTATACTTTTGATATGTCACTCAGTATTAGTATGTCTATCTGTGGGGTGGGGAAAAAGAATAGTAAAATGAGTTTTTTAGTTCAACACCTTAGGTGTTTTCAAGATCTGCTATTGGATGAATGCCTTCATGATCCTCCTCACTTTTATGGAAGGGGTTCAGTTTCAAGTGCACTGGAGCATTGAAAAGCAGTCAGACTGGAATCAGCATTTCTGGTGATTTCCTACAAGGGAAAAACTTGTTCTTAGGTGAGGGGGAAATTTCTGTGAGTCAGGAAGCTATTTCTGGGTTGGAACTTGGGGAAGGAAATATGTTACCTTGAAGCTACTGGTTACGAAGCCAAGCTGATCTTTGGTCCAAGTTAGTGGTTTCCAACCTTTTTGGCACCAAAGACCAGTGCTCCTACAAGAGTCTAATACCTGATGATCTGAGATGGAGCTGAGGCAGTGATGCTAGCGGTGGGGAGTAGCTGCAAATACAGATGAAGCTTCAATTGAAGCTTTGCCTAGCTTGCTTGCATGGACTGGTACCTGCCCGCAGCCTGGGGATTGGGGACCACTGGTCTAAGGGAACAACTAGTTTCATTTTTTTTGCAGTAAATCTGAGGCTGATATGAGTAGTTTATGTGGAGAGAGGGTAGGTAATCCCACCACAATTTCCAGCAAGTGTCCTTAGCCAGCCTCATTCTGACAAGTTTAAAAATTCATACTTTTTAATTCTTTTAGTCTGCTGCTTTAAAGATGTATTTTGGAACATCTGGTAGATTACCAGATGCTGGTATCGGAGAGGGGGATGTTTAGAAGCACATAAAGGGCTCCAGTGCTCTGGGAGGAAAGGTCACCAAATGACCTTCATTCATTCCAGAAGAATCTCATGAGCTTTATTCAGTGTTATGAGTGAAGGTCCTTTGCCCTTTGTGAGGGAAGTAGGAAATAAAAATCAGGCTCATTTTTTTTATATGAAAGAAAAGATTTTCTAGCTTATTCCCTTCTTACTGTCCGTGAGGCACATTCTGTCTGATATGTATTCTGATATGTACTTAACCGCTGACAGCTTTCTATTAGCTTTTATAAATGGCTGATGACTGAATGATAGTTCCAGATGCCCCAGGGTAGACTACTGAGCAAATTCAAAAATTAGTCTTCTGGTCTCATCTTCTGTTAGTAAAACCAGATGCTTGTGAAGAAGTGCAATTATGGATTAATTCTTTTTGCTCTCTCTAATGATGTTTCACATTGATTATTTTTTTTAGAAAAGTTTATATTTTATATTTATGTTGTAAACTTTGAGTATAACAAGTTCACATATATATTAACATCATTAACATCCTCCATGATTAGATTGCATTATCACGGTACATCTATTATAGTTACGAACCAATATTAATACATTATTAACTAAAGTCAATATTTTATTTAAAGTTATTTAGTTTTCATGGAATGTTATTTTTTCTTTTCCAGATATAGATACCATGTTACATTTAATTGTCAGGTCTCCTTAGGTTCCCCTTGGCTGTGACAGTTTCTCAAGCTTTCTTTGCTATGGATGACGCTGAAAGTTTTGAGGAGTACTGATCAGGTATACTGTAGGAAGCTCTTCTCCTGGAATTTTTCTATTGTTTTTCTCATGATTAGACTGGAGTTATGGGTTTTAGGAAGGAGAACCTCATAGATAAAATGCCATTGTTATCACAGCACATCAAAAGTACAGTACATATTATCAACATGATTTACCACTGTTGATGTTGACCTTGGTCACCTGGCTAAGATACTATTTGTCAGGTAAACTTAGTATTTTTTTTTGTTTCTATAGTGTACTCTTTGCAAGGAAGTCCTTTTGCATAGCTCACACTTAAAGAGTAAGGATTTATGCTCCACCTTTGTGAATCTGTCTTATTCCCCATTTAATTATTTATTTTCACATTTATGAATATTAGCATGAATTTATGGATATTTATTTTATACTTCGGGTTATAATCCAGTATTATATTATTTATTTTGTTCAGATTATTTTAGCTTTGGTTATTGGGAATTCTTTTGTCCCTTTGATAAACACATCATTTTTTCTTTGAGCATTTTCTTAATCTTCAGCATTATAGATGATCTTATAGTATCTGAAAATCAACCACTTCTCTAAGGAGCCCAGATTCCTTTTATTGGAATGATATTAGAGGTCAAGATTTGAGTGGTAAGTATTCTTACTGCTATTGGGATGTTATTGCTTCTAGATACTCTCAGCTGACAGATCAAGGAAATATGTGTGTATATAATAAAACTGCATACACACATATCAACAAATATTTCTACATGTAATCATACCTATCTATATTAAGCTAAACATGAGTTCATACTGAAATTTCTAAATCTAATCCATCACTATGTGGATTATTCTAGCCTCTTCCCATTACTTATCCATAAATATCCCCCTTCAATAGTGAGAAGCCTGGTTCCCATCATCCATGATTCATTTACTTAATTATTCAATTTCAATATACTTGCACAGTGTAATTAGAATTATTAACCTGTACCCCTGTAGGAAACTTTATTGATTACAGTACCATACATATGTGCAGTTCCGGTTACCTTCGGTCTTATAGACTCCACTCATTCCTCAAAATGCTTAGATTAGCACCATGCCCCTGCTTCCTTTTCAGTAAGGTTATTTCATACATTCACAATATGCTTAGATTATTTTATCACAGTCTGCACTCCACTAAGGATTCCCAACCTCTTAAATTATTTTGAAATGTTTGCATACATTAAGACTTTCTCTTTGTTCAGTAAAATTTTATGGGTTTTGGCAAACTGTTATAATATCATATAGAATAGTTTCATTGAACTAATAAAATTCTCTGTGATTCACTCAGTCAACCCTCCCAACCCCCTGGTAACCATTGATCTTTTTACTATTGCTATACTTTTGCTTTTTCCAAATCTGAAAAAATAAATTCTTAAAATATACAATGCCATATAATTGAAACTATATAATACAGACTTTTCATACTGGCTTTTTCCACATAGCAATACATATTAAATATTCATCCATATCTGTGTATTGATAGCTCATTTCTTGTTATTATGGAATAATATTTTCCTTTATAGATATACCTTGTATAGATATTTGTTTATTCATTCACATATTGAAAGACATCTTCATTACTTCTAGTTTTGAGAAACTATAAATAAAGTTGTAGAAACATTTACAAGCAGATGCTTGTGAGAACTTAAGTAGCAAACTATTTGGGTAAGTACCTGGGAATGTGAGTACTGGGTCATATGGTAAGAATATGTTTAGCTTTGTAAGAAACTGCCAAAACTGTCTTCCAAAGTGGCTTTACTATTTTGCATTACACTGGCAATGAATGAGAGTATTTGATGCTGCAATTCTTGCCAGCAATTGGTATTGTCACTTTATTAAAAAAACTTTACCCATTCTAATAGGTAGGTAGTGGTATCTCATTGCTGTTATTTGCAATTCTCTAATGACAAGTGATGTTGACTGTTGTATACATATTTACTTTCTTCGAGGAGATGTCTGTTCAGATCTTTTTCACATTTTTAAATTGACTTTATTTTCTTATTGTTGAAGTTTAAGAGTTCTTTGTATAATTCAGATGTGTTTTGCAAATATTTTTGCTCAGTTTATGACTTCTCTGGAATATGTGTGTGTGTGTGTGTGTGTGTGTGTGTGTGTGTGTGTATTTCAATATATTTTCACACTCTAATGGGACCCTTGAAGAGGAAAAGAAATTAGTCAATTATAAGAATTCAATAATGCCTTTACATGGGGATGCTCAACCTCTTCTCTCTAGAAATCTGCTTTTCATTAGTCTTAAAGGCATTGTTTTTACACAATGTTATATATGAAGTGTAAGAAAGGTATTTTGAGAAGCTATCAGTACCCAAATAAGTAAAGAGAAAGGGCATTTAAAAACATCTAATTTTCACAATGATCCTGTGATATAGATAAAGCAGGCATTAGCATTTACATTTTATTAACAACTTTGATAAGAAAGTTTCCAGATGAAAAATAGTCTCAAGAAAGTTACGTGACTTTCCCAGAGTCACATAGTCAGCAAGAGATGGTGCCATGATGAGACTGCTCGCTTCTGTCTTCCATCCCCAAATTCTCATTCTTACATCAAACTAAAATCATATCTTATTAACCAACAGACTATTAGTGTTTTTTTCTTTTTTGAAGTGGAAACTCAGTAATAATCCATGTATTTAACAGTTTATTTGTCTGATGCATTTTAGTTTTGGGTGAATCAAAAAAAAAAAAACATTGAAAATGGAATGAGTTAAGAGGCAGCATGAACCTTTAAATCTGCCTTTGCTTTCTTGATGTTTTGTAGCCTCAGTGATCCTTCTTATATCATTGGATTCTTGTAGAAAACCTTTATTGACTCAACTTTTTAGTGGATATAGTCTTTGGTATTTGCTAATATTTTCTTTAAGAGTTTTGAAAGAAAATATCTGTTATTCAACCAATTTGAAATATGAAACTTCCTTTAGTGCAGGATTTGGCACTGTTGAATTTATTTGGGGCTGAATATTTTCTTGTTGTAGAGGCCTCCTGCGCATTGTAGGATGTTTAGCTGCATTCTAGGACTCTACCCACTAACTACCAGTTGCATCCCAGTTGTCACTATGAAAAATGTCTTAGATATTACCAAATATCCCCTGTGGGGGAAAATCCCCCTCTGTCAAGAAACATTGTGCTAGTGTTTAAATTGTTTGATGACTAATGATTTAGGCAGCAGTAGACTATATTAGGTTAATGTCAAGAAGATATAAACTTTATAAGTAAGTAGAATTCATTGTTCTAAATTTTTATTACCTTATTTGTATAGTAATGTGATACAGAAAAAGATACTTAAAATTTTATTTGAAAGGTGATTAAATGGAAGAAATAGAGCTAAACTATGGGAGGGCTAAGAAAAGGTAAAATAAAGGGCAACAATAGTTTAAATAAATTTTTGGCAAAATGAAACAACTCTCTGATCCAAGGAACAGTTCCTCATGGGATTGTCATTTTTCTTTTGTCTTTCACTGTAGAATCATGAAATTTTATGGTCTGTAGAGCCCATATGGATTATGTAGGTGTGTGCTAGAAAAGAAAGAAAGGTGAAGTATTATTGATGGATTCATGTTCTGTTTTAACATGGTCTATTACCCTAAGTACTATAATATATATTGCTCAATTATAGATCATCTATAGTTAATTATAGCATTAGTTATAGAAATAATCTAGGAATTACACATTAATAGCACATGTAAAATAACTTAAAAATTATCCCTTCTGAACTAGGGACATGGCTGATTCTTGGGTCAGGGCAAGGAAAAATCACGATGAGCCTAGAGCATTTTATGGACCCAGAAAATAAGGGTGGGGGAAGGAATAGGACATCTCAAAAGAACACAGGAGCGGACTTGTAAGAGCTCCCAATGTAGAAAGCTGGAATAATTCAAGTAATAAAATAAATAATAAGTACATTTGCATCCCATTCCACCACCAAAATAAAATAAATACCTATAAATTTATATTTATATGAATAAATGATTGAATAAATAATTAAGCAGTGAAATGACATATCTTCCTTACAGAAGAATTTTAAATAGTAAATATAGAAGGAATGAGGGCAATGGGAAAAGACTACTAGAACACTAATAACTGCTGCAAGTCAGATTCGTAGGTAAATGCTGAAATTAGTGGCTGGAATAGTAAGGAGCAACAGGATATTTGCTCAAATATTTTCCTTCCAAATATTTGTTAATAATTGTAGTAAATTGAACACACGTATACAAATTCTTTAATACTCCTTCAGGAGGTGGAGTTTAATTTCCATGTCTTTGAAGTGGACTGAGTTTACTGACTTTCTTGTGATGACTAGTGTATAAGAAAGGGAAAAATAGTGACTTTACAGTGAAATAATCAAGTGATAAGGTTGGCATCATCAGTAATATCATGTTAATATCATGTACCCCCTGATATGAGAAGAGTAATTCACCTCTGCAGTATATTCTTCACAAATCCATTATGAGAAAAAAAATCAGCAAACTCAAATTGAGGAACATTCTACAAAATATCTGACTACTACTCTCCCAAAATGTCTAAGTTATAAGTAACAATGAAAGGCAGAAAAAGTCTGTCACAGATAGGAAGAGACTAGGCAGACATGACAGCTAAATGCAGTGTGGTATTCTGGACTGGTTTTTCAAATAGAAAAAGGATGTTGTTAGAAAAACTTATGAAACCCAAATATACTTTGTAGTTTAGCTAATAGCATTGTATCAATGTTAACTTCTTAGTTTTGATAACATTAGTGAAAGCTGGATGGAGGACATAGGGGGACTCTCTATTTTAGCTTTATAACTCTCTAAAAATATAATATTTCAAAGTAAAATAAAAATTTTTAAGTCCTTTTTTCTTAAAATACTTAATCAATTCTTATAACGTGTTTGGAATGCTTTTGAATCTAAATCACTTCAATGAACAGTAAACATTAACCAGCAAAATTAATCATATACATTCCCCATAACTCAGATATCTCACCCATTAGATACTTAAAAAAAAAAACTAAACTCTTAAACATGTTCACAGTAGACGTATACAAGAATGTTCATAGCTATATTTGTAATAGCAAAACCCTAGGGGGAAAAAAAAGCTTACATGTCCCTTGAGAATATAATGGATAAATTGCTGTATTTTCACCTAATGAATTAACATAATTTAAAGTATAAACTAATGAATTATAGTTGTAAATATATATGAGAATGGCAGACAGGAAATATAGGTTGAAAAAAATCAATAGACATAAAGTAAATACCATTTGATTCAATTAATATAAATATCCAAACTAAGCTAAATTAAGTAATATATTGTATAGAGAATTTAAAAAATTAGACAAGTTTTCTCTGGATGGAGTAAGCAGCACACAATTTTTTTTAAAAAAATAAAATGGATACAAAGGGGTTTATATTAAGGTTATTTAAAAATATATATATATGTTAAATATACTTTAAATATGTGAAATATTGCATAATCATAAAAGAATATTTACTTAAATTTATTCTATTACTCAGTTACCTCATTTTCTCTTTGACCTCCTCCTGTCCTATTAAATTCACCTTCACACATACTGCTGTGGCCACACTGGCACCTTGCCTATCCATAAACCCAAAAGTCACATCCTACATATGTCTCTTGCTTTAGCTGTTCCACTTCAATTCAAGTCTTTGCTTATCCTAAACACCCTATTTAATACCACATACTACCTCCCCTTTGTTGTCTTTTCTCTCAATAGAACATAAGCTTCGTAAGGCAAGGATCTTTGTCTCTTATTCATTAGTGTATCCCCAATACCAGAAGTTTTTGACACATAATAGATGGTTAATACATATTGATTGAATAAATGAATGAGCAAGAGGGATGTAATTTAATACGGAAGTATGTTCTTTGTGGTCACACAAACCGTGGTTTACATCCTGTTTCTGTTACTTAGTAGCCATATGAGTTTGGCAAGTTATTTTCTTTCTGAGCCTAAGTTTTGCCATCTATAAAATAGAGATGTTGTGGGATGATTAAATGATACTGTGTGGAAAGCACTTGGCATAATACCTCATATATAATAGGCATTAAATGAGTTTAAATTTTTGTCCTATGACCAAAGTAGTGGTCTATAGGTCTACAAAAATGAACCAGATATTAATTCTGGCCTTGATGAGTTTACAGATTAGAAGGGGGTGGGGGAGACTGCATAAATAACGATAATACAAGATAGAAAAAAGTACTGTAAGAAAGTGGTGTTTGGGGTAGGTGGATGACATTAGGGATGATATTAAGCAGAATTTAAAAGTTAATTTTATTTACAAGAAAAAATTAAACCCAAAACTAGCAGAGGAAGGAAACAATAAAGATCAAAGCAGAGATAAATAAAATAGAGATCAGAAAAATAATAGAGAAAAGTCAATGGAACTAAAGGTTGGTTTTTCAAAAAGATGAACAAAATTGATAAAACTTTAGCTAGATTAATTACAATACAATAAAACTACAGACCAATATTCCTGATGGATACTTAACAAAATACGAGCAACATGAATTCAGCAGCATAGTAAGAGAATTATGTACAATGATCAAGTGAGATTTATTTCTGGAATGCAAGGATGATTCAACATACAAAAGTAATAAGTATAGTAACCACATTAACAGAAATAAGGGGGAAAAACATAATTATTTCAATTGATGTGGAAAAAATATTTGAAAAAATTTAACACTCCTTCCTAATAAAAACAGTCAACAAACCTGGAAAAGAAAAAAATTAGGCTAATATAATAAAACCCATAGATAAAAAAATACACAGCTAACATAGTTAATGATGAAAGACCGAAAACTTTTCCTCTGGGATCAAGAGAAAGACAAGGGTGCCCACTCTTGATATTTCTATTCAACATAGTATGGGAAGTTTTAGTCAGAGAAGTGAAGCAAAAGAGAAATACAAGCTATCCAAATTGGAAAAGAAAAATAAAATCATCTTTGTTTGCAGGTGATATGACTTTATATGAAGAAAAACCTAATAATTTCACACAAAAAACTGCTGAAATAATAAATTCAGCAAAGTAATAGTATACAAAATAAAAATGCAGAAATTTAGTTATACTTTTGTACATTAGCAATGAACAATTTGAAAAGTAAATTTAAAAATAATTCCATTTACAATAGTATCAAAAAGAACAAAATACTGATGAGTTAACTTAAGACTTGTACACTGAAAACTACAAAACATTGTTGAAAGAAATTAAAGAACACACAAACAAAATGGAAAGACATCTCATGTTTATGGTTTGGAAGCATTAGCATTATTAAGATGTCAATATTACCCTTGGTGATCTACAAATTCAATGCTATTCCTACCAAAATTTTTTTGATTTTGTGCAGAAATAGAAAAATCAGATAAGGGATTAATACCTAGAATGTATGGAGACCTCCTAAAATTCAACAACAAAAACCAAACATCTCGATTCAAAAATGGGCTAAGTACTCGAATAGACATTTCTCCAAAGAAGATAAACATATAGCAATAAGCATTTGAAAAGATGCTCAATAACACTAATTATTAGGGAAATGCAGGTCAAAACCACAACGAGATATGACTTCATACCTATTAGGATACCTATTACTGAGGAAAACCTGAAAATAATAAGCATCAGTGATGACATGGAGAAACTGGAACACTTGTGCACTGTTAGTGGGAATGTAAAATGGTACAGCTGCTGTGGAAAGCGCTATGGAAATTTTTCAAAAATTCAAAATAGAATTACGATATTCTGAAATTCTGCTTCTGAGTATATTGAAAGTAGATACTCTAAGAAGTATTTGTACACCTGTGTTCATAGCAGAATTATTCTCAATAGCTAAAATGTAAAAGCAACTGAGTGTCTATAGATGGATGAATGGATAAACAAAATGTGGTATATGCATACAACAAAATATTCAACCATTAAAAAAAGGAAATAAAATATTGATACATGCTACAACATGGGTGAAACTTGAAGACATTATTCTAAGTGAAGGAAGTTAATCACAAAAGAACAAATATTTTATGATTCCATTCATAGAGGTACTTAGAGTAGTAAAATTCACAGAGAGAGAAACTAGAATGGTGGTTGCTAGGGGCTGGGTGAATCAGAATGGGAAGTTATTTAATGGACACAGAGTTTCTGTATGGGGCGATAGAAAAGTTCTGGAGGTGAATGGTAGTGACATTTGTACAATAATTTGAATGTACTTAAATACCACTGAACTGTACATTTAGAAATGATTAAAATAGTCAATTTTGTGTTATATATATATTTTACTATAATTAAAAAAATCAGTTGAGAAAGAAAAAGATTTGATTTATAGGACAAATAGAAGTCCATTCTCTGTTTATAACTCGTAATATATTATGAGCCACCTCAGATAGAAATTTCTATGATCAGTGTTTTGTAAAATTTTCTCATGGTATACTACATATTATTAAGGGATGGATTGATATTGAACCCAGCTTAAAGAATGTTTTCCTAACTATCAGGTGTCTGTTGACCACAACACTAGAGAAAATATAGAAACAAATGAGCTAATATAATTTTCATGTGCTTTTCACTGGCAAAATGCAGCTTATGAAATGGGATTGTGGTATAGTGGTTGGTATTTTACATTTCTGAACTGAAGCCTAGGTCATGGCATTTAGGCCCTACCGACCTTATTTGATGCCAGTGGATGTAGCAGTAGGGTGACTGGAGCTGGTATTACTGTCAGCATCCTGGCAGTAGGAGGGCCAGAATGCAGCTCCAGTATTTGTTGGCTTCCACTAGTAAGCAGATGGAATCAACCTGCCACTTGATATCTCTAAACAATTTCAATTTTGTCTTGTCTCATATTATGGTGTAATAATATAGCTCAGCTTTGGCCACTTTGATATCATGAGTTAGTAGCAAAAATAAGACTCTGGTTCTCATTTCCATTTTCTGAGTTCTTTTTATTTTTGGTAAAGAGTTTTTTTTTTTAATTTTTGTCTAGCTTTATTAAAATATAATAAAAAATTATTTGCTTGTGTTTCCATTGTACAATTCAATGAGTTTTTTCAATTATAGTTGGCAAGCAATAATATACCAGTTTCAGTTGTATAGCATAGTGATCAGAGATCCACATAATTCGCAAAGTGATCACCTCGCTAAATCTAGACGCTTCTCCCCCCTTATGTATTTATTACATTAATAACCATGCTACACTCTACATCTCCATGTCTATTCTGAAGCTATTCATTTGTACCTCTTAATTCCTTTGCCTCTTTTTTCCATCCCTCTTTAATCCCCCTCCCATCTAGTAGCTCTCAAAATATTCTCTGTAACTACGAGTTTGTTTCTGCTTTTGTTGTTGCTTGTTTATTTTGTTCTTTAGATTCTACATGTACATGAAATTATAAGATATTTGTCTTTCTCTATCTTACCTATTTCATTCATTGCAACACCTTCTAGGTCCATTAAGGCAATATCTTTTTCATCCCCTTCATTTTAGTCTATGTGTGCCTTTTAATCTGAGGTGAGTCTCCCGTAGGCAGCATATGTAGAAGTCTTGTTTTCTTATCCATTCAGCCACTCATCTTTTGACTGAAGCACTTAATTCTTTTCCATTTGAGGTACTTGTTGATAGGAATGTAGTTATTATCATTCTTTATTCCTGTTTTTAACACATGTTTTTCTTCTTAAAGAAGTCCCTCCAAACATTTTCTGTAGTACTGGCTTGATAAATTCCCTTGGCATATTTTTGTCTGGAAAGCTCTTTATCTGTCCTTTGACTCTAAATGATTGCTTTGCTGGATAAAGTATTCTTGGTTGTAGATCCTGGGTTTCCATCACATCAAATACTCTGTGCCAAGCCCTTCTGTCCTGCATACTTTCTTTTGAGAAATCAGCTGCCAGTCTTATGAGTGCTCCCTTGTAGGTAACTGCTTTTCTCTTGATGCTTTAATATTCTTTCTTTGTATTTAACCTTTGGCTTTTTCATTATGAGGTGTCTTGATATGCGCCTCTTTGGGTTTCTGTTTTTTGGGATTCTCTTAGCTTCCTGGGGTTGTATGTCTACTTTCTTCACCTGGTTAGGGAAGTTTTACATCATTATTTCTTCAAATAACTCTTCAACATCTTGTTTTCCTTCTGATATCCTTATGAAATGGATATTTTTACATTTAATAGTGTCCCATAGGCTCCTTAAATTATTATTATAGTCTTGGTTTCTTTTTTCTTGTGCTTCTGATTGAGTGTCTTTGGCTTTCCTATCCTCTAGATAGGTCATTCGATCCTCTTCTTTATTCACTCTGTATATTCCATTTAATATACTTTCATCTCAAGTAATGTGTTCTTCACTATTGACTGGTTCTCTTTTATAATCTCCATTTCCATTTTCATGTTTTTATCTCTTTGTTGCAGGTGTCACTGAATTTATCTACACTTCCCAAGAGTTCATTGAGCATCTTTATAACTAGTGTTTTGAACTCTGCAGCTGCTAGATTCCTTAACTCCATTATATCTGGATCTCTGTTTGTTCTCTCATATGGTTTCTGCTTTTTTGTCTTCCCATTTTGGCTGCCTTTCTGTGTCTGTTTCTATGCACTAAGCAAAGCTCCTAAGTCTCCTGGTCTTACTAGTGTGGATTTGTGAAGGAGGTGTCCAATGGCACAGTCCTGAAAGGGGTTCAGCTGAAGACCAAATTTAGCCAAGTCTCTATCCCTCTGGCGCCACCTGTTAAGATTCAGCAAGCAATCCACAGATGCTGTGCTGATAGTTGCCTCCAAAGGCCATACCAGAAACCAAGGCCAGCTGCCTCCAGTGTGAGTCTAAGCAAGGAGCACCTGACTCACTGAGGATATACCTGGATGTGGCTTGGATGGAGCCGTGAGTTGAGGGAGGCGAAGTTTCAGGGGATCCTCTGGGTGGAGTAACCTCTGTTATTCAGTTTGATGACATCTCAGCTATGGCGGTGCTGTGTCAGCATATTAGGATGGGGAGGGCTCAACAGAGGAACAATGGATATTGCTGGCACTTCTATATAAAGCAAGCCTCACCTCTGGCCCTCTCTCTGACAACTCAGTGTCCCCCTGTAAGTCCCTGTTGTCCCCCACACAGCTGAGCCTGCACTGGTTCTCAGAGTGAGCAGGTCTACTACCGTAAAAATCCACTCACAGACATGACACCTTTAAGAGGCTTCTGCCACTGCCGTTGCCACTGCCATGACCTCTGTCTCACTCAGCCACTCAGGACTGGGCAGCCTTGCATCCTTGCCCTGTCCTACCTCTTCCTGTTGCAGGGTGATTTCTTATTTCTCTCTCTAGTTGTAGGGCTTGTTTATCTAGATCCCAGGCAATTTTCCTGGCTGTTTGCTCCTTGTTTCTGTCACAATTTTGATTTGATTGCAAGAGAAATGAACAGAGCTTCTATCATCTCTGTCATTTTTTTTTTTGATCCTGTTTCCTGTGCTCTTAACTTTTCTCTGTGTTTATTTTCTTGACAGTTGAAGGGTAACCAATGCCCTCCAGTGAAGGGCATCTACTAATTAGATATGAACAATTTCATTTTATTCTCATTTCCATCTTCTCAAAAATGGAGAGGAAGTGATATTTTCCATGGCCACCTTTGGCAACTATCATTAATGTTTGCAAATATCGCCTTTATGTACTAATGTAGTCATGACACACAGTTAGTTGGTATTCAGCAAATGCCTTTATACAGTTTTCAAGCCTAAAATAACATTTTCTTTAGTTATTCTCTATTGTTTAATCTTAGAGTTCATAACTATTTAGAGAAAGGCTTTGAGATCAGGGATGAAAGAAAAATATGTTATCAATTTTATTCCCAAAATATATATAAGTAGGACAAGTGAAAGACACATAGGAGGATATAAAAATTATAGACAAAGAGCAGTAACAATAACTTTCACCTTTAACATGAAAAATTCATCATATTTGTTTTACAGATGAAAAAATTATATTTGTGGGTATTAATTTAAAATTTTTTCTATCTCTTTTATGTTGATTTTGTCTAAATTCCAAATGTCTTAAGCTTAATATCTCATAACCCACATGGGTAGAATTTTTATATATTATTCGCTCTGAGAACTAAACTGGTTACATTCTCTATTGAATATCAATCCATGTCCTATTGTTGCCTCTAAGCAGGTGCATAAGTGGTGGCTCTATACCAGGTGGAAGAACCATGAGTTTTGTACATGCAAAGATTTGCTTGTTTCCCACATGACAGACATATTTCTATTAATAGGCATTTTTATCTTCTTAGTTTATCTTCATTGATTCAATATTTACTGAGCCCTTTCTATGAGGCAAGCACTGCTCATGAATAAATTTAGGTGCTTGAGATAGATCAATGAACAAAAGAGAAAAGATCTCTGTCTTTAAGGAACTTACTTATAACACAGAGAGACAGGCACTAACCAATAAATATAATAAAGTAGGTTGTACGGAATGTTAGGAAATGATAAGAATTATAGAGGAAAGAAACATAGCAGAGTAATGGTGAATGGAGAGTGCTGTGTTCTGTGTACATGTGTGTGGTGGGAGAGGTTTTCGTATTAAGTTGAGCGGTCAGAGTAGGCCTCATAGAGATGAGATGAGCAAAGGCTTGAAGGAGATAATGGAATAGACAAGGGGTACCTGGGAAAAGAGCAGGTGGAGTAAAGATCACAACGTAGACATTTGTCTTTTGCATTGTGGGCAAGAAGAGGCCAGTATAGCTTTAGCAGTGAGGGTGGAGTTGCAGAAGGGGAGGTTGGACAGGTATGGGGCCCAGACCATGGAGGATCTCACTGACCATCTTGAGGATGTTGGCTTTTATGTTAAGCAGAGGAGTATCATGATAAGACTTAAGCTTAAAAACTATACTTCTGACTGTGGTGCCAAGAATAAACGATAAAGGTCAATAGCAGAAACAATGAGGCCAGTGCAATGCCCAGGTGAAAAATAATGGCTACTTGAACTAAGCTGTAGCTCAGGAATGGTGAGGAAAATCAAATTCTGGTTACATTTTGAAAGTAAGGTCAACAAGAATTTCCCGAGGAATTGGATGTAGCATGTGAGGGAAAGAAAAGAGTCAAGGATGATGCAAGGATTTTGCCTCTATCATCTATTAATATAAATCATTTTTATACAGAAATTAAAAAAAGTAACAGATGTATCGCAAACAAAAATCCCTGTTTTTATATTGTAATATCATACTGTCATTTGAAAATGCCAATGGAATAACTCTTCTGTTAATCTGAGAAAAAAAAGTCTTATATAAAACATGTTTATAACTTATGGTTCTTTGGTAGAAGACCTCACTTTTAGGCCTCACATATTCCATCAACTTGCTTTTAGCAGAGGCACATAGAGAGATGGCTCTGGCTTACATGTCTTATTCTGCTTAATCTTGAGACTGAGACTAAGTGTTTGGAGTATTAAGAGTTGTTTTTGTTTCTGCTCTGCTTGGAGAAAACCTCAGAAATACTCCTAGTGCCCACAATAATGAAAATAATCACTACTAATTATATCTGTGGGCACCCGAGACATGAGTAGGTATAAGATACTTAATCGTAACGTCACCATATCTATTCTTTCTATTCTAGAGCTTAACCTAAGTCATAAACTCAAGCAGGAGCTCCATAAATTGTTTTTGAAATCTTCACAGCATCTTGAAATCTATTATCTTTTTCTAACAGTTGAAGGACCTGAAGTCCAGAAATGTTATCAACTTGTCTAAGTTCAAGTAGCTACTGAGGAGTGGGGATGCGCTCCCTTGACTCAGAACTGTCTTCAAAGCCAGTGTTCTTTTTGATTTTGCTGCCACTCAACCTCAGGGGTTTAGATGATTGATGTATTTGTAACATGTTAATTTAACAAACATATTAATTTAGTGCCTCTTGTATGTTAGAAAGTGAGTTAGCTTAATATTGGAGGATAAAAAGTTTGATTTATTTGATTAAATGACTACTGAATGTCTATGAGATAAGCTCAAAGGTATGTCGGGCAATAGGAAGACAAAAATGAATGAATGGTCCTTCTGCTTGAGGAGTTACACTGCCCCTTGGAGGTCCTAGACAGAGGATTTGAATATTGTAAGATAAGAAGCATCAGAAACCTAAATGGGAAAGCTTCTATCTGAGATGGCTGCCCTGTTTCATTCAAGCATTTAAAATATTTATTAAAGTACTTTGTACTTTGAATTGGAGAGTCTACATTATCATATTACAAGAATGGTTTGAGGTATCCTTATTATTTTTTTCCGACATATTATCATTCAAACTCTTGTTTTCCTCCAAAACTCACTACTAGATATGTAATGAATAATATGCAGTATTCAAATCACTTGAAGATCTAAATATATCTTTCACAAGACAATTACATGTTCTTAAGAACTCAGGTGAGATTTCTTTAGAGATCTTCCTTGTCTCTGCTATCTAAATTAGGTTTCTTCCCCAATCACTTAATATCCCTTACACTGTTAAAATTTTACATAGCTTTATTACTATTAGATATTATTATCTATATATCCATTTGTTTGTTGCCTGTCTCCCACCACTTCAATTTTGTTCCATGAGAAACTCTGTTAATGATAGAGACAATTATCATTACTTATATAAATTAGAAAAAAAAGATTATATTGTTAGAATTTGTCAAATATTTAAATTCTGAACTATTGTATAAACCATAATAATTTAGAGTACATCACATTGCTCTTGTTTGAGTCAAAGTATTTTCTCAATTCTGAACTTGCCCCATCACTTCAGTTTTTAATTTTTAATAAGGAAGTGCTTTGTTTTGAGAAAGTACTTGATTCACACAGTGTAACACTTAAATGAGAGTCCATGACCACCAACAAAATTTTTGAACCAATATGACTTTAGAAATCATTATATTTCCTTTTCTCTATTTAAACTATGTTTTATCTTTAAAAAAACATACTTTATTGGAGGATGATTTAAATATTTGGAACTTAATTTAACATTTTTAAATCCATAGTGGATCTAAATACAATATAGAGGAACATATATATGTACTTTAAACACATTGATATGAATGCTTGCAACAAATAAAAATAAACAAAATTGTTAGGGATAGAGAAAACAAATATAAATAACCAGAGGAAGAACATTCTGGATAGTGGAAAAGGCAAGAATATTAGTTTTGAGAATGATAAGGAAGGAGTATGTGTGAAATATTCAGAGAAGGCCAAAGGAGAAAAAAGTGGAAAGATGAACAAGAATGAGATCTGATAAAACCTCATAGGATATAGTAAAGAGCTTGAATTTTATCCAAGATGAAAGGCAAACTACTGGAGGGCTTAAGAAATGACATGATTTTATTTATGCCTTTAAAAGATTATTGTGGTCTTTTTGCAGATAAGAGATTATAAGAGGGCAAGAATTAAAACAGGAAAATTAGTTAAGTGGCCATTACGATGGTTTAGGCAAAAGGTAATTTGGTATAATTGCATTAAAGATAAGAGGGTGGGTTCAGCTGATGGACTGATCATAGAGTTTGAGGAGAAAAGGATGCAACTTCTATATTTTTAGCTTGCAACACTGGGTAGATAGTACCATTTTCTTGCATTGAAAATTAGGAGTCTTGTTTTGGATGTGTTGTTTCGGAGGCCTATTAGACATTAAAATAGAGATATTGAGAAGGCAGTTAGACATACTAGTTGATCTCAAAACTAGAAAATATAAATTTGGGAGTCATTGGCTTAGAGATAGTATTTAATAACATGGGCCTGAATTAGCTTAACTGGAAGAGAGGAAAGATGGAAATGAGAAGAAGGCCCAAAGCAAAAACCTGTATTTAGAAGTTTGGCAGGGAAGCAGAGGCTCATCCAAGAAGACTGAAAAGTAGCCAGAGGGGTAGGAAAAACAAACAAACAACAACAACAACAACAAAAAAAAAACAGAGTATGATGTTATGGGAGTCAATAGAAGGAAATATTTCAACTCTGTTAAATCCTGCTGGAAAGTAGAGTGAGAAGTAGGAAGGAAAGGAATCACTGTATTTGGCAGCATGGAGGTGATTGTGAAGTTGATAAAAGGTTTCGTGGATGTGATGGGGATGGACACTTAACTGGAATGGAAGAGAGAATGCAAGGGGAGGGAGTGGAAATGAGCGAAAGAGCCAGAGACATTGGACCAAGGGAGGGTTTTTAAGTGAGGAGTATTTTGGAGTTGGTTTGTATGTCAATGAGGCTTATTTAGTGTAGAGAAAATTATAATGATGCAGGTGAGAGAGGGGATAACTGCCAAAGCAAAGTATTTGAACTCGTGAGATATGATGAGGTTTAAACTGCAAGCGGAGATGGTGCTTTGAGACAGGAATAGGGACACCTCAATACTGTCACAAAAAGAGGAGAGCAAAGCTGCTGGTGGATTGCATTTGGCAGTCGGAGGATAAAAGAGTTGCCGTGGAACTGCTTTTGTTTCCTCTATTACACCATTGAGAAGGAAGACGAGGATATAGAAGGTGTGAAATACTTGGATATCTTGATATTGGAATATTGTCTATAAGTGAAATGTGGCAGAATAGCTGGACAGGGATAAGTACATGTTTCAGATTTGCAGAACCACAAATCTAAAGTGTAAACAGTCACTGCAGCTTTGTGGTTTTATTCAGCGACTTAGTGATGGTGCCAAGTAAGAGAATAGTTGGGTGTAACAAGGGATATTGCTTTGCTGTTGTATGGAACAAAAAGTATGGTTATAGTTTATGTGTTTGAATAATATAATTATGATGATGGCCCTGGATACTAGGGTTGGTGGATAATAAAAACATCGTAAAATCAGTGGATTTGAGGTTTACATTGTTGGAAAGTTGTTGGAGGGGGTATCCTAGAGTAACTGTTCTGAGAAGACAGAAAGGACTAGTGGGACAGTGAGATGTTAAACTTAATATCTTGGGGGTAGTACGTTG
Source organism: Cynopterus sphinx (assembly GCA_030015415.1). Lineage (NCBI taxonomy): Eukaryota > Metazoa > Chordata > Mammalia > Chiroptera > Pteropodidae > Cynopterus > Cynopterus sphinx. Next base: position 69,307,735 of record CM057381.1, on the reverse strand, counting down.
TTATCTGACAAAGAATAATGCATGATCATGAAACTGAGCCTTATGATGTGGCAGAGGAAAGAGTTGCAAGTGAAGATGCTAAGGATTTGAGAATTCACTGCAGGGTGGATTTCCATATGGAGGCTGAAGTCACAGAAAATAATGAGAATAGGGTTGAGAGAAAGACAGAACAAGGTGCTAAATTCCTTGATGAATGAAGGAAAGAATATGGGCAGTCTGAAGAAGATTACAGGGAAGAGCAGGTGATGCAGCAGATGGCACATACTTCAAAGGAGCTGGGGCTTCTGAAGGAGAAAGAAGGAGAAACGGTTTGAGTATATTAGCAAGAGCAAGGAGGGTGGCTACCACCTGTAGGCCATTAATTATTTGATGTGTGGGAGGGAAAAAACCTGTTTCCTATTGAGAGGGAGGCTGGGAAAGTAGTCTTCACCAATGGCAAAGAGGATTTAGGGAGCTGATACAGATGATACATTTCTAAAGATGCAGTAGAAAATTTTGGGAGAATGGGGGTGGGTGGGAAATTATAGAATGTACAGAAAAATATGGGAACGAGTTTTTTTTAAAAAACTTGTCGAATAGTTTTGAAAATTAAACCATGGGAAAGTGTACGGTCTTCTGCATTGAGAAACACAGACATGCTTTGTTCAATGAGATATGGCTGCACTAACTCCTCCAGCACTCATCTCCAGTCTTATTTAAATTCAGAACTTTCACCCTCCTTCACCCTGGCTGGGCATATGGCTGTCTAGCTAGAGACTACATATCCCAGCCTCCCTTACAAAAAGGCACCACTATGTATATGAGTCCCAAGCAAGGTAATGTCTTTAGAAGGAGATACTTTATGCCCACTTTCTCCAGGTTCTTCTTTAACAGGTTGGAACGTGAATGCTGTGGAGATCTAGTTTTGACTGTGCAGATGATTAGAATTCCCTGAAGGATGTCAGAGCCACAAGGCAGAGGACTCATGGAGCGGAGCCACATACCCACTCTGAGCCACCTGCCCACCTCTGCAAAGTGACGTGAAAGAGAAGTTCTCCTTGTGGCAGTCCCGGGTACTATGCTGTGGGTCCAAGTTCTGGTTCTGAACTTATGCTAATTGCATGCTAGTCTTATTATGCCTCCTTCATGGAATCATATAAATCACCATATAGAAACCTAAAATGTTCCTGGCCAAGAATAAGATACATTTTGAAAATGTGGAAAAGACTGTATGATTAAGTTCATTTTTCATGAATTCTTTACTACCAGAGGGATTAGCCAACAAAGTTTAGTAGTACATCCACAGATATTTGAATGAAGAAAAAAAAAAGACTGATAATACCATATAATTCTCTTCTTGTTTTTGAGTCACGTGGCAGGTGCCATTTGTACCACGTAGCCTTCTGCTTCTGTTCGGGAGAATGGCGTTTTAGCAGTCCCTAACTTGGGAGTGAATTCTGCTGTTTTCATCCTGTCACAAGCACATGGATTGAACTGGCTATATAACAACACTGTTTCCTCCCCACAGTAGGGCTTGGATTCCCTTCATTCTCCCGCAGGCTCAGCTGGCCAGCCTTTCCATCATTCTGTCAGTTAAATCACAGTTCAAAAGTTCCATTTAACTGTGGCAGTTTAGCAGTCTCTTTTTATTCAGTTGACCAGGACTGTAGAAAGCAATAATGCAAAATGTCTCAGTTTGTTGACTCATTGCCTGTTTGTCCTGAGAATACTCACCGGAGGCACTTGCAGCTATGGTGTTTACCCCGAGATAACTCGCAGAGCACAGTCCTAAACTTATCCCTAAATTTTGGCACAAAACATCTCGCTTTTATTCTTTTTGCATTGCTCTAGTATATCAATAGTCTTTTCATCAAATCACATCATTCTATTTATGGTATTTTGGTTTTAGCAGTGGTATTTTCATTTACAAAATATAATAATTCTTGATTTCTGAAAATGTCAAATCCTAGAATACGCAGCATTTCTATGTGTGATGTTAAATTAATGCTGGCAGCAAGCTGCACTTTTTCCCCCTTTGTTTCAAATACAACATATTTTATGTAATTTAGTTAGAAAAAACTCTTCCACAATTCCCATTTTTATAAATACATCTATGTGCTCTGTTATTTTGAGATGTTACATTGTCTTTGTCTAACAACTTCTGTGGTTCTTAGCAATAATGTTAATTATATAGCTTTGTGAAAAGGTTAATGATTAATGCATTCTATCAGCAGTATTTCTTTTCCCCCCTGCTGTGGAGTTTTTTGCTTAACTATTTTTGTACAGGACAGGAACAAGTTTTAGTGGCATTTCATGCCTTCACATTGAGGGCCTCATTCGGCAGTACTGTGAGCACACCAAACCTGAGTTTCACCTTGGAAGGATTCTGCTTCTGTGCCATGGGGGCATTGAACACCCTGGGCTGGATCCAAAAGTATGTGGAGTGTCCATCAACGGGAGAGAATAAGCCTACTCTTCCACAGCTTTGTCTTTCTGCAGGTGCCACTCTCTCTGCCTGGCATTCTCTTCCTTCTCTCCCCCTAGCTTCCATCTTTTGATGTGTTTTCCTTCTTTCTTATTAAAAAAAAAAACAGATTTATGGAGATAAAATTCAGATATCATACAATTCATCTATTTGTAGTGAATGGCTCAATAGTTTTTAAAATATTTTTACAGCTTTGTGCAACCATCACCATAGTTTATTTTGGAACATTTTAATCACCTTGTGAAGAAACCTTGGACCATTTAGCTGTCATAATTTACTCCTTTACCTCTTTGACCCCAGAGGCAAGTGTTCACAAATCTTTCTGTCTCTGTAGATTTCTCTATTCTGGGCTTTTATATGAATATAATCATATACTATGTGGTCTTTTGTGACTGATTTATTTCATTTAGGGTAATGTTCTCCAGTTTTAACCACCTATGAACATGTATCAGTACTTCATATTTTTATGAACAAATAATATCTATTATATAGATATGCCATATTTTGTTTACCCATCATGTCTTGATCATTTCCATCTTTTGGCAATTGTGAACATGGTGTGCAAATATATCTTCAAGATTCTGCTTTCAGTTCTTTTGAATATATGAGTAATTAGGGCTTTTTTATTCTAAATTTTTTAGTAGCTACATTAAAAAAGTCAAAACAGAAGCAGGTAGAATTAATTTTATAACAATATATCCAAAATATTAATGTTTCACATGTAACCAATGAAAGATTGAAAGATATTTGCATTTTTTTTCATACTAAGTGTATCTTGCTCTTCTAGCACACCTCGGTTCAAACTAGCCTATTTCAAGGGGTCACTACCCATAAATGGTAAATGGCTACTCTATTGGACAACACAACTCTAGTCACTGCTGTACTTGGGGTTTAGGAAGAGATGACTGTCATGGTAGCTGCTTCTGAACTCCAGATATTTTTTTTTCTCTCTCTCTCATTCTTTGAGACACACACACACACAGACACACACAGACACACACACACACACACACACACACACATACTCTCTCTCTTTGCAAAACCTCCAATCTCACTGTCATATAAATCCATGTGACTTGATTCTGTGAGAAAGACTATGTGATCTGGTGCTTGATATTATGAACTAAATTCAACTTGGTTTTCTCCTAAGAAACTTCTGAATCTGAAATATAAAATGTGATCCAGTAAAATGCCTTTGCACACTTATGTTCAGCCACTTTGAAAAATTTTAAATCATAACAGGGAATGATTGACACCTTGCTGTTCCAAATTTTTGTCAGCTCTAATGATTGTTTTATTTATAGTTGGTGATAATGCATTTCATAGGATAAGCCAGTCCATGTGGGTGGGGATTGATGTGAGAGGGTTATCATTATAATTTTATCACACATTTTTAATAGTGGCAGGTTGTGCATTTTGAATAAGTGCCTGAAACCATATGACATTGGGCATATATAAGGAAAAGAGAGCTTCTTTTAGGACAACTAATGTGATGTGATAGTTATTAATATAATATTTCTCCTTTTCATTTGAATTATTTATTTAAACACATAATTAAGGGAGGACAAGACCATAATTGATGCTTTTATATATGCTGATTCTGTGTCCATATCTTGAAATGCATCTTGAGCTAGTAAAATCTTTTAGAAACAGTCTTCTAGAACAACAGTTGATGGTAAAATTCCTAGCTTTGCTATTGGCTTGGGCAAGTTTATTCAGATTCTCTGGGTCTCCACATTCTCATCTGCAACTAAAAGGGTTTAGGTGAGGTTAAATGTCTATGAAATGTATCTAGTACAGTGGCAGACACAGAGTAGGCTGTTTTTTTCTTACCCAGAAGCCAAGGTGCTAGTGTGCAGTCTTGTCCATCTCTGTTGAGAAGTAGAGGTATGGGCTCACAATGTGCCATTTTAGGTACAGCAAGGAAAGTGCAACCGAGATAAAGTCATCTTTACATTTCTTTTTATTATTATTATTATTATTAACTATTGGGGTCAACAGGATTTAAAATTCACTGGGCAAAATTTTATGAACTATCTTAATTATCTTAACATTATAAAACCATTAATCTTGTACTTCTGACATTGGAGTTATCAGGCTTTGAATGTCGGTGTGTTCCAGCTCACAATCTTGCATTTGTTTCACTGAAGACTGATGATTATCCATCACCTCCTTTCTGCTCCAGATAAAACCATATGTTAGTGAGACCAGGATAGCTTTAATTTTGAATTGCTGTATAAAACAACTTCTATGTGTTGAGCTGCACTGGAATTTATTTGCTCACTGAATTTTATTTTATGGATAAGAAAGGGCAAATAACAAGGCAATTTAGTAGTGAAGAGAGACATATGAACATGATAAACTTAGCCGTGTATCTCTCTGACATAATGTAATAATATATCAATTTTAAAAGCCTAATTATTTTTCAGAGAAACTTTTTATTTTGTTTATGCAACTCAGTTAAGAAGAATTAAAATAGTGCCCTGGGTAGACCCCAGGTAGAGCAACATTATTAACTATTGTTTGTTAATTGCTCTTTAACAAAAATGGTAAAAGAGATTTACCATTTTTAATAGTCAATAAAATAAAATAGAAATTAATATTTACATACTAATTCACCTTTTCAAATTGTGGGGCATTTTTATACATTATATAAATTGTTTGGAGTTTTTGAAACATCTTTAAAAAGAAGTTGTTTCTTTCAAGTTCATTTTTTAAAAGAAACTTTGCTAGCAAGTGAGAAATAAAGTCTATTTACTTGGGGATATGTATAAATACTGAATGTTAAATGTTTATTTGTGAAATATAAAAATGATATTAATGCACCAATTGCTATTCAGTTCAATATTTTAAATATGTTGTTAAATCGTTCAAACATATTGTTCTGATTTTCAAAGTTATAACAAAATTGTATGACATCCATATAACTCTTTGTAAAATATTTATATATAGGTTGTATGAAGTATGATACATAATTTATTATGTAGTATTTTATATGTAAATACACATTATTTTACACGAACTGCTTTTTTAAATCAGAGTGCCATGTTTTGTTGAGATTTTATATAAACTCTACCTTTTGACTAACATTTATGTTTAAGAAATGATACAGCCCTTTGGACAAACAAATGTCAACAGAAATTTCCCTTTTGTTTTCAACTGAGCTGGGTTAGTTGAAAATATTCAATTTTTTAACCAACATAGACATTTAAGAATGAATTTTATTTTAATTAAGACCAAGTTGAGTTTTCATCTGTTCTTTACTTTGGAGTTGGGAATTAAGGCTCAGAAATGACCTTTCATTGGGAAAGTTGTCAGAAGCAAATGTGTCAGCAAAAACAAAAAATAAACAGACTAAAACAAAGGAAAAGACAGGGAGTAGGGAATATTTGGGTAAGGATGCTTAATCAGTTGGTCATTGCAATTTAGGGAACATTTGAACAGTGTAACCGTGGCAGACCAGTGCTTATATCATATCCAGTAATACCTGACTATGAGTCAACAACCCCAGTCCAAAAAGAGAACAAAGTACATTAGAGTTATACATAATATCTGCTATACCAACCTGACAGATCAATAATCAGAATATGCTAACATTTCAGTTGCAGGTAAATATAAATGGACATTGTCTCTGCCTTTTTCATTCCTGCTTTAATGGAACCGACCTGCCCACTCACCATCTTGCAGTTATATTATAAGTGCCTGTCCTGGGCACTAGGCTCTGTTTCTGGCATCTTCTACAGTTTGCCCACTCACTTTCCTTCATGGTCTAATACTTCCCTTCCCTGAATCTTCTATTGCCTGGATTAGTATTAGTGTAGCGTTAAGAATACAGACTTTAGGTCATAGCCCCCACTTGAATAAGTTCCTGACCCTCTTTCTGCCTCAGCTCCTTCATCTCTGAAATGGGTCAATACATTATATTAACTAATTAAAACTCTAAGCCTTGATAGGACAGTGTATAGATCATGGGTAAGCAAGGAACATGGAAAAGTGAAAAAAAACCAGAGAAAAATTAAAGGTAATGGGATAAAGTTAGAGGATTTGTTTAGATGACAATTATGTTGTTTGCTTTGAAATGATTTATTTTGTTTATTCATTTTACAAACCATTATTTGGCACCAGCTGTTTACCAGGTATTGTGTTGGGCTCTGGGTATACAAAAATACAGAGTACCCAGGACCAGGGTCTCCTATTTCCATAAGAGGAGGCGAGAGACATAGGAACAACTTCGTATAAACTAAAAGTGTTATGAGTTATATGTCAGGCAAGGGGGAGGCACCCAGAGTCGCACCGAGTTCTGTCTGAGACATAGGAAGTGGTCAGAGAGGAGGAGATGTTTGAAAGTTGGGTAAGTGTTCATTAGGTGGGTTATTGGAAAGGACTTGTTGGTAGAGTCAATGGCATGTGCAGAAAAGAAGAGGCTACAAAGCTCCTGGCCTGTTTGAGAATTAGAAAGTGGTTTATTTCCATGGCTGGAAAGCAAGGCGTGAGTGGAAGACCTTTGGGATTCAATAGAGGACATATAGGCAAGCGCCTTGGGAGTCAGGCAGAGGTGGTCAGATTTTATTCTGCGAGTACCAGTGATGTGATGAGGTCATGGAAACTAACAGAGAACACAGTTTTGAAAGGTTATCTTTGATGAAAAAGAAAGCAAAGAAGAAAGGAGAGACTGAAGTAACTGTAGGATTTTTCTGTATGAGAATTGTCTGTGACCTCTGCAAGAGAAGGGTGAGCAGAATAAAGGCAGATGGCAAATCCTTATGGGTTTGGCAGTGAATTGGAAGGGAGATGGTAGAAACCATTAAGTGTAAAGAAAATGGCAAGAAGTTTAGCTATAATGTTTAGTGAGTGATGTCTAAAGCTGGGTTTATCAATGTCAGCATTATTGACATTTTGGGCCATGTGAATCTTTGTGGTAGGGGCCATACATTGTAGTATGTTTAGCAGCATTCCTGCCCTCTACCCACTAGATGCCAGCAACAAGTTATCTCCTACTTGTGTCTCCAGACATTGCCAAATGTCTTCTTGTTGAGGAGGCGGAGAGATGTCTAAAATCACCCTTGTTTGAGAACCGTTGGTAAAGAAAGAGATGCAGGACCAAGAAAGGTTATTTTTCTTTTGTAGTTTGGAGAGATATAATCATTCCTGAGAACTAAGAAGAAATGCTGGGATAAGATGAAAATAAAAGAAAGAGGTGAGAAATGATGGACATGTTGGGTAGAGTTGAGGGAAGCTTGCATCCAGTGAACAGGTCACAGATCAGGGGTGGCTCTGCTTAGCCCTCTGTGCACAGGGTATAGATAAATACTAAATTTCACTCTATGTGGTCAGAAATCTCATTTTCAAAGTATTTACTCCCTAGCCAAACCACCTTTTGTTACTGCTATGACCTAGGCCGCATACCTCATCTGCTGCCTCCTGCTTTATCTGTGGCTGCTGCCCTGACCTCAGGCAGGGTAATGCTCTTACTAGATTGGAAATAGCTCAGCTAGGAAATCTGTAATAGGGCCTTTAGGGCCAGAGACAAGGGAAGGGGATGGAGAAGTCAAGTGGGGGATAGGATTGTACAGTACAGGGAAGATGCTGAAAGGAGACTTGCCTCTGGCAGTATTTTGTGTTGCACTAGTTTGGGCTGCACTAAGCTGTCCAGTGAATATCTATCCATTGCTTCAAAGTACCTCTGTGCTAGTTGCTGGCAGAAACATTTGAATAATTGTAGCCTGAGAACAGCTATTAGAGTCAAGATTTAAAATCTGCTGTTATCCTTATGATGAGCAATATTTTTGTATGTGTTTTTGTTTGTGCTTAAAATGATGAGAAAGATGAAGGGTTTCACTGTGCTCCTGAGTAAAGGTGAGACAGGGAGGATTAATTTTTCCCATCCAATAGTTATATTATCTTTCTAGATAGAGTAAGCTTTTTATTTGGAGGCTAATTATGCTCAATGTCTACAGCCTTTTATTTTGGTTAAACTGGGTACATCTATCTTTAATCATTCCTCTGAAGCATCAGATTATAAAATAACTTTTTTTCTCTGTAAGTGGCCTAAAATTGTTTTTGATTTATATTTTATAACATATAAAATGTTAAAAGGGGGCTTGTTAAAAGGATTATTTGGCTAGAGAGACCTTTTAATATTTTCCCTTTAGTTTTTAGGTGATGATTGTGTACACACAGTAGCTGAAGCTCCCCCTGAGTATTCACTGAGTATGGAGACTGAATAATGTGCCATTGTAAGGGTTAATGAGAGCATTAAATAACTTGCATCTGAGAAATCAATTTAACAGATAATGGCTTATTCACTTTTCTGCTGGACATGGTAAGTTTCTATGGCCTGAAATGAAAACAGATAAGCAAACCAAGAACCCTGGGTTACACAACTGATACATGCTAAAATTGGCATTAGTACAGCCGGGACTTTACAAGTAGAGAACTGTGTGCCTTCTGTGAGTTGGGAGTTGGTAATGAGATGAAGGGCATCTGTGATGGAAACTTCAGTAAGCAACCAGCAAGAACTGAGGGAAAAAAGCATTTTTGAGTAGTGAAAATCTAAGCCAAAGCATCAAAGAACATGTAATATGTCTATTGAGAGAGGCTTCCACAGTAGGAGACCAATACAAAAAATACTTTTTGTTTGTTTGTTTTGGATACAATTTTTTTAAACAGAAAGAGCATCTATGATACTTCCAGCTGTCGTTACCTCTTAAACCCTGTATGCCAATCAAAGTGATGTAAATAGAAAAGCCAGAATCCTATAGATTTCCATCTCTATCTATGTCCTTCGGCTAAATTTAAAATAACACAATTCTTTTATTCCAGTCTACTTTGTAAGTTATACTCTGCTTTCTGATTTCATTGCCTGATCTTTCATTTCATTTATATTTAACAACTTTTCTAATTTGGGTGTCTAATTGTATGTTTCAAGATATTTATTCGAATTTCCTTTAGATATCGTAATTTTCTTTTATTCTCACATAAAAATATATGGACTGTAATTTCTCTGTTCTTTTAAGGGATAACATGGGCCTAGCAGAAATGTGGTGATTCTCCAATGATCATTCCTTTTTTTAACTTGGCATATTTTACAGAAATAGTCACACAGAATTAATTTCCAAGACCTTGTGTTTATCCCTTCCCGTCCTCTTTCTCCCTTCTTCCTACTTACTTTTCTTTTTTCTTTTTCTTTTCTTGTTTTTTTTTCACAAACATTTATCAAAGGATCTCAGTAAGCAGGAACCCTGGCATTTGTCTCTGAGCAGGAAGTCAGGTTGGCTTCCTGTTACTGTGATTAAGATCCTGTGACATTGCCATCTTGGTATCACTGGATCAAGAATCCAAGCTGTAAAGAAGAGGTCACATGCCTGCCTATAGGCTTCACTGGAGCTAGAAGGGGAAACCCTTTTGGATTCCAATGTAAAAAGGGTTTCTGGATTTAATTTCCAAGGAGTCAACCCAATAAAATGAAGGAACTTAAATCAGGGCCTTGCCAGGAAAGGAGAAAAGCAGTATAATAGGAACTACTCTCTTCCACCCCAAATAAAAACAAAGAGACAAACATTAACTATGGTTGGTATAAATATGCAAGGGAAACAAGTCAATATATGATAAGAATCTCAAATTGTATCTTTATTTCAACTACAAAAAGGATTTCAGAGGCTTACAATAGAAGACAGAAATAAAATAAAATAAATAAAACGAGAAGATAAAATGGTAGAGAAACAAGAATCAAACACTACTTTTGCAGAGTTCTAAGAATTTTGTCTGTCCTACTAATAGCTATGTCAGTAGCTGCTAGAAATTGGCCAGATATAGTAGATGCTCAATGGTTATTTACTGAGTGAATTTAGACCAGATAATGGGGAATGATGATTCCTTTATATAATTTTCTTCCATTTTGCTTGGCTGCCTGGGAAGAGTCCAGGTAAGGTGGACAAAAAGGGAGACCCAGGTTAGAGTCTGACACTCAGGGGGAATTAACGTGGTAGGGTGGGCAGTTCTGTCTGTATCAGTTTTCAGCATGCGACACTTAGTCTCTTTGGATTTGGAAGCAGTTTCAGTATGAGATTCTGAACGAGGAAGATTTGGTTGGTAGCTCCTAACTTGCAAGTGATACAAACTTCAGCAAGTTACTAACCCCTTTCTGTCTCAGTTCCACATTATTAAAATTGACATACACTTAGCTCACAACATGATTATAGAAGTCGAATGAGATAATGAACTTGAAAGCACTTTGAAGATGACAAGGTAAAAATATTGTTATTAATAAAATCACCCAGACGTGGTTCCTTAGTGTAGTGGTTAGCACATCTAGTTTACATGCAGAAGGTCCTGGGTTCACATCCCAGTGGAGCCACAGTCCATGGTCTATGGCTGTGCCACCCTGAATAAGCCCAAAGTCTGATCTTGGAAGCTAAGCAGGGTCAGGCTTGGTTAGTACTTGGATGGGAGACCACCTAGGAAGATAGGTGCTGTAAGCACAAATGATAATAAATAATAAAAAATAAGAAAAATAAAATCACCCAAAGGAGGTACTTCAGAAGAATAATTTCAAATATGGACCCAATCACAAAAATTAAGGGCCAGCCTTTATATAGAAGAAAGAAAAAGCTTTTTATTTTGTTTGAATCAGAATTAGCCCCAGGCAGCCTTTATTTCAGGCAGCTCTGCAGGGATAAAATTTGATTTAAAATATTTCTTATGAAGAGAGATTGGGACAAATTAATTAACACAAAGTTGGTGAGTTTGTTGACAGAATGTGGGTTAGTTGAAACAGAGCTGGTGAATTGATTTACAGCCTAAGTGAGAAAATTCAATTTCGTATTAAAAATGTGTTTTGTAGTCCAGTGAACAAACACAATTTTCTATGACAAACATCTTTTCTAAACTTTGTGATTATCGTGGAGCCACTCACACAGGGCCACGCCTCAGGGTTAACTGTTATTTGACTGCTTACCTGACTGAGGAAAACAGAAACAAAAAGAGAAAAGAAAAAGAAAGAAAACAATAAGAGCAACAAAACAAGCCACACTCATTTCTCCTTCTTGAATGAGAGTAAACATAGAGAAGAATTGTATGAAAAAATGGATTATGTATAGTTTTAAACTTAAAGCAGTTCTTCTCTGGTTGATCTCCAACAGTTCTTTGTTTTAAATCACCAAATAGAGTTTACAACTGTCTTTCATCTTGGTGAAAAGAATTATGACCCACACACCACTTGAATTTTCAAAATAATTATGTTCAATGTAATGATTTCCTTTTTAGCTTTCCCATCAAATATCATGTCATCTTTTCATTTAACCGAAAACATATTCAAGATATTGAGGGTTCTAATTCTAACGCCATACTTCCATTTCTTTTATAGCTTTTACAGTGAAAACTTTGGTAGAACTGTAAACACTTTTTGATGCTTAGTGTCTAAAACATCATTTAATACATTTTTGAATGAAATGTGGAATTAAATTGTTAAAAAAAGAAAACTTGGTGGACTTATTATTCTTACTTTTTTTTTTACACATCAGTTTGCTATACATTTTTGGAGAGTAACTTTCTAGCTTATTCAATTTAATAATTAATATTAAACCCAGGGCAGATAAGACTTTCAAAGCATTATAGATGACAATAAAGATTTTGATACAGCTCTATATTTAGTAGCTTTCAGACTAATCAGTGAAAAGATATAGAAGAAGAGCTAGACTATAAAGTCTATAGAAACTCACAGTGGAGAGTAAATTTAAAATCCATGACAAGGGTATGTGTCAAACTCACTGACACCTTATCAGCATTTTGAAATGACTGTATTAATTGAAAAGATATTTAAGATCAACAATAAATATTATTTTAGTAGATTGATACTTAAAGAAAATTTAAAATAAGCCCTAGATAGAATTTTTCAGATGAAAATGTTCTTTGAGATCATATGGTCCAATGCTTTAATTTGAAGATAAAAATGAAGGCACAGAGAAGATTCATAACTACCCCAAGGTCACATAACACATCACAGGCATTGAATCAAAGCTCTTTAGTCTTCTCTTTGTGTCCAGAAAGATGTTAGTGATGTTTCTCTAGAAATAAATGGGAGGAGGTGATGGTGGGACACTCTCTCCTCCTAAAGGCAATAGGAAAATCCCTCAGCTTTTGTGGAGTTCAACTTTGGTGATATTATATTAAAGTTCTCCCATCAAATATCATTGTTTCTAAACTGCATGTTAAGTTTCTTTTCCTTTAACCAAAGGCATATCCAAAATATAGAAGTATTTCAGGGATTGCGGGATATATATCATGGGATACTGCATATAATATAAATAACAAATGTGTTGATGTTGGGTAGGTGGCAGGATGTACAGACCCCTCCTGTGAAGTATTTCTTTCTGCTTTTAGGCCACATCGCTGGTTCCTTGAGAATGCTCTAGCCCAGCTGAACAAACAGTACAGAGCATCAACAGTGTGCAATGCATGTGCATATATATATAATTCACATTTCCATATATTTATGGTCTTAATTTTTAAAAAGTTAAGGTTAGAATTTCTATTTATAAATTTATAAAGAATGCTGAAACAGTATTTATTGGAACTAAATATACTACGTAGGAATTTACAAAAGTTATGTAGAATTCTGAGGATGCATGTGCTTAGTTTTAAGTGCTTTTGTACCGTCAACTTTACTGAGGTATAATTTAAGGATAATGCTCAATGAGTTTTGACAAATGCATATTCCTGGGTAACCACTGCCACAATCAAGTAATAGAACATTTCCTATCCCTCCAAAAGTTTCCTGCATTCTTTTAAATTAATCCTTTTATTCCCAGACCCAAGCAACCAGTGACTATTTTTATGTCAGTACAAGTAGTTTGCTTATTCTAGAATTAATATTTTTGGACTCATACAATATGACTCTTTTGTGTTTGGCTTCTTTTACTTCACATAAGGTTTTGAGATTCATCCAAGTTGTGGCATGCATCAATAATTTGTTCCTTTTTATTTTATCTTATTGTTTCTTTTATTGCTGAATAGCTGATGTACGATTCACCAGTTATTGGACACTCAGGTTGTGTCCAGTTGTTAGCTGTTAGGAATATAGCTGATCTGAACATTCTTGTACTGGTCTTCTTTGTAAAGACGTTTCTATTTTCTTGGAATGAGTAAGGAATGAAATTGCTGGGTTATATAGTATTTTTAACTTTGTAAGAAGCTATCCAACTCTTTTCCAAAGTAGTTAAACCACTTTACCATCTGCAGAGTATGAATTTTCTAATTGTTCCACATCTTCATTAACACTTGATATTTTGTCTTTATAATTTTAATTATTTTAGTGGGTGTGAAGCTGAATCTCATCATATCTTAAATATGTATGTCCCTGATAATTAATGATATGGAGAATTTTTTCATGTGGTGATTGGCCATTTGGATATTCTTTTTGGTAGTGTCTAAGTTTTGCTTGTGTTTTATTTATTGTCTTAAGAAATTTGTCTCTATCATCTAATTTGTTAAATTTATTATCATAAAGTTGTTCATAATATTCTCTTCTTAACTCTTTAAAGTCTATATCATCTGTGATGATGTCCTATCTTTAATTCCTGATTTCACAACTGTGCCTTCTTTTTCTTTTTTTTCCTTGATTGGTCTGACTAAAGGTTTGACATTTCATTGACCTTTTAAAAGAACACCTTTTGATTTCATTGATTTTTCTCTGTTGTTTTATTTTCTATATCAGTTTTCCTTTTTCTTTTACTTACTTTGAGTTTAATTTGTTCCTTTTTATGATTGCTTAGATAGTTGATTTTAGACCTTTATTTTACAATATAAATATCTAAATATAACATATCATGTCAGGTACGGTTTTGCTGCATTTCACAAATTTTGGTATATTGTGATTTCATTACCCTTAGGTTAAAAAGTATTTTCTAGCTTTTCTTGTAATTTTGCCCTGCCTCAGGGGTTATTTAGAACTGTGTTGCTTTTATTCAAATATTTAGACAATTTAAAATAGTTTTCCAATTTTTAATTCCAGTCAGAGAATTAACTGCATGAAAGCAATTATTTTAAATTTATTGACATTTAAGTGCCAATGTATGACTCATCTTGGTGAATTTACCAGTGTAATTGAAAAAAATGTATATTGTGATGATAATTTCTTGTTATTTGATAGCATTCTGAGTGTTTATTATTATTACTGATTTTCAGCTTCTATTAAAAGAGGAATGTTGAAGTCTCTATTTTTCCTTTCAATTCTATTGATTTTTGCTTTATGTATTTTGAAGCTATATAATTGTATATATATTTAGTGTCATTGTCTTTTTGATGAACTGAATCTTTCATTGTAAAATTTTATTTTTTGTCACTGTAATATTTTTAGAAAGTCTACTTTGTTGATATTAATAATACCACTTCTTTTTATTATTAGTGTTTATATTGTACATCTGTTTTTACCCTTTTATCTTATTTCTAATATTTAAAGTGAGTTTACTGTGAACAGCATATCATAGGTTCTTGCATTTTTATCTAATTCAATTATCTATTTTTTAACTAGGGTGTTAAACTCATTTACATTTAATATAATTATCAACAGAGTTGGCTTTAAGCGTACTATTTGCTATTTGTTTTCTATTTTCTCATCTGTTGTTCGTTGCTTTTCTCCTCTTTTCTTTTGGATTGAGTTTTCTTTTTAACTTTTTTTTTAGTGTTACATTTTATCATAACTATTGGTTTATTAGTTGCAACTTTTCTTTTAGGTGATTGATCAAAGTTTTACAATGTCTCTTTAATTCTTTGTAGTTTACTTTCCAGTAATATTATACCACTTCACAAATTATGTGAAAGCCTTCGAACAGTACACAAGCAGTCCTTACTTTTCATAGTGCTAATATGCATGAATTTTAGTTATCATGCTTTAGTCATTTCTCTACCAACACAGGTCAAATTTCAGTTACCACAACCTATTAACTAGGAGTACAAACTTTGATACTTGTCTTTAGTATGCAAATTAGTACATAATTAACAGATATGCATCATGACTAGTGAACAGTAACATTGTTTCCTTCAAAATCTGTTGGTGATTAGTCTCTGTGCATCAGTGATTTCTTTCATACACAAAAAGCTAAGTGTGTAGCTCTGTCGACTTTTCATCTCCCAGTGATAAGCCCATACACTTTAACTTTTCAAGTACTGCTATTGTTAGACAATGGTTCAGGTCACCTTTATTTATTTGGAGACTTGCAAGAAAATATGTTAATTTGTTTTTTTCTAACATACCCTTAATCTTTAATCTACCCAATGGACCAAGGAATTATCTCAATTTTTAAACCTACTATCTTAGATGAACTTTTCTATAGGTTATTGATGCTAGAACTGAAGATCACACAATTCCTTTAGATGAATTTGGAAGAAAGATTACTTAAAGAATGCAATTGAAAACATTCAGGCATCCTGGGAGGAAGAAACAAATGAGTAATATGCATGAAATATGTCATATTGAACTGTAAAAATAACATGCAGAATTCAAATAGGATGTAAATGGAGTTGTTGAAGCAATAGTTGACCATGGAAATGTTGACATCACTACCCTTTGAGAGAAACTTAATGAAAGTGAGTGTATTGATGTACATGAGAAACGAGGTTGTTGAAAAAAGGATGAAGGTGTGCCTAAAAAAGTGATGTCAGCAAAAACTTCACATTAAAGGAAAACTTGAAGGTATTTCACAATATTAAAAACACAAAAATTAAAATGTTGGAAGCTGATGCAGGCTCATACAAGAGATTAACAATTTTCTAACAGAAAAGATGCAGTTGTAAGCTATACTTTGAGAAGACTGTTCAAACTACTCTTGATAAGTTTTTTTCACAAACAAATCACTTTAATTTTCAATGTTTCTACTGTTTTAAATTATAGCAAACTAATGAGTAATAGTTTTACTGTTTTTTAAATTTGTATGTACATTTGTATAACTGACATTAAGAGAGTTTTAGATGTTTTGATAATGCTTTTAAAGGTTACACAATTGAAATTTTTCCTATTGATTAGAAAACTCACATTGAATGGTTCCAGCTTGCATGGTTATTTTACAGTCTTACATAATCATACAAAGTGAGAACTTCCTATACTTCCAATCCTCCTCCCATTTTTGTGCTTGTCTTTGTCTCTTTGGGCTGCTATAACCAAATACCACAGACTGGGTAGTTTATAAACAGCAGAAATTTATTACTGACAGTTCTGGATTCTGAGATCAAGATATCAGCTTAGCTGGATGAGAGTTACAGATCCTTATTGTATCCTCACATGGTTGAAGAGACTAGGTAGCATCAGTGGAATCTCTTATAAGCTCACTAACCCCATGAATGAGGGCTCTGTTCTCATGACCTGATTGCCTCCAAAACATCTTATTTCTTAATATTATCATTTTTTCAGTTAGAATTTCAACATATGAATTTTTGGGGGACACAGATATTTAGATCACAACAGTGCTATTGCCCAACATTCTACATCAACATTTTATTTTCATAATATATTATTATTTTGCCTAAAACAGCCAATTATCTTTTGAAGAAATTAAAAAATATAAGAAAAATAATCTAATAATTATCCACATATTTACCATTTCTGAGATTCTTAATTCCCTAGCATAGGTTCAAGTTTCCATCTGATACCATTTTCTTTCACTCTGAAGACATTCTTTAATATTTCTTATGATGCAGTTCTGCTAGAGATTACTCTTTCAGATTTTTTGTTGTAAAAAACCCACTTCATTGAACCTTCATCTTTGAATGTAAATTTTATTGTTTATAGAATTCTAATTTGACAATTTTTCATTAGCACATTTTTTTCTTTAAATGTCTGTTGTCTTATTGTCTTTGTCCTGTATATGTATACCTGCAGACATCCATCAGAAACAGTGCAAGACAAAGACAATATATACACAAATTTAATCTGTGTTCCTCTGTGTGTAATAGATGTTTTTTCTCTGGTTGCTTTAAAGATTTTCTCATTATCACTTATTTTAATTAATGTGACCATAATGTGCTTTATTAGACGTGTGTGTTTATATTTTTTCAAATAATATGCATACATACAAGTAGTCAAAATATATAGATTGGTTAATTATCACAAAGTGAACATGTTCATATAACAATAATCCAAATCAAGATATAAAACATTATGTGCACTGTCGAGGTTTGTTTAAGCCCCTGTCTAGTCACTACTCCTACTGTTTACCTCAAAGAAACTCTTCTCCTGATTTCCCATACCATAGATTAGTTTTGCTAGATTTTAAATTTTATATAACTGAAATTAAATTATACATTTTACTTGTGGCTTTTGCTCTGCATTATATTTGTGAGATATGTTGCTGACTGTAGAAATCTTTTTTTGCATTTATTACTGTTGTTCAAATAATCTCCACATGTACTTATCACTATATTGCTAAGTACGTGTGGAGATTATTTGAACAACAGTAATAAATGCAAAAAAAGATTTCTACATTCATTTTTTTAGTTGCTTCCATTTTTTACTTACATCAAATAGTGTGGCTATTAACATTTAGGTACATGCCTTTGAGTATACACACGTATGTATTAATTTCTGTTGAGTATGTTCTTAAGATTGAAGTTGCTGGGCTATTTGGTATGAAAAGGTTCAGTTTTAGTATCAACAAAAAACATTCCATAATGGGTGTTCCAGTTAGACTTTCACCAGCAGCATATTAATGTTCAGTTACTCCACATCCTTGCAAACACTTGGTATTTTCAATTTTTAAGTTTTTATTATTTCGGTGTATGTATACATATAGTTATACTAACATTTTTTTGTATTTCCCTAAATAAATGAGAATAAATCTTAATCTAGTCTTATAAGTGCATATATTTTCTTAAATTTGAACTTCGAGTCTCTTTAGACCATATCTGGTCCCATTTTAGTAACTTTGTATCACTTGTAATATTTTAAAAAGTTTAAACCAAATATTAATGTCTCATTTATCATTCATAGTACTAAACTTTCTCTCATCTTCTTTTTTTACTTCTTGAAGCTTATCTTTAAGCTCCTATATGACTTCATATTTTTTTGTGTCCAGGAAGAACAGGTAGTAATGAAAGAGGGCAGTTTTCTAATACAGACGAGAACATCCTGACAGACAAGGGTAATAGGGAAGTTATTTCATTTTCATGATACTGATGGCTCTGGACTGTTGTCCACATCTGCTTTGGTCTCTAGAAATGCAGGTAGGCAGCTGAGACTTCATCTTTAGGGGGAAACCTGTGGTCTTTGGTGGCCAGATAGGCACCACTTTCAGAACCTTAAAAGGGTATAGCTCCAAGTTCAATTCCTCTTACCAATAGTAGGCAGTTCCATCTGTATATCCTCTGTAAAAGCCCTTTGACCCCTCTTGAAGCCCTTTGATGAGGGAGACTAGATGGCCACTTGTGACCTAGATGTCTCTGTGGTTATTCTAGGTCCACAAATGACCTGAGAATCTCTGACACACTAACTCTGTGGGATCCAGGTGTGATCCAAATTTCATGGACTTTTTAAGTGTACTGGTGGCCTTATACTCCCCACCTCTCATACAATCGCATAGATTGAAAGAAAGATAAGAGGGCTATTATCTGGCTTTCTGAATGCTCTCTTTCAAATTCTCTTTGTCCCTTATTTTATCTTTTTGTGGTGGGTAAAAGTCTAAACCAATTCTATGTAGTATAGTGTGAGAAAGTCTGGGCACTAGAAATATAGCTCCCTGTGAACTTGTCAGTTAAAATAGTATCTCTTTGATCTGAGCTATAAATTGTCTCTCTGATATTTCTATACTCTAACTCAGCCCTTGAGTAGGAGTTAGGGAGGGACCAGCAGTTACTCTGTACTTCTGTGTGAACTTTGGCTCACTCTTGGTCCTTCAAAGTTTCTTTCTGTTTCATAATTTTTCCACTTAGATTTCTAAATACCTGATTTCTACATATTCCCAATGTAAGTTGTCAAGGGGGGGAATCCCCCTAGATCATTTTGTGTGTGTGTGTGTGTGTGTGTGTGTGTGTGTGTGTGTGTGCGCGCGCGCAGAACTTTTTAATTCCATACCATGTCCCAGGCTGCTGTGTACTCTATGGGTTGACCTAACTATGTTTCTATTCTGTTGTGCCTGAAGTGGGGAGGGGGTCAATTGGAAGACCCCCGAAAATTAGAGCATGTGAGTTCAGTGGGGTTTTTGATGCCTCAGAATCCCGTTATTGCCCTGACCTGCCATCTGTAGCATGTGTCTATTATGCAGTATTTCCAGTTACAGTAATGGGTTTTCACTGTCTTTGCATCTTGTGACCAATAGCA
Organism: Cynopterus sphinx; assembly: GCA_030015415.1. Lineage (NCBI taxonomy): Eukaryota > Metazoa > Chordata > Mammalia > Chiroptera > Pteropodidae > Cynopterus > Cynopterus sphinx. The sequence goes on along the minus strand of CM057381.1, from coordinate 69,287,966 downwards.
TGAGAATGCAAAATCCTGGAGTTTGGAGTATAGTGTGTGGTACTGTAAGTAGGTGTTTCTCTGTGTGAAGCTAAGAAAAATATAGCCAAGGAAACTGTTTGTTAGTGCTGTTATTTTGTTTCGGTATGGGTCTGCCTGGATGATCAAAATAGACGAGAAAGCGTCGCGGAGGGGCAATAATCCTGTTCTGTGGCCTCCTGGAGATCCAAGCCTTACATTGAGAGAGCTATCATCTCACTACTCCTCCTTCTTTTCTACTCATGGTGAGGTCAGGTAGAGTTTACTAGAGATGTTCTTGTGTATATTACCTATAATTCTTGAATAAGCTTCTATCTTGGTTGCAGGCAAATTATAACTTTAAAATTTAGCAGTGAGTTAAGATTTTTTTAAATTAACTTGGTAATGTTAAGCTTGATGTATTTTCCCAGCACCAATTACTTGTATTTCTTGTATTATCTTTTATCTTTTGATTATTTATGGACATCTTAGAAATTTAGCCCTATGGTATGTGTTTTTTTCCCCCTGGAATTTCTTGATAAGAATTTTAAAGTTGACATGATTATGACCACAAGTATAAACAAGTATATAAAGAAGTTGCAGTGAATTGTAAGACTGCTATTATGCGTGATTAACCAATAAGGATGTAATTAATACTTGCATAAAGAAGTGGAATAATATCAGCCCAGAAACTATAAATTTTAGGATGGCGTTTGGATATTTGAGAGCAGCGAATTTTCATAAATGGAATGGTTAATCATTTTGGTGCATCTTGGGGAAAAAATTAGACAAATATTCAGTGTTATCCACTTCCTAGCATCATCCTCGCAAGGTCTTCTGAGATAGCACAGCAGTCACAGTTGCTAATAGGTCTATTAAATTATTAGCATTTTATCTTGATACACTAATAGAATAAGCTTCAAAACTATTTAACAGAGTATAATAACTTTCAGCTGCCAAATGCTAGAGTTAACTATGTGGTGAGCGGGTTGTAAACTGACAAGGTCCTTGCAATCTGTGAGGCCAACTAAGGGTTGCCTCGCCTCGACAAATCCTCCTAAGAATGGGAAGTAGGAACTGATCTGAGAACAACGCAGGTGTTGAAATGCAAATGATTTTAGCAGGCTGTGTAGGGTGGAGGTTACCCTGTGGAAATGTAAATGATTATAGTAGGATGTGGAGGTCGAGTGGGGACTATTTCATTTTAGCCAACAAATGTATGCTCCTGTGAAAAAGCAACTTGCAAAAATAAAATCTCTCTCTACTTCATCATCAGTGGATATTGGGCCTCCCGATCCCAGCTTTATGTCTTCTTTATTTTCTCAATCTCCCACTGTTCCCACTCAGGATTATTTTTCAGGGCCACGAGGGACGTGGCAGGATTTACCACTGCTGGAATGGCATAACTATTAGGACCAACATGAGCATTTAGACATTGCAGTGCAGCACGCAAGCATTATTAAAATTAGAAATCCAATCAGACTCCATATAGAGTCAAAGAATGCCCGTGTTTGGGGACCTTGGAGATGGTCTATTTCATTCAATTTTGTAGAAATGAAAAATGAGACACAGGGAAAGGAAATGAGTTAGCTTAGTTTATTCAGCAGGTTTGAGGCAGAAACACAAAGGATCTCAGTCCTCCTGCTTTTCAGTCCTAGGATTTTCCCACAATGCTGTGCTTGCTATTTAGTTGCCGGTGCCTTTATTTTGCTTTCTACCCTCTGTATTTTGCCATTGTGACCTTATTAAGATCCTATTCTTTACCCCACATGTTTACATTTCTTATCATTATTCTCTCTCTAAATAAAAATACTGGGTGTTATTGGAAAGAAAAACTGCTCTGCTCCTCTTGTGTGTTTCTAGTTTGTTCTCACATTAGTATCACACTCACAACAATTTTGATTCCAGATGTGCAGGCTTTATCACCTCACACCAAGCAATTCTGTAACACCAGCTGAGTTTCCACCAGTTTAACTCATTCTACACTGTCTACCTGGAGATAGCATTAGATCCCACAGGTTAAGGACTAAGTCCCACAAGACTTCCCGTCCCTCCCCCCTTCAGATGTCAATCACAAGTCTAAATTGTTACCTGGGCTTCTGACCAATCACCTACACATCAAAGGTTCCTTTGGCAGTCTCCTCAGCCTTCATTATTTGCTAGAATAGCTCTTAGGACTCAGGGAAACACTTACTTATATTTATCAGTTTATTATATAATAAAGGATAGAATAAATATAGATGAACAGCTAGAGGAAGAGATACATAGGGTGAGAACTGGGAGGGTCCTAAGCACAGGAGCTTCTGTCCCTGTGGAGTTTGGGTGCATTATCCCCCTGGTATGTGGATGTGTTCACCAACCTGGAAGATCTCCAAACCCACATGACTGGGATTTTTATGGAAGCTTCCTCACATACACATGATCAACTATTAACTCCATTTTCAGCCCCTCTCCCCTCTCTGGAGAATGAGGGGTGAGACTAAAAATTCCAAGACTCTTCTCTAAACATGGCTTGGTTTTTCTGGTGACCAGCCCCCACACAGGAGCCCACCCAGAGTCGCTTCATTAGAACAAAAGACATTGTTTTTACCCAGAAAATTCCAAGTGCTTTAGAAGCCCTGTGTCAGGGATAGGGTGAAAGACCGAATATTAGAACAAAAGATGCTCCCAGTGATCCTATCACTGAGGAAATTGCAAGGGTTTTAGTAATTATGTGCTAGGTGCTAGGGGCAAAGATTTTTTTTTATTTCACTATTATTATAAACAAGTATTCTATCACTTTGCATTTAGTTTAAAGTTAGAAATAAATAAAAGTTATGGGCTTTTGGAACATAAGAGTAGCTCAAGTCCTTTGGGGCATATCAGAAGGAGGCTAATTGACAGCTACACTGTAAGTGGACAGAAAATGACTCTGATGGACTGTCACATACTTGACATTATTGAATAGATCCATTAATCCTCACTTTTTTTTGAAAGTGATGAATTTTAAGTCTTACCATATTTGTATTTAAAATTTTACTTTGAAATAATTATATATTCACAAGAACTTCCAATAAAATGTACAGAAATATCTTATGTACTCTTTACTAATTTTTCTTCCAGTGGCAACATCTTCCATAACTATAATGGGATATCACAATCTGGAAAATAAGATCGGTACAATTCACGGACCTTATTCAGATCTCAATAGTTTTACATGCTCTCATTTCTGCATGTGTGTGTGTGTGTGTGTGTGTACATGTAGTATAGTCTTATACAATTTTATCACATGTGTAGAGTTGTGTCATTACCAACAAATGAAGGTAAAAAAACTATAGCATTATCATGGCTCTCTCATGCTGTCTCTTGGGAGCCACATCTACTCCCTTCCTCTGTAGCTCTTACTCTTGACATTAACTATTTTGTTCTCTCCATCTCTATAATTTTATTTCATGAATTTATATAAGTAGAATCATATACTGTCTTATGTTCTTTAAATGAAAGGAACAAGTCACAGGGATATTTTTAGCTCTGCAAAATAATTTTTAATCATTTGTTTTGTCTTAAAGAAGTTCTTTGTTTTCTTTTTCATATTTTCTGATGTTAGGATAGAAAATAAGATCCCTCCAAAATTATTCTATTTTTTCTCCTTGAAGCATTTATTGTTTCATTTTTTCTTTCTCTGTTTTGTTTTATCATACAAACAATACTTTTTATTATTTACTTCTTCTAAAAAAGCTTTATAATGAGTCTTTAATGTAGTCTTTAATGAAAACCCAGATCAAGTTTTTCAAAAAAATTTATACACATTTTTTTGGGCCTTTATGATAGTTTATCAAAATAGAAATAATTATCTAAAACACAAAATACAAAATGAGCTTGCACCACCAATGCATCATCTGAGAAAGTACCCCCTCTTCCAAATGTCTGGGAATATTCTTTGTATTCACTCCCTTTTTATTCAAATTTGGGATCTTTTACAAATTTCTGTAACCAAGGTAATAAAATGTGAAACTAAGTAATTATTTACCAATTGCAATTAATATTAATGATGGCTCCTGGGAAGTTACCTATACAGCTACTGTGCTGTATCTAGGGTCTTGTTAGCTTTGTTGAGTTTTACAAGGGATTCCCTAAGTACTAAATGCAAACTTATTGGTGCACATAGAAAGCAATTTGTATTAATATAATTAAGAGACTCTACCTAACCCTGATGAAAAATTACTTAAAAGCAACGGAGGACAGAGTCCTTATTTTAAAGTAAATGAACTATTGGGAGTAATTACGATTAGTCCAACTATAATTGAATTTAATGAGACTGAATAGAAACAAATTAGACATAATTGTAAGCTAAGCAAAAGTCAATTAAATCTTTATAATTTTAACTTTTTAAAAATTATTGAATTAAATGACCAGGATTTATTAGCAAAGGAAATAAAGCCATGACGGATATTTCCAGGAAACTGCTATTTTTTTAAGGAGAAAGGTATTGTTTTATTTAAAGATTAGAGTTCAGTGAAAATCAGCTTAATCAATTTTGCAGCCTTAGTAGTTTAATAATTTCAAATAAAGTAATTATGCAAATTTATGGTTTTATCTATAAAGTGCTGCTGAAGTTGTTTAAAGAAATGAAGGAGAATTTATTTGATAGAATAAAATAGCATATTCATTAATCTCAGTGAATTCTCTTGGTTTGGAATAAAGATATGGTTACCTATTCAATATTGACTTCAGGGCAGGGTTAGCTGTATGAGAATTACAGTTGACATATTGTAGAAATCGTGTGATTGAAAATACATTCACCACTTTGTTCTTTATAGACTTACTCCGAGAATCAGTTCTTATTTGTATGGCACTGCTGTCAACCCCAGGCACCATCACACAAAAGGCTGTAAATCAATATTTACTCAGTAAATAAGTGAAGTTCTGTGCAACTGGTGACTTAGGAACCCAATGCTAATAAACTGTGGTTACCAAAACAGTCTCCTCACAATATAGGCAAAGTCAATTAGAGTGTTTTGATTTTTGCTTCTTGGGTGTACAACGGAATGCATATCATGACTCACTCTATGATGCTTAATGAGCTTCAAAAGGGCCTCTGAGCATGTAGTGACTTCAAAATGTGATAGAATAAGGTTGCAGTTTTGATTCAGTGATGAACTATGATCCTGTAACGATGACAAAAATATTAATTCTGCAATGACAACAAAGGAAAAAGCAGTAGCAAATCACATAAGGAAATAAATCTATATGAGATGCACAGATGCCACACAGCTTTTAAATACATTATGTCTAAAATAAAACCAGTTCTGTACACATTGCAGGTATAGTAAATTCTTTGCTGCAGCACATTTTCTCTAGTTATTTATTTTTTTATGAGTGTATTTTTAATCAGGTTAAGTCATGGAATTATGACATCAATGCAGTGGTTAACTCTCACTGCAATAAGATTTTGTGCAAAGATATGAATTGAGAGGTGTGAACTCAGGCTTCAGAGAATAAAGAGCATATGTTTGTAAATAAGAAATATCTCTCACTTTTATCCTGTTCCATAACAACCCAGCCCCACTCAGCCATGATTATTACATAATACGTTGTCATCCCCAATAAAGCAAGGCTGGTGATCTTGCAACATCATGTAGAATCACCTTCTGGCCTGCAGAGTTTCTGTTGAGACATTACCTGACAGTCTTATATAGGTAACTAATTGCTTTTTTATTATTGCTTTATAGATTTTCTCTTTGCCTTTAATCTTTGGCATTTTAATTACAATGTGTCTTAGTGTGGGTTTTTTTGGGTTCATCTTGTTTGGGACTCTGTGTGCTCTCTAAGCTTGTATGTCTATTTCCTTTGCTATTTTAGTATAATTTATGCCATTATTTCTTCAAATAGGTTTTTAATTCCTCGGTTTCTTTCTTCTCCTTCTGGTACTCCCATGATGCGAATGTTGGTATGCTTAATATCCCAGAGGCCCTTTAAACTATGCTCATTTTTTATTTATTACTTTTTTTGTTGTTGCTGCTCTGATTGGGTGTTTTCTGCTACTTTATCTTCTAAATCGCTGATTTGATCCTCTGCTTTATGTAATCTACTGTCAATTCCCTATAGAGTATTCTTCATTTCAGTTATTATATTCTTTACTTCTGATTGGTCCTTTTTCATGTTTTCTCTTTGTTGAAATTGTCACTGAGTTCATCTACTCTTCCCCCAAGTTCATTGAGCATCCTTATAACCAGTGTTTTGAACTCTGCATCTGGTAAATTGCTTGTCTCCATTTGTTTGTTTACTTTTTCTAGAACTTTGTTCTGATCTTTCATTTGGGACATGTTTCTTTGTCTCAACACTTTGACTGCCTCCCTGTGTTTGTTTCTATGTTTTAGGTAGAGCTGTTATGTCTCCTGGTCTTAGTAGAATGGCCTAATATAGTGGGTGTCCTATGGGGCCCAGTGGTTCAGTCTCCCTGGTCACCTGAGCTGGTTGCTTCAGGTATGTTTGTGATTGCCTTTTGTAGTGGAGCCTTGGTTGCTCTTTGACCCTTGGGCTTATTTGTTATGAGGATTGGCCAGTGGCTATAGTAGAGGAGCTATTGTGCAAGGGCTGACCCTACATAGCAGGATTCGCTTTATCAGGCTCTGGTGTTTGCCCAATCTTCCCTTGAGTGTGTTGTACTAGAATGTAGCCTTGGGTGGTGCTCCGGCTGGGTCTAAAGCTGTCCACTGAGCATACTAGTCCCAGGTCCTCCTGCGAGGGGCCTAATCATAGGCCAAGTCCATTTGTAGCCTGTGCCCTGCTCAGGACCACCTGACAACCACCAGGCAATCTGCAGATAGCCACCATCCTCTCTGGACTTAGAGGTGTCAAGCCACAAACTGAAGCAGGCTGCTACTAATGTCAGGCTTTGGCTGCTAATCAAGCAGTATGGGGCACGTTGAGGCCAGAATCTGCTTGTTAGGACTTTGTGAACCTTTGAGAGATTTTAGAAAAGTCCACAGCATGAGCCAAGAGAGGTCATTTGTATATAAAAGTCACTGGAACCCTTGGGGCTCTCAGATACTCCTGCTGAGCCCCATGGTAATCTGGTCTATATATGCCATGTTCTCTTACACATCTGCATTTTGTTGAATGAGTTTTGTAATTTTGATTGTTCCTTATGGAACAATTAGTACACATTAGTGTGACTCTTGATGTCAGTTATGTAGCATTGAAATCAGGCTTAAATTCATGCTGATATAAGGTAGGACAAATAAAGATTACTGAGACCTTAATAGTCATAATGAGATCATAAATCTAGTGTCTTAAAGCAATTCTACACTTTCGTAGGCAACTTCTACATGACGTGAAGTGACCAAAATGCTCACTAGAGTAAAAGAAATGATGTTTCTTGTAGATAGTTTGATTAATTACTTCTCCCTATTTTTGTGGTTCAGTGCATTCTCTTTTCTTTTTCAAGAACGACTTCTCTTTCCTCAGTCTAAATATAAATCTCTGACCTCCACTTTAAGAGTAGGCACATGGCCCACCTTGGGCCAATGACAAAACATTATGCCTCTGCAATGAGAAGTTAGCAGGTTATTTGATTGGACCAAATACAGGAGGAAGCAAGGTAAAAGAAACTTTTCCTCCCACCTTCCAAGGATGCTAGCAGAGAGCCACTGGATTTATGTTTCCTGCTAATGGAAAAAAGTGGGTTTCAGTTGGAAAGTGAGAGTGAAAGACCTAGAGATACAGAATCCTGGCCCCTTTTCCAGCCCTGGCCCTATCTTGAGGTCCAGCTTTGCCCATGATCTTCCCAAAGTTTAATTAAGGGAACTGCCCATTCCTCTTTTGAGATAGCTGACTTAAATTGGATATTTGTCTCCTCCAATCAAGAGTCCTGGTTCTTTATTATATTCTTCAAAAAAGTATTTTTGTAAGTACATGATTACTCATTGACATGGTTTTGGTGCTGAATAAAGTGATTTACACAGATATTGTCTCTATTTTATTTGTTTATATTCTAAGAGCTGTGAGTCTGGCACTCCTCTAGCACTGAAACTCAATAAATCTTTAATACCCACTTTTAAACATATAGTTAAAAATTAAATTAATAGGTGAAAGTCATTCATCTTTCCGGGAGGTTCAGATGTATTCCAATTGAGTGAGAGGTATTGTGTGTGTAGTGCTCTTGGTGTCAAGGTTAAACTGTTTCCTTCTCTAACACATAAGAAATTGGATGCATAAAAACTTTCAGTGTAACAGTTATCCTTCCAGGCCCCTGGCATTGGAGATTTGGTTATCTTTCCACTTAACTGACAATTGATCCATTGTTTGCACTAGATAATCTGGCTTTGTTCAAGCAAAAGCTGTTTGTATTTTTAATTCCAAATCTTACCTCATTATGAACAACTGCCTAACCTCTCCTCTGGGGAAATGCTAATACCACTTATTTATATAGAAAGTGAAGTTAAAGAGTCAGTGTTGACATTTTGGCTTGCTTACACAGGCAAGAAAAAGAGTAGTACTGTATTTATATTTTGAAGTTTCTTTCACTTTTTTCCTCTTTATGTGCCTTTAGAAATAAGCTAGTACTTCATCCAGGTAGCATCATGCATTGACCACTAACCACTGACATTAATGTCTTCAATGAATGTTTCGTTTCTTTTGATTAATTCGTCTCTACTTCCCTTGTTTTAAATCCCAGAGTTAACCACATTTTAAGTGAATATTTGGAATAACAATAAAGTTCCCCACTACAGTGTTTCCTTGGCATAAATCAAGACTTATCTGATGTGCTGAGGGACCTGGGTGGGGTCTGCCAAGTACCATGGAATGATTTCAGGGGCTAATTAGGCTCTTACTCTCCCCTGAGAATTGACCAAGTGGCCTGATACAGTCCCAGACACTGCCATTGGGTCATCAGGAGCAGCTACAGGCAATTAGCTATTATTCTGTTTTGAAATAAGTCATTTTATGTGTTTTCAATGAGGTGGAACCTTTTTTTTTTCTTTTCCCCATAGATTTTTTCTCCATTAAGTTGTGCTGTTGACTTACATTGTTTAATATTATAAAAACAGTTCAGTGAAATTAATCTTCATGTCTCTTGTAAAGTTGTTGAGGATGCTATTTTTACATTGTACAGTGACTTTTTGATGAGGAACTAAGAACATTGCTTTCTGGACTCACTATTAGAAACACTTGTACTTTATTGAAGCAATTGTTCTATTTACACTAGGTAGACAATATGAGTTTTGTTACCTTCTTTGGACTGACTACAGAGCATAAAACTAAATTTTTTATTCATCTCCAGTTGATATAAAAGACTCGTTGGTATATATTGGGTGATGAGTTTTAAACTTGGCTGTCTTTTTTTTTTTTTTTTTTTGCTTTTGCCTTATACTTCACCTTGTTTTTTCTTTACTTAAAAAATATTTTATCTTGTGATTTTATATTAATTTTAGTAAAACTTTTTACAAAAAAAGCAAGGCATAAATAAAATTGGATAGACATTTCTTACTAAGTGTGCCTAATCTAGCTTAAACTCACATATTTGCACACCCTACTATTAAATATAGCTCAAAGCAGTAAGCACAAAGTCCTGTATCCAGCCATAGTAGCCGTCACTAAGTGTCTGCATCAAAATCTCCTGTCCATAGACCCAAGAGGTTTCCTTAGCTATTATTTCAAATCCTAATCTTAGGTTACATGATATTTAAAGAAGCTTTAATATATGATTTTTAATCCCATAGTAAATGTAAAATGAGGAAATTAGAAATAGGGAGAAAAGCTACTGCATGGAGACAGTGATAACAACGAAAGAGAAAGAAAAACATGAAATAGGTGAAAATGTGAAGCAATGTAAATAACCCCAATACTTTAATAGGCCTTATTATATAGATTATGGTATATTTATATAATATATATTATGTAATATATAGAGATATAATCTCATATTCATAATGATGAGTGACTCAATTATCTAGAATTTTTGGCTGTCCAGATCTCATATTCTAAAGACTTTAGATAATTGAGATTTATATCATAGAAATTATTACCTTATATTTAAACTTTTAATTCATGTGCATTGTGAACAAAATCAAAGAGCCACCCATGGAGATATTTAGTCTCTGAACCTCTCATGGCAAAACTGATGAAAGAGGTCAGAAAACACATGAATGTAGACTTGATAATTTTCTAGTTTCACTCGAAAAGTATCATTTAATAGTATACAAATGATTGAATAGTGAATAGAAGGCCTTCATAGCAAACAGTTTTTGTGCCTACCCTAGCATGCAACAACACTCATTTAAAATTTATGTTGTGACTGTGTGTATTGTATTATCTATAATTACATTTCTACTTGGGTTGATGTTAGTTTTTTTCAAGTTGCAAGAAATGTATGCACATCATAAACTTAATTCATGAAAATTATGTATGTGTAAATATGTATTGATAGAAAGCATTAAATCCATATCTTTCATTGATGTAATAACTGATAAACTCCTAAACTTATTCTTGGAAAACATCCAGTTAGCGCCTCTGAAGGGAGGATCCAACTTTATTTTTTAATACATTTTCTTTAATCTCTTGCTTCTGAGTGTTAATCAAGGGTAATAAAGTCCATTCCCCACAAACAAGAAATAGTGTTGCAGTTTTGTGTTACTGATTGGTTTACTTAGTCTAGGAGGAGGGGGAGCTTAAAGGGCTAAAAATCACAGTGTTGTGGTCTCTCTTCTCATTCTAACCATAAGATCACTGAGCGGACATTACCTTTCTTCAGGCATTTCTAGGAGTCAGCACAAGGAGGGTTTCAGGGCCCAGTGCCTGTGCTCTCCCCTGGCTGTGTGGCAGCCTGGCCCTTGGCTGCTGCTTGACTGGAGAAAACTTAGGTTGATCCTGGCCTTTGGGGAAAAGTTATTCCTGTTCTTTCCATGCTTTCTCTTTCTCTGGCCCTGGTGAGAGATAACTCTAATATTCAGATTTGCTTTTAAAAGGATAGAGTCTGTTTAAGTCTCTGCACAAGGCTGAAAGTATTTTCCAGGTGGTTCAGCCTATGGAGTTTGGGGCCCAAATCTCACTCAGTGAGTAATAAATGTTGCTTTTTATTTTATTTTATTTTATTTTATTTATTTTATTTTATTTATTTTATTTTATTTTATTTTATTTTATTTTATTATTTATTTTTTGCGGTTGTTTCCTATAGGTATATTTTTCTAGAGTTTCACAGTAACGAGTAGAGAAGGGCCAGGGAGAAAACCACTTATTAAACCTATGTGACCTTTATTATTTTTATTTAAAATTTGATTTATTTTTAGCAGGTATAGTGTACACAATTTAATATTTAAAAATTAACAAGTAAACATTGAAAATGATTCCTCATAATTCCACACTTGTCCCTGGTTCAGTTCCCCTGGCCCACATCATTAGGATGCTATTATTAGTTTCTTGCATATCCTTCCAGAATGTCTATTTGCATATTCAAATAAAAACAAATGTATACCTTGGGTTTTCACTTTTTACATAAAAGGGAATATATTAAACAAACTGTTATAAAGCTTGTTTTTTCTCTAAACAATATTCCATGTTAGTCAGTACACAGAGTTTATGGAATTTTTTTATGACTACATAGCATTCCATTGAATGGATGGACTATACTTACTCTCAAAAGTCCCTATTGGAAAAGAATAAGGTTAGTTTCTAATCCTTCACTATTATGTTTCAATGAATACAGTTATACATTATTTAGCACACATTCAAGTACTTTTATCTGTTGTATGAACCTAAAAGTAGAATTGCTTTGTCAAAGATTATATGTATTTGTAACTAATATGTATTTGCCCTCCACAAAGATAGTAAAATTTTACATTTCACAGCCCCAAGGATGACATATGTTATAAAACTGATTTTTTGCCAATCTAAGAGGTGAAGAATGGTATTTCAGGGTAATTTAATTTGCATTTTTTCTTTTATAACTGAAGTTTACATCTGTCAGAGCCATTTGAATTTTTCTGAGAACTGTTTATATTATTGAATTTTTTTAATTGCTAATTTTTCCCTTATCTATTTCTAAGAACTTCCTATAAGAGAAATTAACCCTTTATCTGTGATAGTTACAGATGTTTTCCCTCAATGTTTTTTTAATTTTGCTTATTTTCTAACAGAAATTTTTATTTTTATGCAGTAAATTGTTAATATTTTGTGAATTCTGAGTTTTCAGAAATAGAAAGGATTTTCTGATTTCCAGGTTTTAAGGAAATTCTTCCACATTATTTTATTCTACTTTAATGGTTTTATTTTTATTTGTTTTTAAATTTTTCTCTTGGAATTTATTTTGTTGTGCAATTTGAGAAATGGATCCTACTTTATTTTTTAATATATTTTCTTAGTTGTCCTAATAGTGTTTATTGACACATCCCATCTTTTCCCCATAATTTGAGATGCCATCTTAATCTCTTTTAAGTGGAGAACTGGTGACCAGGCTAAGAAATGCTGATAACTTGCTTCTTCTGGGGTGAAATCTAAGCTCTCATTTTCTTGGCCTCAATACATGAGTAGACATTCTGTAATATCTAGCTGAGAAAGAGATGGGAGAAGGTTCTGGCTCAAATGTCACAGACTCACACTCTTAGACTTTTAGGAGATTTTCTTGAACAAGTGCTATTGATTTGCTCCATGCCTTTAAGTCAATTTCCAGAGATTTTAAATGTTTGTGTTTTATAATTTTTACTAGTTCAATGGTTGTTTTACTGGGGAGAGAAGACTATGTCAGATTCCTCACACAGTAATATACTGGAAATCCAATTAAATTTTTTATTTATGTCTTTCAGCAATGTTTGAATGATTTGTTTATATATACATTATATATAAAATATATAACATTTATATATCATATTTACATTTATTGATATAGTAGTTATGCTTGGCTTTTCATCTGTGTTATGTTAGATTTTTGTGTTTATAAATTTTCAGAAGTTTTTACTGTGGTCTGATTTATTCAATATGGTCTGAACAAGTTTTTCTGGTAGGTATGTTTGAATAATTGCACAATATTTACCTTTTAAATGATAACTTTATGAAATATTTTAAACTATCCATTTGCTTACACAATATTTGCTGCTTTTCTGTTTTGCTTAGTGTTAAACTTAGGTATCTTTTCCCCCTTGTTTCTTCCCCTGATCTCTCTCACCACAGGAATTAAGCAGTAACATTATCAATGTTTTAGTATTTAGTATTTGCCATCATACTGTTGAATATGCTTTTATTTCTAAATTTTGATTTATTGATTTAAATGGCATATTTTGACTACCAGCTATTCCATATATGGTGCACGAAGTAAATCTCCTCAGGACTGCTGGCTATGTTTGTGTATACTTAATCTACACAGCTCTAAGGGTGATCAATATCCCTCAGAACTGCAAACTGTCAAATGCATGGCTGTATGCAGCTGTCTTAATTTACTTTATGTGCTATATTCTTTCCTCCTCCATCTTCTAGTTTTTGTTAGCTGTGATATTTGTATATTTCCAGAGTATATGACATTTACATTCATTTTATTACCCTGATTCCCATGTTTATTTTGTCTTAGTCACAGTTCTTTTGCCAGTTTCCCTCCTCATCTCTTAGCTAGCTGAAATTCATTCCCTAGTAGTTTTCCCAGGAAGAAAAATATTCCTTGAGTTATTGTATACTTAACACTGCTTGAAAGTCTATATTTGAAGGCCAATTTAAGTGGTTCTAAAAACTTTGGCTCTCATATCCTCTTTTTAATTATCTTATAACTATTGTTCTACTGTATTTGGGCATTGAATGTTGCTATGGAAAAATACGAGGCTGGCTAATTACAGTCTCTCTCTCTCTCTCTCTCTCTCTCTCTTGAGAGAGAGAGAGAGAGAGAGAGACATGATCCTTTTTCCTGACAGACTACAGGATTCTTGTTTTAATTTTTCTTTAAAATTTTCTAGGACCTTCTTAGGGTTTCCCTATTGGGGAATCTAGTTTTATTTTTGAAAAATTTTCATGATTTCATGCTTAAAGTGATTGTACTATTTCAGTGTTTTAATTTTCTTCTTTCACTACTCTTTTTCTGGAGAGTAAATTGATAATGGAAAAAAATAAAATGGAATAAACATTGCTATTATAATAGAGTCAGCAGGCTATAAAGGAAGTGGCAAATCTTGTGCCTTAGTTCTCAGAGCTGCTATTAAATTGCTAAACCTCAGCTGAAAGCTCAGTCATAAACATCCTGTAACAACACCTGCAACATGGACATATATGGACTCTACTTCCTCTTTGTAGTTTTTTCCCCCTTTCCTTTGCATATTGCAGCTAACTAATCCCTGTTAATCTAGCCAGCAATTCTTCATTTGCATGAAAGAATTACATTTTGTGGTTTTTGCCTATATAAACCCTGCCTTTCTTTGTTCTGTCCTGAGCAAATATTGGGTTGCTACCTGAATCTGCATCTCTTGGATTGCAATTCTTTTGCTCAAATAAATGCCTGTTGATCTTTATTACAGCCTGAGCCTCTTCTTTGGTTAACAAGGTCATCTTTGCTTATTATCCATAGCGATCATTTTTGTCTCTAATCCTTTTTAAATTCTTTCTCTATTTCAATTTCATTTTATTTACTTTTTATATTTCTATACTTGATGTTTCTTAGTGTGTTTTCTACAGTCTGTACATCTTTCATATTTACTTTCATTTCTATAATGATTTTGGTTTTTATTCTTTCCTGGCTTTTGCCAGACAACATTTTATTTCTTTTTTTATTTCACCACTTCTCCCTGAGTTTTTGTATTTGTTTCATAGTCTTCTATTTTTGATGTGATAGCTTCACTAAATATTTTTTATTTCACAACAAAATACTTGGGTAAAATTTTTACCTTATCTTTGGCAATGATTTTTGTTAGGAACTTTTTAATCTGTGAATAAATTTTGCTTTTATTTTCTATAATTTTTTTTTATGTTTTTATATAAGTCAATAATTTCTTTCTACATATTTTTGAATCAGCAATTTGTGGGAAGTTCCTATGGAAGACGGGAGGGGCCGAAGTTATCTTACAGGCTTAATAACCCAAAGGTTCTCTTCTCTGTCACTGTAGAAATGGACTGCTTCTTCAAATATGGCTAATCAGTATGATTCTTCATATAGCTCCACTTTCTCTGAATCAAACTGGGCCCACGAGGACTTTTAGTGACCTTCTGTTCATCTAGCTTCTGAAGCCATCATTGCAAAGGATTAAATTTTTGTAATTTAAAGTGAATCCTTGGTTTTCAGGAAGTGTAATTTTACCAGCATTTTCTAAAATCAACCATTCTTTTTTCTTTTTCTTTCACATGACTTATTGGATTCAGCTGTTTTGAGTCTCTACACAAAATTTTGGAGTCTACGATTTATCTCTATTTTCTCCTAGTTTTGCTTAAAATGGAATTTATAGTTTAAAAAATTCTCTGGCTGCTTTTAATGTTATTTCCAGAAAGAATGGTAAGAGATGCTGTTTATGCATCTATGATCATAGTATTAGCATATTACTTAATAGTACTCTAGTGATACATCTCTAATGGAACCCATACCTTTTCAAGGCTTGGAAATAATTTAATATATATCTAGTCAATGCTTACTACATTTTCTTCTCTTACATTTGCTTTATTTGTGATGTTTCAATGGGAGACTCCAGTGTTTGACAAAAGGTTAGCCATCTCTATTAAAAAGTGTAACATTTCCTTTTCTCTGCCTCCATCAGTTGTGGTAGACACTATTCCTACTGGGGCAATTAATTTTGTTTAGAATGTTGTAGTTATTGCCGGTTAGCAGGTTGTAGTGGGTCAGAGTGGGCATTTAGGTGGAGTCTGGGAACAGAGTTGTTAACAGACATTATTTCCACTTTCAAATGATAGTTGGGAAAATCAGGAGAACTATTAGAAACAAAAGCTTTGTGGATGACCTCAGATATCCTGATGTTCAATCTTCAGGAAAGTGTGAGGAGTATTGAGCTACTCTCATGTCAAGAGTGAAAGTAATTTTGAAAAAAATTGATATCAGACCATTCATTTTACCTGACAAGAATTTTAAAACATCTTTATATCAGTCCATGTGCCATAACCATGGACTGATATAAAAGAGAATATAAAAGTGGAAAATGATAAGTGACATAAGGAGGAAAAATTTGCCTCTTGAGGGAGGATATCAGGAAAGGTTCCTCCGAAGTGATATTATTTCAAGGTTACGTATCATATCCCGATTTAAAAGGAATCTGAATTTTTTAAAAATATTATTAAAGAGAGAACAGGGTTAACAATATGCAGAACAGATAAAATAGTCAATTATGATATAGAATATCACCTTCCACAGAGCATGAGAAAATATCAAGTAACATTCTAGCTTCAGCTTTCCCATTTAACAGAAAATTATCAGTGTATTTTTTCACTGGTTATTTCCATCTTATGGTAAACATTTATGCATACCATACCTTTTCAAAAATGAATAGAAAAACAAATTGATTTAATGGTCACCATTCAACTGGAATCAGTGTTAGGAAAAAGCTGGAAATAAAAAAGAGTTTATAATGCCAAGAAAAATCTTCAGGGTAGCACCTGGTCAGACTTCTAAATCACACACACACACACACACACACACACACACACACAGAGGGATTTTTAAATAGAACAGATTTGTGAATGCTCCTTTATTTAGAGTAAATGAAATGAGTCTGGACTAATGATTTGCACAGTGAACACTCCATTTGTGCTGGGAATCAATTAAGATTCTCCTTATACAACCAGCAGTGCACAATATAGGAGTCACAAGGACTGAAAAGATCACATCTTTATGTTTTGAAAGCTTGAGTGGTTACAGAGTGCAGCAGTCCCATGCAGAAAGATCATTACCTGCTATGTCGCTTGTTTTCAAAATTCTTAATCAGGTTATCAGCAGTGGGAATGTTTTCCCTTTGGTTACCAAACAATGAAGCATTTGTAACAGCAGGTCATTCGAGAACACATCAGTCAACATTAATAAGTTAAAAGTACCATTGGGCTGAGGGAAGGACCAGCAGGACTGCTGCATTGTTTATCCTGTCTGCTTTTTCTTTCTTCTTCTTGGTTTATTTCTAGACAGTGTCTTTGCATTGCTTGTGAGCTCATCAGTGCAGATTTAAAATGCCTAAGTACGATAGAGGTTATTTAGCTCAGAAACTCAACTTTTAAATTTTATTAATGAACTGAGTTGAGTTCCTCTTTATCTTTTAACTGACCCCAAGAGCATAAATGACAAGTATCTAAATAGGAATACAGGTGTAGTAATAAAGAAGAATTATCATTCACCCTTATTTTAATTGGTGTCACCTTAGCTTTTAGTTGGGTAATAGGATAGCATTGCCACCTGCAATCATTCAAGACTACTTTCCTCTCTAATTAGCTCACTTAAAAAAATTAAATAACGTTTCAAAAGTGAGTGAAATGGAATCTGGTAAGAACCATCATATATATGAAATACATTATATGTATATATGAAACTGCACTGGCAGAATATTTAATCATATTTCAGAGTTTTGAAAGGCTTTAGTGATCAATTTTGTGCAATGTCTGCCCATGAATCTCTTGAAACACTCTAAGTGTGTAGACTTTCTAAGATTCCTGTAACTGGAGGTTATTTCACTGGGTCTGATACTCCAAGGTCTTTCAACTGGTGTCATTAATTCTTAAATTCAATATATGCAAAATACCTCATAGAGACAATATTATGACTTAAAGGGTATTTTATTCTTTCAGATAAAGGTACAATTTATTTGACCGACATTAGTTGTATGTTCATTAAACTCTATTATCACTACTTTTGGCACATAGAGAAATAGAAAACACGGTGTGTCGCCTCTAAAGAGTTTATATTCTGGGATCTAGGAAGAGACATACAAAGAAAAACTTTATTGAAACATTGAATATTATATGAATTAAACACATTTGCTAAGTATTATCAGTACCCCTGCACAATCGATAAAAGTAGATGTAATGCAAATCAAGACAGTGAGCTTCATTTTTTCCTTAGGAAAGTTTTCTACATTAAAGAAGCCTTCAAAATGGTATTTTTACTTAGGAGAAACAGAAGTCATTTTTATTTAGGTGACATTCAGAGGAGTTCACTGCTTTTGTTGTTTATGTTCATTGAAATGCTTGAACAATGCTAGTTAGTGGTTTTGGTAGTTATTTGCCATATCAGAAATGGATCTGAGCTAGCTAGCATTGTTGGCTTTTCACTTTGATAAGCACAAAGCAAAATTTATTAGCATTCAGTGCCTCCCGCAGGTAGTGTTTTCCCATAATGAAGGTGGCTCCTTCTCATCTCACAGATAGTACATCTCCAAACAAGGAAACGTTCTGTTTAAGGGCCCATGATAATGAGCTAATGATGTGTACAATTGATTTTTCTATCAACAGCTTGACTTCTGAGCATTTTTATAACATATACTTGAGATTTCCATAACCATGTCACTAGATTTGATAGTACACATTATAACTGATATTTTCATGATTGGACCTGACCACTTACTAGCTCACATCCTCCTATTTCTCTATGTAAACTTGCTACTGTAGCAACCAGTAATAATAATAGTGACATATTAGTTTATCTCTTGTTAAGAACTATGCTAAGAACTTTATATTTATTTACTTTTATCTTTATTTCATTTCATATTTTCCACAACACTATGTCTTCTCTTGTTCCCATTCTGCAAAACAGAAATTGAGGTGGAGAGTGGTAAATTTCCTGATAGAAGGCAGAGGGGCAATTTGGAGTTAATTCTGTTGAACTCCAGAGTCAAAACTGGACATGGAATTTGCTCACCTGGAATGTATTTCCAGAAAGAATTTTCTTGAACATGCCTAGTAATTTTCCATTTCTATGCATTCGCTTATGTTTTCTTCATACTGAATGCTCTGTACTGCCCATTTTACTTCATATGTTCAGCTACTGATATGTGTGTCTACCTTACTTTAGTGAGGTCAATAGGAGCTATTTCCGAATTATAGCAATGAAACCATGCTATAAAGTATTAAGTGTCAAAGTCTAGTCTCTTCCTTCTCATGTTTAGCATTGTCCTAAAACTTAAAAGTTTAATGTCAAAAAAATTAAAGATTATTGCAGCAATATATTTTTAAAGAATCTCTGAAACAGGCCTCTGTGATTGAGGCCCACTGTAAGACAATCTTCAACCTACAAATACTCTTTCCTTTCTGTTTTATGAGCTTCGTTCTTTCTGGATAGCACTTTGGAACTCCTCTAATGAAAGGAACAATAGTACCAAAATATACATATATTGGGATTTAGAGTCTATATAGTCAAATTTTTATTGAAAATTAATTCATAGACATTGGTTAGGAAATAGGCACACATTTTTTTTCCTACACTGATACTTTTCCAGTTATAACTTGCTTCTGTAGGATTAATACAAAATGAATACTGAGATCTTTTTTTTTCTTTAATCCAGAGTATTTTTGATCTGAATCTTATTGAGTGTGTACATTAGATTATATCTAATGCAAGAATAATCGTTCATATACCAGTTAGTATCAGAGATACAGGTGCTTTTAAGAAAGTGCTGCTGCAATTCTGTTTGTGTTAATGTAGACTATGTCAAAGATGAAGGCCATGTCTCCTATGTGACATTGTAAGACACATCTACCAGCAAATACCAGATTGATTAATTAACTTTATTAGTTAACTTTAAGTATCAAGTTTGCCTGGAAGTCAAGACCTGCTTAAGCTCTTTTTCTGTTATCTATTAGCTAAAGACTTTGGCAGGGGAAACTTACAGTAACCTTACATTTCTACTCACTGTTTTTATAGTGAGCTGCCTTTAAACAGCTCACATGATGGTCTTTAAACCATCTTCCAGCAATTAAAATTTAGAATAGCTTGAAGTCTCTTGTTCCTCTGGTCACTAGATTCTTTCTCTTTATAAAATTAGTCTGGATGGTCTTTCCCATTTTCTAGTGACTGAAGGGGATTAAAATATGCCACATCAAAATATGCCACTTCTGCATATAGATTATTTTTAGCTGAAGGCAATTAGGAATCAACAGATGCAGAAAAAAAAAAGCCTTCTCAGAGCATCCCTTATCTGACTAAACGTAGAAAATGCTGAGAAATGATGATTGCCATAAATCTCTTCTTTAGGGGAATTTTTGACAAGGAAGAAGATGGAAAGTTGGTATGAAGAGTCTGCACAAACAAACCTTTCTTAAATAACCCTTATCTTTCATTAATTTCCTCATATATATTTTTGTTCCTACAAATTACTGCCCCTAGAAGGCTAAATCCCCCTTTCCTTTGTTTAGTCACTTCTCCATTATTTATCCTTCTTTATTAAATAGTATATAAACTTCTGAGTTTAAGCATTTCTTTAAATTTTTACTTTTTTTCTGTGTAGTCTTCATGCACGTAAAATTAAAATAGTAATTAAATTCACATGTCTTTTCTTCTGTTAATTATCTTGTGTCAGTTTAATCTACATACCCCAGACATAATATAAGAGGGTAGAAGAAAAGTTTTTTTTCCTACCCTACAGAATGCTGAGGCTGAAAATATTTCTGTTTTATTTACAATAATGAAAATTTTATTTTTTTGATACTCTCTTCTCCACTTCTACAATTTAAGGGCTCTGTAGCTTAATGGGCTCCCAAACTTATAAGTACCCTGACACAACTAGCCCTGGAATGCAGCCAGCACTTTAGGATTTGAATACTAATAAACTGCTCATACTGTCATAAAGTAGGTAAGGTGGAAATTATATTGTCTTTTAACATGAATATATAGATATAGATATGGATATAGATATAAATATAGATAAAGCTATAGATATAGCATGGCATGGCTTTTTGCCAGCTTCACAACACATCTGCCTTCTGGTTTAATGTTATTTATACAGGGTCACACAGTCAATTCCAGACACGTTAAAAACCAGCCTATATCTATATTACTAAATGATCCATAAGAGCCAGATTCTTTTAAGTCACTCTGGGATGATACCTTAGGCTTCCTGTGGACACAAAATTATCACTCTTACAATGAAAAAGCATTTGGCCAGGAATCAGAAAATTTGCATTTTAATTCAGGCTCTGGGACTAATCTGCAGTAAGGCCTTAGGAGGATCACTTAATGTCTCACAGCCACAGTGTCCTGTCTAGTTCAAACCACAACTTTCAACTAGATGACTTTTTAGAGGTATCCTGAGCATAAAGTTTGTTCACGTTCCAAGGCCATAATTTAGTTTATTATTCTGTTAATAACATACTTTCAGGAAGTAACTTGGAAAAACATTCAATTATTATAACATCTCCAGGTAACTGGAGAGAGGATATTATTTAAGCATTGTTTCATAGATTGAAATATGTCCCAGGTCATATCATAATTGTTGAATCATTATAAAATATACTAAAAATCTAAAGTAATATTAGCCAATAACAAAGACAGCAGTCCTGTCTAAGAAGAGTCTAGATATTTATTTCTAGAACGAAGTAGAGATTTGCAAGCATTTCTGCATATGGGCCAAGATACCTGTTTATGTAAAAATTATCCACTTACATCTGTCTACAAATGTAGAAACATCTGAATTTTAGTCCATTCTTCAGTATGTAAAATGTTCTGGGCTTTTTCTTCCCTCTTGACTTATAAAGAAGAGCAGCTTTATATTTACTCAATATGAAGGAGCCTCAGGAAAGTCACATCTCATCTATCAGATTCCAGAGAGCTTTGTAATGCAAATCATACTGCTCCTTTCTTTCTACCAACAACATAATTTGGACCAGGATTGATTTACTAGAATGTTTGCTAATCAGTTTGAAATAAAACTAGGCTTGGGGCCAATGGAATTTTGCCAGAACCTCCTTTCCAAAGACAAGGTCGACAGCTGGTCTCATTTTGGAAATGCTTTTGCCCATTACCTTATCATTTGGTCTATTTTACATGGTCCATGTCTCAAACTACAATGGTTATTCTGATGGCACTCTAGAGAAAAGAAAAAGAAAAGACACCACACACAATTTAGGAATACCGACTTAATAATACTTTGCAAATTAGGTTACCTTGTTGTAACTTTAATCCCTTCTCACTCCCACCTTTTTTATGAGTTGCTGGTTATATTGACAGTTGTGAGTTACTGCTGACTTCTAGTCTATGGATGTAGCTAATATGACAATATTTGCTGGTGAAGTAAGGAGATCAACTTTAATTTGGCCATCAAAACATATAGACTCTTTGTGTCACTCTTTGAACTCTTCTTTCTGTCATTCTCTAAAGTTTAAAAATAAAGGTAAAATTTGTGCTCTAACCAAAATGTTATAAAGTCATTGAGGTGGCAGAATCATAGGATACAGTCATTGCAGAGGCTTAAATTTTAAACCTTATAGGGATTAGGATGGTGATATAAATGTGTGAATAAGACAAAGATGTAGGACAATAGGGAATTATGGAGTCCATGAAAAACTAAAAGTATATCTTTCTCCTAAAAATTTTCACGTTTAGATTTGAAAACCGAATACCATTCTCATAAGACAATAATAACAAGAGCCCTGGTATAAATTATTACTTTTAAATAGAGTTTGAAGAACTCTGTTAATTCTTGTTTCAGAGATATTCATGCACTTCACTGTTTTCTTCAAGATAGGCAATAAAAACTGTAGGAGAGAGGACTGATATTTATCGTCTAACAAACATCAGGTTCGCCATTTGAACATCTACGATTGCATAAAATCCTCACAATGACCATCTACTGTTGTTGTTATTATCCCTATTTCATTGATGACAAATTTCAATCTCAGAGAGTTTAGATAATTTATAAAAAGTGAGTGAAAAAGCAAAGATTTAATTGCAAGGCCCATGTTCTTTCTTTTATTCTAACTTTATAAACTTGATCATGTTATTTAACTTCCCTATGACTTATGTTTAAAAGGGGGCTTATCGATGTTTTCTTCACAGAAATAATTTAAGAATTTAAAAAGTTAATTGTTGTGAAAAATGTCTTCAGAGTCATGATTTCTTAATATATTTGTTGAATATGAAAGTATGACAATTACTCTATTGAGCAACCCTCAGCATAGCAAATATTTGAATTGCTTTTGCTTTGCTTTGGGCAAGGCACCTAAGTTCTTTTGACTTGGATTGTACTTTGAGCTATATCCAATTAATCTGGCTAGAATTTTGGGTGCAGCCTGTGGCTGTGCAATGATAGAGGGATGCTAACACATTATAATTACTGCAATAATGACAGTAATAACTATGAACTATGGAATATTATTTAGAGCTCTCCAGAAAAAAAACAGAACAAACAGGGTGTGTGTGTGTGTGTGTGTGTGTGTGTGTGTGTGTGTGTGTGTGTGTCTGTATATATTATAAAGAATTGACTCACATGATCATAGAGGTTGACAGGTCCCAAGATCTGCAGTAAGCAAATTGAAGGTCTGAGAGAGCCAAAGGATCTGGCAGACTGAGAATTAGTAGTGATGATGTTATAAATTTCAGTCCAAATGAATTTCAGGCTTAAGACCCAATAGTCCATGTTTCAGTTCAAGTCCAAAGTCAGTAAAAGACTGATGTTCCAATTCAAGTAGTCAGACAGAAGGGGTTTCCTCTCATTTGCAGGAGGGGAGGTTCAGCCTGTTTGTTCTACTCAGGCCTTGAGCCCATTGGATGAAGCTCACCCACGTTAGGAAGTGCTTTGATTCAAAAGTTAATCTCATCCAAAAATATTCTCACAGACACACTCAGAATAATATTTAACCAAATATTTGGGCACTTCATGGCCCAATCAAGTTGACTCATAAAATTAACCATCACAAACAGTAATTGGGATCACTATTCCTGAATTAGGAAATTATCTGATGTTAACAGTAATAAAGAAAGTAAATATGTTAAATGAGTATATGACTTTTTAAAGGGGTAAACATGTGCACGGTGAAGAATTTTGTAAGCTGAAGAAGGATTTCAGTATATATGCTCATCCCTCAGGAAACCCTGGGAATTACTCAGGTGTTGGACTCTCTGAGAGCAGTCAACCACCGACTGACAGGAAGTCTGCATGTAACCAACATTAGCTGATAAAATTTTCGGTTACTTCTATCAAAACACACACACACACACACACACACACACACACACACACTAGCGCACTAGCTCATACACTGCTGTGTACATGTAAAGAGCCCTCAAGAATGTTCATTATCTAAGGTATTACATGACGCAATACATATTGATGCCCTCACTTTGTACTTAGTTGGAGCAAGTTAGAGTCTATTCATTACCAACTGATATGTAAATCATCAATTTCACATATCTTTAATGAACCTGTTCTTCTCTCACCTTCTGATACCTACCGGCCACAACTTCAGTTCTTATAATTCCAGATTTTCATTGAGCTGAATGTGGCTGGAAAAATCTCACAACCAATATGATTGCTCTCCTACTGAATTTATGATCACTAACTAGGCTGGGCACAGAATTTGCAAGGCCCAGTGCAAAATGAAATTGTGAAGATTTTTCACTTTAAAACTATTTTATGACTTTTAAACTATAAAAAGGGTAATGCATTATTAATAAAATAAATTTATGAAATGTAAAAAATTATTTTGGTGTCATAATTTAATGTAATACAATAAATAATATTTTATTAATATGATATTATAATTGGTCATAAGATTTTTCTGGTTCATTTTCCCACAAATTCACTTAGATTAGATAATCAAAATTTATTCTTTTATAAACTTAATTTTCAATCAATAAAATTAAAATCAACTTCAGAGAAATAAAAAATTACAAAAAATTTTTAAAAAATTTTAATTTTAAGTGAGATTTTTTTGATGATGCAACTGTTTGATGATGCAAGAGTTTTAATAGTATAAGCTGTGATAAAATTGTGATACTTTTTTTTACCTGTTGTTATTTTTGTTGATGTGATTATTAAATGAATGGGTGAAACATGGCCTGCTGAGAAATGCCATGTAACAAGAACAAAATTCACAGAAACAATTTTTGAGAAATTTGTTATATGACTTGCTATCATCTTGAACCATCAAAACACTTATCTACTATTAGAAGTAAACAATAAGCCATATTTAGGTGCACATAGGTACAGATACAAATAAAGCAAGAAACCAGCAATTTCTAGAAAGATTTCTGAACTTACCTATACTTTATCATTGTCTCTTAATCTCATTTGTGGTAGACACTGTCTGACAAGGTTCCAGTAATCCCTGCTTCCTAGTACTCCTATCCTTGTATAATGAGTATATCATATTTCTGAAAAACTATTTGAAATAGAAATTTTAGTACTACTAGAGCTGATGATTCTTCATCAGCTGATGTAATTTTTCTAAAAAGATTTATTTTTTCAAAAAATCATTTTCAAGTAAGCCTGAATTTAATTGGGATGTAAATTAAATTTATACAATAGCATTTTAATATTTCTTTTGATATTCCCTGTAACTTGTGGAGATTGTACAAGAAACTGAAGGTGGCATCACAGTTTTTATATAATTCAAAATGTTTGTTTATGCATTTTCTTGCTATATCTTCAATTATAAGAAAAAAATTGTCCCCATGAATAATTCATTTATCTAATAGCATCATATAAAAATTGTGATCATTTTTAATTTACTATTTCTAAGCTTGTGGCTATTTGCTTTGCAATACTGCAGTAGCTTTTGAAACAGGAGATTTAAACTTTTTAAAGAATTCTAGTAACTGCCTGATAAGTTTTATACATGTTTTTATTTTACAGCAATTTACAATCAAAATTTGCTGCTTGAGAGCCAACAGCTCCTGTCTCAGTGCTCAGGCCAGAGAATTAATACTTGTGCAGACACTGCAGGGTAGGTTCCGGGGACAGAGAGGGAAGTGGCTTCCACTTGTGGTACCTAGAGTGACCCCCATTCAGAGCTCCTTCTTTTTCCTAGTGCTTCTGCGACTGTTGCTGCTGCCTCTGCAGTTGCAATGGCCATTCTGGGCTGTCTGCCTAGGACTGTAGTGCCCAGGATTACCCTGAGGCATGTGTGCCTTCCTCTGCCCCCAGGCTTGATCCCATGCATATGCAAGCTGCCACTAAAACACAGCCACCTGTGTGAGCAGCTACCTGAAGTATCTCCTTTGCCCATTTAAGTTCTCCATTGTCCCATCACACTTCACTTAGAAAATATGATTTCAAAGATGAAATTATTGGGAATTCAAGATGGAGATAGCAAAGCATTAAGCCAATCATGGGGCCCTTCTGAATACAGACAGGGCCCTGTGTAGCTGTACAGCCCACATGTCAGTGATGATGGCCACGTCACTAACCCCTAGTAGGACCTCGGTGTGCCTAATATTCTGCTACTATTCCTAGCTCATTCATGCTTGTTGAAGACTACCTCATATTCTCCTTCTTCTTAAACCTTCAATATTTCCTCTCCCATCCTCACTGTGAGTTAATGACCTTGGACCATATTTCACTGAAAAATGAAGTAATGAGATGACAGCTTCTATAAAGTACTACTTCTCATCAGCCCTCCCATCTATATCTGTGTCCCCATATTCTGCTTTCCTTCCTGTTACTCCATGTTACACTTGAGCACTAAATCCCCAACATCTTTCTTCAATCCCAGCAGTGTTTCCCTCTGCGTCCTACAACATTGCTCTTAACTCTCTACTACAGAGTTCCTACCAGCATTCATAGTGGAATTTCTCCCTTCTAAGCATAAGCGTTCTTGATCTTATATTCCTCTGCAGCTAGTCACATGTCTGCTTCTTCAAAGTGAAGTTTATTAAATGAGTTTTCACGTTTACTGTCTCCAATTTCTCTTTTCGCTTTTCCTCTCAGACCCACTTCAATCAGACTTATGCCTGTATCACTATGAAGAAACTGCTCATTTCAAAGATATTAATAACCACTGTGTTGTTAAATCCAATGGTCAATTCTTAGTCTTCTGACCTGACCATTACTAACGTTTGCACAACTGGTCATTTTCTCTCCCTCAAAACACTTTCTCACTTGGTTTTATGACACTATACTCCTTCCTCAGTGGCCGGTACTACTGTCTCTGCTTTGCTGGTTTCTTCTCTTCTTTCTGACCTCTACACACTGCAACACCTTACCCTTGACACCTTCACTACCCTCACTTATCCCCTTACAGCTCTCACACAGTCGTAGCTTTAAGCATCATTTATACACTAATGACTCACAGTTTCAAATTTTTAATCTAGACACTACCTGAACTCCAGATTTATATATCTAACTATATTAGAATCAATCCTTGTACTCCTCTTGCTTCCAAGCATTGCATTCAATCTGTCAGCAAAACTGTGGCACCACCTTTCAAACTGATCCATATTCTGACCACTTCTTATACCCTCATGCCATTCTCCATTATCTTATACTTAGATTCTTATAATTGTCTCTTAATTGGTCTTTCATTTGGACTTCTTGGTCCTCTATTCTCTATATAGAGGTCCTGTTAAAAGGCATGTCTGGGGGTATCAGTCCTTTGTACAAAATCTCCAATGGCTTCTCACCTTACTCCGTAAAACCCAGAGACCCTCAAACAGCATGTAAGTCACACCATCTCTTTGTCCCCCACTCCCTTCCTCCTACTTCACCTCCTATATTCTTTCCTTGTTTACCCTGCTCTATACTCCTTGCTACTCTCAAACTTATTAAGTTATGCTTCTCTCTCTGCTTGCAACATTATTGTTCCAGATATCCTTGTAGATGCCTCCCTCACTTCTTTATGTCTTGCTCTAACAGCTTCTTCTAAGTGAGGCCTTCCCTGGTCACTATATTGAAAATGGTGAACTGGTACTTTTTGTCTGCACTGCTTTATTTTTCTAAATGAGGTCAGACATTTTTGTTTATTTACTGTTTTATGCTTAGAGCCTAGAAGTGCTTGGCATATAAGAGGCATTCAGTATAGATCTGTTAGCTGAGCAAATAAATAGCACTTGTGAATCAAATGGGACGAGATATAAATCTCCAAGACTTGGCAATGAAGAAATCCTGATAAAAAACATCAGAATTATGTGCTCTTTGGTAACTAACATGTTTTAATATCTTTCTAAGGAGATTTCATACTTTAAATGATATAATCAGTTCAACCTGACAATACACTGACCTAATGGTCTTGCATTCATTAGTGCATCATGGTACAACCAAGAGGTGAGAAAGAACCAAGAGTGCAGTCACTGTGGCTCCCATAGTCAGTTCTGTATTGGACATGACTGCATGAGCCAGGAGGCCCTGGAGTACATGAAATGCCTACCGAACATAAACAGAACATTTCTGCAGGAAGCTGGAGCAACTCTTTCACATAGCTGAGGTGCTATTTGTGGTAAAGAAATAACTTAAATGCTCCATGAAGCGCTTGAGAGAATAGCAAAGGCTTTAGAGTAGAAAACCATCCACTTACTTTCAGCAGAGCATGAAATCACCCTATTACTTTTTTACCAGGTTTCTTATAAAAAGGGATTGTAATTATTAATAAAAATCATGAATCCTCATTTCTGCAAGGGAAATGATAAGACAACTGCGTCATTTTCCTGTTCCCACTTGCTTCTGTGGGTCACTTTCTGCTATGCTGCATTGTATTCAGCATGAGTTGACCATGAAGATTAAGTTATTTACCTGGATGACTTTAAAGTGGGCAGTCTTACACTGAGGCTTCCTTTTAAGTCAATATCATAGAATCTTTGTTCTCTGGCTAAGTCATATCTAACTTGGAGGGAAGATAATTTGAATACTGTTATACATCACATTCTTATATTCATCGTATGTTCACTTTGCTGAGTGATATCATGTATGGTTTTCTTTGCTTTTCTGGAATAAGATTTGTTTTAATTGATGCTTCATTTTTTTTTTTTTTTTTTGGTCAGGTTATGCTAGTCAACTAGCTGAGTCACACCCACCTACTCATTTTATTACCAGTCAATTTGAATATCCATTTCGTATCTGACACTCAATTTTTAAACTGCAAATTTTGCCCAGAACTTCTACAAAGCTGCTCATATATACATTAACTGCGATAAAAAAAAAAAAAATAGCAGCCTGATTGGAAGGTTGCCGTTACATTAATAATACAAAATTCCCTGAGACAAAAAAAAATTCTAAAAATATAATGAGCATTTAAAAATGAGAACACCACCTCACAAAGAAGGTATTACCTAACCATTTGGACCCAAATCCATATTTTTGATGCTTCTATGCAGTGTAACATAGACAACCCCAATATATTTTAAGTGTCCTACTTAAAATACATTTTAGGTATTCAAATTTCAGTAAAATAAGTATTTTTAATTTTTAGCTCAGAACATAAGATGTTCATCACCATTATTTGTAAGAGGGAATAATAAACTTAAATATTCAACAAACGAAATAGTAATGTATGGCACACTCATGCAATGAAATTTTTATATGGTATTTACTATGTTTAAAAGCATTTTAAATGACATGTCAAATACTTATTCTAAAATAGTAAGGAAAAATAACAGGGCTGTAATTGTATTCTATATATGATCACAACTATGTAATAACTGTGATTAAAAAATGCTGGCACACAATACAACAAAATGTTGAGGACTGCCACTGTGGGGTGAGATAGGCTGATTTTTTTTTATTACCCTTTAATTTATATTTTCGTTGACACGTAGAACATTCTTGTTGTGGGTCTGAAGAGATTTAATGATCTTGAAGACAAATGTCAGTGCAGAGTCCTGCCAGGTGAGGGAGGTAGCAGAGGTGAATAGAGCAGGTACAGTGTAAATCCCAGGAAGTCTGTGCCCTGCTGAAATGGACAACTTAGCTCCAGCCAATTGTGGCATTACAGGTCTTTGGTAACTTGTCTTACCTCTTATTTTCAAACTTCAAGACAAATGAGAAATCCAGATTTTTACATAAAACTTTTTAAATTTAACTGTTGGCAATTTTTTTTTCTTTTTCTTTTGGAAAGCAACAGGTAGGCCAAATAAAACATATTTTAAGGGCAAATCTATTCAACAACATGTTCAGTAAACAAATACAGGTGAACTTTATATAATAAATTCCCAGGGTGTAGTCCATATATTTGAAATTTTAATAATAAGTACAGCTGAGTATTGACTGTGAACATGGTAGGCACTAAATAAAACAACTCAGTGGTCCTTACAGTGCATATCCATACACATGGTTTATTAGGTTTCCTGTACTTCCATCATCTGTTCTTTTCTTTCTTTTCCTCTTTCCCCCCCTTTTTTTTCTTTCCCTCCCACTTTTCCTTACTGGCCTCTTTAAAAATGGAATGCAGTTTCAATGAATATTATATGGCTAAATATCTCCAGAAGTATTAAACAGATTAACTGCACGGAACTGTCAAGGTCAGACAAAGATGGCCAGTTCAGTGGTTCTCAAATGTCTTGGTTTCAGAACTTCTTTACATTCTTTAAAAATTACTGAGGATGTTAGAGGGCTTTTGTTTGTATAAGACATAAATTAAAAACTATAAAAAAAATATACAAATAAATTTATATATTTATAAACAAGTATGTAAATATATATGTATGCTACTATAATTTAAAATAGCGACATTTAAAAATCTTAATTTAAAATAAAATAGTCATGGGAATATAAAATATAGCATAAGGAATATATAGTCAATAATATTGTAATACCTTTGTGTCAGATGGGTGCTAGATTTATTGAGGTGATCACTTGGTAGGTTATATAAATGTCTAATCACCATGTTATGCATCTAAAATTAATATAATATTGTACACCAACTGTAATTAAAAAAAAGAAGAAAAACAGGACAAAATAAAACAATAATAACCAATGTATGAAAATAAATATCACTTTTTATTAAAAACTTTTATTTAAAGATTTTTAAATAAAAATTTTAAATTTTAACTTAAATTTTAAGTTAATTTAAAATTTAAATTTTTATTTTTATTAAAAATTTTTTATACATTTCTATTTTAAAACCAAAGTTATTGAGAAAAGAATTGTTTTATATTTTTGCAAATCTTCTTAATGTATGGCTAAAGAGATGTCTGAGTTTCTTGTTATTGCATTTGATCTCCTTATCATCAAGTCTCTGGAAAACTTTACTCATTTGTGTGAAAATGAGTAAAAATGGCAAATACGTATTGTTTTAAAAGTAGTTTTGACCTCATGTAACCACTGATAGGCTCTCAGAGTCTCCCAGGGGTCCCTGGCCTGCAGTTGAAGAACTGGCGGTCTAGGTCCTTATGTGCTAATCAGCTAGCCTAGAGAGCAACAAGCATCTGCTCACCCACCCCAACTTTCATCTCTTCCATTAACCTGCCCAAAACAATTCATTCTTTTGAGTTAAAGCGTTATTTTCTATCAAAGTGCAAATACTAGTGGGAGAGAAAACACAATAAGCTGTTAACAGCTATCAATTTCTTAATGTGAACAAATTTAATACATTTCAACTTGAGAGCACACGAAAGAAGGGCCAGGAATAAAGTTTGGAAAGACCCCTCTCCTCAGTTGAGCATCAGCTTTTTCTATTTTATAGCAGGGCCTGGCCTGGGAGCAGCCTGGTTTCTGGATAGCTCACAGCTCACAGCCATGAAAAGAAGCCATTCCCTAAACCTATTTTAACAGCTTATCCTCAAGAGCTACCTGAGTTATAGTACCCGTGTGGCAGCTAATGTCCAATTTGGGACTTACTGATCTAAGAAATGAGTTATAACTGCTAATAAAAAAGCCAATCAAAACAAAACCCACTAATTTCTATGAAAAAGTACTTTTATTGATAACCATGTAGGAAGTTTTTCAATAACCCATCTTCATCCTATTTTGTCTACCAACTTCCTTTAAGCCTAGTACTTCTTATTAAATAATTTGTTTTTCTTATTATGAATTACTTTTCCTTAGGGATGTGCATTACTATTTCTTCATTCCTAAGAAAGTAACCATTCGATTTGAATATATGTGCTGAGACATCCTTGGAAATTAAATTTTAGCCTTTGTTAATAAGGCAAAATAGAACTATAGTGTTAGGTAATGCATGACAGTTCAGCTTGCTGATTGTTTTTGTAGGTAGAATTACGCACATACTTAATTGGTGGGGAAAAAACCCAATAAACTTTAGCCACTGAATATTTGTGTCTTTGCATTGTAAGTATTAATTTCTTTCCATGCTGGCTGCAGCATTCACCTTCTGAGGGAAGAGCTGACTTCTCTTTTGTGGGATGCATGTGAGGGGATTGCTGTGTCCTTGAACTGTGGGGGATTGGCTGAGACTAGGTCATGCAATCAAGCTGACACTGGGTCATTTTAGGAGCAAGCTTAAATCATGAAATATCTGAGTTTAGTCAGAAGTAATTCTTGCTGGGGAGTGGTGTGGGGAGGAGTGCAAGAAGTCAAGAATAGACTGATAAATTGGGTGCAAGGAAGTTGGTGGCAAAAATTACTTAGGATGCAAGTTATGAATAAAAGTGAGACTGGTGATCAAGCACAGACTAGTGAGGCTTACTAGTGAAAAAGGTCTGAACTGAGAGAAGAGAGAAAGGAAGTTGCTTTGCAAACAAACATGGCAAACTTTTGTGCTGTGTGAGAACCAACTGATGAGGGTGGTGAGTTAGTGCTCTGAGTCAACTTTGCGAGACATCATGTTACCATGTTCAAACAGATGTTTATTTGCTGATGACTGTCAGAACAACAATATTACTGAAATACTCAATTTTTATTTTTCGGTTATAAGATAAAAACTTTGGAAAAAAGCCTTTTAGCATGGAGTATAAGCCAAGAATACATGGCATGTCAGGAAAAAATAGTACCTATGAAACTGTTTGACTGGGGTTTGTCTATGATTTTTAGGAAAAATCTACCAATACTTTCCTTACTTCATTTATTTATTGGTTAGACACTTGGGTATATAGTTTCACCACCAGCAATATAGGCAAGGCATTTCGCCTCAGCCT
This sequence comes from Cynopterus sphinx, assembly GCA_030015415.1. Taxonomy (NCBI): domain Eukaryota; kingdom Metazoa; phylum Chordata; class Mammalia; order Chiroptera; family Pteropodidae; genus Cynopterus; species Cynopterus sphinx. Next base: position 69,255,079 of record CM057381.1, on the reverse strand, counting down.
CACTTGCAGGAAACCCTGAATTTGCATGGCCAGACTCCTCCTTTCAGGTGATGCCACTTTAGAGGATCCCCTGACGCCCACTTGGTCAGAGCAGCTGCTGCTGACAGAGCCCTTGCCTGGACAACCCGGTGCTAAGGACACATTAGATCTAATGGAGGCTTTCTGTCTTATATAATAAGTTGAGCAATCTTTTAGAAAGAGAGTTTATGAAGAAAATGCATAGCTGCCCCAAACATTTTGGGAATGGAACCAGCACTAAAAAATTTTCTCTTTGTAGAAATCTCTGCAGACTGCTTCCTGTTAATGGGAAGAGTGTTCTTTTCTCTTATGCAGTGCCCCGCTCGCTCTTCAAGAGCACAAATTTCCCCCTCTGGTCTTTGCCTCCAGCCACAAGAGTCCTCTTCAAGATCTAGTCATGGCCTGTTACATCCTGCCTAAGGGGATGTTTATCTGTCCCCTCTACTAGGAATTTCTAGTGTTCATCTACTCATCTGGACCTCTCAGTCACGAATCCTTTTTTTCTAGAAACTTTCCATGACTCTTCAAACTGTACTCTTAAAGTACTGTGTTCCTTTCCAACATAGCACACATCTCGGTGTGCTATGTTATGCTTTTTAGTTTATGTGATTATTTGCATAATGTTTTTTGCCCACTATACTGAGAACACAGTCTTCTGTCTGTTTTTTCCCCCTTCATCCTCAGTACCTGTCACAGTGCCTGAGACATAGCAAGCAGGTTCAATACACGCTAATGCATGAACGATCGAATGAGCAAACATCCTGCCTTTATTGACTGCCTACTATGTTCCAGATGATGCTAAGTGATGAAAATACACCAATAAGTTGTTCCCTACCTTCAAAGAGCTCAAACTCACATGAGAAACAATCATATAAGGAGATAAACTGCCACACGTTATGGTAAGAACTGCTATCGAGATCTAAAAATAAAAATAAACTGACAAACACCACTGCCGAACTACCAGACAGAGTGTGGAACTAATTATGCCAGTGGGGGTTGTGGAATGCGAACAGGGGTAGGATGGAAAGAGCCAGGACTTGGGTCAGGCAGATCTGAGCTTGAGTTCTAGTTCTGGCACTTACTGAGCCTCTCTGATTCTATTCTCCTATAAAATGGGAGTAAAAACACTTACTGGGCAGGGAATTATGAAACTTACCTAAAACTGTTGCCAGTTGGGGTCAGTCTTCCCTTAAGGCCTGCCTAAGATTTGTGTATATATCTATTCTTTGCTAGTGCAAAGTCCAAAGTCCTTCCCCAAATATCTACAAATTTGTGTGGGCTTATATTCATTCTGATGGTCATCTCCAGCTCTGATTTCCTCCACTGAATACTTGGTCTGCTGGTTCTTTGCTGTGTTCCCTGAAGGCTGATCTTTTCTCTGCTCTGGTGTCCACTTAGGTGTGGAACTCACATCCTTTCTTGAATTCAACACAAAGGCACTCACCTAGGCCTTTGCCTGGGCAGCAGAGGTTGCCAAAGCTTTAAGAGCAAATTTAAACAGAGGAGCTACTTAAATTAACGTGGCTCTTTAGAGATCATTAATCTTAAATCTTGTATGCTGTGATGTTGTATGTCCACCTCCTCTTACTCTGCTCTATGTTTTCCTTTTAGGAACATACATAAACACCCCACAGCAACAAGGAAAAAACTTTTTCTCTTTTTTTTTTTTTATTCCTATCTCTTCCCTGTCCTGTGACTTACTTGTAATCATTAGAATGCAGAGAAAGTGAAGTTGAGTTGACTTTGGAGGCTAGACCAGAAAAGGCGATATAGCTTCTGTTTCAGTTACTGAGTACTCACTTTTGGGGACCTGAATCACCACATAAAAAATCTGAATACCGAGACCCTCATGCTATGAGGAAGCTCCGACCAAGTGCAGAGGCTACATGATGGTTCTCAACTTGAAAGCCTCACCTGAGATTCTAGCCAATAGCCAGAATCGACTTCTAGATATGGGTGTGATGATGTTTCCAGTTGATTCCACTTCTTAGCCTTTGAATTCTTCCCAGCTTTGAGTCTTTACCTCTGAAATCCCAGAGTGATGGAGCAGAAACAAGCCATTCCTGGTCTTTTCTGTCCAGGTTCCTGACCAACAGAATCTGTGGTTGTTTTAAGCTTCTGAGTTTTGGGGTTATTGTTATGAAGCCATAGTAACAGGAACGATGGCTTTATAATACTTGACCTAGATCTTACAAGATGAATGGGGGTTTTTGCCCAGCAACACTGTTTGGAAAAGGCTGGACATTTTAGAAGAAGACTAAGAAGTTCATTGTGGTAAAAAAAAAAAAAAAAAAAAAAAGGTTGTGGAAGAAAATCAGGAGTTGAGATAAAGGATGCAGTTAGAAAATGTGCTATACGGTTTAGTGAAAACCATAATGTATTTCTCTGTTAATATAGGTAATTTTCTTTCAGCCCACTGGCTTTGAAATATATATATTTTAAATTGAGAAAGATTATGCCATAGAATTCCTGAAATTTCAATTGGACATAAACATGACTTCCAAATGTTTCAAATTTCTTGCAATTCTTCATTAGTTAGCATTATTCTCCAAATTCCACTAAAATTGAACTTGTCATGAATTACAAGCTATGGTTTAACAGATGAGTAATTTTAAATTGATTGTTAGTTGAAAAAAAAAAAACACTGTGATTCCTCATGAGTACTTACATCCAATTTTACCATGAATTTTTTGGGATGGGGTGAGGTGAGAACATTGTTGAGAATTGTTTTATCAGAGTATCCTGGATACTAAAAATACATCTTGTATGTAATTTTCCATGGAGGTATTGATTTTAATCAACTTTCAAGCTGTAGCACATTTGTGAAAGCAGAAGACCCAAATGTGCATTTTTTTTTGTTAGTATAAAACTGGCCATAATGAATGTGCTAAAATATATTCATTATCTATTAACCTCAACATGCACTAGATCATTAGCTTGGCTTGTGAAAAAAACAGCAGCGGCAGCCTGACCCACTACAGGGGGGAAGCCAAATCAGCAGAAGATGGCAGTTTGTGAGAAATGCCTGGCTGAGTGTGAAGCAGCAATAGTATTAAATGAATGCATATGATGCATAGCATAATTATACCACTTATGGCAGAAAAACATCACCATTTTGTCAAATGGTGTGTTGTGTACATCAGAATTCATGGTATCATCTATCTCTGGGATACTGTATGAGTTTTATAGTTCTGGGAGGGTTGCAAGTCAAGTTTTGATTAATTTTTGGTGGTTTTATTTGGTTATTGAAGTGTAGCCTGATTGTGTTTGTGTTTTTCCCCCACCCCTTTCTTTTAAGCTCTGACAATCTTGATTAAATTTCCCCCTGAGGACTGGGAAGAAAACAGCAAAGTAACTGTCACAACTTTTTTTTGAGATAAATGTCTTTAACAGTTTCAACATATCATCCAGAGTAACCTCTCTGGAAGATTAGTTGAAGGCAGCAACACTATGAAGATCTTGGTCCCTGCTAGCTGTAGGTTTATTTTAAATTGACTTTAAGAGTTTCCTCTTAAGTCTCAGATGCAGGGTTTATTTCTGTTTCTCACACTGCTTCTTATCTCATAATCCAAAAACTGTCATACTATTGACATAGTTGGACTCAGTGTTCTGTATTTAAATTGCATGGCTGAGGTGTTCAGTTTTCTGATGCTGTTCTAAATTCCTACTGTAAGAAACTTAAACCAAAGTCTGGATTAGATAAGGATTAAGGTTTCTGTTAAGCTTGCATGAAAAATGGAGTTGCTTATGGCTTATACCAACATTGTGAACTATGATGAATAGATTTTCACTATTTATTCCTTATGCTCAGGTTGTGGACTGTGATCAATAGAATTTCACTCACAGTTGCCAAAGAGAAGTCTATATTGTCTTGGAATGACTGATTTACCTAACATCATTTGCAAATTACTTACAATTCTATATGTTTACATTCGTGTTCTTTCTAACTATGAAGTACAGCCTGCAGTTGGCCCTTAGGGGATGTTTTAATGGATGGTTGATTTATTTCATGGTTTTCAGTGTTTATTTAATGAATACTTTTTGAACACCAATTATGCCCCAGGACCCATGCCACACACTGGACTCAGGGAAGCATAGGACTTGCTCCCAAGGGTCTCACTATAGTGCTGTAGAAACACATGGAAATACGGGATCCACAGCAAAGAGTAAAAAGCAATGTGTAGGTCGCAGGGATGACATGATATATAAAAGGCCGATATCTGAGTATTATTATTTGTCTTTATAAATGAAAATTCTTTATGAAAGAATAAAAACTTCAGTATTAAAAGACATTTTTATCTAGGCAAATTTGCCACCTATTTTATTCAAGCTTATAAACATGACCGACTGCGGAATATTAGTGGGAAAATAAAGAGAAAAATATACAGAAGGGAGACTTTGCTTTATTATGTTAAAAATGACCATATGACATATATATATATATATATATATATATATATATATATATATATATATGAGAGACTCAAGGCGAAGTTTAATTTTTAGTTCATATTTAAAAATTAAATGGAGTAAGTTATATAAAATCAAGAGCTAGAAAAGTCTTTCCAAGGAGAATATTTTTTATCTTTAGGTCAGAGAGCAAGAATGTGAAGCAGCAAAGTTAAATTACACTGAGTTGTACTAATGCTCACTACTGGTCTGAAGATACACACCCACACATGTAAACACACACACACTCACACACACACACACACACACACACGATTTTCTAGAGCTGCAGTAACAAATTATCATAAACCGTTGATGATTTAAAACAACAGGAGTTTATTCTCACAGCTCTGCAAGTTAGAAGCCTGAAATCAAGGTGTTAGTAGGGCCACACTCTCTATGAAGTTTCCAGGAAAACATGCCTTCCTTGTCTTTTCCAGCACCTTGTGGCCCTGGACATTCCTTGATTTGTGACTGCATGACTCCAGCTCCGCCTCTGTGTTCATGTGAACTTCTCCTCTGCGTGTCATATCTTCCTTAAACTTTTTCTCATACGAACCCTTGTCACTGGATTTAGAACCAATTTGATTATTCAGGATGATCTTATCTAGAGATCCTTAACTTAATTATATCTGCAAAGACCTTTTCCTTTTTTTCAGATAAGATCACAGTTCTAAATGGACATATTATTATAATTTTTTTGGTGGGCATGATATTTAACTCACTACACAATATACACATGTGTACGTGTGCATATATATGATATACATCATATATGTCACATAATATATATCATATATGTCAAATAATATATTTCATATATACAGTATAAAATCACTTATAGGTATCATATAGATCACATGAATATGATATAATATCATTAATTAAAAACACTGACCTCTCTATAAAAAAATTGGCCAAGTAGAAGACTAGGTAGTTCATTAAAAAAGAAATACCAAATGGTTAACAAAAAATGAAAGCTAGGTTCAAAGCATGAATAATGAAAGAAATGCAAATAAATTCACAAGATACAAATATTTTAACCTATCAAACTGATAGAGATTAGGAATGCCAGTGTTGTTGAGGGTGTATTGCTTCAGGCGTTTTCAAATGCCAAAGGGGAGAATTCTACCTGCTGCAGTCTTTCTGAAAGCAGCGTGGCAGGATGTAACAAAATTTTAAGCAACTGTATAGCTTTTGGCCTTGCAACTATCATTCTGGGAATCTAGATAATTAGCTGTGGATAAAGAGCCACAACATTTAATTAATTATATTAATTATGTATGTTTTATAACATACATAATATACTATACTAATAATTATATTAATTAATATGTTAATTATACTACTAATTATAACAGTGGAAGGAACATTAGACAAGAAAATACTATATAGCCATTAAAATAAAATTTTGGAAGAATATTTAATGACATAAAAAAAATGTTCATATACTGTTAACTTGAAATAAAAATACAAAACTGGATATGCAGTATGATCTCAATTTGTAAAATGAATTCATATATATTTAAATATATATACATTCAAATACTAGAAATACACCATCAAAATATTACCAGAAATAATTTCAAGGTGAGAGAATTATAGGTTATTTAAAAGTTTTTAAAATTTATTTAACCTTGCAAATTATTTTTATAATAAAAACAGTTCTAAAAAGAAGATAACTATTTGGTTGTTCAATCCTGTGGTGGGAAATGGAAATAGATATCTATAACTATTTCATATTTGAATGAGTTATCTCTCTTAAAAATAGTCTGTCAGAAATGTTTAAGTAATAGAATCACAGATTTGTGTAGTTGGATGAGAGTGCTAGAAGTTTCCGGTCCAACTTCTTCATTTATAGATGAGAAGAATGATCCACAAAGAAACTGCCTTTCTCAACCAAAAAAAAAAAAAAAAAGCACAGCTCATGAGAAGCATCTCTGTAGAAGTTCATGGAAAGCTGCTTGTATTAGTCATCTATTGTTGTATAGCAATTACCACAACTTAGTTCCTTAAAACAACATGCATTTACCATCTCACATTTTCTGTGGTCAGGAATCTGGGCACAGCTCACCTGGGTCCTCTGCTTCAGTTTCTAATTAGGCTTTGGTCAGGGTGTTGACCAGGGCTGGGGTCTTACCTGAAGACTTATTTGGGAAAAAAATCTACTTCCAATCTTATGTGGTCATTGGCAGGACTTGGGTATTTCTGATATGTTGGACTGAGGGCCTCGCTTTCTAGTTGACTGTTGGCTGGAGTCTGCTTTCATTTCTTTGCTATGTGGGGCTCTCCAGTATGGCATCTTGCTTCATCAAAGCCAGCAAGAAAGGAAGTCAACTAGCAAGATAGAAGCCACAATCTTATGTAGCCTAGTCTCTGAAGTGACATCTCACCCCCTTTGACATATTATATTAGATAGATACACAAGTCACTACTCTAGCCTACTAGTATCCTAGTGTGGATACTAGGAGAATGATAGGAAACATGGAGGACATCTTAAAATCTGTTTACTACACTGACTCTTAAAATGATGGACAGATGCCATGTTTGTGAGTAACACATCTATATATAAAATTAAATAGCTTAGCCCAGAAGATTACATTTATATCTGTGTATTATCAGTGCTTATTACATAGTAGATGCTCAATATATGCTTGCTTATTCAATTTTTCACTTATTTAACAAATATTTATCTGTGCTAACTAGGTGTCATGTAACTTTTTTTAGGTGTTGGGCTATATCAGTTAACAAAACAAAACCCTTTTCTTCATGGAGTTTATAGTTTAGTGGAGGGAGACAATGTACCCCAAAGAGTCAATATTTTATCTGACATGGAGAATAAACAGAGCAAAAAAGGGTGAATAAGTGGTGGGAGGTGAGTGAATGTGAGGGGGTGCTTTTTAGATGGAGTGATTATCAAAAACTCCATTAAGGAGAATTCTGAGAAGAAACTAAGGGAAGTACAGGAAATGGTCATGAGAACATCTAGAGAAAGAGCTTGTGAGGCCCATGAGAATGTGCTTCTCATATCTCTGACAGCCTGTTTGTAAATGACCAAAAGCCATCTGCTACTCAAATCCATCACTGTTTGCCAGTGACTGAGTATGCCAGGGGTACAAAGGCAGATCATTTTGGGGAGCTAAAGGACCCCTCTGTTTGGCAACCTGGGCTGAAGAGTTCTATTACAGACCTTGCTGAAAGTTTCTTCACTACATTTTAAGATTTTCCTTTCCCAGCCTTCTTTCCTTCTCTTCTCTGCAGGGATCAGACTTGCATTGTGGTTTGGCAGTTCATCCAGGTTCCTCAAGCCCCTACCCCATTTTCCCTCACTGGCTTTTCTTCCAATATTTATCTTGTGTGTCTAATATATCTCTTGCTACTCTGAGGACCCAGACTTACAGTGCTCTGGGCAGAGGTCACACAAGTGCAAAGGCCCTGAGGAGGTTGGCATTTTCAAGAGACATCAAGGAGGTCATCGTGGCTTTCTTGAGTGAAGAAGGGGAAAAGTGGTAGGAGATAAAGTCAGAAATGCATCCAAAGTCCATTCAAGATGCAGAAGAAAAATAATGGGCCTTGTTAATATAAAATTATTTCTAAAGAAGGTCATCAAAGTATTAAACAATGACCTTTGTCTCAATTACAGAATTTAAGGGAAGGGCAATACAAACCCATTGTCTGATAATCTTCTCATTAACAGCACTCAACATCTGTCTAGGTAGTAAATATAAGTAGCCAAGTTCTGGGCCATTAAAAGTTAGATGTAAATCATTGAGGCAACTTATGGGCCTTAGTTCAAAGGGTGTTGCCATTGTATCTGTGAGAGTGACTGCAGTCCAGTGCATTTATGCAAATATAATAGATTTTTAATGAATAATTCTGTTTAATAAGCTAGTTAGACCATTTGATTGTGTACTTGAGAATGATCATAAATGTCTTTTTCTAAAACTATTTTACAGTGCTAATCATGTAACTGTAATAGCACTTAACATGCTAAGCACACAGAAAGCACTGTTTATTTTGTAATTGTTGATGAAGATGAAGAACATTGTCAGTCAGCCATTTACAGGAATCACCAAATTCTACTGAATGGTCCAGGTGAAAATAGACTAGAAACTTTCTGGTGATTTGTGACTTAAATTTCTGTTTCACCACAGGCCATGAGCTTGACCTAGTCTGGACTTCACAGGACTTTTTATGGGGCACTTATACATTTTTACCTCTTCAATCCATGACAGGTTCTCTGCTTAGTTACTGAGAAGCAAAAGATTGGAAAATCCTTTTAAATTTCAGAAACATAGCAGTGCTCAATCAAGCGATAAAACCTTCGGAAATTAGTCTTGAATATTATCGCTCTGTATCAATTGAAGTCAGATGAAGAGCTCTACATTCATCCAAAGTTCTTTTTCACACTAATTAGATCCTCTTCAAAGGTGTAATTACCATTTAAAAATTACTTTGGAGTGCAGGATAGACAATAGATATTTAATGTCTTTTAATGTCTTTCTGTGTTTCTCATATTTCATTGGCATTTTCCTATTTCACCAATGAATCATAGAACTTTCAAGGACTTCTACCCCCACAAGTTAAAATTCTAAACATAAAGTCAGTTCACATGAAAAACTAGATTCAATTACCAGGGAAAGTCTATAATAATTAGACACTTGACTGTATGAATTGTCAGTCTGCTCCACACTCTTCCTTTTGCTGCCACCTTGAGCAGGGACCTGTTTCTGGTCCCAGGGGTGAGCAGCCTTGTAAGTGACAGGAGGTGAAATACAAAGCTTGGCATTGTACTCATTGCCACAGTTTGTGACACAGCTGAGATTCAGACTATAGTTGACCCTTGAATAGCATGGGTCCATTTATACATTAATTTATTTCCAATAAATACTGCTAATGTATTCTTTTCCTTATGATTTTCTTAATATCATTTTCTGTTCTCTAGCTTACTTTACTATAGGAATACAGTATGTAATACATATAAACACAAAATATATTTTAATTGTTTATGTTATCTGTAAAGCTTCCAGTCAACAGTAGGCTATTAGTAGTTAAGTTTTTGGGGAGTCAAAAGTTAAATGGGGACTTTCAGCTTTGAGAGGGTCACAGTTTTCAACCCCTGTGTTGTTCAAGGGTCAACTGCATATCTGTCTGAGAAACCCAACATCTTTGCTCTGCTTCAAGCCATGTTTCTCAGCATCTTGTGCCATTTCAGAAGAATAAGAATGGCATGAAAATGATTTCAAGTTTGTGAGCGTGGCATGGGGAAGGGTGCAAGTTTTGTGGCCAAAGTAAAATACAGTCTGCTCTTCCATGGTTAGAACGAGCTGTCCAGAAGGCAATGAAATCTTTTTCTGGGTGGGCATGGGCACATTTTAGGGACCCTCTGCCTGGAATATTATTTTTTTCTCTCTTTATTTTAATAATTCCAATTCTTGCCTTAGGTTGTATCTGAAGTGCTCCTCCCCAAGAAAGCCCTCCCTTCTCCCTCTCTGGCCCCAGGCCTTTTGCTAGGCCAGGCCATCCCATAGGCTTCTTCTTTGCTGTGTAAGTCAAGATTGCATGTTTTCACATCTTCACGTGAATATCTGACTGAAGTTTGTTCCTCACCCCAGTTCCTACTATACCTTATACTATATAGCTATTATATAGCACAGTGCCTAAGGACAACCACTGGATCTGATATCGCTACTAGTATATCTTCAGAAATACATATAGATTAGATATATGATCTAGATATATAGATATAGATATATAGATAGATATAGATGATATAGATTAGATATAGATATATGTGTATATATGTATACACACATATTATGTATATGTATAAATACATATATATATTTAACTATTATAACATAGGGCCTGTCACAGAGAAGGGAAAAAGTGCTCAATAAACCTTTGTTGGCCCAATGTCTGAGGAAACGTTTTGGAAAGATTGCTCTGACCCTTGTTGCACAGGAGGCCAGCCTCAGGAGCACTCTGGTGTTCTCCAGGGTTCTGGCTGTCCATCTCTAAAGGATTCAGTGAGTGGTCACATGAGGTTTGGGGGTCAGGCACCCTGAAATCCTTTCTTAGTTCTTTTGTTAATGAGGTTTCATACTTTAAGCAAGTCGTTTAACGTCTTTATGTCTCCTCATATATAAAATGTGATTGTCAACATCTACTTTATTTGCCAAGTTATCCTTTTATGCAAAGGACTTTAAAGGTCAAGATCATATTGGTGTGATCTAGAGTATATCTTGTAAAAAGGAGTGGAGTGAATTATACCAGTTCCTTACTCCCATACACAGTGGATTCCTAGAAATGTACTTGAAAGCTGAAAAATAGTAAGTTTATAGGAGTTACATTTCCAGAGAATTAAAAATATATTTTAACATTCCTGATACTGGTTCAATATGGGCTGCCTCTCTTAAATTTAGATATCCCACAAGGTCGGTAAGACCTTCCTGTGTGTCCAGCATAGAGAGCCACCAACACCTTCTACTCCTTTGTCATAGCAGCCAAGGCATTTACTACTAATCTTTAGGAAGCTCTGGGTAGTTGGAAAAGGTACAGTAAGAAACAAGGGAGGGGTGCCACCTATGGAAGATCACAAAAATGACTTTAATTCTTTGCTCCTCCTTAAATCTAAAATATTTTGCCATGTAATTTTATAGAGCCCTCCAGTTTGAATTTAGGTTTAGCCATATATATTAGTCAAAATTCTCCAGAGAGATAGTTTATACCAGCCTCTATAATTGAATGAGCCAATTCCTTACACTCACTCTTTCTCTCTCTCCCTTTCTCTCCCCCATCTCTCGCTCTCTTTCTGTGTGTGTGTGTGTGTATGTATGTATGTATGTAACACATATATGTAAGTTAACATATAAAATTAATGATCAGAACATGTGATTTGCTTTGACGAATGGAATGTTGGCAAATGTGATACAACCAGTGCTTTAAAAAACCCTTGGCATATTGGACTAGTTTGCCTTCTGAGCCTCTGCTTCATTATGAGAATATTTCCAGGCTAGAGTGCTAGCTGATAAGAGATACATGAAGTAGAACTAAGTCATTTCAGTTGTCCCAGCTGAACTTATCTTAGATCTGTTGGCAGCCTGCTGACCCTCAGGCCAGTAAAGATAGGTAGAGCCTCTTAGCTCAGCACTCACCCACATCAGCAAGGAAAGACCATTGTAACATGCCACTGAGGTTCTGTGATTGTTTGTTATACAGCATTATTTTGGCATCAATAACTGATACACCATAAAAGGCCATGTAAGTAAGACACTTACATGCACACACAATCTTTGCAAAACTTCCCAACTGACTGCCTGTTTCACTGTACCACTCGGAATACCCTGCTGCTGGTGACAAGTCCGGAGTGCATCTACAACAGCTGGGGACAGGAGGGATGGTCTCCTTTGGATAGAGAAATTAAACTAATTATTATGATTTAAAATGTAAGATTGTATTTTAAAAAAAACTTTTCTTAGTAAATAGAGCCTCCTGCCATGTTGACCGAGACCAGGATTTATATCGTGGTACGTAGGGAGGGAGGTGGTTTTACCAGTGGTGGTGATAATGTTTGAGATGCTGAAGGTGACATCTAAAAGGCAGCCCAGAAGTGTCCAAGTATAATAGATGTGAAAACTCTAATTGTATGAAAGTCTAATGCCTATATAGGTGGAATAACAGGCTACCAATCCTTTTTCCCTTAGATGCAGATGGCCAAGGATTAAACTGAGTTTTCACTCAGATGGCCCCTCTTGTCCTTTTGCTCTTTATTTATTTCCTGAAAGTAGGAGGCAGTCAAACCCTACTCTCCATAATTATAGGTCACTTATTCTCTGAGACCCTGCCTATGCCATCTGCCTGAATTTCTCCAACTGGGGAAACGTACACCAGGACATAATCTGAAGTAAACCTACCTGTTTTGGGAAAGGTGTGGGTTTTGGCAAGAGTGAATGGAGATTTGAATATATATTTCGGAAATAGGTTAAGACCAGGGAAGGCAAGTTAGAAACTTCATTGTTACCTACATGAACTCTGGACTAGTCCTCCCCACCAGGGTGCTTTAGCTGTCTTGCCCTAATGTTAGTCTCTCCCATTACATCAGCTTACATATACTACTTGCCTTGTGTTACAACTAGTAGGGCCCACAAAGGAGGAGGAGTAACAAACTCATATCAAATTCTCTGCTTTTACCTGTGGAGGGGGCTGATCTTGAATATTTCAGCAGTGTTCTTCAGAAAAGTAAGAAGGGCAGGTAGTGTGGAATGGGAGAAGAGATCTGAAGTTTTACTTCACAGAATTTGAATACCCAACCCCTGGTCAGAGTCATCCTAGTCAGCATAGGCTGTTTTACTGTGGAATAAAGAACCCTAATATCTTGATGCTTTAACCCTAAAGCTATTTCTCATTCATGCTAATTAGCTGACATTCATCAACAGGGACTCTGTTCCACATAGTCACTCAGGAATGCAGGCTGATAAATGCACCATCTCAACACATGCTCTCATGACCACTGTGGCAGGATAGAAAACATGGTGATTCCTTCTTTGGCCCTTTGCCTGGAATTGACATATGCCACTTCTATACATGATTCATGCCTAACTTGTTTAATCGACAGCCTGGCTTCACAGGGATGGGTGTTCTAATTAACTTTTATAGCTTTTGTAATCAATGACTTAACATTCATTAATAGGACTATACTAGTGAGTCAAGTTGATTAAAGCTCCTCTGTGGTCTGACTTCTGAGGGGTCAAATAAGTTAAATTACCAACCCTTTGATCACAAACTCCAACATCTGTGTTTCACTTCCTACCCAATAGGGGATATCTCCACCTAACAACTTCCCAGAACTATAGTCATAAAGCCTTTTAGCCATGCTTCCCTCACTTTTTCTGCCTCATGACAGATCACGTGACTCTGCAGTATGTGGCATGTCCCATTTTCTTAGGAACTGCAGATAATCAACTCTTCTTTCAAAAACAGTTGTGTTTGTATCTGTCACCTTACCATACCTGATAGAAATAAATCCCAGGTATAAATCTTGAAACATGAGGAATGGCACCTTATTACATAACTGAAAAGAGGAATGAAATATCTGTAGAACCCACTAAAGGCCAACACACTTCATTAACACTGTACTCCAGGCACACTACCTGATCTCGTCTCACATTTGCTTCATTCTATGACCTTAGTTTGCCACACATGGCATGAGAAGGCCATGGGAAAAGTGGCTCTTTTAACTACTCTGCTACTTTGACTTTTCCTTATAAACAGAAAGCACTGTATTTATTAGCTTTTAGTGTTCTGTGAAATGGGGTAGGATGCATGATATTATTTATCATCCTTTGAAAAAGAGAAAACTGGGACACAGAGATGATCTTGTCCTACAATCACATGGCTACCCAATGCTAGGTTTGTCTGAAGACTCAGGTCTTATACTGGTATCTTTACAAAATCATGGTGCCGGGAGCTTAACATTTCATTTTAATCCGAAAGACTCCCAGTGTCTAATGACCAGAAAGTCCAGGTTATTCCCCCCTAAATTGGTTGAGATAGCACTGGTAAATACTGAATTATTTTTTGAAACAAAAATTCATGATACAAGAGTACGACATTTCTCTAAGCTTTGAGCTAAACTGAGAAAAACTTCACATTGATTTTGAGTTTCGGAGGAATTGGGAAAAGTCTTCACAGGCTTATTCCAGAACCCCCATTTCAGTAGAGATCTCAGAACCCTTCAGGACACACATTCCAAGGATAGCATGTTGTCAGTAACAGAAAAAGCATAACAATGAGCAAACCAGCTGTCCACAGAAGAGAGTGGTCTCAAATATTTGGCAACGCTCCCTGTCTGTGAAACTCCCTCTTTAAGCTTGGATGGTTTTGCTTGTTGCACAGTGTGCATGTATCTTGATGTTATAGACTTCACCAGGGTGAGTTGGGTTCTCTTCCCAACTCCTGCAGCTTGGCTTATGCTGCTCAGGAGTCCCCTATAAACCCAGCATCTGGTTTCCTTCTGGGAGGCTTTCAGCCCTGCTGGAAGAACCAGAGGCTGGGGAAAGAATGACAAGAATAGGATCCACAGGGCTCTCATTCTTAGGGGAAAAGCAACATGACCTTGGCCTGGTGGATTTGTTCCTGAGAAGCTGAAGTAGAGATCCCGTTGCTTTCTATAAGGGGTTTGGACAAACCGTGATGATAGTGTTGGAAGAAAACCTTTTGAACACTGTGAAAATCCATATTATGAACAAAAGAAGCCTTTTGTATGCTTTGTATGCCCCCTACAAAGTATATTCAATAAATAACTGCATGCTGTTCTGCTTTCCAAAAAATGAAATGACTGGAATTCTTAATACAATTTCTGTGATTTCCTGTGAGAGTTGATATACACTTTCTACTAAGTTCAAGGAACCATTTTCCTCTAATTGTTTTTAATATTTCTTCATATTGTTAGCATCTTTCAGACAAGCATTGGCAGATTGCTTTCCGGAGAGGGAATAGAATAAAATTTCATAATTTAATCTTTAAAAAGGATAAGAAAAAGAAGTCAAAAAAATTCAAATGTTGAAGCCCTAACCTTCAGCATAATGAATTTAGATATGGGACCTTTGAGAGGTAATTGAATTTAGATGAGGATGGTGCACTCATAATGGGTTTAGTGCCCTTGTAAGAAGAGGAAGATACATAAGGGCATTCTTTCTCTGCACATGCATCCAGCGAAGAGATCATGTGAGCATACAGGGAAATGGCAGCTATCCTCAAACTGGGAAGGGGTCCCTTACCAAGAACCCAAATCTGCCAGCTCCCTGATCTTGGACTTCCAAGATTTCGGAAATGTGACAAATTAAAGCCTGTTGTTTAAGCCACACAGTCTATGGTATTTCATTATGGCAGCCTAAGCTAAGAAAGATCCTAACCTGGGGACGGTTTTCAATGGACTTTATTATAGCCCTTCCAACATAGTGAAGTGTGAGTTTATCTTCATCCCTACAGAAAAAAATATAGTGGGATCTGAAAACCTAGGACATTTATCTCAAAATCCTAAATGTTCCAGAAGCAGCCATCTATTCTCTGAACCCTTATTACATCTTTATTCTTTCTAATACAGATTTAAAAAATCGTTTTATAGATCACTCTTGATTTCATGAATTTAAAAGGTGATACTTAGAGGAATATAGTGAAAGGAAAAGTTCTTTAGACAGATACTTTTCTCTAATACCTGAAAAATTGCAGGATAATTAGGTGGATTATCTTTTGATCTGCTTTGTTACAAGTATTCTCAGGCCTGAAAGTAAATTGGTTTCTTGAAAGACCTCATTTAACTCTAATGATAGGACTTCAGAGGGTATACACTGCATCTGAAAGGCTGAGGGGTACCCTAATTATTTAGGTCAGATTCTAGGTAGCCTCAAACTCAGCACTCTACACACCTATGCCATTAGCCACATTTTCTTGAGCACTGTGAATTCCTTTCCTGAGTTAGGTTCAAGCAAATGACACTTGCCAAATCTTGTGGTTTGTTTCTGTCACTGAGTAGCCAGGGTCCTCCCATTGCTTTTTGTCCTCACTCACAGCTTTCGTCATTTCTAGCTTCCTTCTCACCTGCCTGCTCACCTCCAGGGTGGCTTCTCTTCAGTTGTTTCTTAAGAGGTAGCTGCTGCCAAATCTTTCTTGCTTCATCAGGAGATTATGACAGTCTCTCGATGCTTTCTGAATCAAGACTCCAGTTCTGGTTTGTTGTAAAGCTCTTCCCTGACCTTGCCAGGTAGTCTCGCTTCCCTTAGTCCTTTTAGTCTTCAAATCATAACCTATTATTGTGGTTCCTTTGTTTAAAGCCAGGCAGCATGTGATGGTGAAACATACATTAGCCTGGGAGGCAAGACAACTGGTTTCTAGTTTCAACTTGGAAAATACCAGGCTGTATGGCTTTGGGAAAGCAACTTAAGCTCCTTGGGTTAGGAGCTATTTCTAGCAATTGTCATGAAGAGATTTCTGATCAGTCAACAAAGTGGTTGGTTCTGAGCATAAGGACTAAGTGGGGGCTGGAATTGTACAGCCTCAAAGCTTATTTTTTCCAGGGAACTTTTAATGAACCTCCAGGAAGAAAGTATTACGGTCATATAGTCTCTGGTCTGGTAGCTGGTGCAACGGTGGTGTCGATGTTTGCCAAATGAATTCTCTATATGTAATCCAGATATCAACTGGGATTTCCCTCTTCCTATGATCTAGATTAGGGGCCTCACAAGCTTGCCATTTCCTGTAGATGTTTAGTTTATGATTCATATCACTTTCTTATGTGTGCTAACCTTGTTTCACACGGCATCAACCCAGATATAAAATTCTACCTCTTTCTTGAATTTATACTTAAAACCATGCTCACCCAAGGCAATATACATGGAGATTTGAAAGGGATGTAGTGTGATTTACATTGCAGAAATGCAAACAATTTTTAGGTGAATAATATTAGATGCCCCTAGTCTTACATGTCTCCCTCACTCAACCCCACTAGCCCCAGGCTGTATGTTTTATATCTCTAAGATGGAACTTGATAAAAGGGGCTATTTTTCTCCATAAACAAAGCCCATTAAAATGATTTTGAAATCTTCTAAAATATGATCTAAGAAACATTTATTTTAGAAAACTCATTTGTTTACTTATTTATTTTTTTGTTTATTGATTTTAGGTTTCCTTAATTTGGTGTCTATAGAAGGAATTATGAAAGCAATTCAGTATTGCCACCTTCTCCCCACACACCCAAAACAAACAAATGAAGGAATTCCCCAGGTAACTGAAGCAAATGTTTTTGCATGTGAATTATCTAGTTTTCAAAGTCAGCCATTTGGCCACTTGTGGCCATTTGGAGGTCTAGCCTTTGTGTTTTGAGTACCGCTAATTCTAGCATGGTCCTTCTAAAGAGGGAAAGTAGCTAGTCAGTGAAGAAGAGTCAAACCACACAATCTTACATTTTACAAGAATGTTCCCAAGCTCAGCCTAGACCAGTTAGTAACTAGAATATAAGCTAGAATATACACACATGTACCCACAAACACACACAAAACTGACTTTTTTTCTTCATTCATTCATTCATTCATTTATTCATTCATTTATTTATTTAACAAACCCTTTATAATTTCTGGTCACGAAGTGGGATGTGTGGAGTTTTTTCCCAATCATCCAAACAATTCTCAAACACCAACTGGGTGTCCTGCAATTCAACTCAATTCTGACATCATCTGTCCAGGGATAACATCAGATGCCACAGGTTCACTGCCCTTCGAACATTCACTGATCTTCCAGGTATGCGAAGAGTCCAAACTTTCTTCTATTCTGGCTGTTTTTTGTCCATGCTCTTTTCTTAGCGTCAACTTTGCCTTCCCCCGCATCCCTGCTCTGGAATTTCAGTGAAGAATTCTTCACTCTTTAGCCTTGAGAGGCCTTTCCTTGAGCCTCCCTACTATTCTCTGTTAATGCTCTTTTTATTTTCTACATAGCATTTTTTGGCCGATTTTTATTTATTACTGGTCTATTCAACGCTTATTTCTTCTTTTTGCTTTGTTTCTCTCATTAGAAAATAAACAATGAGAGGGCAGGGCTTGGCTTGGCTTGTTTCTTATTGTGTATTCAATACCCTTATCTGATAGGCACTTAATGAACATAAATAAAAATATTAAATATTGTGAATTACAATATATTTAGTTGTTTCTTCACATAGTTTTATCATGTAATTGGCATAAGCTTGTGTGTATGTGTGTGTGCGTGTGTGTGTGTGTGTGTGTGTGTGTGATGTGTGTTTGGGTTACCTTGTCAAAGCGTTATCCATGAGATAATTTGGTCAGTGTATTATTCAGTGTTCTCTAGAGAAATGGAATCAGTAAGATATTTTGAGGGATTCTAGTAAAAGTAACAGGGGAATGAGGACAGGTTGGCCATGGAACTGCAGACAGATGTACCCAATGTGTCTACTCTGATCCTATACTTTTGTACCTTCTGAAAAATAGAGGCAAACAGAGGCAGTAACAGCAATGCTCTCAGCCACTGCGCAGGACCCTCTTTACTTTGTTTCCAACCTGCCCTGGTTATGTTCTCTTTTCTACCAGTGCTCAGCCTTGGATTCACCCACCATTTTTAGTAACATCCCTGACTTTGGTCTTGATGCTTGTCTTTGGCTCTGATGCAGCCTTACCTAACCAGATATGACTCGGATAGAGTCACTCTTGTTTTATTTAGTCCAGATCACCATGAATAGTGCTCCCTGCCCTAGTTCTAGCTCCTGGCTGGGCCTACTCAGCATCCTTCACAATTCAGCCTGGAATGGCTCCTTTTTGGGTGTCTGCCAGGGCATAGGTATCTACCAAATACTTCATCCAGAGGAAGCTGAAAGGAAAGCTGAGTGAGCCTCTCATTTGAATACATGTTTTTCTAGGGCGAGCTGTTCTTTATTCATATTGTGCTCATAATATAAGAAGGAAAATGCCTATATTGTGCCAGGCACTGTGTTAAGTGCTGTATTTATATAGATCCACTAAGTTGCTTTTGCTCTTCTGAGAAAAATAGTTGACTTTCATACCTGCAAAGCCATTTCACAGTTTGGTACTAAACGCCCATAAAAACAATATTTGGAGTCAGTGAAATGAGAAGTCTTGCAAATATCTTAGGAGATAAATTAGCTACAGTGTGAGAGATCACTTTGCATGGTACTTCATTTTTGTGTTGTAGGCTTTCACTAACTTGATTCCATTACAGTGCTGAATTAGGAAATAAGCCAAAGGCACAAATAGCTGTTAAAAAGTTTTGTTCTGTTGAATGTTTTGGAATTTGGATGTTTAACAAGAGTTTACAAAATTGTGTAAAATTTCCTTTTTTTTTTTTTCATTTTATTTACTTCACATGGTTTTTTCCTTTCTGTTTCATTGGGTTTTATTTTCAACCCTGAAGTTCAAACTAGACCACCCAGCTCTGTTCTTAACTGGAACTTCCAGGAACAAATGACTCTATGATAGAGGCTTACTCTGTTCTGGAGACCCCACTGTGCATAAGGAGACTCCTTCCATGCCCACAACTCCCCCCCACCGCAGCCCTGCAGCATGTTAGAAATAAAGGGAATAAAGCAGACAGCCAGAGAAAGTGGAGAAACTGCAGGCCTGGACCCAACCAAACTGGAAAACATCCAAGGAAGGTGGGTGGCATCGGGAGGTGATGGAAAAGGAAGAATGTGAAAGAGTCTCCTGGGGTTGTACAAAGCTCCAAAAATTAAAGCATAGGCTGAGCTGTGGCCTGTGAGTTAATTATGTATACAGAAGTGTTTTGCTGGAGGAAAGGCCTGAGGACCGGTTTGGTTTTCTGTGTCTTAAGTAGATTTGGACTATTGATGTTCTTTTCAACTATTAAACAGTTTTATTTTTTTCCTTTCAATGCTGATATTCACTTAGATTTTTAATTCTTGTTGTATTTAGAGAAAAGAGGAATAAATAAATCCTTCTACTGAAAATTTTATCAGTGATTTAAATCTATATTATAGTAATGTGAAATTTTGAAAGAAATTTATTTATGCTTTAATTCTTTTTATGTGAATTTATCTTAAACTAAATTTAGGTGACAATCACCTCTTGAACTGTCTCTTGTTCTCTACAGGACATGTGGTTTCTTGCCTTCAGTTCAGATTCATTTGCCCAAATTTTAACTCTTTGCCTCCCCATTAATTATCTTCTCACTTTCTAACTTCTTCCAGTGATACCATTATTTTCTGTAACTTAGATTCGAAAATTTAAGGTACTTCTGATTTCTGTCTGCTGTATATCTACCATGTGTCTGAGTTATTAAATCTTGTTAGCTTATCTTTCATGCCCTGCCTGTGGTTTTTATTTCCACAGCATCATTTTTGATTATTATTTTCGTAACTGCACGTGTATTAGTGTTGCTTTAGTTTTTTTCTCACATATTTAAAAAAATTGATCCAATAGCTTTTTTACACAATGAGCAATATTTCCCTCATTTTACAGATGAATATAATGAGACATGGGATTTAATGGACTTGTCCAAATTCACACAGACAGTTAAGTATTGAAACTAGGAGGAATACCCTGTGCTAAAAGCTAAAAGCTGAATAGACATATTAAACATTTTAAGAGTTTATTTTATCAAAAATAAATTTGAATTGCACAGTATTCAATCTAGCAGATAAAAAAGGAGCTCTGAGGTGCTCTACAAAGCAAAAGGGAGAAGGAACAAGAAAATCATACTGGGCAAAAAAGCTGTTTTCATGAAGTTGCTTTCCTTTAGGGCAGTGGTCCCCAACCTTTTTGGCACCAGGGACCAGTGCTACTGTGAGAATCTAATGCCTTATGGTCTGAGGTGGAACTGAGGCGGTGATGCTAGCGCTGGGGAGTGGCTGCAAGTACAGGTGGAGCTTGGCTTACCCACCTGCTGTTTACCTCCTGCTGTGTAGCCTGGTTCCTAACAGGCTACTGACTGGTACCCATGGGACTTGGGGATCCCTGCTTTAGGATATGGAAGAGGTCTATCACACAGTTGACTTAACGAGTGCTGATCAGGTGATTTCTGATTGAGTGGTTTAAGACTCTATTTCTGGGAGAGCTAAAACTATAAGTCTTGATTCTATGATATGGGGCTTAGCACAAATGACTACATTTTGGGTCTGTTGTCTTTTTTTTTTTTTAACACTAGTTCTCTTGAAAGTCACCTGCTGATTTCTGTGCACACCGTTCATACTCTTCTCTGTTCATAGCCAGGAGCTGTCAAAAAAGATGTTTATATTTTAAAAGGAAAAGTTAAAGCACCTTAGTTGGCATTAAATATTCTCTCCAATCTTTCTAATTTTCTTAGATGGTTTTCTCTTTATTATTTTAAGTTACTTGAAACTCTGTTTCAACTAGTTTAGTCTAATTCTTTGTTCTCTGCACACATCTCCTGGAAGCTTTTGATTATATGGTTCCCTTTGCCTTTCTCCTGCTCGATTCCATATTTTTCATGTAGCTTTCCCTGTCTGCTCATTTGGATCATATGCTGCTTTGTAAAATGTATGCAGAGATTCATTAGATGCTCTGTAAAATGTTTCTTCTTGGAAGCATGCAAAGACTGTTTCCTAGCCTCCTGGAAGGTCATATTGGGAGCAAATGACTCTGTTCTGCAAATGGTCTGTAGGTGAAATTGATATACGCCACTTCCAGGTTGACCATAAAATACCACTCTCTTTTCCTTCTGTGGTGACTTAGGAAGTTACGTGTTCCAGATGGCATAGTTATAACAAAGAAGCAGCTCAGATCTCTGAGTCACTGCTTGAAAGAAAGCCACCAACTACACGAAAAAGACATGCATTTTTACTGTGTTAAGTCGCTGAGATTTTGAGGTCATTTGTTACAGCAGTTAGTGAGCATTGCCCTGACTAATCCAGCATGCTGGCTTTGATTGACATATGTATATCTTGATATCCCCATCCAGATTTTAGAGTTGAGGCTAGGGATACCATTTACTTCTTTCCTTTTCTTCACTTGCCATTCCTTTCCTTCTTTCTTTTCCTTCCCTCCATACTTTTCTCCATTCTCATTTAATCTTAATTGAGATTCTACCAGGTGATAGATTCTGGTGATTACAGAGATTTGATAAAATCTGATCTGGGGTCTCAAGAAAGTAACTTGTTTAGTAAGGCTCTTATAGTCTAGTAGTTCTTTACAATTTAACTATTTTATTTCTCAATAAAACTCAACTCAGTTGTGTAGACATAAAAGATCCTCAGCAACTAGTCATCGAACGCGTGTAGCAACTTCACTGTTTCTCACTGATCTTCACTGATCTTGAATGACATTGTAGGAATGCTGAGCCAGAGAAAAAATTTATTTTATGATCAAATAGCACGAGATGGTTCTTGGTTGGGTAATACAGTTAAACTCCTATAGCCCTACAGGGTAAAACACAGAGAAATGACCGGTCATCTTGATTTAAAGAGTGAACTTGGATGAGTAGTGCACATTATTTCCATAGCAAAGAACCATTCTGGGGGTTCTGACTTTGTAATCTGTGAATTCCTAACTCTCTGGCTATCTGATGGTATGTATCTCCTTGTTTTCATCAATCGCCAGTTGGATTCTTCCAAAGCACCATGTGACTCTGCATTTGGCCATTGTTTTAGGCTGCATACTTTTGCTCTGGACTGATTTTCCATCATTATGATGTCAGACTCCATTTTTACACTGGTGATACAGTTCTAGCTGCCTTTGATTTTTGGCATCTTTTGTCTTTCTTCGTCTGGCAGGCATTAAATCATTAATGTTTTAAAATCACATGCAGCTGAAACTTTGTAAAACAGAATTTCTAGTGACGAGCTCCTTAAAATTATAAAGACAATCTACTTCTCTCTTTTTCTGGCCTTTGCTGACCTCCAATTTCACTTTAAATAGGTATGAAGAGGGTTATCTTTGATTGATAATTGTTCTTCATAATTGCATATGTTTGGAAATCTGTCTTTTATCACAGAAATCTTGCTAGAATATAGGTATTTCTCTCCATCACTGATATGTGAAGATTTTCAGTCATGATTTATATCTTTCAGATTAAATTACTGGAAAACATGGCCCTTCCTGAAGGCTGGCTATCTCCACAGAAAAATAGTCCTGACTTTGCTACTTGGTTTTTGACACCCACAATACATCATGGCACTGCTTGCTTGCTAATTAGCAGCTGCTTCCCTGGTCTTGTTTCCCCACTATGGGGATTTTTGCACAACTTTCTTTCAAGTCAAATTTCCATTTTACCTTACCAAACATCTTAACTGCTCTGAAGGCAGTCTATCTTTCACTGAGAGGACAGTGCTGAAAACCCTACAGGAATATCAGAGTGGCTCTTTTATTGCATTTAGAAGAGTCCATCCAAAAAAAAAAAAAAATGGGCAAGAAACAAACCATTATGAGATTCATATATACCAGGTGACAAGCACAAGGTTATCCTTTGATTATCTCAATTAATTCTTATTACAACTGCATGAGCTGAAATCAGATGATGAGAAAACTGATTAATAAGTAAGAGACTAAATAACTTGCTCTAGTCTGCATAGCTAAAAAGCAGCAGATCTGGACATAGACACAGATATGTCTGACTCTGAAATTCTGATTTTGGTCATTATAAGAAAATTCTAATGTAAATACTAACATGGATTCTAATACTAACACAAGTACTCATCGAAATGATAAAAAACATTGGAAACAACTTACAACTAGGAAAATGCAGATATAATTTGTGATGTGATATAACAGATTTGGGAAGCTATTCCTAATAATATCTATATTTATCTTGGGTATAAGTTTTATAGGAATATAAGCACATTGTTACATTATTTATCGTTACACAGACAGTAGTGCATAATTTAGTGGGCTTGGTTCCAATCAATTTGTGAGGCTATGCCAAGCCTGTGATTGGTGGTGGAGAGTCAGGAATGTGAACACAGTGCTAAAAAAGGAGAAAGAAAGGAGAAAGAATAAATGTGGGGAGAGGGAAACAGAGGGGAAGTAGCTACATGTTTTGCCCTCCTGAGGCAGGATAGTTAGCCTAGGGATGTTCCCCCTCCTCTCCAAGATACCTAAAGCTCTGGAGTTTTTCCTTAATCCCTTACTTAGCCCTTTCCCTGCAGCTCCAGAATTTCTCCTTTGGCCTTTATTCAGCCCTCTCCCTGTTTTGACTTCGAGCATGAGACTCCAGCATGAAAAAGAAGCCAAGGCTGGGAGACAAGATAGATAGCTTTGGGCTGCCCCCTCCCCTCCTTGTGGCTTGAGAAACTAGCTAAAAATGAGAGGCAGGATGGATAGCCTTGGGACATTCCCCCCTTCCAGGATAAGGCTCCAAAGTCTTTTCTTTGTTAGTATTCAGCTCTGGATATCATTATAATATCACCTGCATTGCAAGCACCACATCTCCAGGCATCCCCCCAACCCAAGAAAACAAAAGCCTGTAATCCAGACAGCTTCCAGCAACTTGCTCTCCAAGCTCCACCCTCCCATCTCTTAAGTGCTCACCTTCACTTTAATAAAACCTTTTTGCTTGCTGTTTGTCTTGTCCTTGAATTCTGCCTCACTGCATTTAAGACAAGAACCTGGTCATCAGAGCGGCAGGTCGGGGGCCCTTGTTGGATTCCTGCTTTGTGGAGCTATCCAGCATCATTCCTACCCTGCTGGGTCCTGGAGGCCATGCAAAATGGGAAGTAGAAACGTCTTTAAAAGAACACCAAGGAAAGAATGAGGCAACACAACCCCTGCTATTGATGGGTTTAAAATGTATCACAGCTCTGCATGGAAAATAGTACTTCATTATGAGAAAGCCTCCTCTTTTATTGATAATTTTCATTCTTTTCCAATTTTATGTAATAAATACAGCTCCAAATGACTTTCCCTTATCTGCCATTTAAAATCTTTTGTGTCAGAATATATGTCACTTTCCTTCCCAATAGCCACCTTCCCAAGGCCCCCACCAATTGCCATTTGGGAGTGCTTGGTTAAGTCATATAAAATCTTTGTGTTTATGCTTTTCTCCTATTTTATAGAAATACTACATAAGCTATGATACACACACACACACACACACACATATGGTAATTATACTTAGAGACATACACACTTATAGTATTAAATATAAAAAGCATCTTGGCTTCTGTAAATGAAGAGCACTTTACTGGAATATAAAATTTCTCATTTGTAGAGTTTGAGTGCTTGTAGCATGTGGGGTGAACCTACTTTTCTGATTGTGTGTTAACTCTCAGTACTAATGCTTTTTTTTCCAACTAATTTTGATTGACATTTTTAAAACTATATTATATACTTTTCCACCTTTGTAAATAGGAAAATCTAAACTTATCGTGATGTTTCAGGTCTACCACTATCATTTATAATCTGTACTTTAGATGTGGATTTTTGGCTGCGTCAGTTATTCCACGTTCCTTTAAATAACTTCTGAATTATTTCTTTTCATTTACCTTTCTTATAAAAGTGGAATTTAGAATGAGCAGCCGCATGGCTTCCTGGGGATATTTTTAGCAACCTAAATAACTATGGACTCAAAGGGTGAAGTAGTCTTCTAAATCGTCTCCTTGTGCTTAATTCTACAATGTTTCTGTGTTTTTAGAATCAGTCATACTTGTGCAGCCATCACAACTTCTCATTTCATTGTTATCATCATCACAGTGCTATGTTACTTGCTTTATTTCCCTCTGACAACTCCCTTGGCTAATTTTTCTCCTCTCTGTATTAAATACGTCTTTGTTTCTCATTTTGTTCCTCAATTGGTTCTCAGTACTTCTCCCTTGAGCCCACATATTCTTTTATTTTTGTAGATTTTTGATAAAGAATTTCTTCTGGAGCCTTAATATCATTGTCTTATGTAGTACCATCTGTTTCTTCATTTGTGGATGAAATGCTAGCCCACTGTAATTCTTTACAGGTCAGTCTGCCTGCAGGGTCTGGTTTTCTAGCAGTGAACATTAAGAGTAAGAGTCAGAGGGTTTTTTTGTCTTCCCATTATCTCATTGTCTTTATGCAATAGACATTTTCCTTGGTCCAAGAGTTTGAGAAGAGAACTTTCTCCCTCTCCCTCTCCCTTTCCCTCCCTCCCTCTCCCCCTCTCTCTCACCTCCTGTCCCTTCACTCTAACCAGTTTCATTTGGCTAGAACCCCCTTTCCTAATTGATCTGAAATGATATAAGCTGTGTTAGTGGCTATATGAGCATGTGGCCTTAGAAATTTCTGTTATGACAGTTTGTAGCCATTTCTCAGAGGCAAAGATTGTTTTGTACTAGAAATACAGACCACTTTCTATTATGTGCATTTTTACAATTTAATTCTTAGAGCACTTTACTCCTTAGGGGAGTAGCTAATATGAGCATTAATAGAGGCATATCAATCTCACATTAAGCTTATATATGACATCCTTTCGAATCAGGACTAGACTATAAGGCTTTCAAGAACTCTACTGTGTCACTTGTTGTGATGCTCAAAAATGTTTCTGAGGCTGTGATATCTTTTGTACTCTATAATCTACTCATATTCTCCCTGTGATTTCCCTTGAGAAAACTTTCTGTGACTTTGTTCTCAAAGATGCTGAACTACAAAATATACTTTTTTTGTAATTTGCCACAACACATAATTGCAGGTCCTTCTGAGAGCCTGGAGAAAATTTTTTTCCTTTTTTTTATTTTTTATTTTTGTACTGATATTTTGCAAAAGAAGCAAGTAGAGTCTCCAACCCCAATTTTGAATCTATTGCCAAAAGAAGAGCCAAATGACAGAATGGACCATCAAACCCTAGTATTTTCTTTCATTTTATTCTTTACTAAATGTTTCTGTGCACAGAGAATAAAGGGCTCTGAGACAGATGAAGGCAGCAAGAAGCTCACTGTGCTCATGGAGACCTTGATTGTTTCCTTGTGCTCTTTTTGGCTGTGGGAAACACCTTCTCTCAGATGAAGTCTCAGGTTTGAAAGATAGCAGTGCCAGGTCTGTCTCCACCACCTGGCTTTCTCTGGATTAACACATATTGTTAGTGTTGAGATGACATATTTCAAACCTTTATTTTTATTTTCTGCTTCCTTTTATTGCCAAGTCATTAAAAGTGTGTGTGTGTGTGTGTGTGTGTGTGTGTGTGTGTTTGCGTGCACACACGCATACACACATAGGATAAGGGCTCAGGGGAAGTTAGTTAGGACAAGGGAGCAAAGAAATCCAAGACTCTGAATTTAGGACTCAAGAATGTTTTGGGTAAGAAGTTCTTTTCTTTTCTCCTTCTTCTTCTTTTTTTTTTTTTTTTTTTTTTTTGCCGAAGGAAATACTTGATTGTTTGCAGTTCTTTTAAAATACTCTATTTTCTTCTTCTTTAAGCATTGAGTAAAGTTTTGGCAGTTATATTCAGCAAAAGAACATGATTGTAATCAGCAAACTTATAGCTACAGCTATAGCTTGGGGGAAGAAAAAAATAATGTATGAAAGAAGTTAACCGGAGTATACTTCTAATTCATCAGTAATATTTAATCAAACTAAGTATCTGATTAACAAATTAACCATGTTAAAAATATTTTAATATGCCATCAAGGTGATGGTGTCCAAAGGTATAGGTGACATCTTATATCAACCAATCAGCTCTTTATATTATTGGTCAGCCATAGAATTGATTTTCATTGGTTATATAGCTTTATGAACGAAAACCATTCCTCTGAGGTATGAAGGCACAATAAGAAGAATATTTCTATACAGTACTGAATCAAATCTTCTGGTCTATTCAACAGAGCACTTTCAGAACAGCTATATTTTCAGAACTTTAGGTATCTAAGGCCAAGCATTGAGGCTGATTATACCTTTAATTTGTTTTTGTCTGTAGTTTGGCTAAGTTGCCACAGATAAGCAGTGATACTTTGAGTCTTGTTTGTTTCATATACTAACGCATATGCTTTTAAGGTCTTAGTTTTAATCTCTTTACCAATAGAAACAAAGATATTCTTTCCATATTTAAAATTAAAACTGAAATGTAATTCCTCATCAAAGTATATAAGCATGATAATCTTAATAATTAATTAAAATCCTTCAAATTTAGAAATTTTACAACTGAAAGTGAACTTGAAAATCTTATCTCAGCTGCTCATTTTAAAGGTGAAAATAATATAGTTAACACTATGTATCACTTAATATTCTGCTGTCAGTGTTTTATATATACCAACTCATTTAGTTATTTTTTATAACTTAATGAGGTAGTTATCCCCATTTTATAGATAGACACTCAGGCCTGGAGAGGATCGTTTATCATCTATGGTCAAAGAGATGGAAGATTGCGGGACCAGAATGTAAACTCAGAGAGTCTGCCTCCGGAAGTCACATCCCTAACCATTTTCTACCACCTTGGAGGAAACCAGAACACAGGGAAATAAAAGGCTTGTCAAGGTCACATATTAGTTGGTGGCAGCAATTGCATTATATATCAAAAATGTGTAAAAAACAAAATATAAATTAAAAAACACATGGGTATACTGGTTCTTTTTCTTTTAGGTAAATTTTTACCATATTTGATTCTTATTTCAGCATGAATCTTGTGCATAGACTCCATTGGAATATTCTCTCATAATTAAACCAGATTCTTTTGATTTACATTAAAATTTTTTCACGTTTCTGCTAACCTTTAGTAAAAACTCTCCCCAGGGAGCTCTACCATTCTCTCTGACTATTGTTAGCAACAGAATAACAGAAATAAGCTCTATATTTCTGTTTTAAAAAGGGTAGGATGGAAAAGAATTGAGAGGTCACGTTTCTGTGGGCTTTGTGAACTTCCGTGGTTGCTATTTCAGTCAGAAAGGGACTTTCACTGAATTTCCTAAATCAGAGCGAAAGTGGTCCTGTCTCCTTGACCCTACTTATAAGTAATTTGCATAAAATTACTTTAAAATTCTTTAATAACCAACTATTTTGTAGCTTCTGTTACAAACTTTTTTTTTTTTCAGAGATCCAATATTTCTTCCAAACAGTAATTTTAGAGAAGACTTTCACCTTTATTTTGGATTGTTAAATTAATTCATGTTCACTTGTAAATGAGTTGGAAAATATAAAACACAAAGGGAAAATCTATATTACTATATTTAACATTTTGATCTATTTCCTCTAGAATGTTTTGTTTTGAGTATTTTAAAGCAGAATTGTAATCATAATATATAAACAATTTGCATCTTTATCTTAACATGGTATAGTGAAAATTTTATGTCATTAAATATTTATCAAAACTAACATTTTAATTTTATCTTTCTAAATTAATTAACTAATTTATTTATTTATTTAAATTAGTTTCAAGTGTTCAGTACATTGGTTAGACATATATATAGTTTATGAAATGATTCCTCTAATTGCTCCTTCTCTCCTCTGGTTTTCCACCTAGACAATATGTTAATGCTAACTGCATTCCCTATGCTGTGCTTCCCATCTCCGTGACTGTCTATCAACTACGAATTTGTACTTCTTTAACCCTTCACCCCATTCTTCAAGCCCCCTAACATCCTCTTCCTTCTGTCGCCAATTCTGTCCACTATATTTGTTAGTCTGTTTTTGATTAGTTTGTGCTTCTTTTCCTTAGATACCTCATATAAGTGAAATCATATTTATCTTTCTCTGACTTATTTCACTCAGCATAATAACCTCTCGGTCTATCCATGTCATTGCAAATGGTAGGATTTCATTTTTTTAAATAGCTGAATAATATTCCATTGTACCTATGAACCATTACTTTAGCCAATTGTCTGCTAATGGGCATTTAGGTTGCTTCCATATCTTGGTTATTGTAAATTGTGCTGCCATGAATATTGGGGTGCATAGATCTTTATGAATTATTGTTTCAGTTTTCTTTGGATAAATAGCCAGAAGTAAAATTGCTGAGTCAAAGGTATATCCATTTTTAACTTTTGAGAAACCTCCAGACTGTTTTCCAAAGCTGCTGTACCAATTTGCAATCCCACCAATAATGTATGAGGGTTCCCTTTTCTCCACATTCTCACCAACACCTGTTGTTCTTTGATTTATTGATGATAGCCATTCTGATAGGTGTGCAGTGATATTTCATTGTGGTTTTAATTTGCGTTTCTCTGATGATTAGTGACCTTGAGCATGTTTTCAAATGTCTATTGGCCATCTGTATGTCCCCTTTGGAGAAGTATCTGTTCAGGTCTGCCGCCTATTTTTTAATTGGATTGTTTGTATTTTTGTTGTTGAGTTGTATAAGTTCTTTATATATTTTGGATATTAACTTCTTATCAGATGTATCATTAGAGAATATCTTCTACCAATCAGTCAGTTATCTTTTCATTTTGTTGATGGTTTGACATAATCCCATTTGTTTATTTTTTTTATTGTTTCCCTTGCCTGGGGAGGTATATCCAAAAAGAAATTCCTGTTAGTAATATCATAGCCTACTGCCTATGTTCTCTTCTAGAAGTTTTATGGTTTCAGGTCTTACATTTAAGTCTTTAATTCATTTTGAATCTTTTCTTGTATATGTTGTAAGAAGATGGTCCAGCTTCTATTTTTTGCATGTATCTGTCTAGTTTTCCCAACATCATTTATTGAAAAGACTGTCTTTACCCCATTATATATTCTTGCCTCCTTTGTCATATATTAAATGATCATATAGGTGCAAATTTATTTCTGGGCTCTCTATTTTGTTCCATTGATCAATGTATCTGTTTTTATGCAAGTACCATGCTGTTTTGATTACTGTAGGCTTGTAGTATAGTTTGATATCAGATAGTGTTATACCTTCACCTTTGTTCTTTCTCAAGATTGCTGTGGCTATTTGGAGTCGTTTGTGGTTCCATACAAATTTTAGGATTATTTGTTCTATATCTCTGAAAAATGCTATTGGTATTTTGAAAGGGATTGCATTGAATCTATAGATTGCTTTGGGGTGGTATGGCCATTTTAATGATGTTCATTCTTCCTACCCATGAGCATGATATGTGCTTTCATTTATTTGTATTTTCTTCAATTTCTTTTTTCAATAACATAATTTTCTGACAACAGGTCTTTTACCTCCTTGGTTAATTTAATTCCCAGGTATTTTATAGTTTTCAATGCAATTGTAAATGGGATTGTTTTCGTAATTTCTCTTTCTGAAAGTTCATCATTGGTGTATAAAAATGCCATTGACTTCTGAGTATTTATTTTGTAACCTGCTACTTTACTGAATTCACTGATCAGTTCTAACAGTTTTTTGGTGGAATCTTTAGGGTCTCCTATATATATGGTATCATGTCATAGGCAAATAGTATGAGTTTTACTTCTTCCTTTCCAATTTGGATACATTTTATTTCTCTTTTTTGTCTTATTCCTGTGGCTAAGACTTCCAATACAATGTTGAAGAACAGTGGTGAAAGTGAGCATCCTTATTTTGTTCCTGACCTTAAGGAAAATGCTGTTAGCCTTTCCCCATTGAGTATGATATTAGCTGTAGGTTTGTCATATATAGCCTTTATTATGTTGAGGTATGCTCTCTCTATTCCCACTTTGCTGAGAGTTTTTATCATAAATAGATGCTGGATTTTGACAAATGTTTTCTTTGCATCTATTGATATAATCATATGGTTTTTATCTTTCAATGTCTTAATATGGTGTATCACATTAATTGATTTGTGGATATTGTACCAACCTTGCATCCCGAGAATAAATCCAACTTGATCATGGTGTGTGCTATTTTTAATGTATTGCTAAATTCAGTTTGCTAATATTTTGTTGAGGATTTTTGCATCAATGTTTGTAAGAAATATCAGTTTTCTTTTTTTTGTAATGTCTTTGTCTGGTTTTGGAATCAAGGTAGTGGTGGCCTCATAAAAGGAGTTAGAGAGCTTTCCCTCTTCTTGAATTTTTTTGGAATAGTTGAGAAAAACAGATGTTAGCTTTTCTTTGAATGTTAAAATTTGCCTATGATGCCATCTAGTCCAGGACTTTTGTTTTTTGGGAAATTTTTCATTGCTGATTCTATTTCATTGGTGGTAATCTGTTGATTCAGATTTTTTGTTTCTTCATGACTCAGTCTTGGAAGATTATATGTTTCTAGGAATGTGTCTATTTCTTCCAGAATATCCAATTTGTTTGACATTTAATGCTTATAGTATTTTCTTACGATCCTTTGTATTTCTGTGGAGTCCATAGTTATTTCTTCTCTTTCATTTCTTTTATTTATTTAAGTGCTTTCTCTTCTTAACTTGATGAGTCTGGCCAAGGGTCTGTCAATTTTGTTTATCCTTTTAAAGAACAAGCTCTTGGTGATATTAATCTTTTGTATTGTTTTTCTAGATTCTATTTTGTTTACTTCTGCTCTGATTTTTATTATTTCCTCCCTTCTACTCACTTTGGGCTTTGTTTGCTGTTCCTTTTCTAATTCTTTTAAGTGTATGGTAGATTGTTTATTTGAACTTTTTTTTTGTTCCTGTATTGCTATGAATTTCTGTCTTAGGACTGCTTTCACTGTGTCCTATAGATTTTGAGTCATCGTGTTTTCATTTTTATTTGTCTCTAGGTATCTTTGATTTTTTCCTTGATCTCATTAATAACTCATTCATTGTTTAGTAGCATGTTATTTAGCCTCCATATGTTTGTGTATTTCCACTTTTTCTTATAGTTCATTTCTAGTTTCATACCATTGTGATCAGAGAAGACGGTTGATATGATTTTAGTCTTCTTAAATTTATTGAGACTTGTTTTGTGTCCTAACATGTGGTCTATCCTGGAAAATGTTCCATGTGCGCTTGAGAAGAATATATATTTTGTTGCTTTTGGGTAAAATGCTCTGAAGATATCTATTAAATCCATCCGGTCTAGTATTACCTGTAGGCCCATTGTTTCCTTGTTGATCCTTTGCCTGGAAAATCTGTCCATTTGTGTCAATAAGGTGTTAAAGTCTCCTATGAGTGTATTACTATTGATCTCTCCTTTTGTCAGTCAATAATTGCTTTATGTATGTAAGTGTTCCAGTGTTGGGTGCATATATGTTTACTAGGGTTATGTCTTCTTGATTTATCATTATATAATGCCCTTTTTTGTCTCTTATTATAGCCTTTGTTTTAAATTCTATTTTATCTGATATAAGTATTGCTACCCCAGCTTTTTGTTTGTTTTCATTTTCATTTGTGTGAAATATTTTTTTCTATCTCTTTACTTTCAGTCTGTGGGGGTCATTTGATCTGAAGTGGGTCTCTTATAGACAGCATTTGCATGGGTCTTGTTTTCTTATCCATTTGGCTACCCTATGTCTTTTGATTGGAACATTTAATTCATTTACACTTAAAAGTAATTACTGATAGGTACATAGTTACTGCTATTTTATTATTCATATTTGTTATTTTTATTTTATTTTTTACCCTTTCTTTTTTTACAGAAGTCCCTTTAACATTTCTTGTAATGCTGACTTGTTGGTGCTGAATTCCTTAAGCTTTTTCCTATCTGGGAAGCTCTTTATCCACCTTCCATTTGAATTGAAAGCCTTGCTGGGTAGAGTATTCATGGTTAAAGATTCTTGTTTTTCATAACTAAATATTTCTTGCCAGTCCCTTCAGGCCTGCAAAATTTCCACTGAAAAATCAGCAGACATTCTTATGGGGGTACCCTTTTAAGTAACTAGCTGCCTTTCTCTTGCTGCTTTTTAAGATTCTCTCATTTTCTTTGACCTTTGGCATTTTAATTATGATGTATCTTGGTGTGAGTCAGTTTGAATTTCTCTTTGGGACTCTTTGTGCTTTCTGAACTTGTATGTCTAATTCTTTTGCCAGGTTAGGGAATTTTTCTGTCATTATTTCTTCAAATAGATTCTCAATCCCTTGCTCTCTCTCTTCTCCTTTCGGAACTCCTATGACCCAAATATTAATACACTTCATGTTGTCTCAGAGGTCTCTTAAACTATCCTCCTTTTTTAAAAGTCTTTTTCCTTTTTGTTGTTCTGGTTAGGTGTATTCTGCTATCTTATCTTCCAGTTTGCTGATTCAACCTTCTGCTTCTTTGAATCTATTGTTGAATCCTTCTAGTGTATTCTTCATTTCAGTTATTCTTCATTTTGGTTCTTTTTTATGGTTTTTATATCATTTTTTATGCTTACTATCTGTCTTCTGATGTTCTCTTTGTGCTCATCCATTCTCCCCATAAGTTTGTTGAGCATACTTATATCCGTTATTTTGAACTCTGTCTTTGGTAGATTGCTTGGCTACACTTCATTTAGCTTATTTTCCACAGTTTTCTCTTGTTTCATTTGTGGCATGTTTCTTTGTTTTCTCATTTTATTAGTCTCTTTGTGTTTGTTTCTATGTGTCAGGAACATATGTTTCATCTCTCAGCCTTTACCAGATGGCCTAATGTGGAAGGTGTCCTGTGTGGCCCAGTGGCACACTCTCCCTGATCTCTTATGCCTGGAGCTCTGGATATGATCTTTGTGTGGGTTATGTGTGATCTTCTGTTGTTGACAAGACTTTATTGTTGTTAGTACATCAGTGGATGGGATTAACACTCAGGCTGACTCATTGTGGGAACTGGCTGCAACCACAGAGTAAAAGTTGCTGTGTGAGGGCTGACCCCACTGAGTGGAATTTGCCCTAGCAGGCTTGTGAACTTGTTGCAACCATCCTTTGTGTGTATCACTAATGGGACTAGTTAGTTGCTCTATTGTGGTCTGGTGCCAGCCTCCAGATGCGTTGATTTTGTGGCCCTTTGGGAGGGGCTCCCCCATAGGCTATGGTCAGCCCCTGCTTTTGATTGCTTAGGGCTACCAGTGACAACTACAAAGTGATCAGCAGACGGTTGTTGCCTGTGCTGGATCTATAAGTCAGTGGGAAAGACAATACTGTAGGCAATGGTCAGTTATTCCCAGTTCCTGATGTATGGCAGATTGGCAGAGGGACCAATGCTCCTCAAGGCCTTATGCTGCCTGTCAGTTGCTTGTAAGTCTCTGAAACTGGAAGAGCCTCTGGATGATATGTGTGTTTGGTGGTGCAGGGGCCCCAGGAGTCTCCTGGGTCTATGGAGGAATTGTCCCCCTGCCATTGCAGTGTCACTTTACATGCCAGTGTTGTTTCTGTGGCTCCCTATACAAGTTTCCAATTGTAGCAAGGTCAGCTGCTGCCCTCCTTGGGCCTGAGTGCACTACCCCAGGGCAGGGGCGGCTGCCTGTTAATGTGCAGCCAGCACTTTGTGTACTGGATGGGGCAGGAGCTCAGGGAGTAAAGGGACGTCAGGCCAATACAGACCCCTGTGATTCCTCAAGAGATATTGCAGCTTGTACAGGCAGCAGTGGTCTGTCCACAACTATTTTCCCCAAAATGTACTCATTGCGCTAGCCAAGGTCTGTTGCCTGCGCAGACTGCACAACCCCAGAGCCAAGCACGGCATGGGAGTCTGCCTGTCAATGGGTTGCAGGCATTTTGTGGCTTGGGTGAAGTGGGGTCTCTCAGGGCAACAATGGCCATCGGGCCAATACAGCCTCAGTTTTGTTGCAACTTTGTGCCTAGGCATTCCCGCTGTAGTCACAGATTATAGGGAGACCAACTGCCTTCTGAGGTGGGCCCACAGACCCCTGAGCTCCCCTGACTCAATATTGCAATTCTTGCAGGCAGCAGAGGTCTGCCTGCAACTGATTTCTGTACAGCGCCCAGAGTGAGCTAGCCAAAGTTTGCTGCCTGTGTGAATTGGGAAGGTGAGGGAGGGTGGTGGCTGCTCAGTATCAATGGGCAATTTGTGGGTAGGCTGGGGCAGGGTCTCAGGGAGACAATGGCAAATAGATCAATACAGCCTCAGTCTTGCTGCAACTTTGGTAACCATCTGTGCGTTCCGCAGAAGTACAAGATCACAGCAAGACCAGCTGCTGTCTGGGAATGGCCTGCAGATCCCTGAGTTGTGCCGGCAGCAGTGATCTGCCTGACCCTTTCTTGGAAATGCTCGCTCAGTGTCGACTGCCAGCTGAGAATGCTTGGCCCTTAATGGGCTCAGGGCGGGGCAGCCAAGCAGCAACAAAAGCCTCAGGCAATTTCTAAATTGAGTAGGGTGGGCTGATGCCCTCAGGTCAGCACCTTTCTAATGGCTCTGTGGGAGGGGTCTGCTCAGTCTTGCAGGTGTGGTCTATAGATTGCCTGGTAGAAGAGCCAGACTAAGTAAGGCACAATGGTGGCTGCCCTTCCAGCCCTCATTCTGTCGCCAGGTAATGTAGACTTTCTTGGTATGAAACCCACCTGAGCCTCTGACCCCCTGCCAGTGCCCCGGTTGAGTGTTGCAGGTCAGAAAGCCCGTGTGTGGGTCCTTCAAAGGGGTGTCTGGGGTTTCCGTCTCTTTCTGTCTCACCCAGATGGCGGGAATCCCCTCTGGTTTTAACAGTTGTAGTTTTTGGAAAGTCCTGTTCCTTGGGCTGGGGAACCCACAAAGGAGGCCAGGGGCCCCCTCTTTTTCAGAGGAGCCTCTGCAGCCTTGCTCTCCCTCCCTTGGTTCCCCCACTACCTATGGGTTCCAGTCCAGCCGGATTCGTGATTTTTCTTCTCCTACCAGCTTCCATGTGGCTCCATTATATTATCAGACGTTGGTGATTCGATCAGCTGGACTTCAGGTGATTCTCCACGTTGATTCTTTTATAATTTGGTTGTAATTTCTATGTGGACCTGGAAGGAGGTGATTCCTGCTGTTACCTCTTCTGCCATCTTCCTCCCTCCTTGAAACCAGCATTTTAAATTGCCACCTGGTATTTCATCACTGGATGGGGTATAATTGATATGACCATTCTTTTATTTTTCAACTTTTAAGTTGTTTTCAAATTTTGCTGTTACAAAAAATGTTGAGACACTTTTTACATAAGTCTTGGCTTGAATTTGTTTAGACTCTTTCTAAAAGGAAGAATGCTGACTCTCAATAGAGATTTTCAGTCTTGAAATTCATTACCAAGGTTTTACATGGGATGGTTTTAGGAAGATACACTGATACTAGCAGTGCATGAGATTAATATTTTACTACATTGACTGCTATAATTAAAAAATAAATAAACCACAATCAATAATTTGGGAGGCATTTCAAAATGTGCGCTAATCTAAGTTTTTTAAATGGGTCGTGAGATTAATTTTTGTTTGTTTTTCTGAGAGTTTTAGTTCCGTCCCTTTGTTGATTTTTCTTTTGTCTCAGTGTCTCTTAGAAAATCTTATGTATTAACACTGTGACAGTCACATTCTACTTTAATTTGCACTCTTTCAAAATGTTCTTCTAGTAGTTCTTATTCTCTGATTAATGGTGAAGAGGTCACCTGCATGCTGCTTTCAAGTCTGCTTTCTTTCCTAAGGTCTTCTTCTTTTGGAAGGGGTGTGGAACCATTCCCCCAGGATCATCTGACAGCCTCAGGGGGATCCTGGATCTGTAGGATGAAAGGCCAAGCAGGTCAGAGGGAGGAACTTGTTTAAATACCTTCACACAGCTGCCAATCACCCAAATTTTGTTTCTCCATTTTTACCTTTTGTTCTTTATGCTGTTGTTATCTTTGAGAACTTGTACTTGGCATGCAAAAAAGTATCAGGACATGAAGTTTATGATCTGTAAGGGAGAAAAGATTACCTGTCATTTGTGTGTATGTATATATTCTTATATATAAGAATATATATATAAGAATATGTATATACACACACATACAATTGCATATATCTTATATACACATATACAAATATATAAAATATGAATAAATGTCTATCATAAATAACAAATATATATTTAGCCATCTCAATATATTAATTTTAAGTGTATATTGTATATTATATAACATGCTATATATTAATTATAAATTATATATAACAAAATTATAAAATATTAATAATTTAAACAATTTGTTAATAAAATAGTAATTATATTATTATACCTCTATAGATACAAGTACATACAAAGTATATATAACAAAAATATATATTTAATAGCCTTCATATTCCTGCATGTATTGTGGCACATGCAGACACGCAACACACACAGGTGACAGGTCATGACATATGTTATATTCCAAAGGCATAGTGCAGACAAGTGCCAAGTTAATGAGGAGAGAGTGCACTGAGGACTGTGGAGGGTGGACAGGCTTAACCAAGTCTGTGGGATTTACATTCCACACTGAGAAATGAGAAGTTACCAGTAGTGAAAAGAGTTTGGAGAATGTTACTTAAGAAGTTCAGCCAAATATTTTCTGAATACTTTTTTTTTTTCCTCAGGAAAGATCTCTTCCCAAAGGGTCATGTAGGGTAATGAACACCGCATGTTCTAGAGAGAAGAATAGACTAGTTTGGAATAGAGTTAATTTAGGTGAATAGTGGCAAAATTTTGGAGATGGTAGGTTGTATTTTGAAGTGTTAAATAAGATTTGACTGGTTAAATAGGATTTGACATTTGGCAGTTGGGAGCTATTGGAGGTTTTTCTGTAGGAGACTGACCTGCACTAATTATCTTTGTGAAAGAGGATTAAATTAGGAGTAGTGGCTGGATGATCTGACTGAGGCAAAATTTGAGGTGAGGAAGCCAAATGAGGGGCTGAAATGTGATGAAAATGTAGAGGGTGGTTGTGTGAAGCATTCCTAGAAAAGGTTTGGGTAGCTGATTGTACTTTGGGATTTGGGTCCGGAAAGAGTCAGAAATTACACCACTTTAAATAACCATCTAATTGGTAGAAATAGGACAGTTGATAAGGAAAATTGATTTTTAAGGATAATGAAAGATCTATTTTGTGTGGGCAAAGGAAAGAATCAGATGAAAAAGCATATCACCTTATTTTAACTTGCTAATAACTCTTATAAAATTTGTCAAGAACAGGGATGTAAGATGGCAAGATACATCATTACTATTGTGTTTCAGGTATCTATGTTTCTCCTTTCCCTATTAATTCTGAAATAAAGAGAGGCTGTGTTCTGATTTTCAGAGAAGCATGAATTCTCTCAGGCTGTTATTTTGAATCTGCAGCAGTATTTTTCCACTTGGAGCAAAACATTTCCTTCTTACTGTATCTTTTCTTTTTCCTTATCCTTTAAAAAAATTGTTACTGATATTGGCTAACTAATACCTAAAATATTAAAATTCTCCTCATATCTTATTAAAAGCAAAATGTACTTTATATGAGCACATACTATGCTGGTTTTGAAGTCTTAAGAGTTAATAATATTTGAAAGTTAATATCTTTAGTCAAAATAAAGATTTGGGCCATTTCAGTTTCTAACACAAGTTTTCCTCTTGTTTATGGTGGTGATATGGATTGAGAAATTCTGAGAGTTCTAGATTAATATAATAGCTATATATAATTTGGGAAGAGAAATACTATAGAATTTGGATCAGGCTAAATATATCATTTCTAAAGTTTGCTAATGCTTTCTGGAGGTTCTGTGTTACTTTAAAGAGACTCTGGCCAAGACCACTGAACATTTACTATGGGATGGGGACTTTCTTCAGTTATTCCTGCTGTGGATGAATGAAGCTGGTTTAAATATGATACCTATGTACCTCATCTCATAGTTGATTATGAAGTCATATATAAAGATAGAATATTTTGCTTTAATTACTAGGATAAAATATCAAATAATAGAAATAAAAAGGGGATTCATTTTAATTGTCTCTACTTCCTACAATGGCCCTCTTAATATGACTAGTATATTATAAATAAAAGAATATTTTAATTTCAAATTTCAGGTTAACAGTATACAAAGTTGGAAATTTCCACTACTAGAAATACCTACTTTTGTATACTGGAAACATAGCACTGGCAAAAAAAAAATCAACTTTGGAGCAATATTTTAGTTTCAATATTTTCCAACATTTAGCAATTTAATTAAATAGCATATTGTAATTTTTTTACAGTTAGGGCTTTTTGAGATATAATATGTATGGTGAAAGTCATTCTTCTTAAATGACTGGGTTGATGAGTTTTGATAAATGTATGTATTACT
Source organism: Cynopterus sphinx (assembly GCA_030015415.1). Taxonomy (NCBI): domain Eukaryota; kingdom Metazoa; phylum Chordata; class Mammalia; order Chiroptera; family Pteropodidae; genus Cynopterus; species Cynopterus sphinx. Next base: position 69,215,175 of record CM057381.1, on the reverse strand, counting down.
TCACCATCACCACAATCAAGATACAGTACATTTTTATCACCCTCAAAATTTCCCTTGTGCCTATTGGCAATCAGTTCACTCCTCTGATAACCAGCCCTAGGTAACCACTGATCTGCTTTCTGTTTTTAATTTTGCCTTTTCCAGAATGGCATATAAATGGAATCATACAATGTGTAGCTTTTTGTGCTTGGTTTCTTTTACTGTTTTGATATTCATCCATTTGTTGACTGTTTTTATTGCTGAATAGAGTTCAGTGAAATGAATGTACCGTAATTTATCTATTCATTGATAGACAGAAATTTTATTTTTCCCCCTAGTTCTTGGCTATTATGAATAAAGCTGCTATAGTATTTACATTCAAGTATATCTGTGTGCATATGTTTTCATTTCTCTTGGGTAAGTACCAGGAGTGTGATTGCTGGGTCTTATGGTAACTGTATGTTAAACTTTATAAGAAAATGACCATCTGTTTTCCAAAGTGGTCATACTATTTTTGTACTCCTACCAGCAATTTATGAGAGCTCCAGTTGCTCTTCGTCCTTTTCAGCGTTCAGTATTTTCAGCATATAGTCAATTTAATTACTATTCTATGCTTTTTTTCATATATTGTAAATAGTCTTGTAGGTCCAGAGTTATTGTGGCCATTCCAAATCTTCTCTTGCTCAATTTCATTACAGTTTTGGAGGAGAAATTATGCTTATGCAAATGATAATTTGCTTCTGCTGAGAGATAAGATACCGTTCTTATCAGAGATTTCTTTTTCCTTCATTAAACCAATATTTATTGCTTGCCCATTATGTGACAAATACAAATAATGCATGATTCCTACTTTCCAGGAATCTATGTTCCTGTGTGGGTACATAAACCACCAGTAAACAGAAAATTGTAACAATGTGGTAAATACTAAATCTCAGAGGACAATGGCTAATCAGTGTAGCATAGAAACCTTCAGCTTTCTGTGACATTTCCTGTATCTAAAAGCAGAACTGACTCAGAAATGGCAGGAGAATTGTTCAAATTCATGTAGTTGAGAGGTTTTTTGGTCCCCTGACACCAAATATGCGGTGTCTTTTCCACAGCAATTCTCCAGTTCTCTGACAACACCTGGGAGTTGAACAATTCAGTTCAATTCTGACACCAGCTCTTGGAGATTAAAGGCTCAGTCCCATAACACAACCTCTATGTACTTCAAACTCCAGCCACAAATGGGATGCTCAGGCTACCCACATCTCTGTGCTGCTGACTAAAAATTTGAGGACTCTCATGATTCTCCCCATTTAGAACAACTTAAAGAACATCCTAAACAAAAGTATGGTTGAAGGAAGTCATTATAAATAACAAGGGACACCCCTAAGCACTCAGGAAATTCCAAGGGCTCAAATACATTTTTTATTATATACTACAGTGGTCCAGCTAATTTGATTCAAAGTTTATTGGCATTTGATCAGAAGCCCATTTCCACAGAATGAGATGTCCTAAAAAAAGTGGGTTTCTAGTTTCACCACCAACTCTCTAAACATATGTATAGCACTTGTGACATTTATAAAGAGTGCACACATGTACTGTCTCACCTAACCATGGCACAGACAGGTCTCTCTAGGCTTCTGTGTGTCATCGAGCTTTGTTATAGTTCACTATAGTTACATATAACTATAATGTTACTATAGTTGTAGAATATACTACTGTTCATAGTTTTTTTTTTTGTTGTTTGTTTTTTTTTTACTACAGTATATATCTTTCTGAGCTCCTTTTGGGCTGGGACCGAATCCCATTTATATTTTTATACTCACACTTAGTGAAGTCCATCTTAAAAAAATTTGTTTAATGAAAGAACAAATGTACCAATTTTCCAATTTCTGAAGCAGAACTGATGATTTATATTACCAAAGGTTAAAATAATTTAAATAATTTGAAAGGCTTTAGTGCATAGAGACCAAATCTTCATGACCATAGCAAAGCAGAAGTTTATAAGATGCTTGTTCAGATAATTTAGTCAAAATATCTGCATTTGAATCATTTCAAGTTTCCACTTTGTTTAGATAGGAAGTTAGTTGAAAAGAAATACAATGCTCATTAGGGACAATATTAAAAAAATTAAGGAAAATCATGGGGCATTTTCTACTTTAGAAAACAGTTTGCAATTTGAGAGCAAATCGCTTGGATTAGTAGGTGCTCTGGAAACTCCTTTTTCAATGTAACCATTTTAGCACTTATATTTATGTATAATAGGAAATAATACTCATCAGAGTTACTGGCCAATGAATGTTGTTCTGTGAAAATATACCATTTCAATTTCATTTGCTTCTGGTAATCTAGAGTTCCCTAATATACTAGGTATGCTTATAATAGGGCCAAGTTCCTTCCTTCTGTAGTTCCGAGTAAAATGCAGCACAAAAATTTACTGTAGCATTTCACCACCCTCCCCACCCCCACCTTTTATTTTCAGGCTTTTAAAATTGTCCAGAAGTTTGTCAGGTATTGTTTTCAGATTTTTTAAATGTAAGAGCCTTCATTTAGATGACTTATTTGCTTACTCGTGCGTTCCTGTTTTTGTTTACTGATTATTAAAAATTTGGATAGATTTTTAGGAATTTACTAAAGAGTACTGACAATTAATTACCCTTGGGATTTCCCTCTCTCTTCCTTAAATTTACATCACATTTCCCTTGTGTTGGTTTATTTTACATTCAACCATCCCACAGAGAAACATTTTTTTGTTTTCCAGGTTAAGTGTTGTCATTTTTTTCATTAATATAATGTTTTGTGTACACTGCTTTAATTGAGGGTTGAAATTCAGGAATGAAACTAAATTATTCCAGTTTAACAGGAAGGATGATGGTTTTGCAACTACACATATGAGCCCACATTTGATAGACCATGGGAAAGATTTGAAGCATTAAGAATTAGACAACTGTAACATTTTATCACTTATGATATTTCACTTGGTGTTTATATGATATACCCAAAGGGACCCTCATCTGCTTTACCATATGGAAGGTTTATAAATGTTAGAGTACAGAGCAAGAGCAAAATGGGAACAAGAAAGAATTCTAAGGTGGTTTAGTTACTAGAGAGTTTCTGTTGTTGAGAGAAACAGCTGTTGCTTAAGGGGAAGGTAAACAAATTATTTTACCCCTTATTCCTTTGTGGTCTGGTAAAAATGTGAGAGAATAAACATCCTCACCAACCATTTCATTTTTTGTCATTTCCTAAAGGTGACACTATTTCATGATAGTTAACTGACAGAATCAATTATGTCAAAGCGTGTAGGTGGAGGACTTTAATTTACTTCTTAGTTAAAATAAAGGAAGGTGAAACTCGGCTATTCAAAAACAATTTTAGAATCCACATTTATATTTTCCCTCTATACAGTGAAGCTGACATCAATTGAAAACTATTTTAAAAGAAAAGAAATTGAATATGAGAATAAATTTCTGAAACAAACTAAAAAAAATTTATATAAAAATTAAGAAAACTGAGTATTTAATACAAATTCACCCAAAAAAGGACCAAAATATTGGGTTAAATGTCAGAAAAATATTTTATTTACAATTTAGAGGTGCTGTGGTCAGATTAATAAATAGGAACACTGATACAGCTTTCATGAAAAGGACAAATGTCCTAACATGATGTAATATGTTTCACAGGAAAATACTTGTCTCTATTAAAAGAGGTGACTTTCCAAAGCTTCTGGGAATTTTAAAAAATATGAATCATGTAAAGTTATGATGATTACTGAAATAAAGTAAAAAATTCTACCTAGCCTTTAGAATTGACTTTTTTCAATCAGCAGTGATTCTGGCTTCCTTTAGTAATTTTGCTTTTAACTAATTCCAACAGTTTATATATTTATAATTTCTTTTAGAGTTTTACTCTGGGAAAAATTTTTATCTCTGTTCACCAATATTGATTAAACACATAATATGGATTATTGATTATTATAAATTCCCACTTCCAAACAATGCTTGGAAGTGGGGGTTTATAGATGAGAAAAAATGCTCTTTATAAAGAAACATGGAGTCTGTTGTGAAGACGGGAAGTGAGAGAAGTTGCAGTCCACTGCAATACATGATGTGAGGAATCTAAGTAGAAATACTATTTCTTCCTAGAGACAGAAAATCTTTATTTAGAATAAACAAAAACTCAAACCTCCTTTCTAATCCAGAAAGACAAAGTTATTTATGACATGAACAATATTAGGCTCTGCGAGTAGATGCTGTAGATGACTCTTTAATTTTTGAGATTTTATTTTTTTAGAGCAGTTTTAGGTTCACAATAAGATCTAAAGGAAAGAACATGATTTCTCATGTATCTCCTGCCCCCGCCCATGAATAGCCTCCTCCATTATCAATATCACTCATACGCATGGTATATTTTTTTCCCCCAAGGATGAATCTACATTGACACATCATAAGCACCCAAAGTGTGTAGTTTACCTTAGTGTTTACTCTTGGTGTTGTGTTCATTCCATGAATTTGGCCAAATCTATAATAACATATATTCAAGAATATAATATCATACAGAGTAGTTTCATTGCCACCAAAATTCTCTGTGCTGTCTTTTCATTTATCTCCCCTCCCACTTTTGACAACCATTGATATTTTTATTGTCTCCATATTTTTGCCTTTTCTAGAATGTTCTATAGTTTGACTCATATAGTAAGTAACCTTCCAGATTGGCTTCTTTCACTTAATAATAGCTATTTGTTTCCACGAAGTCTCTTCATTGATAGTTTATTTTCTTTTTAGCACTGAATAGGGTTTCGTTGTCTGTATGTACCACAGTGTGTCCATTTACCTGCTGAAGGACAGCTGGTTGCTTCCAAGTTTTGGCAATTAATAAAGCTGCTAAAAACATCCCCAAACAGGGTTTTTTTTTTTTTTTTTGAACTTAAGTTTTTAAAACCTTTGGGTAAGTACCAAGGAGCACAATAACTGGACCACATGGCAAAAGTATGTTTCATAAGAAACTGCCAACTGTCTTCCAAAGGGACTGCGTCATTTTGCTTTCCCACTAGCAGTGTATGAGAGTTCCTGCTGCTTCACATCCTCACCAGCATTTGGTGTTGTCAGTGTTTTGAAATTTAGCCATTCTAGTAAGTGTGTAATGATATCTTATTTTAATTTGTGTTTCCTGATGCCACTGATGCAAAGCACCTTTTATATGCTTATTTGCCATTGCATATCTTCTTGAATGAGGTGTTCGTTAAGATCTTTGGACTACTTTTTAATTGAGTTCTTTGTTTTCTTACTGTTGAGTTTTAAGCATTCTTTATGTATTTTGGAGAATAGTACATTATCAGATACTTTTTCTTTCGCTTATTTTCTTATTTAAAAATGCAGTATGGTTAAATACTTTTCTCCACATACATTTTTCTGACCTAATATTTTGTTGTCTGTTTCTCGAGACTTTAAGAGTTGAATATAATGTTAGAAATCTTAGTAGAGTAACTTGTAGTCTCACAAGGGTCGTGGAAAGAATTTTCTATAGACCTATTTGAGGGCAAACATTTATATCTTGTGTTCCAGTGACCTAATGGTACAGTTCAAAGTCTTTTCTGTTTTCAGAGAGGTCTATGAAAGGCTCAGATTCCTCTCTATATAAGCTAATTTAAAGCCGTAAATACAAATTAATATCAATTGCTTTTGTTTGGTCAGTCAATGAAAAATACTTTTAGTGTGAAAACACATCTCATTTTGACCATGGGAGAATCTGGTACAGGCTCCTGTTATCACTTTTGAATAAAAGACACACACACACACACACACACACACACACACACACGCACACGCACATTTTTGTTATTTACTATAATTGGAAGACCAGTTGTTGTATTTTTTGCCCTCTATTTCTGATGTTTTATGTTTAGAAGAGTCTTTGGATGACAGTGTAATGTAATCTAGAGTAGATTTTCAATTTTGTAACTCCTTGGCTTTATACAAATTCTAGTCAACTGGGAACTTTACAAGGAAAAAGAAAAAAAGATTAAGTGTTGTTAGACATTCAACCATAAGCTGGTTTTATGGAACTATGTATTTTAAAATTGCCATTTAAAATATGAGTTTAATTCTTAGTATATTATTTCAGCATATCTATATCTGTATTGATAGAGAACACATATTGTCTGCCTTTGATACTTCGTACAAGTTCATACAATATTATTTTTCTCAGTGCATGCTGGAAGAATGTTCAGAAGGTAATTGGTGTATGAGAGTCTTCAGGAGCCTCTCTACCATGTCAGCCCTGTTGGCATTTTTCTTTACTAATATGGTGAGAATACTCCTCAGAAGGGGCACAGGAAACATGAAAGTTTATTACAAAGCTGCCAGCACTTGACCTTAGAGCAGGTCCAATTGACAAAGGAGCTGCAGGATATGAAACATTCTTATTACAATGTCATGGCAACATTACTGAAATTATTAACTATCCAAGTGGGATGATGGATGTTATAGGGTGGTGATGTCCTTGGCAGAACATATTGCTTAATTATCTTCTTTTAGTACCAGCACATAGTCATGTTCTTATGATCAAGTACTATTCCAAATGAATATGAAATGAATTCATAAGGTGAGAATATTTAAAGATCTTATTCAATAAAAGAGCAGATTAAATGTCAAATCTTCATTAGGGGTTCTTTAATCAAAGTTCTTTTTGTGGTTTTATGACAAATCATTCCATTTTGGCACTTGAACCAAAGACCCATAGGTCTAAAAGAAACTGTTCTGTCACTTGAGCTAAAGGGTAATTCAATGATTTTTAAAAGTAGAATTTATGGTCTAGTGGGTAGGACTCTTGAATAGAATCTGGAAAGCCTTTAATATTAGTGCTGGATTTAATGTTGTTGATATTTTATTGGGCCATGAATCCCTGAGACTTAGTTTCTCCATATGTTAAAAACAATACAATAAGATGGTCTGAATACTTATAATGTTCTACATAGCAACATATGTTAGGTCCATCAAGATTCTTAACAGAGTCTATGGTGGAATTGAATAATACAGAAAAAACAGTGCCTTCAAGAAAATTACTTAATGCAATTGCCTGTTTCAATTAGTTAATATTCGAGAAATGTCTAAGATGGAACGAACAGTATGATATAGTTTCATTCAGGTCTGAAGCAAAACAAATACTTTAGTAGTAGTCTGTTTTTCCAGATGAGACATATTTTACATAGTAAGGAAAGTCTCAACAACAGGGAGCTTCAAGAATACGCGTCTTAGGAAGGTTCCATGTAATTTTAAAGGGTCAGATCCAAATATAGCACAGTTACCACAGAGTGAGCTGATTCAATAAAAGAATAAAACTAAATTCTTATTGATGATAATAAATTTGGAAATAATTTATTATTTATTTTTGTGGAACTGGTTGTAGACATGCAGGAATAAAGCTGGGAAATTAAATAAGTTGTCTGTCAGAAACCAAATCTATGTGTCAGTTAGTTTTATGCCTTGGAAAATTATATGCTTTCAAAGCTAAAGTCAAATATTTGACTTATCAGAAAAATTTTTATGTGAGTGATTATAACATTGAAACCATTATATTGGGTTCCAAATATGGGAGAAGTAGTGTCAAAGAAAACTCATAGAAAATTTTGTCTATTAATTTGTATTGTTAAAAAATGATTAAAAAAGACAAACTTTATTTTTAACACTTCATGAGGTGGATAGTCTCCATTCAGAAAACTAAACGATGGGGTGAAAGGTAAGAAGATTTTTCAAGATAAAGAATTAAGAACAGGATGAGAAAAATAGAAAATACCTGATTGGCTGGGACACAGAGTCAATCTTTTCTGGGGTGAGAAGGCCCCATTGGCTTGGTGTCCGGGGACTGTGTTTCTAGCCTAGTGGAACGTTGACAGGGACATGAATGTTACCTATATTTTGGTTCACTGATGTGGCACCCAGCAGGAACAGCTGCATCTTAGGCTTAGAAATTTATTCAATAATATTAATTAGAACTCTGTAGATGGCCTACTTATTGTATGGTTATCAGTGTTGCAATTGATTATGACTTAAGACAAGGCAATATTAAGATAATTGCTTAAGACAAAGTAATCAAATTCTTCATTATCAAAGCCAATGATTTATGTTCAATTGAGGATGTTAATTAAATTTTAGTGCTTCTGAAACCAGTAATCCATATATGATAAATATTTGTTAATTCAGAGTTTTTGATTAATGAAGACATCTCAATTCTGGAAACTTGGTACACGGGTTTTGGTGTCTTTGAAGATCAAATAAAATTAAATAGATTGTTAATCTTGAGATTATAAAATACAAAATTTTTATGAAACAAATATTTAAGAACTTAGAATAGAAAGTAGTGATCAACTGGAATGTATTTAAGTTTGCATTAATCATTAAAACATTTTTAAACATCAAATATGGTAAATATGGCATCTGAGAAAGCTTCACATGCTTTCCTTTTAAACTGGTAGAAATATGGGTTAGAGGTTTTGACCTATTTAAACAGCTGAATTCAGGATGTGTTGATGACTAAATATTAGTCTTAATGAGATGGCTAGTAATATGACAGAGTTAAGTCATTGTTCATGTTCCATTCAATGTATACATTTTTAGCAATGGTTTGACAATTGAGGGTACTCAATACATATGTGTTGAGTCAATGATGCATACTTCATATAAAACATAAAAGGTATGCTTTTAGATGATGTGAACCGAAAGAGTAGATAATAAAATTCATAATAATACTTTTAGGTTACAGTAAGAGGATGAGATGAGCCAGGTAAAAATTTATAGTGATAGAAGTAAAATTGTGACTATTTAAAAAAAATAATGCAAATATTAGGCAGTGGTTTGACAGGAGTTTTTGTGGATAAGACCTAGGATGGAGGCAGTATGTGACTCAGCTGCTAAAATTATTAACTTATAGTGACCAAGACTTACTTGTATTTTAATCATTAGAAACTAGTCTAGTATTTCGGACATAAAAGGCACTTGGCAAAGATTTTCTCAATGTGGCAGACTCAAAGGATGATCATAACAGTACCTTACATCCTAGCTGCTCTTTGATGTGACCCCTTCACTCCATTAAGAAATGGAGTCTATCTCTCCACCCTTCAATAAATAAATATGGCCATTAAAATAAATATGGTCAGAACACTGTGCCAGCTCCATGCTTAGCCCTTAAATGTCCTCACAGCTTCTGCTTCCTTCTTAGAAGTTAGCTGCCGTGTTAGAAGTATGAGTATGTTGGGACCATCAAGTGATGATGATTCTGTGATAAGTGATACTTCCCTTAAAGACTGAAAAGTCAAGTGGAAAGAGAGATAGAGAGAGGGCAAGGATCAGTGAGGTGGGTACCACATTGAATGTAAATCTACTTCAGCCGTCAGATGACTATAGTCCTGGCCACTATTTGACGTGCATCCACTTGGGAGACCTTAAGTGCAGACCCAAGAAGTGCAGACAAGACATATTAAACTACAGAACTATCAAATGAAAAATAAACTGTTGCTTTGACTCACTAATATATTTTTTAATGTAGAAGTATATAACTATAACAGTAAATTTACTGAAAAAATGTCATTAAATTCTAAATGGGCATTGATGATGATGGCATCCATTAATTTCTTTTTCTAGAAAAAGAGAGGAAAATTATGACAGAAAGTATGTTAATTTTATTAAACTGAAGGCCCCTCGGTGGGAGACTGTGTAGACTTAATAGGTTTTACCCCATTAGGGCAGAACTGGAGAATGAATGAAATATGCTGAGAGGTATCTGCCCTTAAGAAAAAGGTGGAGCCTCGTAATGACTAGAGTTATCACTAGTTTGCTTTGCCAGGCTGTGAATTACCTGTCAAGAGATTTTTGTCCAGCAAAGATCACTGTTAAAATGCAGAAGAAACAAGTACTGTATAGGGTGGGGAGTTGGCAGGTGGCAGAATGGGGAAATTGAGCCAAGGCATAAAGATATTAGTTGATTCTAGAAAGAGTGTGCTCACATTTGAATTTTGAAGAACTTTGATGATCTCACTTCACATAATGTTGGAGTTTTGTCATTTAGATATGATCTATTACAAATGTAGTTCTAATACAAAGAAATACAAATATCTTATGGAAATTGTATTTCCTACCTATTAATTCATTTTTATAAGGTCCAAATATATTTATTTATGAAGTGGAGAATTAAGGCAGTTATCTAAAAAACTCAGCCTTAAGTACACTGTCCATTTTCCTACAGAAATTGTAGTGTAGCTCAGTTGTTTTCGAATTGTATCGCACATGGAATTACTCAGGGAGCTTTAAAAAAAAATCCCAATGCCCGGGTAGTACCCATACTAATTAAATCAGGAACTCTTAAACATATGTAGTAAGAAATAAAGCTCAAGGAAAAGTATTGTTAAAATAATCTACAAAGCTTGTAAAGAAGCCCTCGAAGGAGATAGATAATTTTGACCACATTAGAAAGATGCATTCATGAAAACAAAGACCCACAGCTATTTTAATTTTTTGGAAATTTCTCTGTTCTAAAAGATTATGTCATTAAAGAGTCTAGGTTCCTTTGTAACAAGAAATAAGTGAAGACCAAGACTGCAATGAAAAGTATTAGACTAACTGCTTAGGTTTTTATACATTTTGCATCTGTATCCTATTTCTCATATCTGCAAATGAAGGTTATTGGTGTTACCAGCTGGGAGACTATGAAGGTCAATATTTTAATGCTTTTGAGATTTTTTGAACCATTGAATGAAGGTATTGTTACCAGGAATTTGTAGGAACACATGCTCCATTAAGCAAGGTGGGGAATTAAGCCTATTGATTTTTTTAAAGTTGATGTTCATGATATTTTAAAATATAATAATTTCTAATGATTTTAGCATGAGCTATGTTATTCAATGCTTTGTTTTCCCCCCAACACTAAATAGCTTTCAAAGATTGCTTTGTTTGCACTTAAAAACTTAACGTAAGTTGTTAACCAAATATTTCTGTAAGTAAATATTGTATTTTTGTGAAAATAATTATTCCCACACATGCATACATGCATAAACTGTGGCTTTTTTAGCTGATAGCAATCCCTTTAACTTGTGTATTACTTTAAGAACTGCACATACTTTCTTATATATTAGCATACTAGAAGAGTTATTTTTTTTGAGACAAGTTTTATAGCTAAGGTAAAAAAAAGGTAGTGTTTTAAGTGTAATTTTGCCTTGGCTTTGACTTTCTATTCAATGTTTTGAAGATTAAAATATAATTTATGTTTCAAATTAAGAAAACCTAAACCAAATTTTCATGACAAGGTAATTTAAAAATGACTTATTTCAGTAATAAAACAAGTTTAATCTAGACTCTCTCTTCTATAATTTAGTCTTATTTGAGAACTCATCTTTTCTACTTTACAACACTGACTAGATGAGCTACTGATGAAGGAATTAGGAAATGTGTTTTGAAATCCACCAGCAATTTTTTTTTTCAGTTTTATGTCAAGAGCCAGCTTCCATTCCCTCCTAATAATTATATTGCACTTAAAGGTCAGAACTACATAGATTCCTTTGTGAAAAGATATATCCCAAAACTGGCTTTTGACTTTAATGTTTAAGTGTCTCTTAATTCCATTGAATGCCACTGTTAGCTTATGTAATGTTTGTTGGAAACATGGATAGACTTAAATGGCTCCAATATCAATAAGATATAGAAACTAATAATAGATAGTGGCCCAAATAGCTTTAGAAAAATGCATCATTTTTACAAAAATGAAAGATAAGAAGTCTGCAATGCTTCTTGAGTGGGTTCAGAGTATTCTCAAGGTTTTCCAAATGTTTGATTTGAAAACTAGATTTTTAGTGGGTTTCCATGTTAATACACAAAGAATACTTAGTGTTATGTCAGCATCCATAAAAGTTAGTATACTTTACTAGAATAACATGATTCATGATTTTCCAGTGTTTTTAATAGATGTAGGACTAATATTAAACATAATTCTTAAAAATATTATAAAAATCAAGTGATTAATTTTGTGAACTTTAACATTTTTAGAAAAAAGTAGAATGAACTGGAATAGACTTACCACTCTTCACTTAGTGCCAAATACTTAAAATACACATTGTATTCTTTAATTTTTTTGACATTCTATTACATTTAACTGCTAGCATGTTGTGTCTCTACCTCCTAGAATAGTGCTCGTCAATTTACCATGTAGATAGATAGCATTTGTGTGTGGGATGAATGAGAAAAATAATTCACTGGCTTTGTAATCCTGTTAGAATGTCTACAATATATCTGATTTAAGGCAAGGGACCCTTCAGAAAACATAGGGCCAAAATTTGGTGTGACAAGCAGAAAACTAATGAATTTTTGTTTTAAATAAGCCCCTAGTCATTACAAACTATATATTACAAAGGTGAAAATAAGCAACAATAAAAAAATGGCAAACCAACTTTTATTGTGATCCTATGAAATAGTTCAAACTCCGTATTTTGTTGACATCTTCCTGAGTGATATTAGAAGCACAGATACAGAGCATTTGTGGCCAAACAACCATGACATACACTGTAGATTTGGAATGAATGCTATTAAGGTAACATGTCTTTCTCAAGGGGCTGCTGACCATGTGTATCATCTCTTCTACTTTATCATCGAGAATGACTGGGTGTGATGGGGCCAACAATTTTGACGGGCATTGATCTGTTTCAGAAATGAACTAACTTAGAGTTTCAAGGACTGAGAAAAGACTTCAGGCATTCCCTTTTAAAAAGATGACATTTCATTTTCTTAGTTCAGAGATGAGGAGAAAAAAGTGGAAATTGAGAGAAGCAGGGTAAAAACTCAATATGAATTAAGTGTGGAGGAGAATTTTTGTTTTTTCTTATAATCTATTTATTAGATGATACTCCTACAGTGAAAGTTAGTTTTCCAAATAGTGAGAGTTGGGACAAGAATATGGATTGTTAATTTGAAAGGTGGCTAGAAAATTATCCCTGTTATAATATTTTTCCATTTTGCTCCCCCTCCCCCATATAACTAAGGAAAATATTACTTTCATAAAATACTATTGCAAACATGGCCTGGAATTCCAGTCTTATAACTACTTTCAGATGGAAGTATAAAAATTATATTTCAAAATGTTAAAAATAATCAATGTGAGTAAAAATTGGACTTCGAATATTTGACTGCAGTGTTATTACTTCCTCTTGGTGGTGTGTTTCTAATTTTAGGAGCTATGGGGGAAAGACAAACTGCATATGCATGTAATATCCCAGTATTGGCTCCATTTGTTTAGAAGATCTAATGGTTTTATTTTCAGGCTTAGTGCCCTTGGGATTTCTTAATAATTTCAAATTCCATCAGAAATTTCCCTACCTTCAAAACCATATGTAATAGATTCATTTCTCTTGATTTGTAGAGTGGCAGAGTAAATAAAATTAATACTTATCACAAATATTGCAGAACACCTTCATTAAGCCAATTACAAAGAAAGGTTTTAATGGATAGTATTTCCATATATTTTCCCCATGGCTCTGTTGGAACTAGAGTGTGGCTGACTGCACAAAAGTCTTAGTATGCCTACATTTTTAGCAGACTTATTCAAGTAGAATGGGCTGCGGGTGGAGGGGATGATGAATGATCAAAATAGATTACCAAGAGGATGTTAAACCTTAAAGATAGGCAATTATTATAAACACTGAAAGCTGCTAAAAGCAGGATATAATAAAAAATGTTTTGGAGACAGAGTAAAACACATTTAAAGGCAAATGAAGAGACCCAAAATGACAAAATAGGGAGTAAACTAGCAAAACTTAAAACTTAGGTATGTTTGTGGGTCAATAAATCTCTTCTCTTTTTTTGAAAAACAACTGTATGTCTATGTGTATCATTATATTAAATTAAAAAAGTTCTTAGAGTTTAGGGACTAGTTTTTTTTTTTTTTTTCAGTTATATACACTTCCTGGTGTAATATTTTATCATTCACTCACATCGCAGATCTATATACAGTATACTGTGTTAAGCACACATGTCTCATGAATATTATCATAGATTTGATTAAACTCTCCAACAAAATATTGTCTAAATACAAATGTTGCATTTCTTCCTTTTGAATTTTATTCAGAAAAAAAAATTTTAACAAGCCTGATAAATAGACCACTTCTTAGAAAACCAAGACCTTCCTTGAAATAGAAAGTTACAGAGTTTTCTTTTTACAAGTTCCTTGTGTATATACATCACTGGGTGTTTCTCTTCCTTCATTATCAGTGACAGCAGTGCCTGAAGGCTAATGTCAGAGGCATCTGTTTGAACCAGGAATGCTTTATCAAAGTCAGGAGGGCTTAATAAGGCCTGGATTTTCACTGAGTGCATTTGTTAGGTTCTGGACTGCTAAACCACAAGCTGAATCATTGTCCAATTTCTTTCTTTTTCTTTTTTTGGGGGGAGCATGTCAGGAAATGGCTCTGCAGAGATAAGTTCTGAGTTATTCATTAGTGGGTCACAATTTATACTGAAATCTGTCTCTTTTCACCTTTCAAAATGAAGCTCATCTTCATTAATGTGCTTTTTCTATGAGGTGCATGAAATCATTTAAATGTTACAAGAAGATACATGCCTTGGATGACCCATGAATGTAGCAGTGTTACTGCAAATTACAAATGTAGTAGCTGCCTCATAACACCAGGGAGAGAGAGCATCTAATTTGTGCACTCCTGGTAGAGGATTTGTGGCCTCATAAACCAATTTGTTCAAATAGACAGTAAATATACATTTATTTTTCCACAGATACTTCAGCAATTCATTTCTTTGATACAGTTGAAAATGTTAGGCCCTTTTTTGCTGTCATTCTGGGCTGCCAAATGAAAGACACTCTATGTGGTTTGCAGTATTATCTACAGGAATCTACCTGTGATGCCTAGAGGTGTCATTTGAGCAGAGAGAAGGTGAGTGGCATAGTGGCATTTACTCCCCATAGAAACATCTTAGGAGAGAAGTTGTTAGTGTTTTTGAAATATTGTTCGCATCTTAGTGCATGTCTTTTTAACATATCCCTCCCACCAAAAAACTAACCCAAAAACAAAGTAAAAAGAGAGCTCTATAGCTTCCATCATGAAGCTACAATTAATTGCAACTAACAATTTGTTCCTGCAACAAGAAACATTTGAGTAATCATAGTAGTCACAGTTCACACATTGCAGTGAGCTAGGGATAAAGGTGAAGGTACTTTAAGCAAAGTAGTGTTCTTCTGGAGTGACCAGACCTCTGGTATTAAGAGTAGGGTAGCTTTCTTGATTATGGTTTGTTCTAAGTGGGGTGGGAGAAGTAAGGCCACATACAGCTCATCCTGAGTTGTATTGTCTTGAGAGGATGGATTCTCATCCTTTGAAATCCCTGTTAGGCACTGGCTGGTTGTTCTCCATATAGGCCCCAGGAGCCCTAACCTTGGTTCCCAGGAGCCATTTTTAAAGTTTTGCTAATTTAACTCTTCCCCCCAAAATAATCAATTGTGACTCTCCAGAGCAACCAAACTTGCTTCTCAGATATCCCCAGAAATAAACAGTCTTTATATGAGTCCTGGAATATACTGGAGTTATGCTAGGTGGTAGGCACCCCAGAGGCAAATTATGTGCTTAGTTGCAGACCCACTAGTGAGATCCCCAGTTTTCCTTGGCATATGTAGAGGGACCTACAGCATTTGAATTTCTTTCAAATCCAGACCCTAAAGGAGCCTAGGTTACTCAGAAGTAGGTAATAAACAGCAAAAAGCAATTTATGAGCTAGTCATTAAACACTCAGAAATACTGAGCTTCTGGAGTGAAGGAGGAGGATGAATGAGTTAAATCACATACATAATTAGCTCTGATCACGGCAGATGGGTGTTCCGTAGTGTAAAAATAACCCTCTCACAAGGAAAAATCAGCATCTTTCAGAGAGGAAGGAAGCGGGATGTCCTTTTCTAGCAAAGACCCCTTCTTGTGTTCTTAGCTTGTTTCAGTTCTCTGAGCCTTCATTTTGTTCAGCCCCAGCACTGGCCTAAGTCATCAGCTGCCATCTTCTCATTAAATGGCTTCCCTTTTATAGGATAGGGTACGTAACAGCAGGAGGCCTCCCAGTTCTAAACTGTTTCACTCATTCTTTCATACCACCCTGTTATTCCTTATTCTGGAAGTTAAAGTTTGTAATTTGGCATTAAACTCCTGGTAGGAGTGGTTCACTTGGGATCCATGGACCACTGATGGGTTCAAGGACAAAACTGAACTTTCAGGTAGTTGATTCTCATTTTAATCCTATATATTTTATTTAACACATTTACAAACATTGTTCTAAGAAAGATTCAGTTGACTTCCTAGACTACCAAAGGTATTCATGGCCCAGAAAAGATTTTATCTCTCCTTTCTCACAGTGAGACTGCTGCCTCATGCTTCAGTAATTCTGTGTCCTTCCATCTCAAAGATTAGTTTTCTTCCTCAGTCAGTGTCTTTATTAGCATAGATCTGTAGCCTAAATGACATTTCTGTTTTCTATGGTGGAGCTCAAATGCCACCGAAATGCCTTTTCCTTAATTTTGTCCTGATGTTGTTTTTACAAGTTGTTTTTATATTGCTCTTTTCAGCAACAGTATTAAGTCCTTGTGTCCAGGATTATATCTAATTCCTCTTCATATTCTGGTAATTGTTTGGCAGGGTCTAAGTGCTCAATCAAAACTTGATGAATATTTTAATGATGAATCTTCTCATAGTAATACAAGAACCTGATTTTCCTTTCTTCTTCTTAGAGGATCAGCAGCCCTGTAGCTGTTAGCTCTGACTTGAGCCAAGTTGTAGTTCTGGCTGCCCCTGTAGATTCCTGGAGAGCCTAAGCCAGATCATAAGATAGAGGAGCAAAAATGGCTTAGGAGAAGAAAAAGATAAGATAGAGAAATGGGAAAGAGAAGAAAAGAAAAAAAGAGAAAGAAATCATGGAGTGGAGAGTGCCCTGCTCCCTGCCTCAGGAGCATAAGTGCTGCTACCAGTTCATACACAGGTGGCTCTAATTTCAGAGATCTTTCCCCATTGTTTATATTTGGTTTTCACTGTCATATATTCTTTAAAAACCTTAAAGGAAAAACCCTGTGGGCCCTAAGGATATCAACAGAATGCCAGCTAAAAAGGTGAGATATACCTTCCTATATTTAAAAAGGCTCCAACATAAGTGTTAACTGTAGTGTTGTGAATACCATCCTCTCCATCTCTGAGTTGCCCCTACATGCCAGTTTGGAGGGACTGTGAAATCCATTATTAGCTATGTCCAGGACTGGTCTTACTTAGAGGCTGGATGGCTATTTTGGCATAATCCAAACATTGACAAAAAGCTGGTTTTGCCCCCTATGTATTCAGAATCTTCACCCCAGTCTGATATTATGCCAATCATAGTGTATTATGATTGATGATGCCTTCAGGTCTCTCAGAGTCACCTGGTAAATACACCTGCATGATGTAAAGTATTAGCCTTTTGTTTTGGTTCCTCTCACCATATGTTCTAAGACCTGAGGTCACTCAGACACGTTCTATAGAATATATGGCTTTTGTTAGTGTCCTTGGGAGAGGAGGGCCAGAGCATAGGAGTGATGCTGGTGAGGACAACTCAACACCATGTTGAAAGACTCTAGAAAACCATATGATAGTATATGTCATCTGAGGTGGTAAGGAATGATATTGGAAAAGGTGGGAAAGTACTGAAGGATCATTATCTTTGATTTCTCCCAATTTTCTGCACAATGTATGGATAATGCCGAGATCTATAACTTTGAAAATTGTATACACTCTGTTTAAATTAAATTAGAAAGGAAAGATAAGATATATTTTTTTATGTGACAGTAGAGGTTGTTAGGAGTCACTTGTGGAATTCGAAAGGTCTCCTGATTTTTAAAAGGAAATGGTTGTAGTTAATCTGGGCAAAGTTTTATTGTAAACTCTGGGCATGAAAAACAGCTGAGGTATGAATTTCAGCTTCATCCCAGTGTTTCCATGTTATAATTGTACACAACAGGCTTGTGAGTGTAGGTTAAAAAATCACAATCATGCTCCCTTAACATTCCAACTTGTAAGTCCCATTATTACAAGCAAGAGTATTTCTCCATGTACTTAGGGCACCCTGCTACACAAATCTCAACAGAAAATGATGAATTGTCTTTGAAGATTGTACTACTCTATCATTTATCAGTGCTTCCCAATCCTGGGTTAGTATTTTCCTTCTGTTTCTCTATTCAGGTTTTCTCAAACTTGGTGCTTTTGATGTTTTTTCGACTGCATAATTATTGGTAGTAAGGGACTTTTCCATGTATTGTAAGATGTTTTAGCAGGATCCCTAACCTCCACCTAGTAAATGCCAGTAGCAAACTCCCTAGTTCTTATGACCAAAAATGTCTTCAGACCTTGACAAATACCCCGTGGTGGGGATAGGGGCAGAATCATTCTCATTGAGAATCACTGCTCTACTTGTTTTACAGCAAATTAATTTAATGAAGTCTTATGCTGTGTTTACTGATGAGGTGCTTATTACCTCTTTGTTTATTCACTTAAAATATATTTATTGCATAGCTACTTTATGTATACAAGTCAACAAATAGTAGCTAGCTGTATGCTAGACTCTACAAAATATTCCATGATCTTTTTACAGTTTTACTGGGCAAATTTTTCTGTAACAAAATTCTGGAATAGTTCATGTTCCTTAGTTGCCCTGGAATTTGATTGATTTAGAATAGCTATTAACATAAGTGCAATTACTGGTGAGAGCTAGATTTACGAAGGTCTCGGAGTTTTGAAAGGTTGGGGAAACCATGCTCAAAATCCATTGCGTGATCAATGAGGCTTGCTCTCTCACTGAGTCTATGTGTCCAAGATATCAAAAGATTAGAATGAAGACTCAAACTGCAGGAGATCAAATATGATACTCCTGAATTGTTTAGAAATTAGCAAAATAATATTGCTTTTTGTTTTTACCTCAAATGTTGGTACACTCTGAGTCCATCTGTGAAATGAATGCAAATATTTGTAATGAACCAAGTCACCTGAGAATTGATGGGTGGACTGTTCAGAAATATGTTTGGATCCATTATCAGGGTGTTTCAATAGACTAGGCTCTAGGACAGGACACTTAAAATCAGCAGGACCAGCTAGCATACCATGCCTCTTAAACTGAAGCCTGCAGTGCAAAAATAACAATGAGAATGAATTAGTCTTTTGGAGACTAATATCCAGTTGAAATGCACAGAAATTAGAACGAGTAGCAATTTTCTAAATTATTTTCTTCTGCTTCATGCCATTCTTTAGTCTATATTTTTAGTGATTCCACCTGTTAACTTCATTCTCTCCCCTACTATTTCTAATACATCTCCAATGATGTATTTTTAACCAGAATTCCATTACCTGGAGAGGCAGATGTGCTAAGTAGTAATTTGAGAATTATTATTTTTTTTTCCAAGTTGATTTCAAAGCTGAGTCATGATTCTAGCTGTGGTACTGTCAGGAGAGAATCACTGTCAACAAGCTGTTAAAAATGAAACCTAATAATGAGGAAGAATAGATGGAACATCAGGTAAATCTCCTTGTTCTTACCGATTGCCTCACTTAATTGGTACTTTTATTGAATTTTTAATAGAATAAAATGAGATTTTAATGTAATTTCATTGAGTTTAGATCTAATTCAATGTACTAATTTTTTATGAGTCTTTCCTCATTAATTTGTTTTGTATGAAGTTATGCAGTGAAAAGTTTCCCAAATTTTCAGTAATTTGTAAACTTGGTAAAATTTTCTCCTAAGAAGTTTTAATTTAGTATTTGTAATAATGCAAAAGCAAAGTGAAATAATTTATTAGTATTTTGTTTACTGTTGCCCTTGTGAGGATGCCCTGGATTGTGAGATAGTGCCTATTTATACTTGCTAAATTTTTATAAACTTGGAGATTGAATTCAATTATATTAACTTTTTAAACTGATAAAACAATGGCAATAACTATTACCCTATGATGTGCCTAATGGTTGAAAAAGGTGATAGGATTTATTTAATGGTATTAGGATTTATTTAATGGTATTTGTAATGGGTCTCATTAGAAATCATATACTTAATTTGAGTCACACCATGTAACTCTTTTTAAGGAGAAACTATAGTTTTGCCTGAAAATAATGTTGAGGATGCTTTTGTCTATTAACAATTTTATGATTATTTTATTTCAATGTATTTAAGAAATTGTCATCATACTTCTTAAATAGGGCAAGAGGATGACAAAAATTAGAAAGACATTTCAAGTTGTTCAGAGGAAAAGTGACAGAAATATCAGCTAATTTATTGGCATCTGTGAATAGAAGAGCTTTGGGTAAAATTTACAGTGGTTCATGTGTCTATAATTTTCTAAAGGGTTTATCTTACAATACTTTTAAAATTATATAAGTAATATATATTTATTATTGAAATGTATAACTTTAAATAAAAATGAGAAGTACTTGTTATTTTAAATCCAGAGAATCATTGTTGATATTTTGTCATGTAATCCTACAGACATTCTAAATGTGTGTTTCATATAAGATGGGAAAAAAACTGTTCACAATATTTTGTAATGATTTTGTACATAATGACAATATCACTAGAAATATCCTTTTTTGGTGGCTGCATAGATCTTTTTGTATGCTTCAACTTAAATGTATTTAATCAATCCTTGGTGTTGGTTTAGTTTATTTTACACAGTCTTTGCTACCATAAATAATACTGTGCTGAACACTATACATAAAGTTTTTGTTCTTTTTTACCCTGATCTTATGATAAATTTCTAGAGTGAAAGTGAATTCCTGTTGCTGAAAAATGACTTACAGAGAACTTTAGAGTCTCACAGATAGCCTCTTTCAACTTTTCCTGCTGTGATTCAGTCAATGAAACACTATTTCAATAGGTCCTTAAAAGAAGAGATTCTTACTTTGGGGGCAGATGAACAAAGAGGAAGGAAGAGAATGAATTATTCTTTCATTTCTGAGTCCAGAACAGAAACCTCTCATAGGTCCAGATATTTCCCCCAGGGTGGATATTACTTATGGATGGTCTGGTATCAATGGTGGTCTTGAACCGTGGCTAAGCTACATTGTCTTCATTATCCCTGTTCATTGAAGAGAAAAAAGCGTACTATTGGGTCTTGCACATTGTGTTGGTACTGTGGCCTTCATACCCAGCTTAGTTATAAGGTTCAGTCAACTGTATTAATTTCCTGTGGTGGCACAACAGGTTACCACTAAGTTGGATTAAAACAAGAGTAGTTTAGGCCAGATATGTAAAAGCAAGGTGTTGGCAGGATCCTGCTCCCTCTAAAGGCTCCAGAGAATTTTTCCTCCCCTCTTCTATTTTCTGATGGGGCCAGGCACTGCTTGGTTTGTGGCTGTATTACTCTAATCTCCCTGCTGTGATCACATTGCCTTCTCCTCCATGTGTCTGTTATAAGGATACTGTGATTGGATTTAGGGCAACCTAGATAATCCAGGCTCATCTCGGGGTCTTTAACTTAATTACGTCTTCAAAGACTCCCTTTTCCAGGTAAGGTAGCATTCACCGGCTTTGAGGATTAAGGCATGGTCATATCTTTTGGGGAATGTTATGGCATTGACCTCTCTATAACTATGAAAGTCCTAGATAACGTCTTCCAAATGCAAGGCCTTTTCATATGCACTAAGAATCTGTTGTTTAGTGTAGCCCCCTTCTTTAATTATCTTAGCTAGATTTTCTGGTTAACTTGCTGCAGCTTCTATATTAGCACTTGGGGCTTCGCCTTACACTTTTTGTGTTATACTGATAGTTTTTTTCCTTAAACCTCTGCTAGCTTCAGACTTCTGCAGCTTCTTTATCTCTGTCAGCCTCCATAAAATTGAAGTGAGTTAGGGCCTTGCTCTCAGTTAGACTTTGGTTTATGGGATCAGTGAGTCTTGTTTGATCTTCTTCTGTTCAGACCCCTAACACTTTCTTCATACCAGCAGTAAGACAGTTGTGCTTCTTTATAATTTATGTATTTACTTGAGTAGCACTTTTATTTTTCTTCAAGAACCTTTTCTTAGCGTACACAACTTGATGAACTGGTACAAGAGACCAAGCGTTTGGCCTATTTGGGCTTTTGACATGCCTTCCTCACTAAGCTTAATCCTTTCTAGCTTTTGATTTAAAGTACTAAATGTGATTCTTTCTTCACTTGAGCATTTGAAGACTATCCTGAGGTTATTAATTGGCCTAATTTCAATATTGTTGTCTCAGGGAATAGAGAGGCCCGAGGAGAGGGAGGGAGATGGGGGAACCATTGATCAGTGGAGCAGTCAGAACACATACAGTGTTTATCAGTTAAGTTTGCTGTGTTATGTGGGCATGGTTTGTGGCACCCAAAACAATTGTAATAGTAACATCAGAGGTCACAGATTACCACAACAAATATAATAATTACAAAGTTTGCAATATTGTGAGAATTACCAAAATGTGACACAGATAGGAAGTGAGCAAATGCTATTGGAAAAATGGCACTGAAAGGCTTTCTCAATACAGGGTTGCCACGAATGTTCAATTTGTTAAACACTCAATATCTGCAAAGTGTATTAAGGCTAAGTGCAATAAAACAAGACATGGCTGTGTATTACATTCTACTACCTTTGTAGAGTTATTCAGAGAACATTAGATAAAATAGGAAAGTATAGCTGGCTTTCCCAAGCTGAATCATTCTCTCTTCAAAAACACCATGCAAAAGTTTGCCCTAGAAGCCCCAATTCATGTTGAGGACTGGCATAATAGAAGTTTGCTAATCTCGTGTTGTAGGTTTTATTTTTATCCCTTACTTATATTCAGAAGACATTCATAACAATGCAGTAATGTAGTACTAATATGTAATAGAGTATGTGCCTTTTTTAATATCAAGAAAATGGTGTACATGTATTTGAGGAGTTGAGGTAGTCGAGAAGCTTTAGGCTTCAAGTAATAGCCTAATGGGAAGAGCATTAAATAAAGAAAATTAGCTACATATCAGAAAAACAGAAAGTAGGCAGGTCCTGACTTGGCTAAATCAGTGGACCATCCGACCAGGCTTTTCCTGTTTTTTTTTTTTTTTTTTTTTTTTTTCCTTTTTTTGACTGTGACAGCTTCAGGGTTCTTAAATTTGTCCCCTCACCCTGCATAATGGCTATGGCTACTTTAAGCATCACATGTGCACTCCACAGCCTCCAAAAAGAGGGGAAACAGGAATGTTCTTTACTGAGAATGAATAAAACTTTGTAGAGGCCCTTCTGGAAACTACCGCTCCCACATCCTTGTGTTGAAGTGCATCAAAAAGTCCATGAGCTACGTGCAACGGTGAGGGAATAGATACCTGCCATTGCTTAGACTAATCGAGGTATGCTGCTTCTACCTGGGGAAGGTCAAAGCCTTCCCTTCTATGAAAGTCTGCTGATTATTACATCAGTGAGAAATCTCTGTGTGTGTGTGTGTGTGTGTGTGTGTGTGTGTGTGTGTGGTTTATGCATGTGAGGGCTTTAGACAATCATGCTGTTCTCTATGGAGGTTACCTTTCACGTTAACTGGAGAAACTGAGTGACTCTGGCTGGACAACACACTGTTGGTCAGCCTGCGTCATCAGTGGCACTTTACTAATGACTGCTTCTTTAGCCCAAGAAGTAAGAGACCTCACGTAGAGCAAAAATTAGAGTCTACTAGGCTACATTATTTCCAGGGTTGTACTCGTAAATCTTTAACAGTTAGCTCTCTGGAAAAAAAATAAAAGGCCCTACGTTGTAGCATTTGCTGATTTTCAGTATGTAAATACTCCAGTGGCAACCTGTTTCAGGTTACCATCACGATGTCCTTGAAAATGAGACAGGAAGATACACACACAATTGGCTCTCACAAGCTGGTACAAGCCAGCTCCTGTACACCACGGCTATACTTTGACCCAGTGAGGAGAGCTGTTCTCAGGGGCATGGCTGAGCACAGTCTAGAACACAGGTTCTTAGCATCAGCACTGTTGACATTAGGGGCTGGCAAAATCTCAGTTGTGGAGACGGTTCTGTGCATTGCAGGATGTTTAACAGTTTCCCTGGCCTCCACCTGCTTGGTGCCAGTAGTGTGTTGTTGACAAAATTTCTTCAGACATTACTGTCTCCTGTAGGAAAAATTTCCTCCATGTGAGAGCCAGTGGCCTAGAGGAAGGGAGAGCTGGCTCAGTATGAAAGCCTTGCAATAGTTTTGAGGGTCTTGTTGTTTTGAGGCCAAAGAAAAGGCCTGGTATTTACTTCAAGTTTGATAAATGTCTGACAAATAATGGTCTGTGCACAACCAATAATTATACATATTTCTGAATGTGGATTTACGCCTCCTTTCTGGTTGATGTGTGACAGGCAGAGTCCCATCATTCTTTTACTACCCAAGGTGGTATTTTAAATGGTAGTTGAAACATTTTAAACTATTGATTTCCTAGAACTGGATTTGCTCTACTAGAAACTATGTATTGATCAATGCTTTCATCTCCAGGTGTGTAAAGCAACTGGCTGATTTAATGTACAAATATGTTGTGCTAGTTTCTGGATGGGAACTAAACACTAAAATTAGAGAAAGGTTAGAAGTATTTTATAGATCTTGTTTAGGGGCTTTAAATGTTGATCATGATATAAAAATAGGGTGAATGTTTTGTTGAATTTGTTATTTTTATGACTTGAAGGAATGGTATTAAACTGTTATGATTAGGAAAAAAGCACAACACACAGACTGTACAGGAGTATGGAGTTTGTGGTCCTAGCTAGAACACAGACTTCTTCAAAGAAAGTTGCTATGACATGCTATTAACACTTGACTCTCTTTACATTTGTGCCATTAGGGCCACCTTTTTGGGATCCAGTGTGGATATATATCCCCTTGCCAAAGTGTTGAGCGTATCCTGGCTGTACCATGTCACAATCATCTGTCCCTGCTTCTCTTAGCCATACATACATCTTTAGGCTAGAGTGGTCTGGGGACTGTTACTGGGCAGTTATAAGCCTAGAAAATAAATATTTAGAAACTTGTAAAGAAATTTGATGTTGCAGTGGCACATAAGGATGTGATCTGTTTCAGTAATTCATTTTTATTGAAGTTTATAAAAGTATTGGTCTGCAAATAATTAGAAAAACAAAACAAAAATCCAGCCAAAGGCCTCCTGAATTGATTGTTTTCTACAGGATAATTTGAGAAGTACAAGACTAGATTGCTTATCCTAAATATGGCCTGTTTCCATATTTAGAATATGGCCAATTTTCAGTGCATAAAATGTATTTTCATATTTCTGACTCACGTCATATGGGAGCTCCTATGAGAGTAATGTGCAATTCCGTGGTTCTTTGGAGGGTGGTGATAAAAAGCAGAGAAGGCTGAGCAACTGATTGGACTGTAGTGAGACTCTACATCAATGCTCCACAGGAGGATCTGAGACAACTCTGCCTCACTGGACATCCATCTCGTTCAGGTTTCTTATGTCCACCCTGGACCATTTGTGCTTCTCTCAGGAGAAAAGTGTGAGACTGGGATCTTTACATGAGTACATGGAAACCATGTGCACTTTGGAAAATGCTGTGATTGTCAGGATCCCATTGTGGAGCTTCAGTCTCCTAAACTCTGAGGCCTGTCCTATTGTAATGTCTAACTTATATGCTAAATACATTTTTATTTTTTTTGGCTTTATTTGCAAGGCTTTGAGACTCTACTTATAGTTTATAATTGTAGATAAAGGAGTAAAAAAGGAAGGAATTTTTTTCTGTTGAATATGAAAACTAATTTAAATATGCCCACTGTCATATGCAAAGATCATATTCGTGAGTGCCACTTTCTCTCAGTCATATGAGGTGAAGTTCCTTCCACGCCTAGCTTCTATATGATGGTGTTACTATAAGATTCAATATTTGTAGCCCTCCAAAATTTGTATGTTGAAACCTAATGACTAATGTCAGGATATTTGGAGGTGAGGGGCTTTGGGAGATGAATGGAATTAGTGTCCTTATAAAAGAAACCCCAGAGGGCTCCCTTGCCTCTCTGCCATGTGAGGCACAGGGAGAAGATCCTGTCTGTGAACTAAGAAGTGGTCCTACCCAGTCATTGAATCTGTTAGCACCTTCAACTTCCTAGCTTTCAGAAGTGTGAGAATTTTTATTGTTTATAAAACACCCAGTTTGTGGTATTCTGTTACAGAAACCTGAACAAACTATGACAAATATTAATCTCAATATCTGGAAATGAATAGGTGAAGGATAAGTATGATAGAGGCTTTGCTATGCTGGATATTGAAAGCAAAACTGGTTGCCCATGTCTAGCAAGTTAAGATTGGCATAGAGGAGTCAGAATGAGTGTTAGATTGATTAATGGCCAGTTCCACATTTAATTTTCTGTTAATATCATTTCAAATATTTTGAATACATAGTAGAAGGAATAATACCATTTTTGATTACTTCTATTCCAGTGGTTTGCTTTTCTTTCAATTTAATATAAATGCTATATTTACATTTATAGTCTTTTCTCCAAATTCAGATCTGATTGGGACTTTCTAGGACCCAACTGTGGAGAGGAGAAAGAGTATTAATAATCTTAAAGTTTGTATTCTTCTGTGTGTCAGTTTTAATGTATTTATTTAAACTATGAAATATGTTTTTATAATTTTATTTCATCTATAACACAGCAGATTCCTAGATCTATTTTTTATTAGTCTGGCCTCTCATTTTCTTTCATCTCACATTCTTCCTTCCTAAAAGACACCTTCACTTTATTACCAAAAGCAGAATTTTGTTCCCTCATTGTCCCCTTTCCCAACTTTTTCATTATTTCTAATAATGACATAAATTGTAAACTTTGGCTATTTTTATCTTCTTTCTCCACTTTGTCACTGATGTACAGTTTGTCATCAAGTTCTATTGCCTCTTTTTTTCCTTATTTTCAGATATATTTATTTTCACCAATTCCCTATCCAAGCATGCCAAAAATGGGGCAATAACTGGAATTCTGGCTCCTCTTCTCCAATCTTCACATAGCAAGAAGGGTCATCTTCTTAAACTCTTCTCCTGTGCTATTCTCTGTTACCGAACGTTACTCCATATTTGGGTCAAATTAGTCTTGACTTATGATTACTTCCTCTTGTCTCATTACAGACTATCTAAATTGAGTACTTTGGAAGGAATAAATAAAAACATCAGAAATTTGAAACTTAATTTTTGTTAAAAATATTATTTTGATTTATATCTTATCACATATATTCATGTGACTTTCAATAAAGGTTGGTTTTCTTGGGTGAAGTCATAACTTGCTCATTTATGGGATTTTGGGCTGTGCATGTATGTGTGTTTTCTCTGCAGCTGTTTAGTGGGTCCTGAGAGTGTGTTGATAATATGACCTCATGAAGAAATGAAGTCTGAACAGCCATCCTTGACAAGTAGCTGACTCTGAACCCTGAGCCAGGTGGAGGATCTGGGGATTGAGGTCAAGTTCAAGAGTAGAGTGAGCTGACCCACATCGTACGAGTAGAAATGAGGGTTAGCCAACAGGATGTGGTTAAAAGTGGACAAGGGGTCAGGAATCAAAGGAAAAGATAAAACATCATATCTCAAAAGGCTAGATGCTGAAGACAAAACCAATTTGAAGCAGTGAGATTCTAACTAAAGATAGCTGGCAGGGAAAGCAGGGTTGAAAAATAAATAGAAAATGAAAACTGGAGATTTCCTGATGTACTAGTATAGTTGCTAAGTAAAAAGTTTTTACATTGTAATGGCCTTGACAATGGGCAGGGAGAGAAAGGGCACCATGCCAGTTCAGATGACTGACTGCTAGGAATTTTAGTTAGGAGTTTATGGTAATATTAGTAGCTTACTTTTAATAAACATGTGCTAGGCACTGGGCAGATGTTCATTAAAGGCCTTACTGATGCTAGGAAATATAATTAAGAAACCACTGACTTCTTTAATATATATTTAATGGTTTTTAGTAGTAATTATAATACTTACAAAATATTAATATTTATTAAGCTCTCATTTTGTGCTAGCACATTCAAACTCTCATCCACTGTAGTAGACTATAAAACATAGCCACATGATTTTGCGTCTTTCCTATCAAGAGGTGTAATTTATTTTCCCAACCCTTGACTGTGGGCTGACCTTGTGACTTGCTGTGACTAATGAATGTAGTTGGAGAACCTGAGCCTCAAGTGGCCTTGTAGCTTTTGTCTTCTCTTTCTTGGAACATTGCTGCCTCCCTGTGAGAAAGCCAGTATGTCCTCTTTGAGGACAAAGGATGACCTGGAGAAAAACGTGGATCTGACCCAGATGAGCACAGCCCGGCCAGTCCTCAAGATCAAATCCAACATGGTGTGAGCCTATGAAAGACCAACTAAAGAACCACTCCACCAACCTAGAGAATTGTGAGATATATAAGCCAGTAAGCATTGGGTTGCTTTGTTAGGCAGTATTAGATAACTGATAAACCTACAATTTTGATAAGCCTGCCCATTAGCATATGTACTCACCCAACACATTGATAAATGATAAACAATTTGAAGTCTAGGGTAAGACTAAATGCCTCTCTTTAGGTCGTTTAAGACTTTCTCAGTATGTAACTGGACAAAAATTATGCTGTTGCAAAACAAAGGTTGACTACCACTGAATTTTGTTCAGAGAGAATTTAACATCCTAAAAACACATCGTTTTTACTCAAACATTAGGTCTCACATTCAAAAAGCATGCTTTAGAAAGAAGAACAGTGTTTCTCCAACTGTTGTATTCTGATAATCTGCATCAAAAGCAACTGAAGTTCATGTTTAAAATGCTGATGTCTAGGCTTACCATAAACAGTGATTAATAATATTATTTTCATATTTACAGTACTTTTTCTTGATAATATTATTTTTAAACATAACATTTATGGCATCGACTATAATGGCTAAGATGGAAAAGACACAATATTAAGTGCTGGCTAGAATGTAGAACTGTTAGAACTCTCATACACTGCTCCTGAGCATGTGCATTGGTGAAACTTTGGCAGAATTTTAACTAAAGCTGAACATACCTATGACCCAGGAATTCCAATCCTAGGCATGTTCCCAATAGAAATCTGTACCTATGTTCACTAAGAGATATCATTAAAATCTTTGTAACAGTCCTATTTGTAATAACTCCCAACCAGGAACTACTCAATGTCCATCAACAGTCTAATGAATAAAAAAAATTGGAATAACTATACAGCAATAAGAATGAATGAACTACAAGTACTAGCTATGACATAGATAAATTTTGCAAAGATAATCTAAGTACAAGAAGCAAACATAGAAATTCATATTGTATGATTGCATTTTTTAAATTAAAAAGAAGGCAAAGCTAGCCTATGGTGTTTGAAAGTCAGGATGGTAATTACCCTTAGTAGGAGTAATGACAGGCAGGGCTCCCAGAGAGGCTTCTGGGGTACTCTGTTTTTATATCAGCATGCTGGTTAGATGGATTTGCTCACTTTGTCTGAATTCATTAAGCTGTATGACATAATTTGTATGCTTCTCTAGATGATTGTTATACTCGATAAAAAGTTTATATCTACAAAAGCACTGATGGGACATGAAGGATAAGTTCCTATATACTTCTTTTATGTCTCTCTGCAATGTCTCCTCGTATTTCTAAGTCCTTCAACATGAATGGTTGGAGAGATGAGAGAAGGCGATACAGGCATACCTCATTTTATTGCACTTTCACTTTATTGTGCTTCCCAAATACTGCATTTCTTTTATAAGTTGAAAGTTGGTGACAACCCTGCATTGAAGTCTATAGGCACTATTTTTCTAACAGACTCAGGTGATGCTTAGCAATTTTTAACGAGTATTTTTTAATTAGAGTATGTAAATATTTTTAGACATAATATATGCTATTATATACTTAATAGACTATATTAAAGTGTAAACATAACTTTTATATGCACTAGGAAATCAAAAATTTTGTGTGACTTGCTTTTTTGCAGTATTCATTTTGTGATGGTCTGGAACAAAAATGCAACATATTTGAAGTATGCCCATACAATACTTTTAATTAAAAATATATATGCACTAGAATAGACAACACAATATTAAAGGAGAAATGAACTTTAAAGTAATTCATTGATTAGTATGAAGCTACAGTAATCAAGACAATATGTTATTGGTGAAAGAAAAGACAAACAGATCAATGGAACAGAATGAAGGACCCCAAAATAGACTCATATAAATAGAGTTAATAGATCTTTGACAAAGGAGAAAAGGAAACACAATGGAGCAAAGACAGTCTTTTTCAGCAAATGGTGCTGGGACAACCAGATATCCACAAGAAAAAAATGAATTTAAGAACAGACTTTACACCCTTCACAAAAATTAACTCCAAATGGATTATAGACCTAAATTTAAAATGCGAAAGTATAAAACTCTTTGAAAATAACTCAGGAGAAAACCTAGATGACCTATAGTACAGTGATGACTTTTTAGATATAACACCAAAGACATGATGCATGAAAGAGATAATTGATAAGCTGGATGTCATTAAAATTAAAAGCTTCTGCCCTATGAAAGATAATCTCAAGAAAATGAGAAGACAAGCCACAGAGTGGGAGACAATATTTTCAGAAGACACTTATAATAAAAAAGGTTTTTATCTAAAATATACAAAGAACTCTTAAAACTCAACAATAAGGAAACTAACCAGTTTAAAAAATGGGCTAAAGACCTTAACAGACATCACTAAAGAAGATAAACAGATGACAAATAAACATATGAAGAGATGTTTCACATTATGTGTCATCGGAGAAATGCAATTTAAAAGAACAGTGAAATACCAATACCCACCTATTAGAATGGTCAAAATTTGAACACCTTTAACACCAAATGCTGGTGAGGATGTGGAGTAATGGGAAATGTCATTGCTGGTGGGAATGCAAAATGGTGCAGTCATTTGGAAGATGGTTTGGCAGTTTCTTAAAAAAACTAAACATACTCTTACCACATGATCCAGCCATTATAACTTCTTTATATTTACACAAAGGAGTTAAAAACTTACATCCACAAAAATATCTACACTTGAATGTATAGAGCAGCTTTATTGATAATTGCCAAAGCTTGAAAGCAATCAAATGTTCTTCAGTAGATGAATGGATAAATAAACTATAGTACATCCAGACAATGAAATACTCTTCAGTGCTGAAAAAGAACGAACTACCAAACTATGAAAAACCGTGGTGGAAACTTAAGTGCATATTACTAAGTGAAAGAAGCCAATCTAGAAGGCTATATACTGCATACGTCCAATTGTATGACATTCTAGAAAAGGCAAAACTATGGAGACAATATAAAGATCAGTAGATCCTAGGGGAGGTAGGAGGGAGGGAACAAGAGACAGAGCACAGGCCTTATTTAGAGCAGTGAAAATACTCTATCTTATAATGGTGGATCCACCTTATTAGAATTTGCCTAAAGCCATTGAATGTACAACACCAAAAGTAGACAGTAGTGTTAACTATGGACTTTCACTGATTAAAATGTGTCAGTGTAGGTCCATTAATTGTAACAAGTGTACCACTCTGGTTGGGGATGTTGAAAATAGGGGAGGCTATGCAGGGGTATATAGGAGGTCTCTGCATCTTCTTCTCAATTTTGCTGTACACCTAAAACTGGTCTAAAAAATAAAGTAATACCAAATATTTTTATGCAAATGTAATTACACACATTTCTTTTATGTCTCCTACCATCTACAAAGCAGCTCATAATTGCATTCTAAGTGGGGGGTGAGGAGGAATAATATGAAATCCAGAACATATTTATGCCGGAATGTATTACTTGTAAGAATTGCAATGATGAATTTATTGGTTTTCTATGGAGTCTTTCTTCTCCCTGATGCTCGCAGACCTTATTTAGTTAGGTTTTCCATCTTCAGGCTCTGGATAAATAGCACTGCCAAGTAGCCTGCCCCTTCTTCATCAATACTCTTCTAAGACTATCTCTTTTCTGTCCAAGGGTTTTTTTTGTAGTCTCAGAGGTTGTCTTTCTATGTTATTTTAAAAATTATTGATATGATATGACCACCCCAACTTTATTCTGTGTCTGCGCAGTACAGGCTTTATCCACAATTCTTTCTCCATTTGCCGTTCTTTAAAGGTGTTGTTTATGACTTGAATTGGCTGTAAATAATTACTCTTCTTTATATGCTGAATTTGCAGTATAGCCCTGCAACTCTAGTCTCTGCATTTCCTACATGCCCTTTCACAGCAATTTAAAAATGAGTTTTAAATTTTTAGTATGGTGGTATTTCAGGTAGTTTAAAACTTACTAGCCACCATGCATTACTCCATCAATTTATAGTGTGTATTAATTTTTTTTTACCCACGAAATCAGAGAAATTTGCATGGTCTAGGGTGCATGAGTAGTGGTGAAGGGTATCAACACTTGTTGAAGTCCCTCATATGTATTCTTATGAGCTTTACATAAATGACTTTATGTGATTCTCCTAGTATCCTGCAAAGAAAATATAAGTATTCTCATTTTACAGATGAAAAGAAATAATTTACCACAAGTTACCCAGTTTAGATGTGATGGAGCCCAGATTTACCATGCAGTACTATCTCCAAATTCCATAATTATTCCATCATAACTAGACACAAAGCCAGTTAAGCTATTTTCTCTCTCCTATCAGTGACTGAAGGCAGCTGCTGCAGCCTCCTAGGAACTGTGCCAGCAAGGTCTACAGTGACTATTTACAATGAACTTACCTCTCAAACCCAAACTTTTCATGAGTGTTTAACAGAAACAGATGACTCTGAAGCATAGGTGTGGATTGGAATCCAAAGATTCTCTGTTATTAGTAATGGTCATATGAATAAACAGCTTGCAGATACTCAGGATTTTGTAGAGGGGATATTGTCTGGCTATCTGGGTGAAATTTTAATTAGGTGTAAAAATCTCATTTTTATATTAGATGTGATGAAGAAGAGAAAGATCAGCAAATGAAAAAATGTACCTTTGTGGGTTATTATAATAAATATTTTTAGAAAATAAAGATTTGCTTGTTTAAAAATCCTGACCACTCTATCTAAAATGGTGCCCATTTTCTATCCCTTTTGTCTGGTTTATTTTCCTCTTTATCACTTATCATGCTCTAACATGCTATATATTATCTCTGTTTACTTTGTGAATATTTTCTTCTAGAATATAAGTTCCATGAGGGTAGATACCGTCTATGTTTTGCTTTTTTTAAAACAGTGTTTGACCTACAACAAATATTTGTGGATTGAATGAATATATATTCAACATTTCATGTCTTATCAGTTTCTGGAAGCTCTGACCAATAGATAATCCTTCCTTTTGCTCATTTATTAATAACGTCTTTCTAGCTACTTTTTTTGGGGGGGGGCGGGGTAGTCTGCTTCAGAATTCATGGGTCTCTTGGGGTAATAGTTTCATGCTTATGCTGCTCCCACATTGCCTTACTAGCATCTGGCCAAGGTGTCTATTAGAATTTCTCTCAAAAAGTTCATTTCTCAAATTTTCAAACATAAACTCTTCGGTAGTACTGTGCTGAATATTGATATTCACACACAGACATTTGAAAGTTAGAGAGATTGGTTCAGAGACAAAAGTGGTTTTTAAAATTTATTTTTTAATTTTAGAGGGCGTAGCTGAAACAAAATTTAGGGAAAATGTAAATATATTAAAGGAGATTATTTTTAGCACCTTTTAAAATATATTTTTGGTTACTTAAGTTCATAAAAATTTACTGTCTATGTTGTGCCAGTCATAGTTCAGCCAGGGAAACAAACTGCATTAATTATTTTAATAGAGAATTTAATATCAGAAATCGATTAGAGGGAACAAAAAGGGAATACTGAAGTAATTCAGACAGAGATGCGGGAGATAGCTACCACCTGTTGGGCTGTGCAAATAAAGGAAAGAAGTTGGAGTTAACACAGCCAAGCAGCTTGAGGAGAGGTCCCCAGAGATGAGACTCAGACCTCTGAGGAGGGGGCACTGTCCAATTGGTGCTGGTATCTTTGAGGGGGAACGTGGGGCATGGCTCTGGGAGTATGGAAAGAAAGAAGCTAGAAATGATAACCAATGTTATTGGTACTAACTGCTGCTGCTGGGGGGAAGGACCATTGGAGAGCAACTATGGCCAGACAGGAAATAAATAGGAAGGAGCAGGCCCCTCTTTCAATTTTTACTTTCTAGTTCCCTTCTGATGCCTTCCCTTGGCAAAGCCAATAGGTATCCTGTTGACAAAAGAAAATGTTTCTCAAGTTCCAATTTTAGAATCTATTCTGTGGTGAACTTAAAGCTGAGAAGAAATAAGGTAATAACCAGGATATATGGTAATCCGTCTGAAGTAACATAAATGTAAGTTCCTAAATATTTTAGGATATAATTATCATAACTGAGGAATTAAACATTTTTGGGGAAAAATAAAATGAAGAGATATGAGAGTTTTCAAGAAAGAATTTGGATTTGTCGTAGAGAAATTATATTTTAACTAAACATACATTTGGCAAAATAAAACAATAGATTTTGAGTTAGAAACAATAGAGTTTGTATGGTAAATTTCTATGTATTTGCTTTTAAAAAAATTTTTATTCTAAAACAATTTTATACTTAGGGAAAAGCTGTAGGAATTGTTCAAGGAACACCCGTACACTTTTTATTCAAATGCACTATTTGTTAATATTTTATCTCATTCTCTTTTTCTTTCACATATATATTTATGCACACACAGATTTATGTAGTTACAATATATAATATATATACATGCTCACGAATGCATATGTAATCTATTGTCTGTATTCCAACTTGATAATGAAATAGATACATTATCATTGACCTTATGAACAGTAGAATTCTCCCTTTTAAAAAGAGTATTCTTATTTGGGTTTTTCTGGAATTTTCTCATGACTAGATGTGGATTACGTTCCTGGATGCAATACCACATAAGTGATATTGCATCCTTTCCAGGGTCGCACACACAGTGTTCTTCATTGGTGGTGTTAAGTCATTGGCGGTGCTAATTTTGATCTCTCAGTCAAGTTGTCCAATTTCTCCACTGAAATATTGCTATTCTTTCCCCTTGCAATCAATAAAAAAACTTATGAGAAAATAGCCTACAAATTTAAGACTATGGACGTATCCTACACTTCATCAAAATTTCCCTTGATATTTAGCATAGATTGATGATTTTTGCTATAACCAAGGATTCCTATGATGGTTGCAAAATGATGATTTTCCACCTTAAGCATTCCTCCATGTTTAGCAGTCGACACTTGGCATTCTAGTGCAAGCAAGTACCCTGAACTTTCCCCCTATCATCTTATTATTTCTTTATTTAAAATCTAAATCTATTAAATATATGGGCTCATGGATTCCTGGTTTTTTCAATGGATTGTAATTCATTGACTAAATTTGGACACTCTTTACCTGGAGATAGCGTCAGATCCCGCAGTGTTAGGACTCAGTCCCAGGATACTGCCCCCCAATTTAGATACCAGTTCCAAGTAATAGGTCCCAGGTTTTCCACAACTTCTGTCTGATTTATTTATGTGCTATAACAGCTCACAGAACTTAGGGAAGTACCTACTTGAGTTTATTAAGGGATCTGATAAAGGATACAGATAAACAGCCAGATGAAGAAAGTCATAGGTAGAGGTCTGCAAGGATTCTGAGTGCAAGAGCTTCTGTTTCCATGGGGTTGGGTGTGTCACCTCCCTGTGCTTGGATGTGTTCACCAACCAGGAAACTTTCTGAATCTCATACTACTGGGATTTTATGAAGACTTTCTCATGTAGGCATGATCATGTAGGCATGACCATTTTCAACTCCTATCCCCTTGCTAGAGAAGTGAAAATTCTAGGCTGAAAATGCCAAGCTTCTAAGCCTGGCTGGGTCTTTTGGTGACCAAACCCCATCCAAGAGCCTGCCCACAGCTGCCTAATTATAACAAAAGATGCTTCTAGTACTTATCACTTTTACAAGGGTTTTGGAACCCCTCTTTCAGGGAGTGGGGATGAAGACCAAATACATATTCCTTATTATAAAACACAGAATTACAACATATATATGTTTATTGTCTTATTTTTGCTTCTTTCTTAACACAAATGTAGCCTACAACATGTGTTCTTGCACCTTTCTTTCCCCATTTCATATCTCCTGGTAATCATTCTACTTCCCTTCACGAATGTTTTCCTCATTTATTTTTACTATTGCAAAATACTCCATTGTGTGTATGTATTATAATATTCAACCAGTCTTCTATGCTTGGACATTTTGGTAATTCCAAAGTTTTGTGGAAGTAATGTTGCAAGTAATAAACTTGTGCATATGTACTTTAGTATTGTCACATTTTCTGGAAAATTTCCCATATGTGGGATTGCTAGAATGAAGAGAAAATTCATATATAATATCGTTAGATTTTGCTAAAGTCCCCTTCATAGGAGTTGTATTACTTCACATTCCCACTAGGAATGTATGAGTATACCTTTTCTCCCATAGTTTCGCCAGCTAAATGTAGTATTGTCAATTTATGTTTTTGCCCACCTGATGGGTAACAGATGGTATATGGAGTATTTTCAATTCACATTTCTCTATTTATGAGGGAAGTTGAAAAATCTTTTCATGTGCTTTCAGACTATATGTGTCTTTGTAAATTATCTTTTTTGTCTCACCCATTTTCTATAGAATTTATGGTCATTTTCTTCTAAATTTCTAAGTTATTTATACATTAGGAGGGTTAGCATCTTACCCATGATATATGTTACCAATATTTTGTCATCCTTTGTCTTTTGATTCTGTCATACAAAATTTTAGTTGTGTAATCAAACTTATCAATATTTTATCACATCTGGATTTGAGTAAGAGATAGAAACCTTTTGCTAGTCCCAGGTAATAGGTACAGAGTTTTTGCTTGGGGTAATAAAGAGTTTTGGAAATAGATTGTGGTGATGATCGCATAACATCGTGAATGTGCTTAATGCCACCAAATTGTACCCTTGATGTTTATACTATTTATATTTTTCCACAATTAAAAAAGGTTAAATAAATTCAACTGTGTTCCTTTTAGTACTTGTATAATTTCATTTGTTACATTTAGATCTCTGACACATGTGGATTTTATTATTGTGTATGGCAAAATGAATATATCTAATTATATCTTTCTTTAGATGACTATCCAGTTGCCCCAACACCATTTAGTAAAAAAGACCACCTTTGTTCCAGTGTTTTGAGTACCACCATTATAGTACATTAGATTTTCATAGTAGTTGGGTTTATTTCTTGACTCTATTCATCTCATTGGTATTTTCTTACATTGGTTTCACAGTACTTTAATTTCAGATGCTTTATAGTATATTTTAATATTTGCTAGATTAATTTTCCTTCTTGAAGTCCCCTTTTCTTCTATTTGAATTCTATTTAATCAACAAAATTAAATATAAATATCTATTACTTCTTGGCCTTTTTATATTCTTGGTTTTGTATTGAAATTATTTTTCTTATTCCCAAATGCTAGTTTGAGGATATTTACTTCACTTTAGAGTCTTGTATTAGTGTTATTCAGTTTTGTGTGTGTATTTCTAATGAGAGGACAGTTTTCAGCAGAAATGGCTTAATTTGCCTTTTCTAATTTTGTTACAGTAGTTTTATATAGATGTGATCTTTTTCTTATTTCTATTTTTTTTTGTATAGGATTTTTAGTTTGATATGCTCTTTTCTATCAGTTCTGCCCTCTCCTGTGCAGTTCTCTTAACGAACAATTGTGAAGAAATAGGGGGGGAAGGTGTGGTGTTTTTCTTTTTCTTTTGTTCCTGCAGAATACTCAATTTTCCTTTATTTTCTTCTTTCTTTCACTGTTTCATTTCCAAAGTGTGCCAGCTTTTCTCCTTGTATTTGATTGTCTCTTTAAATATAATCCTGCAAATTTTTAAGCTCCTTCCTTGTCACTAATACTGTGAAATATCTATGTTTTGGAACTTGATATTGGACTTCCTTCTTCTGGGTGACATTGTCTGTGCTTTGTCTAAACCCATCACTTTACTCTTTTGTCATGAAGTCTTGTGGCATTGGGTGGGCATTGGGACCTCTGATGGAATTACAGGTAATTTGAGTGCATAGTTATTGGTTTCTTAGTTATGTCAAAGGCCTGGATTATGTATGGTTGTAATTGCTTTTCTTGTGGATTTTGATTTTTTTTTTTTTATGGGAGGTGAAGAAGAAGGTTGTGTAGGAGATTGGTAATCAGAAAGATGCCACTAAAAAAGAAAATAAATCCAGAAGTTCTATTTATTTTTGATCTTGAGGTGATTTTATGATAATAACAAGCATTGTTGAATGAGTATTGTGGGAGGAAAAATAGTAATTTGTAGGCTATTGCTGGGAACATAATTCTTCTCTAACTTCTTCTTCCTTGCAGCCTGTGATTTTCTACTTTCCTAGGTTTACATAATCCAATACTGAGGTTCCAAGCATGTACAAATGTCTTAGCATTCAGAATCTAGGCAATCTATTTATATAGCACCGCAAGAGGATCTTCATCTCCTGAAAATGCTTTCTAAGTTCTTTTCAAGAACCAACAATAGTAACCTGTTATTGATCTTTTTTTCCCTATGTTTACAACACTGTAGCAGATAAATCAAGCCTCAGTGAAAGGTTTTCTGATAATGTATATATTCAAACTAGTGTTTTAAAGTCTTAAGTCTTTTTACTCAACTTATTTCCATAGGAACTTTTTTCAGATATGTTTTGTAAATGTATGAGATTATGATTCTGCAGTTTTCTGTGTCTCTAACTTAGGGGTTTTGGTCTGTATTCTACTTAGTGTCTGCCTTTTCTCAGTCACCAGGAGCATTTTCTATCTGTGGTAATTGAATTCGCATTTTAAATCCTCTTTGGCAGGAAGATGGCTTTATGTTTAGGTCCAAGATAAAAATGGATCTCTCTATAGAGTGACCTGACATTTTCTTTGCTTAACAGCTAACAATGAGAATTCACTTTCTGGTTAATATTATGGAGGCAGCACATGAAAACACACCACACAACACAAAAAATTGAAAGATAATTGATTTTAATAACTCACTCTGGAGCCAGACTAATTGAGCTCTAATCACAACTTTTGCAGTAACTACTTCTCTGACCTTGGGCAAGTTACTT
The DNA here is from genome assembly GCA_030015415.1 of Cynopterus sphinx. Lineage (NCBI taxonomy): Eukaryota > Metazoa > Chordata > Mammalia > Chiroptera > Pteropodidae > Cynopterus > Cynopterus sphinx. Next base: position 69,176,055 of record CM057381.1, on the reverse strand, counting down.
AATGCCACTTTGTCTCCCTTGCTTCATCTATAAAATGAAGATAATTATTACAATTATCTGATAAAGTTGTTTGGAAGAATTAGGGGAGTTAGTATTGGTCATGTGCTTGAAATAGTGTCTGGCACATGATAAGACCCATGTAAGTGCTAGTTGAAAATAAGCACATAATAAAATAAAATTAAGTGAAATGAAATACAATTAAAGATGATGCATAATCAAGTCGGTGAGTGGTAATAGGGGGAGTGAAGGCAAAGGTGAATGGTTAGACCTCTCTTTCATCTGTAGAGCCATTCTGTGATATGACATGGTGGCAGCTTGGATTCACTAACATATATTTATTTAAAATTATTGCACTATAGGAAAAGATTTATATATATAAAATCTATTTCTACTCAGATTTTGCATTAAGAGAACCACAACGAGAAGGAATTACTGAATTACTGTAACTTGGTGTGCTCATGAAATTATCACATTTTTATAATGGTTTTTAAAACTGAACATTGAATGGCTAATTTCTTGGTGTTATACCTGTATAGAGACATTATTAAAACATAAACTAAGCCTTCATAGATAAACTTAAATAAGTTTGGATTTTAATGATGAGATGATTGGCATCTAGAGGAGGATAGTGAGTCTATTTGCATTTGAAAATGATGCTGCACTTTCTGTCATTGGGTTACCAGAGAGATCTTAATCTGAGTCGTAGATGGTTTCTTGAGTCATAGAACATTAGAAATCTTTGTGTACAAGTTCTTTTGTACATTTGTGTACTTTTCTTGGGGAAAGGTCTTTCAGAGTCTCTGTCCCAGCAAAGGTTAAAAATCACTGGTACAGAAACTGATCATCTGATTCTCTAGTTACAAGTGTGAAAGTATTTCTTTTAAAAGAAAATCTGTTCACCACTTTATTATCAGATAATCTAAAAATTGCCCATTTTATATGGAAAAGGAAAATAATCAGGAAATTTAAATGCCTACTAATTATTCCTACAATGCTCTTTATTCTCTATTTGTTATTTCTTTTATTACTATTATAGCATTGTGTTGTTATTTTTTAATTTGGAAAGCACCTATATTCATTACCATATTACTCATGCTTGATTTTTTAATGAATTTAATGAATTTAAAAGACCATATTAAATATTTTTAATAAATTAGGTGTTCAGGTAGATTAAATTATCTAAGGATTTCATACAGGGTAACAAATGGAGTATTGTATATTTTTTAAAGGGGGTTTTGTTTAATAGGGTTGGGAACCATTTTTCCATATTATCTGCAAATAAATTTTATTGGGTAAAAGCTAATACTTTGCAAACTGTCCCAGAGACTTTACTGATTTTAGGGCAGAAAAAAAATTCCACATAGATTTAATGTTTAGGAGAGGGATTACAGCTCAGTTTAGAGAAAAAACAACATTCCACAACTAAGGAAGAAAAGAGAATCTGGGTCTCTTTCTCTCAATTTGTCTGTCTCTTATTTTTCTCTTTCTTTATCTGTGTATGTGTTCTGTTCTAGTATGTCATACCTTCTTTTTATCATATGTAGAGCAATACTTACAATGAGCAGTTATATGATATGCTTGTTAATTGATTCATATTCTGCACAATCACCAAGTCTCTTGTTCTATCCCACCCACAGCAGAGTTCAATAGTACTGACAATGGAAAGGATAATAAGTGAATCTAAATTTAATCCCCTTTTGTTTAAACTAATCTCTCTCTAATTAAGAGTTGCTCATTCCATTATTGCTAATGAATCAGGAGACTGTTCTCTTCATCTGTGCAGGAAGCCCTCTATTAAATCATCAATTGAAAATCAAAGGGGAGAGCATAGTCCAGCTTCCCGTTGTTCCTCTGGTGAAGTTTTGCCAAATAAAAGGGTATCTGGAACAAAGATTGAATGAAGCCTTCTTCCTTTAGTGCATACCTCTTAATTCTGGATTACATCCTCACTTTCTTCTCATGTTTTAAAATCCAAATATTGTAAGGTTTATGTATCTTAGAATAGTGGATTACATGGGATGGACTTTAATTTGAAATATATTGCATGAAACCACTTTTGGTCAAATTGTACACACTAAAACATAGCATCAGTGCAGAGAGTAACAAACTGCTATTGATATGTTAGTCCTGTGCCATTGCTCTAAGCTTCACTGTAGGTGAGAGTTTATTAGTCACACTAGGGGTAAAAACATCTTCCTAGAGATATACAATTGCTTTTAGATTCCAAGCACAACAACTTTCTTCAGATATGTCTCAGGGCTCAGGCATATTGAATATACAATAAAAACCAGAGATTATGGTTTTTGATTATATGCATCCTGAAGAAAATAATCACTTATTTGGATCCATTGTGATTGTTAATATATATTTCCACTTTAAAAACACTTATTTATATGCTTACTCTTTGCTATAATTGGTAACATGATAATAAAGTCAGGTAAAACAATGGATAGGAAGACTTCCAAGAGGAAGTTGCCTGCAAAAGATTATTCAGAGCTGAAAAGCTAAAAAATAGGACATTTTATAAGAAAGATAAAACAATTAATCTTAATTATTTGGTTTGGTAAGAGTTGGAAAGTTTTCAAAACATAACTTCAAATAAAAATATTTTACACATTTTTTAGCTTAATTGCTTTGAATATGTTAATAATCAAAAACATAATAAATCAAGACCAAAGAGTACCTGTGCAAAAGGCCTCGGCATTTTAATCTGAGAGGAGTCCACTTTTCATCATCATCATGTTGAGGCCAATGTGCAGAGAGCTGCAAACATAGCCGGCTCTGTGACCAATGCTGCAGAGTCAGAGTAGGGTTTGAGCCCGTGCTGTGGGAAGGGAGAGAACCAGATAGGCCATGTGGTTCATAGCTACAGGATTCTGGGACAAAATATCAGTTGTACAAAACATAGTTAAACTTCTTCCACTGTCTTGGTCTTAGTCCAGTAGCTCTGTAGTGCACATCAGAAGCATCATTTTGAGGACAACATGTCATAAGTTTAGAGTAAGAAAGTATCCTACTCTCCAGCTCTGTCATTTATTTCCTGGCTGATTTGGGAAAGCTACATCTCTCTGGCTATCAGTTTCCTCTCCTGTAAGTTGGGGCTATTAGAAATTCCTAGGGCGTTCAGATGTGCTTTGTATCTAAAACGAGTGATAGATGTATGGGAGCAGTATAAGTTTTGAATGCACTTACTAGAAACACACAGAGCTCTTCCCACTATAGAGTCTTTGAATTTTCTCTGCCCTGGTCTGACATTCTCACTCCTCACCCCCAGCCTATTCAGCTCTTCGCATGGCCGACTCGAGCCCTCATTCAATTCTCATCTTGTGCTGACTTCCCAGCCGTTCTCGCTAAGTTTGCTGTCACTGTCACATTACCTTTTGTTATTTTCTCTGCAACACTTTCATCTGAAATCATCTTGATTATGTATTTGCTTACCATTTACTGTCTCTTCTCTCCTTGTAGAATATAAGGAGATGCTTGATGAAAACAAGTATCTTGTCTGTAATTCTCACCACCATGTTCTCAAACCCGAGAAAAGTATTGGGACACAGTCTGTGTACTTCTTGTGATGAAAATAAACTTTTTCTTTATTAAAAAACAGTACAGGGACATAGGAGGTACTCCATTAATATTTTTGAATGAATAAATAATGAACCTAATTGAGAGTTTTTCTTACTAACCACTTTAAATTTTTTACGTATTTCATATTATAGTATTATTGTTTTTCTCCAGTTTCAGAAAAACCTCAGCAAATAATATGTCCAATTTAGAATGCTTTTGGCGAGGATAATAAACATGCCCTGTATCTATCTGTGGGTGTTCCTTTGGTTTGGACAGAAAAGATACAGCCAAGAAGATAAAGGAGAAGAAACAAAAGAAAAGTCCATGTGTACTTACATTTACTAGTGTAGTAAATTTTTCCAATAGGAAAAGAAAAGACAAAGTTAGTTTAATTGGATCCAGTCTCTTTGAGTTCTCTTTCTCTATTTTTCCCTGAAGAAAAGAAAGTGGGAGAAGGGACCAAGCCAAATGATGATTTAAATTTAGTCAAGTATTTCTGGGGGTGCCAAGCCAAGAGGTGGCTCAAGTTTATTTCTCGTTCTTTCACTGAGGTGAATTTTCATCTCATATACATGGACTGGAATGGTAGAGTAATCAGTTTTAAAAGAAAAAAAAGAAACATTTGGTGTCTGCCTCTGTTAGCTGGAAAAATAATTGAAAGCATGACTGTTGTGTGGTTTTTCTAAAACTTCAAAAGTGTACATAATCACATAGAGGAGAATGCCATCTGTTTGTTATTAAGGTCATGTTTTATTTTCCTGACTATACTCTCAATATATTCAGTGAACTTAACTTTTTAAAAAAATTTAATTATAATTTATGCTGGGTTTAGATTAGTGATGAATTTACTCATTTCTCCCTTTCCATTAGTAGTAGAGTGGCGTTAGATAATAGATTAGAAGCATTTGGCAATTAATCACAGTCACCTACTCTTAAAAATTGCTCATTGGCCAAAATAATCAGTAGAAACACTAATCAGAAAAGGACGAATCCATCTTTTGTGTCTCTAATAACATGTTGGCAGGTTTACAAATTTTGATAACAATAACTTTTGTTCTACAACGCATAAAGAGTGTATTGTCAGATAGGATTTATAGGCCATTTGCTATCACCAGCCATCTGCCTTAGCATCTGTGGAATTCCTGATGTTCAGCAGGAAAGGCACAGAGTGGACAATACAGAACTCAGAACTTGAACCTTAGACATGAGAGATGCAGAGATTTGCCTACAGTAACACAGTTACTTAAACGCAGTTAGTGACAGAACTGGGCCCAGAACCCAGTTCTCCTGATTCCTAGCCCAGCGACTATCTGACAACATCCTAGTGTTCTGCATAGTCAGTATCATTCTTTGCTAGAATAGAAGCAGCTCTTATTTGTCCATGAGTAGCTTCACATGTGATTTCCACACACATGTACTTAGGGCAGACTGTGTTCTAGGCTATGCTAGGTAAACTGTCCATAGCTTCCACGTAGGTTACTTGATTAGTTGTTTTATGATTTTGAAATTATATCAAGCTCAGCCTACTAATTCCTCATTATTTGTGCACCTGGTTAAAGACACTATCAACTGTTTGACACATGAGAATCATTTATGAGTTATCAGAGATACAAAAGGCTTTGCCTTTAAAGAACTTGCAAATGTGTTATACAGAAAGAATAGGCAGAATGATGCTTATTAAAAAAATACCTCTCCTCTTGGACCTTCTAAGCTTTTTATTTTAATTTTTTTTTCATTTTCCTCCAACTTAATAATCTATTCTTTCTCAGTCTGCTTCTTCTCTTCCCTCTGCTGGTTTCTTAACTGTTAGTTTCCTAAGTCCTCTTTTCTATTCTCTGCTTGGAATGTCTCACCCAATCTTGAGGCTTCTATTATCATCCACAGCAAGGCTTATTAACCTAGGCTTCATGGATAGACTCTAGGGGACTGTGACTTACCTAAAATTATATGCAAAATTGGGATAACATGTTTATGTCTTTTTTCAGGTTTGCAAAGGTGACCCAGACTGCGCTCTGTGACGTGGATAACTCCCAGGTCTGTATCTTTCCTGAACCTTAGATGCCAAATCCAGTCTCACTTCAGGCACCACCACTTGGAGATCTCACAGCTGCTTAAAGCTTAGAAGGTGCAATTCTTATCACGGCTTTTCATCCCTCCCGATACCTCTACCACCCCTAGGTTTTGTTTCTTCTTTTGTGTTTCCTGACATAGTAAATGACATCATCATCTACCAGGTTGTCCAAGCCACATACCAAGGACTTCCCAGATTCTTCTTCCCTCTCCCTCATTCCACACATCCAGCCTAAGTTCTGCAAGTTCTTTCTCCTAAACATCTCTCACATCCCTCCCTTCCATCTCCAACGCCACTTCCTCTCCCAGCTGTCAACATTCTTTATGTGGTGCAGCAGCTTCCTGGCGGGTCTTCTTCCAGCCACCTTCAATCTATTCTCTATATTGAGGCTAAAGTTGCATTTTCTAAATAAAATATGATTTCATTGATGCCTGGCTTAAACCTGTCAATGGATCCTGTGAGCTCCAGAGTTCAGCACCATAAAGATTATGTAGCCTTGAATAAATTGTTTCAGTCCCTCCAGTATCATCACTTGCTATAATCACTTAACTCTCTGCCATGTACTTCCTACATATCCTCAAATTGACCACACTCTCTCCCTTCTCTTGTCCTGAAATTTGCTTCCTATCCTCTTCCTCCAATCTCCGCCCAACCTTCCACCTTCTCCCTTTCCCTCCACCCTTTTTATTCACCAAGCTAACTTCTATTCATCTTTCAGCTCTCACTTACTTATAGAGGACTGATCTAACTTTCTCAAATAAATAAGCCCTCCCTGTTGTACATATTCCCACAGCCCTTCCCTTTTATGACAAGCCAGCAATTATTACACTGTGGTCATTTGTCCCTTCTCCTTCAAGAACTGTAAGCCTAGTGAGGGCAGGGATCACATCTGTCATGTTTACCATTGTATTCCCAGTCTAGACTAAGGCTCAGTACTTAGTAGGTGCTCTGTAAACACTTAACGATGAATGAAAAGACAGTTTGTATAGAACAGACAGTTAGGTGCAGGTAGAGGTCTGAGAGGAATCTCATCGTTGGTTGCAGTTGTCACCAGTGAGTAGGGCTTGAGTTTGGTCCTGAAAAATGGGTAGGATGTAGTTTAGGCAAGTTGAGAAATAGCAGAAAACAAGGATGGAAAACATAGTATTAAATTCTGTGTTTGAAATGACTGAGAGATGAAAAGGCGAAGATGTGATCAGTAGAGAGACCAGAGTCTGGCTCATAGGTGGTTTATATCTAGTGTGGGCAGTGTTTGTCTAAAATTGTAGACACTGGGTGAGAACAGAGAGTAAATGGCTTAAATGCTAGGGAAAAGAGGGAACCCAATGAAGAAGTTTGAGTGGAGGAGTGACATAGTGCAAGTGATACGGCATTAGAGAGCAGTGTTTCTAAAACTTTAGCCATTAGTGAATACCCTTGAGATTCCCCTTTCCCCCCAATATTAGAGTACCAACTTTACTACATATTACTTCATATTTTTCTTTAAGTGATTTTTCCATTTAAATAGTCTCTTTTAAAAGGAAATTACATCACTGCTATACATAAAAAAGAAATATTCATTGTCATTAGTTGAAATAAACATAAAAAATGGATCCAATGAAAAAATGTTGAATTCTAGGTAGATATGGTTTTCTGCCCAAGTTTCTAAGTCTGAGGTCTGTTTGCTTTCTGTTATAAACAGAAATAAACGACTATTAAAAAAGCAATAAAAATCCTTAGTAAAACAAATCGTCTCCTTCATGTAACCATACAAAAGAAAGAAAATTAAAAAGAGAATACATTTCTCACCATATGATTAGATATTATTAGGTCCTATATCTGAATGCCACATAAAATTATCTGCACTTCCGTCAGTGTTATGTGCCCTCACTTTGGGTAACAGTGGTATGAAGCACAGGCCAACAAACTTTTTCTGTAACTATTTTAGGCTTTGCGGACCATACAACATCAGTTGCAAGTACTTAACTCTGCTGCCATAGAGCATGAAAGCAGATACTGACAGAACATAATCACACAGATGTAACTGTGTCCCTGTAAAATTTTATTTCTAAAAACAGGCAGGACATTTGGTCTATGATATTATTTGCTGACCCTTGGTCTGTATCAGTGGTCTACATTTTATAGTGTGATAAAGATTATTTGTCTGTCTTATTCATTGAATTGTGTCCTCTCCAACAGATACATTGAAGTCCTAATGTCTGGTCTTTCAGAATGTGATCTTACCTGGAAATTGGGTCTTTCCCAAGGTAATCATGGTAGAATGAGGTCATTAGGGTGGGCCTTACTATGACCATGCCCTTTTTAAAGGGGGAAATTTAGACACAGAAACACATACACAGAGGGAAGATGATGTAAAGACACAGGGAGAAGATGATCCTCTATAAGCCAAGGGAGTGCCTGAGGCTACTAGAGGCTAGGAAGGAGAGTTGGAACATAGTGTCTTTAAGAGGAAGTATGGCTCTGCAAACACCTTTATTTCAGACTTCCAGTCTTCAAAACTGGTTAAGCCACCGTTTGTGATACTTTATTACAGCAATCCTAGAGAAGAAAGACAGCCTCTGTGTGTGTGTGTGTGTGTGTGTGTTTAATATAAATTTTGGCCAACCCCCCAAGACTTAATATATAAGTATATTTATGTGTGGGGACCAGGAATAGGCTTTAAAATGAAAATAAAAGCATCATAGATGTCATAGTTGATTCTAAGCCCATAGTTGCAGTTATAATAATCCGCATGTGAGGTGATGGGGATTAGATTAAGATTTGAGTAGTTGGAATAGAAAGGAAGAGGCTTTGATTGGTCTGATCCAAAGAGGCACTCGGTAAATGTTTGGGGAATTGGGACTGGAAGTGAAACAGATGCATGTCCATACCAGAGGAAGTTCAGTACAGGCAATGAATCATAAGCATGAGGTCTGGTTTAGAGACAGATATTTTCAAACCCCCATATTTACCATGAAAATCCATGGGTGCTGAAAGAAAGAAGACTGAGAGATGGGTAAAGATTCTGGCTCCATGCCATGGTTAGATGGTGAAGAGTAGAGGGAGAGCTAGTGAAGAAAACAGAGCAGAGATGGCCTTACCAGTGATATGAAATAGTTATTAGAGCAAGTATTAAGAATGAATGCACAATTAGAGTCAAATTTTCTAGAGAGATCAAAGGATTTAGGATTCACGAAGCCTTGCCAGTTTTGAGAAGACACTTTCAGTAGTATGTGGAGCAAAGTCAGATTTGCAAGCATTGAAAGATTTTTGTAAAAGGGAAGGGCAACTATGTAGAAGAATATTGCCAAATACACATTATTTTTCCAACATGTAGATTAGAGTCTGCCATTTCTTTAGAAAATCTAATCTTGGTTTTTATAGTTTATGCAATAATGAGACAGGGCTTGCATTGGTCAGAAAACATATTCTAAATGCTCTGAAGTATTTATAAATTATAATTAAGTGAAAATGTTCATATTAGTTGATCTATGTCTCTATCAGTTTATCTTTTTATCTGGCTAATACATATCCTATCTTTTTTTTTAAAGAACATTTTGAGGTGGATGTTATGTAATGAATAGTTATGAATAGTTATGAATAATTATGTATTACTCATAGCATTCTATAAATGTAAACTAGAGAATGACAAATTAATCACTTTGGTCATGGAAATGCATGGAAATGCAAAACCCATCTTTGACAAGGGAGAAAATGACTCAAATGTTTTGCTCTGGATTGATTTCCTAGCATGGATGGGAACATCTAATTTTACCAGTTGAAGTTAAGATAGAGCCAGCTGAAGCTTAGGCCAGAAGAGATGAGATACACGTATGAACCCATGTGCTTGATTATGACGTGAATGGCTGGCTCTTGACATGACTATGGGAGACAAAAGTTTTGGACTAACTTTTTCAGCATCTATTCTAGTACCAACACAAAGCAAAAAGAAAAAAAAAATCGTAAGTCTCAGATGTTAACACAAAATAGATAGAACCAAAGAGGACAGAGGATGCGAAGAGTGTGAACACTAAGAATTCACCTGCAAGAGAGCGTGTGGAATTTAATGCCACTTCAGGGCAATAAAAATGAAATGTCCCACCATCTTAAAGGTTTGGGACTTCTAATAGAATAAGCATTTGATTAATGAAACAACATGTACTAGAAAGAACAAGGGGTCATAAAAAGCTGGTTTTTAACAGCCTAAGTACCTTTTGCATCTTGAAGTCTTTTATCACCTTGTAAATCACCTCTGGGGAGAAATAACCCAAATGAAACCAGGCAGATTCCATTACCAGCCTGTCTACCTTGGGACTTGGCTCTGGTTCCTCAAACATATTATCTTTGCTAACACTCTGTGGTGCCTTGCCTTTATTATGGAGAAAGGAGGGTGGCGTCAGTGTGGTAGCCCTGCTTTTAGTAAAAGTCTGAGAACTAAAGCACCCACTCAAGAGGCACCTTCCTTTCCCTTGATGTCTCTGTTTTGCAGTCAGTCAAACATGCCTCTGTTGGTAGAAATTAACAACCATGGGTATTAGCTGGCTGGGGTTCCCCCCAGATCTCATAGAATGCAGCAGCAGACATTAGTATCTCCCAGATTTGCTGAAGTGGAGTTCAGGTCTGTTTCATGTGCATGTGCCTTTTGTTTCCAGGACCCAGATGGAAGAGCATGCTTTCCTCTTGGTGAGGGAAAAGAACACGGGAAGGTGAGTCAAACTGCAGGAGGACATTTGAAGCCTCTGTGCAGACGTGGCATACTTTAAGTTGACTCATGTGCCATTGGCCAAAGCAAGTCATATGGCTAAGCTCAGAGTCAGTGAAGGGAAGAAGTGTTTTTGCACACAGCAAATCCTGGCCAGGATGAAGAGGAAAGAAGTGGGAGCAAATCATCCCATTGGTTATATTGTGGATTAAGCAGGTAGGTTAATCAAACAGGCACTTGGCTGGAGAGCCTGGATCCCAACTGGTGATCTCTGAGGTCAAATTGGTTGTCCTAGTCTGAGGAGATAGATGCTTTGCATGTGACATATCTTACTAAGGTCTCAGGAAAGAGCACTGACTTTCAGAATTTGACTCACTTAGATTTATAGCCTTATCCTTAAGCTCATTTTTGGCAAAATAGCTATTGATGCCAGGAACTCTGCTAATCAGGTTGCACACATGATTTAATTTAGTTCTTAAAATAGCCATGTGGGGTGATTGTTACAATCCCTATTTTTCGTGTGAAGGAACTGATGCTTAGAGGCCAAGTTTCACAAAAAGTCATCATGCTAGGAAATCTAGAGCTGGGATTTGAACCAATGTCTGCCTGACTGCAAATTATAGTGCCATGTTGGAAGTAGGTCTCAGGCTTAAACTTATTGAGAAATTGATACACAAAATAAATGTAAATTTTTGTCTCATATTCATATCCTTTGTATCAATGATTCCCCATCAAGAGATTTATTTTAAGGAAGAAACATTAGACATAAATAAAGATATTCTAAGAGTGAACATTAATGTAAACTATGGATTTTGAGTGATAGTGATATGCCACTGTAGGGTCATGGATTGTAAAAAATGTACCACTGCAGTGTGGGATATTGGTAGTGGGGAAGGCTGTCCATGAGTGGGGTTAGAGGGCATATGGGGAATATCTTTACTTTCAACTCATTTTGCTGTGAACCTAAAAGTGCTCCAAAAATAAGGCTAATTAATTTTTCTAAGAGTAGAATACCATTGTCGACAGATCATAAAAAAAGATATTTGTATAAGGATGCTCATGGCAGTGCTATTTATAATGGAGCAAAACTGAAAATCATGTAAATTATTAAGCATAAGGGATTTTTAAAGTCATATGTAGGTAGCCATAAAATTACTATTTAGAAAAAACATTTAATGACATTGAAAGTGTACACGGTGAGGAGACTATAAAAGTATGCACAGTGCAAACCCACATTTGTAGAAAGAATGCTCAAATATAAATAGTAAATAATCCTAAGAAATATGCTGTTAGATGCCTCACCTTCACACAGCCACCAAATTTATCAAGTGAACATATTTTACTTTTGTAACTAGGGACTATATCCTCTTACCAGGCCATACTTCCCCAGTGGACTTATAGCCAGACTCAAGCTGAGAAAATCTTGCATATATTTGCACCCTGTGGGTACTACAAGGCATATTGACCTCCAACAGCAGTGCCTTCTCTAGGCCCCAGTTTGGGACCCAGGGGTAATAGATGAGAAAGAAGCAAATGGTCTTGTGGAAATTGTCCTTATGCTAGAAAGACAATTATTATTTGTACTTTCCTCATAGATTAGACATACTTTATTATTATCATTTTTTATTGAGGTAAATTGCACATAACAAAAAAACTTTATTAACCATTTTTAAGTGTACCGTCCAGTGGTATTAAGTATTTATGTTCATATTGTTGTGTAACCATCTTCAGACATACTTTATTTTTAAGCTTATTGTTTATACTGCTTCTAGAAAATTTAGAAAACAGAAGTTTTTGATGATAAAAATAATTTCTAGTCTAATCTCTTAGACACATATTTTTAAAATTTGAATTTATATTGTGTGTGTATAGATATGTACATGTATATAGCTATATATACACTTATGTACCTATGTATACACATGATGTTGCACACAGATTAATTACAGTGAATGTATAATTTTATAGAGCCTTCTTCTCAGTTGCCCCTGTTTTGGATGAAAACTTAGATGAGGCAACTGGAACATAATTATACCTTAGGTTACTGTGGTACTTAGCATAACACTTATAACTTTTTGATTTTAAATGGAAAGAGTCTTTTAAAAACAGACACTATGGGTCTAAGAAAAACACTGATGTGGGGATTAAGTATCTAGTGTGTTTTTCAAAACATGATAACAAAAATAACAAAACAAAACAATAAGCCCAACCACGAAACCTAGAACACCGTGCCTCATTTATGTTTACTAGGAAAGGGAATATCTTTATCAGAAGTAAGTTCTTAAGGCAGAATAGACAAAGAACAAAACAATGACTACTGACTATTTGTCAATGTTAAAAATTTCTTTAGCTGAATAAGAGCCTCAGGCTCTGGATTAATGATTGTACTCATGAGAACTAACATTTATTGAGTGTATACTAGGTATATCAAGCATTTTTCTATTCAAAGCATATTTTGGGGCAATTTTACATCAACTAACTTGTTCATTTTGTTGCTCTAATTATTAGTTCAAGTTTGCTTGAAAACATTGGATGGTTTCAGATCTTCTTTTCTTTTTCTATTGAAAGAGTATTTTATAGCTTAATTTAATTTATTGGGGTTAAAAAAAAAAATCTCATGACCTTTTGGATGTTCCTAAAGTCATCCAGGCTTTATTATTATAATTTTTCTTGTGTAAGATGGTAATGCACAGTTCATTTTTACCCCAGGACTCAAATTACTTTCAATAAGCAATTTAGGGCACCATTAGAATGAAACAATTTACTTACAGTGAGTAGATAATAACTGATTTCTAGAATGCTTGCAAACAGCTATTAACTTTTTAATACAATGCTAAAAGCTTTGCCAAATTAATAAGTAACAGTATTTATGTAAATATCCTATGGGCTGATAATTCTTAAGGATGCAAAACTATCATTTTATTTAAACCTCTAAAGTTTTGGGGGAACGTCTATTGTCCAAATATTATAGATCTCTAAAGTACAAAAAGAGACAAAAAGAATTTGAAAAAGTTTTTCAAACGAGGTTCTGACAGTTATGTTTTATATTAATCAGAGTCAGAGCCATCAAATTCAAACATAATGCAATTTTGTTGCTCTTTGCAACAAAGTTTAATAAAGATCAGAAAACTATCAAGGAATCAAAATATTTGAGAACAAGAATTGTCCTCAATTTACAGATGAGACACCAGAGGCTCAGAGAAATGCAGTGCTTTGTTGAAAAGCACAATGGATGTCATTCCATTGACTTTTGACTCTTAGAATAGCATTGTTTTGTAATATTCACTAGGAAGTCATTTGTAGGAGAAATTTTGAATTTTTTCACAAAGATTACTGCTGCTCTTCAGTACTCACCTTTATTGAAAATGCCTTTACTTGGAAAATACATTGTTTCATGAAAATAAAACTGGGGATCTTTGTAATTAATATTCCGTTAATTAGTTAACTGCACCAAGTGCTCACCTTGCACAGGTAAGGCCTCTACAAGTAAATGAGGGGGTAGGGAGAGTACAGTACTAAGAAAGAACAAGAATTATTCTTGAGGGGAAGTGAGAGGATCTGTTGCTTTTGCCTAAAGTAAAATGGATTTTGTTAGTAACTATTCACAGTGTGAAGAATAGCATGAAAAGATAATAGCTCCATTTGCTGATGGATAATGGCTCTTCACTAATCCATATGTTCCCTATTCTAACTGATTGTGTACCATATAATCGATGTGCAATATCATTAGCCACCTCACTTTTTAAACTTAGAAGTGAAAGTCATGACTTCAGTCCTCATCATATTTCTCCTCATTTTTCTTGTCTTTGGTAATGAAAAGTGTGCAACTTCAGAAAAAGAAATGTCCAAAGCGAGTAGTTGATATCACTGAGCATTTTTCAGCTCTCGGGTTTCATCTTCTCAATAGAGAACACATGAGTGATATGGCTGGGACTCATATATAATGCCCTTTTTTTCCTGTTATGTAAACATTCCAAAAAGAGGGAAAAAAACCCATTAAAAATCGAACCCACGAAAGACGCATCATTATGAATTATGATTTAGCGGCAAAATCACTGTGGGAGAAAGAGAACCTGTCTCTCTTACCCTGATGGTACTTGCGATAAAATACAGGAGGATGTGGCACCACTCTCCTTGATAAATTGAACACTAGAAAAGCCATGAATGTGAAATTATCTAGCACATGATAAATCTGCAGTAATAAATAAAAATCCAATAGTCAGAAGAAGTTAGGAACTGTGTGAAGTTAACTTTGCTTCAAACTCTGCCTCTCTCACTTTCAGCAGGATTCCTGGCTTTCTGAGGACTCTGTAATTAGCTTCTTTAGTTAATGATCAGCACCACAAAACTCCTTGCCTGGAAATAAAAAGTCGTGGACCATGCAAATTTCGGTTTTAAAAATATGCTCAAAGTTAAAGAAGCAGAAATTAGTAGTTGATAGATGGTCATGGGTATGGGGAGCACAGCCTAGGGAATGCAGTTAGCATTAACATATTGGCTAGGCGGAAAACCAGAGGAGAGAAGGAGCAATTAGGGGGACCGTTTTATAAACTACATAATGTCTTACCAATGTACTATGTACTTGAAAGTAATAATAAAATAAAAATTTAAAAATGCAGTATTATACAAGTAATAAACACTTTAATAAAACATTGAATATCTTGATAAACAGAGATTGAGAAAGATCTTTGCCTTATACTCTAGGATTATGGAATCAATAGTTTGTCATAGAATACAAATGCAAGACAGTTCTGGGGATCATTAACGTGTATTCATTATTATTTTCTTTCAATAAAGAATCAAGAAGCAAAAAATATATCATTTAGCAAAAAAAGCAAATGAAATACTAATACATGTTACAACATGGATGAACCTTGAAAACACCATGTTAGGTGAAATACGCCAGTCATTAAGGACCACATACTGTACAGTTCTATTTATTTGAAATATCCAGGGAGGCAAATCAACAGAGTCAGAAAGTACATTAGCAATTCTCTAGGATCAGTGGTAGGGAGCTGGGGAGGAAGAAAAAAATGAAGAGATTGGAAAGTAATGACTCAGGGCACAGAATTTATTTTTGGGTTAATGAAAATGTTCTAAAATTGATCATATTACAGATGCAGAATCCTGTGAATACATTTATAATTATTGTATGTTTTAAATGGGTAAATTGTACAGTATGTGAATTATACCTCAATAAAGCTATTAAAAACAAAAAAATATGGGCCTAAAGGATTCGTCAAATATATGTAGAGTTAGTGTTGAGAATTGGTTGTTACTTTCAAATTAATGGGGTTGTATAGTCTGCTAATTGACATTCTGAGAGGCTCTTATACTATATCTTGTAGTAGGCACAGGATATTTTTTACACATGCTTTCAGTGTGCCTCTGCAAACCTGTGTTGGCCTTCAGACTAAAATGAATATCATTTTAAAATAATTGGCAAAATTCTAGAAAGCATCATCAGAAAACCCCAAATACCCTTTATAAATACGCTTATCAACAAAGAAAGATATATAAAATGGCCCCAAGACTAGCAGATCATTAATGTTTTTTACAACAACAAATGGAGAATTTAAATTCATTTAAATTAATTTTAATACTTTTTAACAAACTCCAGGATTCAAAAGTTTGTTCATAATATTTTCTCATTGCTGAAAACATAACTCTCTTGTAGATTGAAATGAGTAGAAGTTAAATGCTAATTTTGTCTTGTTATTGAAGGATTTCTAATGCCTCAGTAGATTGTTGAATGGATGGATCAATACCAAGTGGCTTCATATTTACCTTTGACTTTCCAAAGGTTGGGTCAGTAAGAGTGGCTAGTCCTGTAGGTAAAGCACACCAGATATGACAAAAAGGTCATGAAAGTTCAGCGCATAAGTTGGAGAAATAAAGTACTGGTATTATATTAAAGATAAACTTTATATTTATTTAAAATCTTGCTCTACATCATGTTATTCAATATAGTTACAAAATAAGAAATTGCTATTTTTCATAGCTAGGTAATTCCTAATGCCCCTTCTATGGATCTCTTTTACTCCCTCCTCATTTTCCCCTGACCTTAATCTTTGGTAATAGACCACAACAGAAGTGAACACACTTAGTCATTTATTTCCATCCCTTCTTACCCCTGCTGAATCTGAGCCTTTGTACTGTTCTTTTTGCCACAGGTGCAGGATATGACAAAGTGAAAAAATATAAGGAATTTGGGCTCCTTTGATTTTATTTCTAAACATCTATGAGGTTAGGGAACCAGAGAGGATCCCTGGAAGCACAGAGAAGAAAGGGATTATTTTTCTCTCATCCCCAACACCAGAAAAGTCTCAGTGGATGAGGTAGAGTGGGCTACTGTTAAAAGTTAGCTCTAGAGAGAGGAGGCTTACTTTACTCTCTGTCTCCCAGGTATAGCTCTGGGTTGTCTGCAAACCCTAAGAAAGCTTTGTGGGATTTGTCAGAGAACCTATAGGTGGAGAGAGCAATGATGAGGCGTTAGAAGGGAGGTGGCTATAGAATGAGTCTGGGCAGATAATGTTATAGGCAGAATCACAAAATTTCTCATGATATTGGGTGGCATAGAAATATAAGATCAGATCTTTTGTCTCCATCTATGGCACAGCAGTCATTAAGAGATCCATCAACCAGAAGGAGAAGCATGGACAGAAATGTGTGACTAGTGATGACAAGCATATATGGGTGAGGGTGGAGTTCCCCAGCATGATGACAAACATCTCATCTGATGCTGGAGTGGACAGATGATATCTAGGACCATATCTTTCCCCTATACCATGACTCCCTGGAGCTTAGAAACAATTTCCAGAAAAGAGAGAGAAGCAAATTAATACTATTTTTTTCTTAATTCCAATGGAATAATTCAAAAATAATTTAAAAATGAAAAAAAATTACTTTCCCATATTAGTTTGCAGACTGAGTTTATGTTTGCTACATATACGTATTCTGACTTTCAATAAGGAGCTTAATTCCTTAGGGCCTATCAGTGCACATAGTTGATTGCTTATATGGGAGACTACCTGGGACACTGGAGGGAGGTTAGATAAGGGAAACGGAAAAGAATATCTAGTCCCTGTTCTGTTACTTCTCCTCTCTTGGCTTCAGTTTTCTCATGTGCAAAATGAAAGAGTTGGATGGGATGATCTCCAAGGACTATTATAGCTCTGATGATGTGAATCTGAGTCTATACTATCCTATTAGCCAAATTGTTGGTTAGTGATACTAAATTCAACGCTGCACATTAACCCTTATCTAGGAGCTTGGAGCTTAGGTGGTCAACGAATGTTAATTCCTGGCACTTTTCCAGCTCCATAGCATTTTCTGTTGACCACTTTCAAATTCAAAGGCGATTCCTAAGACCTAATTCACATTGAAGGGCCATAAATTGTTTTCTCTTTTCTCCAAGTTGCAAGTTCAGGTGCTGTTCTGGGGAAGCTTTGCAATGGGCCGATTTGTTAGCATATTTGTTTCCAAGGATGCCTCTTCTACAGTTCTTTGATCTGTGGTTGAAATCCTTCTCTCTGTGTGCTGAACAGGAGTGGTGGTTAAGTCAGGGCTTAGATGGTTGCTAAGAAGATCTGCTTTCTCACTGGTGATACATGAAGAGAAGATTAATAATGGACTCAGCGTGGCACTTGGTTGAATTTGTGACCAGGCTGAGACAGGGTCTTTGACAATTCTGTTGAGATCGACCCACCTCTCCTTCTACTGGGCTCTTTATTTGGGCGTGCAGACCCTTGGATGAGTGTATCATTCCAACAGGAAGTATGAAATAGTGAAATGGGTGAGTTCACAGAGATATAGGGAAATGTGGGATCATCCCAGCGTCTGTGAATCTCTTTAAAACAGTCTTTGCAGGTGCTGTAGTGTATTAACAAGGAATGAGGGATTTTCACTTCAGCTCTTTTCCCTTAGGGCTGCCTGCCACTGTTTGTATGTTTAAACCTTTCCCTGTTAGAAGGCTTCAGCTGACTACTCCCCAAGGAGATTCCATTTTTATTAGGATATACCTTTTATAGAGCTGGCTGAAGGGGAACAATTTTTTTTATAGCTGTCTCAATATCTAGTCACTTATTGTCTCACCATTCTCCTTACCCCTGCATCTTCCACCTGGTTATGAAGTCTAGGGCCTCTCATTAGTCTCTTATCACCCCATTCTTAACCTCCTTCTGATCCTTTACCCCTGTAACTTGGCTAGAGTACAAATGGGCTCATAAAGATTGTGTTTGGGTTTGGCTCTTTACTTCTTTGACTCAGAATGCCTCAACTAGGAGGCTTAGCTAATTTTTCTCCAAGTCTGGCCTACAGATCACCTGCATCATAATAAACCTGGGGTGCCTGTGAAATACAAATTTGGAGGATTTCACTCCAGATCTCATGATTCGGAATCTT
This sequence comes from Cynopterus sphinx, assembly GCA_030015415.1. Lineage (NCBI taxonomy): Eukaryota > Metazoa > Chordata > Mammalia > Chiroptera > Pteropodidae > Cynopterus > Cynopterus sphinx. The sequence goes on along the minus strand of CM057381.1, from coordinate 69,157,336 downwards.
TAGTGGGAATTTCTAGAATCGGCATTTTAAACAAACACCCTGATGTTTCTTTGGAACATTTAAGTTTGAGACACCACCTACTTACCACCTTCTACTCTGAAATTTTCCCACTAGTAGCCACCTTGGCTTGTTCATGCTTCTCTTTTTCAGAGGGGCTTTTTATTTTCACTGTGAGAAGAAGCCAGGGTTGATTTGCAGAGTATTTCACATGCCTCACTCCAGGAGGTGCATATCAGTAAGTAAGTATATTATTGTAATTTTACTGTGTGCACCCAACTGTGGCTATGAACCTAACGTGTCAGAGCATGCAGTTTCTTCCAGTAGTCAGCAAAGAGCATACATACGCTTCCATCCAAGTGACCATAGCATCTTCTGCATCTTTTAACTTGTTACTTGCTGATAACTAACAGCCACATGGGGGAAATGATTGCCAGCAAGTTCTGTGAATACCACACTTATACCGTTTTGAGAAAGTGGGCTGTTTTGTAGTTTGTGTCGCCCCACCTGCTACATTTTCTGGCCAAGTTTTTTTTTTTTTGCAGATGGTCTGAGTAGCTCCATCTTGTCCTCGTTTCTCTTAGTACTTCCTAATCACACCACATGACCTGAAGTTTCACTCTTTGTATTTCGATGCCATTATTGTTGGTAGTTGCCACCTCAGCTCCCCATATGGCACTTACTTCAGTCTCCTGCTATTGTTTGTCCTTGGTAAATGTCCCAGCCAGTGAGGCATCTCCAGCTCTTAGCTAGTGGATTTAGAATTCTATAACATTATTGGCAATAACTCTTAGATACTACAAGTCCAGGGGTCTATGTTGGCGGTCTGGTCAAACCCTTCCTTAGGAAAACATATTAAAAAGCATAGGCAGCATCCTCTCCACTCCCTGCTTTAGTGCTGGGTGCTCAGTGCTTAGTGAGCCCTGATTAATGATGTATTGCCATTGTTCCAGTGCGCTGGGGTCCAGCCCACTGGTTTTGGTGTACAGAGTCCAGGGCTGAGTCAAGCACAACAGCCAAACTGCAGAGCAAAAAACTGGTATTCTAAGATGAACATGTGACAGATGGGGACACCTGTGTGACGGGGAGCCAGGAGCCCACTTTCCTCTCTCTATTCCAACTACTTCCAGCCTCAGTCCAATTCATTACATCAGGTTTGCCTCAAGTTTGCACACGGACACACACACACACACACACACACACACACACACACACACACACAATTTTAACTATAACCCTAATTTGGGGGACCAAAAAGCATGAGATTTTAGAATCTTTGGAAATCTCTGGGTAACAAGTAGAGCATATGTTCTGACACTAGCTATTCTGCAATCAATGTCCTGTCTTTCTCCTGCACAATTGGCAACTCAGCCACCATGCCCAGTCCACTCAGTGCGACATTCATCCCTGCTGCCACCACCACCCCAGGCCATAGCCCATTTCTGTCTGCTGACTTGTGTTTCTTTAAAAACAAACAAACAAACAAACAAACAAACAACAAAAACATAGGTATGATTATAAAGAAAATGAATTATGTTCAATATATTTATTGAACACTCAAACATGTTGTGATATAGTAATGTCGGCACCTCTTTACCCCAGTGCATTAAATAACAAAAAATAGCCGTGAGTTTGATGATGACTCAATTTGAAGAGCTGGCAAAACATACATATTTTGAGATATTTGTAACAGCTGTACCGTACTGTGAAAATATCTAATATATATTGGAACAAAATCATAAGTATTGCTAATAGTACTGTGGTTTACCACGCATGTTTATAATTGGAGCAAATGAATTTTGGTTATTTTAGAGAAATAAAAATCCCTTTTCCCATTTGTGTTCATGGTCCCCATAAATGAATTCTAAGAACACTTGACTGAGTTTTATCTCCCAATTTACCAGGAAACAAAGACCCAGAGATACAAAAGGAATTACCAAGATCACACAATTCATTGTTGGCCAAGTGGGATTTAATCTTAGATCCCCTTGATCTGTTTCTCTTTTTTCTATGCTTTACTGCTTCTGTTTACTGAACTGCAAGATGGCCTTTATTGATGATTCTGCTTTATGATTCTTCCATAGTTCTGTTTCCTTTGTGTTACATTTGATTCTAGCAATTCCATACAATTCTCCTTCTCCGAGGTGCTTTAATTTTGTCTGAATATTACTGCTGTGCGGATGCATGCTCAGTTTTTTATCCTTCCCTAACATATAATGGCAAATTCCCTAATATTTTTTCATGGTTATTAATCAAAATATCATACTCTTATTTATGTAGAGGGAATTTAACAGAATCATAACAACTAGTTGGTGTTAAGGGTGGTTTTCTTTTGGACTTTAGCCTTTGTTAGATTGTACCTTACAATTTGAACAAAGTATGAAACCTAGAGAGAGACCAGCAGAGATTAACCAAATTAATAAAGCCAAATGAGGAAAGGAATTGTCTTGTCTTATCTAAGAAGAAAGTCTTTGGGAGACTAGAGATGAAATACAATATACTTTGCATAATGGATCTCAATCTCTCAGACTCTATTTAGATGTAATTTTCCCTAGAAGCAGAATAGATTAACAGGGACCAACCATATTCTACATCACTGGGTTTTATACATTTGGATTTCTCCCAGTCACTTTGCTGTTTTTGAAACATTGTCTACATTGAGTTAAAGATAATTTTATATTAATCTTTAGATCTTGTGTTGCTATTTAATTTTTCTCACATATACCTTTATTGCTTCAATTAAGCCACATGCTTTTTGAGGTTAGGGACCTGGTATTATATATTTTATTTCTTTGCATTTTTCAAAGCTCTTGAAAAGGCGTTTGGCTGTAAGAGTGTGTCTCCAATATAGTGGAAAGATCATCAGCTTTCCACCCTGGTAGACCAGAGTGTGAATATAGCTTCACTCTTTATTTTGGCCCAGTAGCAATGCCTCCATTTTCTTACCTAGGAATAACTACCTATGCAGAAGGTGGTTAAGACAGTAACTGGCACATGGTAGAGATTTGAAAAGACTCATTATTATTATTCAATAACTATTTGTTTGATTTGTTGCTTCTTACCTGCTAGTGTCCATAGTGTCTCTTTTGTAGTTTTAATTATAGTAGTCATAGAAAATTAGAGCTAAATAAGGTGAAGCTTGTGGGCTGATGCAGCATGGGTTCACTCATACATTTTCATAGTTATATATTGTAGATGTGTCATGTCTATTTGTATTCTTCCTCTTTCAAAGAATGAATCCAATTGAACATAAGCCATGTTTTTTCCTGTTTTTACAGCCCTATTTACTGGTTGGTGAAATTATTTATGCTTTCAAAATGACTAAAAAGAGAAACTGTTTGAAAAGGGAGAACATTGTATTGGTATTTTGGGAAGCTAATATATAACACTTTTTTTTTTTTTTAACCCTTCTGGAGTTTAGAATATATTGAGAGAGAGGACCTCGAAGATAGATGATTGGAGACCAAAATTTCAAAATATGTTATACATTAAAAAAATTTTAATGACGTAAGGAAATGACTTTATCTATGTGATCTAATACTTCCCTTAAACTGAACTTTGCTTCTTCAAACGAAACAGAACACGACTGGAAGGTCTCCTGCATGTGCAGACAGAGCCTGCCCTGATGCATCGTCTGTAGGCTTGTGTATCAGAAAAAAAGTGAGGAAGTTACTCTGCTGAGCACACGTTTTTCTCCCAAACTCAGTAGTGAGATCAGCCATTTCTTTTCATAGAGGAAGGAATGAATGAAAGAGATAGAGAAGGGCTATGCGTTCCTCTGTCTGAGTTGTCCTAAAAATGTGGTCCTTGGGCCAGAAGCATCAGCATCTCCTGGGGACTGTGGCAATGTAGATTCTGATACCTTCTGACTGTTGTGTCAGTGTTTTAACAAGCACTCCGGGCAATTCTGATTTTGGCTTAAGTTCGAAGACTGTTCTTACTCAGCAGTCCTCAGCTCTGGTTGCACGTTAGTATCTTTTGAGAAGATTTTGAAAATTATCCATGTTTGGACCCCTAAAGCAAGCAAGCAAGCAAGCAAGCAAGCAAGCAAGCAAGCAAGCAAGCAAACAAACAAAAACTCTTATAAATCAGGATTCCTTAAGGTGGGGCCTTAGGGACTGGTATGTTTTGAAAGATCCTCAGATGATTCTGATGTGCAGTCAGGCCCCAGAGCTACTGCACAGTCTAGCTCCCTCCTGTTCACCTGGAGCTAGGAATCCTGGGAAAGGCCACAATGGACAGATGCCAGTCTTCTCAGCTGGGTGTTTTCTTTCTTTCCATCTCAGACGTAGCATTGTAAGCATTACAAACTCACCTAAGATGTAGCTCTTGATTACATTGTGGTGACTAAGAGCCTAATGGGGTGGCGAGCTCCTTAGGTGAAGGAAACTCAATGATTTGTAATGGTATCTGGCCAAATATCACCGACACCTCTAAATTTGTCACTTAAAATGTAGACTACTTTGTTTTAAGACTTAGCAAATCTAAAATTGGCAGAAACTCCCTAATGTGTTTTAACATGAATATTTCTTATGTCTTTGAAAGGAATCCAAACTCAAGACTTGGTTAGCTCTTGATATTATGCTTCAGAGGGCCAGTGAAAAGTAGAAAAGTAACCAAAATATTTAAGTTTGTAGGATGGCTATATATTTGGAAGAACAAAAGTTCTCGTTGAAGATGGTTTCTGTTGGCAGTGCACCGAGTACACATTACTCCAGGGGCAATGTGGCACACTTTATGGAGGTCTTTTTAAATCCATTATTACATGCAGGTTAAATTCCTGGGCAGTTTTCTCCCCACAAAATTCTGCTGTTACTCAGTACATTGCTTCACATGGAATGATTAGTAAGTGAGGTCATATGAGTTAGATAATGAGCTCTGTACCTCCCATCATTATTCTGGAGACCCACCAGGCACCTTGTCTGTGCCTTCTGCATGGGGCCACCTCTCGAAGAGCACTGTTCGATAGAAATATGTGTGCTGCAAGTGTGAACTCTGTAAAATTTAAAATTTTCCAATAGTGTCTTAAAATAAGTAAAAAGAACATGTGCAGTTAATTTTAATAATGTATTTTATTGAACTCAATGCATTGAAAATATTTTTACTTCAACATGTAAGCATCATAAAAACTTTATACTGAAATCAGTACAAAAATATATTTTTTTGTACCAAATCTTCGAAGCCCAGTGTATGTTTTACACTTACAGTGCACGCCAATTTGAACTGGACACATTTCAAGTATTCCATAACCTCTGTAGGTTAGTGACTATTATATTGGATAGGGAGTTCCAAAATCTGGGTTAGTCATCACGTTTGCCCCTCACCTTTCTTATAATTCACTCCTCTAGCAATTGATTTATTTATAAAAAGTGATGTCTCACCTTAATACCTTTTATTTATAATTAGGAGAATATCACCAAATAGTTGTTTTCATTAGAGTTAGAAATTTCTTCTAAAAAAATCCTTCTTTTTGTTTGTTTTTCTTATTTATTTTGGAAAAATAGCATTTCTATCACAGTAACTTTGCTGTGCCTTTTTTCAAAATGTCTTTCAGCTTTTCAGACAAGTTTGAGATTGTCTGGAAATGCCTACTTGAGAAGAATATAGGCTAATATTTGAATACACCTAAAAAATTGGTAAGCAATAGTCCAGGAGTTCTAAAAAACGGACTGGAATGACGTCCAAGTGTTCAAATAAGGATGAATTGTGAGTAGACAATTTTTATATTTGTTTCTTGGACTAGAGTTCCTTTGCTTTTCCCCATGAGACTTAAAATACTGACCAACTGACTAATGCCTGCCAGAAAGAAAACAGAAAATCAACTAGAATTCTTGCAGGAAGGAATGCAGCTACTAAGATATTGTTTGATTTATTGCAGCAGTACATGTTTAATAATTACTTGTTGAATGATTAATAAGATATTGACTAGAGAATAAAAAAATACATTGCCATCACAAAGAGGCAACTAGAAGTGGCCTCCTGATATGCTTTATGTAAGTTTTGATAGCTAATATGGCCTTGGATTTTTTCAGTTGCAATATCCTGGGTTGAATTGGGGGAATAAACTAAGTGTGTTTCATTCATTCTTAGCTACACAATTTTTCCCTTAACATTTCAGTTTTCTGAAATTAGCTTGTGTCTTACAATTGATAATAGCTTAATGTTAATTGCATTGTTTTTATTTTCCTCAGTGTTACATCAAATAATGGTGTATCTTACTATCTTTGGTGTACTAGATTAGATGAAATGCAATTATACTGAACCCTAATGGTAGGGCATACTTTGTACTAGACTCTATCTAGGCATAATCTTGAACTCTCATTTTATTTTAACTATAAGTCCCTCTACTGATGAAAAAAATGAAGGTGGAGAAAAGTAAAATAACTCACCATTTTCATACATTTAGAAAATTATGGAATCCAATTCTCTGATGGCAGATGCTACATGTTGAATGCTTTCAGATGTCTGTACTCTCCTGCCTCCCTATATTTGAACCAGATTCTCTTTATGAAACATGTTTTCACCCTTCTTCTCCACCTTCTAATCCCCTTTGAAATTTGGATAGATGCCACCTCCTTAAGGAAGCCATCTCTACATATCCGGAATAGGGGCCTATTCTAAATGTTTCCATTGCACCTTGTTTTTACCTCTAAATTGCATCTTGATTTTATAAAAACTTCCTTTCCACCCCACTGCTTTCACAGTGGGCAGGTGGCTTGGTATGGAATCAACCTTCAATACATATTTTTGAATGATTTAAAGATTTAACAGCAACTGGGTGTTATGGTTCACCCATGCCTTTTTTTTTGTTTGTTTGTTTCTACCACTTTTCTTGAGTTTATAAGTATTTTACTCCCTGTTTCTAGTAAGACACTCTTTGAGGTTGTTCAAATCCATATCATACATTATGATCTTCATTGACTTTTGCTCCTCTCTCCTCTGCCAAGTTCTATGCAAAGACCATGAATATTTTTATACTTCCACAAAACATCCCTTTATGGATATATAATACACAACCTCATTTTTCAAAGACTTTATTGGATTTTTGATGTAATTAAAGACTACTTGATTGAATCAAGTCATTTTTAAGTATTTGGCTCCATATCCAGATTTTTTCTTTCATATTCATAATTAGCTTCTCAGCAGAAAAGCAAAGCATCTTTCAAGCTTTTACCAAACACAGGTAACTCAAAAGTGAACTTACATATCCAAAAGAAATTTTAAAAAGTAAGTTATATTTCTCAATTAAAAAAAGATGAGAAATGTAGCCAAAGATAAGAGTTGGGTAGTTGGAAATAGTAAATTATAAAAGGGAGGTGAAAGAAGGAATAGAGTGGTAGAAAAGGTGCTGAAAGCACTTTGATGATGACAGTGAAGACTTAGTTGAGTCTTAATTCTTTGGGGGCATTGAATAAAAAATGACTTCAGATTTGTTGGTCCCAATATAAGGCTCACTGAGTCAGAGAGAAAAACCATGTGGAAAAAGACTTAATTCTTGAGACATGTAAAAGTTTTCATTTGTTCCAACTTTTAAAAAAGGACTCTATACCATAATTCAACAAATATAACAACCAGACTTGAATTTTATATTATGTAAAATGGTGGTGAAATGAACAGAGGTGTGAAAGGACAAAGGAAATGGAGGAAAAAAGGATAATAAAAGGAAAGAGGAAGTAGTGAAGACAGATGAATAGAGAGAGACACAAAGACAGAGGAAGAGAAAAAGCAAGGTTCAGGAGGAATGATGAGAATAGGTGCAAGAAGGTGAATAAAGCGTTAGAAAATGGCCTCAGGTGTTGACTTGGCCTCTGGCCTTAATTTCATTGTGTATCTTCCCACTATGCTTTGAAATGATTAACTTTTTGGCCTGTATTCACAGTTCATTCACTGTTCTTTATTTTTTAACTCAGAGATGCTGCGCTGACTGAATGGGATGTCATAAAAATTATACAGGGTATAAATTACTCCTGAGCAACAGTATCAGTGATGAGAACAATATTAATTTGAGGTCCAAATGAAATCAAAGGAAACGTTAGGTTTACCTATGTACTAAAGGTTTCCTATTCTGACTCAAAGATTCTAGCGTTGGATTTCATTGATTGTTTGCAAAAGAAGCCATCTATAAATTCAAAACATAGCTGAAAAGCATAAATGAAATGATATTTCTACAGACTGCTGCCAGTAAAATGCTGAGCAAATATCGAGAGAATTAATGTGCTTTCAAAAATACTCAGTCCACCCTTCACCATCTTTAGGACCAGACCTAAATAGAGGTTATTTCAACTGTGTGACTGCTGGTCATGTTACTTGAGTTATGCTTCATTGCTAAGTCACTGTCTCTACAGATTATTTGGGCAGCTTATTTTGGAGTGACAGGTTGACTCTAACCCATCTATCATGCTATTGGGCCCAATTTTCCTTTCTGATTTTCTTGGCAGACTTTGGGTTCCCTTAAGGAAAGAGTGTGGCACTTGCTGTCCTTGAGAGATTATTAGAGGTGGATAATCAATCTAGTTTCCCCTGAGATATCTGAGGGGATGCCATTTATGTGTTTGAAATTTTTTATTTCCTTGATCTCATGACTTGGTAAAGTAAGATCAAGGTAACAAAAATTAGATGTACAGTGATAAGCTAGTGCTGCTGTATTTATTTTATAAATGTTAGATAAACTCTAAATATATATTCTTATGTGCACTAAACATTTATTTATACATAGTCTAAATATATGTTCAAACATATTCTAAATATGTATACTTCATACACACACACACACACACACACACACACACACACACACACTCTCATATAATTTGAATGCCCTACTGTATACTCAGCTTCCAGTAATTATAAAGTCAGATAATGCAATGGTTAGAGCTGGCCTCTGGAGTTGCTTAAAGAATGTGACGCTTAGTGATCTGTCCACAGACGGTAGTGCTAGCTGTAATTTTTAACAGAGTATCTGGATTCAAAGCTGATATTCTAAAGCACTGCATTGTTTCACCTTTACTTATAAATTTATCTACTTTTAAAAGCAGATGCTGGAGGTTCTGAAGGCTATGGAAAAGATTAGAAATATATGTGAAGGATTTAAAATAATGACCATCATACAGGGGGGCATATGATATGTGGTAGTTTTCCTTACAATAATTGTTATTTTATTTTTTTCCAGAATGTATCTGGGGGAAAAAAAGCTTCTGAATGATTAAGCATATCACACTAAATTGATGGCTTAAAGCTTATGCAGCTATTTTAGCTCCATTATTCACAATTCTAATAAATTTATTTATTTAGTTTCTAGGTCAACTTATTAGAAACAACAAATTAGTACAGAAAAGAGAAACTGTTATAGAAAAGGCTGGTGATAAATAATTGTGAGAACTGATAAGTGAAAGCCTGCAAAATATAAAACTGTAAAATTAGGCCCATAAACTAAAGCATAACAAACATAAACAAAATTAGCTTATTGGGGCCATTTAGTTTAAGAGTAAAGTAAAATTATTAATTCAATAAGTCTTGAGGACTACTCTGTCATAACAGTGTGCATTAATCAGTTATCTATGACATTTCTTGTGGTGTGGAATATTGTTAATGAATTACTTCTGCTTTTGCATGTGTGAAAAACTGTATTTCACCTATATTTATGGAAGGTATTTTCACTGGACAGAAAATTTTAGGTTGATTTTTCTGCTTTCGGTACTTTAAAGATTTTGCTCCACTGTTTTCTCCCTTGCAGTTTCCAATAAGAGATCTACTGTCATCTTTATCTTTGTTCCCTGTACCTTATGGATAGTTTTTATTGCCCTGCTTTTAAGTTTACTAATATCTTCTACTGCAATATCTAATCTGTTGTTATTTCTATCTGGAGTATTTTATTTACATTAGAAAATTGCAGTTTTCATCTCAAGAAGTTCATTTTGAGCTTTTTAAACATCTCTTGTGCCTCAACTTTTAAACATATGGAATACAATGATAACTATTTTAATATTATTTTCTGGTAATTCTAATATCTGTGTAAGTTCTGGGTCACTTTAATTAATTGTTTTTTTTTCTTCATTATGAAATGAGTTTTTCTGCTTCTTTTCATGCTGAATATCTTTGATTGAATGACAGACATTATAATTTTGTCTCTTTGGGTACTGAATATTTTTATATTTTATAAATACTCTTGAGCTTTGTCCTGGGACACAGTTACATTATTTGGAAACAGTTATCACTTTTAGGTCTTGCATTCAAGATTTGTTAGGTGAGAACAGAGCAGTATTTAGTCTCAGTCTAATTGACTCCTAATAGTGAGGCAAGACCCTTCTGAGTTCTCAATCTAATAATGCATGCATTATGAATTTTCTATTCTGGCTGGTAGAAAAAGACAATGTCCTCATCCCTGTTTGAGTGCTGGGTATTGTTTCCTCTGATTCTTTTGGGTAGTTCTTTTTTCTAAAACAGGTAATTTCCTTATGTGAATGCACTAATCAGTATTTTGCTGAATACTCTAGGGAGATGTGATGATTAATTTTATGAGTCAATTTGGCTGGCCCATGAGATGTCCAGACATTTGGTCAAACATTATTCTGGGTACATGTGTGAGGATGTTTCTAAATGAGATTAACATTTGAATTGGTAGATTGACTAAAGCAGATTGCCCCAGATTGTAGATGGGCCTCATCTAATCAGTTGAAGGCCCAAATAGAAAAAAAAAAAAAGGGTGACTATCCCCTGAGAAAGAGAGAATTCTTACCACCTGACTGAGTCTGCCCTGGGTATTGAGGTTAGCCATTCCTGGGTACTGAGGCTCCCAGTCTTTGCACTAGAACTATTCTATTTATTGGCTTTTCTGATTCTCAGGCCTTAGACTTGCAATGGAACTACACCATTGGCTCTCCCGGGTCTCTAACTTGTTGACTACAGACCTTGGAACTTGTCAGCCTCCATAATCACATAAGTCAATTCTTTATAATAAATGTATGTATGTTTGTATGTATCTCCTATTGGTTCTATTTCTCTGGAGAACCCTGGCTAATGCAGGGTAGTCCTCTCTCGGTGATTATCTCTCCTCCTGCACTGTAGACACTTTGATCTCCTCACACGCTCAGCTCCATGTCCTCAACTCAGGGTATCTGTTGAGCTTCATCTGAGTTCAACCTCCCTGCATTACACCCTGGAAACTATCTCACATTAGTAAGATGGGCAACTGTAGGGTTCACCTCATTTGTTTATCATCCCTCAGGAATTTTTATACTTTGTTGGCTGATTCAGTACCCTAAAAATTACAATTTCATGTATTTTTTTTCCTGCATTTTAGTTGTTTCAGGTGGAAAGGTAAATCTACTTTAACTTATCAAAAAGTAGAAATCTTTGGTCGATGGTCTAAATTATAATTAAGATGATCAGGAAAAGCCTAATGTACTTTCTATCAAATACAGTATTGATAAAGATAGAACTATGTAGTACAATTTACAAAAACAACTCAAGTGTTAGGATATAAAATGGTAAAAACTATCTGGAGATCCTTGGTCTAGAGAATAACTTACTCTGAAAGAATTTTGGAGGCAGAGATTGACTATCGAAAAACACAGTTATGGTATTTGGAAAGTTAATATGTAGGTACCTTTGGGGAAAATGCTTTCTGATAAAAAAAACAAACAAAAAAAACCATGGAATTTGGTGGGATGGCTGGGAAGTATGGAAGTAAGGAAGTATGGCCAGAAAATGCATCACATGGGTGGGCTTCGCCTCTGTGAGTATGCATATACTGTTCTTCAACCCTTAACTACAGGAGCAGAAAACTCCTTGCGAGATCTGTTTATAGGCATTTGCTTCTTGAAGCACATACATAGCTACCATGTAGCTTAGTATTTTTTATTTTTTAGTTCTTAAAATGAAGCTTCAAGAATAACTGCTACTGATTTGCATTCCGTGACCTTCACAGATTCCAGACTGGTTTCACCTGTGCCCTTCCTCCCAGAGCTTGTGTGGACATTATTAACATGTGTGTATGTGAAACTAAACCAGAGATACTCTTGTTATTTTTTAAAATCCAGTTAATGGAGAAACCATTATGTATCCATAATCAGGTGGAAGAAGAGAAAATGATTAATGTCTTACAGTCATCCTCAGGAGTGAGAAATACTTCCATGGTGTATTTTGGGCATTACAAGCCACTCTAGCTATGTCTACCTGACTTCACCACAATCAACTAAATAGTGAACAATTCTGTTATTTTTCATGATGTAAAGTACCTGATAATATCTGATTCTTAGACATATTTTCAATCCCCTTTTTTTCTAGAATAATAGGTACAATGTTTCTGTTCGTACATAAACAAATTAATATGAAATGACGGTATATTCGTGAAGACTACTCTTGGGGAATATTCTATTCACTCTACCTAACAGAGCTAATTAGTTCTTTCAATGGATTTGGGATTCCATGATGACAGGGACTTCATCTTTATTCTTTTAGGTATGTAATACAGTGACAGACAGTAAGTATATGTACCATAGTACCCCTTATCCATGGAGGATATGTTCCAAGATCTCCAATGGATGCCTGAAATCAAACCCAATCAATATATGCTTTTTTTCCCTATACATGCATACCTATGAACAAGTTTAGTAAATTAGGCACAGTAAGAGAATGACAATAATGAATAATAAAATATTAACAATTATAACAATATTGTGTAAGAAAAGTTATGTGAGTGTGGTCTCTTTCTCCCTTTCTCAAAAGATCTGATAACCAAATTGATAGCCAGGATGGCTACGAGGTGACTAACAGGTGGGTAGTATGTGTAGTGTGAATATGCTGGACAAAGTGATGATGTCCTTTGTGGGACAGAGCTGGACAGTGTGAGATTTCATTACGTTACTCAGAATGACAGATCATTTAAAACTTACGAATTGTTACTATTTTGAATCTTTCATTTAATATTTTTTGGACTGCTGTTGACTGGGTAGCTGAGACCATGGAAAGCGAAGCCGTTAATAAAGGGGGACCACTGTACAATGAGCAAATACATTAATGGATTGTGGACACACTAAAGCAGTGTATTAATGCTTCTAATGTTTGGGGAAGAAAATCTCTCCCAAAAATTATTAAGGTGCAGGTCTCGGAACATAATTTTCAAGACCCAGTGAAAAATGAAAATATGAGGCACTTCATTCAAAAATTTTAAGAATTTCAAGACGGTGACAGTAGAGCTTTAGATCAAGTGCTAGACTCTGTGTGCCCATTCTTATTATACACCATGAAGCCATCCCTTTTAAGGATTACAAGAAGTAAAACTCATTTTAAGTCTATAGAACAAAACAAAACAAACAGCACATAGGTTTTTAAGTTTTGCATAACTAGAGAGCCTGGTATTTCCTCCAAGGAAGAATAGACGATTTGAAAAGAACGATTACTATTCGTTATATGCCATTGGTCTAATTAGATTTTCTATACTTAATTTTATTATTATAAAAATGTTCGTAGTTGAAGTCTTAGACTTTTAAAATCAAAAAGTAAATGGGGTATTGTGACGACAAGTATTGAGTTTTATATTTGGAGAAATGTTGAAGTAATATTTCGCTATTGATTATTCGGTGGATGTTTGAATATCTTGAATTGGTCACATTAGTTTTATACTTCTGTTTTTTGTACTATTAAAGTGAGTGAAATAACTTCAAGCCTTAAGCTCAAATGAAATACTGTGGCTAAGACTACTAACTTAAACACATAAAACTAGGCTCCTTGAATTATCTCACATGACAGATATTTGCTCTGGGGGAGCTAAATAATTTTCTGGGAACACATCTTATCTTTGATTTGTTTGTTCAAAAATAGCACTCATATGGATTATGGTGCCATAAAATTTTTATTTAAAATCTGTAAAAGCCAAAGTAAGACCATCTACCAAATTGTCAGGATGCATTTTGGGCTGTCCTCCTCCTTCCATTTTCTTTTCTTCAAGGGATTTAAATACAATTGGGATTATAAAAATCACATTAAGATTAAAAGACTGTAGGATAAGTTTCGCCTGGGATGCTTGTTAAAAAATGCAATTTTTGAGGTTTCATTCCACAACTACCCAATGAGACTCTCTACAAGCGAGTGCCTAGAATCTGCATTTTTATGCTTTCCAGATGTTTCTTATGCACACTAGAGTTTGAAAACCACTGCCCTCAAGTTTTAATTACCATTTACAAGAACTTTTAATGGATACAGCCACAATATCATAATATTATTAATTAGTAGACTGCTTTTAACACGTAATCGCTAAAATACATACTGTATGGACTGAAATATACAGATATGTTGTCTTGCTAAAAAGAGACAGAAAGTCAAATCTCTGACTGAGTCAAATCTCTGACATGTTTCAAGTTTAGCTGTGAAACGTGATGACTTTTAGCCAAATGTAAATGCCAGGTTAAATGTGTGTCTGTGTTCTCTACCCCTCCCTGCTGACACCAATTCTCTGTCTTGAGGCTCATCGTTATGCAGGAACTGCTTATCGCTCCCTGCTCCCTGAGTTTCTATAGAAAAAGACATGGATTACAAAGTCAAGAGCAGCAGACTTCTCTAGGCTTCTCTTCCAGTCAGTGACATAGAGCTGTATCAGGCAGGGCTCGCCACTGATCTAATTTGATCTTTCCAGGGAGGATTAAAAATATTGTTCTTGCCCAAGTTAGAATACTGCTGCTAAATTTCAATATGTCAGAAGATTTTTCATTTTCTCAGTGCCAGTGCTGGCTAGGATGGTAAGTGACAACACTGCAGTGTTTGCATTACCTTTCTTAGCTTGCACATTTTTCAACCATGTCAGAGAAGAAGAAGTGATTTGAAAGAAAATTTACGGAGATTATAAAATGGGCTCCTGGCCCACACTCTGAAGGATTGAGAATGAGCTAAAAGTGCTGGAAGGGATGAGCAAAGCCTTCTATTGTACACCTGCACCTCACCCGAGTTTGTGATTTTGTATACTGTGTGCTGCCACCACTTTGCTTTGAAATTGGAGGCCTCGATTATGAATTTTATAATAGTGTCCACAAAAGGGACTTCACTTAGCAGTCAATGTGTACCTAACATAAAGATGATTTAATACACATCGTGTCATGTTTGTAAAAACGCTTTATACTTGTTGAAATGTTTGCAGACACATTGTTTCATTTAATTCATGCCAAAATCTTATTAGGTATGCAAAGCAGATACTATTATCTCTGCCTTATGGATGAGGAAATAAGTTAATAATTAGTGAAGCCAGCTTTGGATCCTAAATGTTTAAAGTTCAAGTTAACAAAAGAAATCATATCTCTAGAAAGAAAGTAGTTGTACGTTGTATGTCTGGTTTACAAAATGAAAATGTGGATTTTTTGTTGCCTTATATTACTGTTGTTTTGCCGTGGGCTATGTGCATCTCTGAGGAATAAGATGGTGTCACCCATTCCCACTCTAGGGGCCAGGGTGGAGGGGGTGGGGCAGCACTCTTTCAGAATTTAAAAAGTGTTTTGGTAATGAGTGTGTCCTGGGGTGCAGTATTCTTTGTTACAGAATACCTGATCAAATTTAAATAGCCAATCTGTTCCAAAATGCAAAATGATATTCTCTTAGATTTTAAAAATCTGATCTGCTGATTCCTTGGTTAGTATTCCTGCTCTTCTCTGTTAACAGCTCTCTGATCAGTGGGTTTGAGAAGAGACCTGAGTGAGTACTTTCCCTGTCCAGAAGCATAAATTGCTGACAGTGTAGGATTCTTTGGTCAGAACTTATTAGGCACTAAAATTCTAATACATCATCTATGACAAAGATAATAACAGGAGTTGAAAATGCCACAATAGGAATCTATTCTAATGACAAAGATTGTAATGAGAATGGGAAAAGCTGCAGAGTGAACCCATTCTCATTATGTTCTGAAGCCAAATTTCCTGCCTTCAGCATGAATTGTTTTCCTGGGCTCTTTAATCAATAATGTTCCATTTGAAGGAAAATCATAACTAGCAGAAAACAAGTATTCCTCTTCTGGGCACCTGTCTGCTTCCTCATTCAATTAACCAAATTGGAATAAAGAACACTATTTTAGAAGCCTCATCGTAGAAGATCTGTGTGTGTGTGTGTGTGTGTGTGTGTGTGTGTGTGTGTATTTGTTGCTAGTGAAAAATTAACTGATTTAGAAGATTTGAAGCAAAAAAGTGCACACATTGTCTTCCCCTTATTTACAAAGGACGTGGAGTATATGCTCTCTGCCCAAATCATTTTGCTGTATTGTCATAAAGCTTCCTTCCGGCCGAGATTAGTGGGAAAGAGTTTGGTAAGTATTGATACAAGAAATATCTACTCAGCTTTGTTGTTTTATTGTTGTTCAGACTGCTTCAGGCATTTTAGGTTGTTCTTTTCCTTCTTAAAAACGATTCACTGCTCTTGATAATGACTCACATTGTTCTAGGCAATAGTGAAGCGTATTACCTTATTTATTTTACTCTCATTGTCTTTTGAGAAAGTGAATTGGCCAAATGTCTTTTTGAAGCTACCATCGTGGCTATGTTTCCCAATTGCTAATGTGATAAAGTGTGATGAAGCAACTAATGAAACCCAGTAGGCTATGCCAGACCTAAGGTAATCCTGTCTGTCCCACAACTTCAGAAGTTGGCTCTTTGCCATACTTTTCTGGGCAGATAATGCAATTCAGAGCAGAGTATTCTTTGAAGTTCTTTTGGACATGATGATAATGAAGGGTTGCAAAGTGAGATCATTGGTATTTCAGAAACTGCAGATACTGATGTCATGAAAGAAATATTAAGTCCAAGCATGGCTAAGAAAACTAAATCTCAATTGTCAGTTTTGGAAATACTGTCTGATGGAGGATGCCTTTTCTGACATCTAAAATTGGAATATTTCTGCTAACCAGTTCCCATGGCTGCTTCTATTCTTCAGTGAATGTGCACTCCTGGTGTATGCTTACTAAAAAGTTAGTTAATGTATCTATTTGTTTACGGAACATTCAGCTGTCTGTATAACTTCAGTGTAAGTATTGATTGAGGATGACAGGCATGGGGGAGGCAGAGGTTTGGAGCTTGGAAAAGATAACTGGTACCAGTTTAAGTTAGAAAGTGTGAGGAAAGAGAATAGGGCATTGAGCAGAAGATGACAAGTGTGTGCTTAAGAGAAAAGTGTGAACAGGGTGGGAGGAGAGGATTGTGCATTTGCATAAATTGCTCCGGAGTGGGGAGGTGATGATGGAAGGTGGGAAGAATTTGGTATTTGGGTGGAAAAATAACAACTTAGAATTGACTCAACCCCTGTCTACAGAGGACGGTACTCCTGTTGCCACATCACTGAGAGTTCACAGAATACATGGTTCTTGAGCAAACCTGTTCACATGGTACAATTTTGTGACTTTTCCTGTTTATTGATCTCTAAAGTTCTAAAAGCCAAAAGAAACAGAGGTCTCAGTGGAATCAATATTTCTATTACAGATAAAATCTCAGAAGGAGGGCTTGCATAGGTTAATCTGTATACAGCCAAACCCAGATTTAAGAATCATTTGAAGATAATAGTGGGATTCTGTCTCAAATTTATTTTTAAGGTGTTTTTATTCCACTTGACTTTATATTTGCTCTTTCCTATTTTATCGCTTCTTGAAATGAAATTGGATAATAGTATGTTATAAACATAGAATAAAAGAATATTAAAAAATTTGAATTTTTCAACTGCTATCTTTTAGAGTAAAATTAAATGTCTGCATGATTATTTTGTTAATTCCTTCCAAAAACTTTTAAAACTCAAAAGTTGCATAAATTATCAAATCCATACCCTGATTGTTAGTGATTGTCCATCCATACTGTATTCACTGAATCCTATAAATACCTTGCTTTTTTTCAATGGGGGAGAAACAAATTAAAAAAAACAAAAACAAAAACAAAAGACTGTTAGGCAGAAAAGAGAGAAATGAGGGAAAGAATAGTAACTGCAATAAATCCACTTTATTCCACTTGATAAGTCCCCCGAATTAGTTAGGGACTACTAGTATACTAACATGACTCTGATAACATAGCATCCTGCACCTAATCCAAACTTAAATTATACATGCATTTTTACTATCACCAATTTTAACTAGTTTGAGATAAAAAGGCTTGAGTGTGGTGAGTTTCTGTGGTTTTTAAGTCTTGAGAGTTGTTCTTATTCTGATTTAATGTAACAACCTTAATTCATCTTTGGTGTTCGTAGTCAACTAGTGGAAAAATAAGTACTCCTCTGGAAAGCTTAGGCAAGATATAATTAGAGATATACATAGACTTTTTTAAAACTGAAAATTAGAAAAGTGATTGCTTTTATTAATAAATTTATATATAATTCATACTAATTGATATTAAATTAACAGAAGAGTGATAAATTTATTAATTTATTCTAGTAAGATTAAAGTCTTCCTACTCTATTCATTCAATTTCCAGTCTAGTCTGAAGGTAGACAATGAATATTTCCTTCCCTTTTTTAATACTTGAGTATAGTGACTTTCAAGGTCCTAAGTTTATTGGCATAATTTAATGGAAAAATTTATGCTTCAAAGCTTTCATTTTTCTTCCTAAGCTTTGTGGTTTTCAATTTCTCAAGTACTAGCTGGCTTTTAGTTTACATGCAGAACAGAGTCTTCTCAACTTTTTGATTCCCTTAATAAAATATTCAATGGAAAATGAAACCGAAGTGTGTGTGAAACAAGGATATAATCTTACCCTTATTCTTGTCTTTGTGGTTGTTGAAATGCAGTTATTTATTATAACTATCTAAGTAATAAGCTTAAGGATAAACTGTCTTCTTTTTTTGACTAACTCGTTTCAAAAGTGATTGAGCCTGAGTGCAAATAAAAAATATTTAAAACAACAAAGTTCTGAACTCAACTGCATTAATGCCATTGTTATAGCTCAAGGCTGAATTATATACTGTCCCCCTGTACCCCTTCCTCCTTCCCCTTCTCCTGCTATACAATACTTTCCGGAAAAGAGATCTGGGAAAAGAGACATTAGCTTAAATGTTGTTAACTTTACACAAGCACATATCATCAGATTGGTATTTCTGAACTGATTTGAAAGACTGTTAATGGCTTTAAATGCAAAATTCTGTATTCCATTGGTGGGAAAACTGTTGGGTAGAGTATAGGATTGTAAAGCATTTTCAGAATTAACCTCAAGGAGTTGCTCCAGAACACAGTTTGGTTTCTGGGGGCTGTCTCTACAGAACACCTGTTCCTAGCTCCAGGTAAGGACTCAACTCCTGAGAGTACTTCCCCCAAAACTTCAAGTCCAGGATCACCACTCTAAGTTTTTCTCTCTTCTGTGGTCATCCTAAGATGAACTGTTTAGATTTAGGTGCATTAGAGATACCTGTGAAAGAGATAACTCTTAAGAGCCTTAAAATTTCCTTATTAGTCAGGTAGCCACTGGGAAGACAATAATTCCTAGGCTGGGTGGCGGCCTGTTGTTAGTCACTAAGGTTGTCTCAGTCCAGAGCAGCTCCCCAATGTGAATTCCATCATCTTCTGTTGTTCCCTGCTAACCAAAATTCATGGCATTGGGCTAGATGTTCTCTAACTTAATATAAAAAATTAAATGAAAATTATTTTGTAGTCAATGATGCAAGAGTTGTTGTGTAAATTAGCATTTACAACTGTACCAGCTGATAAGAAAGTGCAAGATAGACTGATTCGTGTCAGGAGTCTGGTTGATATTCTGCCTCTGTGTTGTATGGCATGATATGTTTTCAAGCTGAAAGTATTTCTAAATTTAAGACTTTACCTTAAAGACAAAAAAGTTGAGGACCAGGGATATTAGGTGGCTCAGATAGATATTTTGAGGTAGAATCAATATGCAACACCAATTCAAGTTATCAGATGCCCTTTGTCAGGTCAAAAGTTTTTTGATAACTGAAAAACTATTAAGACTCTAGTTGTGATGAATGTTTGGTTTCCACTTTGAAATGTGGGCCACTTTAGCAGGGAATGCTCTAAAGGAGCTTTCTACCCAGGCCTCTGCCTGTCAATGTCACCTTAGACTCTAGTAGATTTGTTCAAAATAGCTACATTTCTCCCAGAAGCCAATTTTGTTTGGAGGATAATATAAGCCATGGTTTCATCCGGTTTTGAAGCATGCTGATTGTACATAGCTATATTTGTTATAACACTTGAAAGGAAAACGTCATAAAAATAAAAGTCTCCCATAAGTAGAACACTATTTCATTTGATTTAGAATTGTGGAAGTTGAAAGCAAAAATAGCCAAAAACTTCCTCTCAATTCTTTAAAAGAAGTCCTAGAAAAAAATTCCTCCCCTAATGATTTTTAAGTGATAACTCTGAATGAGGATGCAACTTCGGAACATATATGTCTATTTGAAGGGCTGTGTCCCTCTTTTAGGCCAGCATCACATCATATTTCTTTTACTCTCTGTCCTTTTCCCAATAAAGTAAGTGAAAAGGGGACCTGTACATATTTTATGCTTGTACCAAGACATAAGTAGCTTTTTATTTACTTTTTCCAGGATAGTATGTAGTTATGTAGGAGTGAGTATACAGAAAGTAGAAAGCAAAAAAATTCCATCTTTGTTTATTTGTCTGCTGCTTTTGACTTAAGAGTACCATTCAGGAGACTCATCGGGGGCATATTATTCCTAGACTTCGTTCTTAGAGATTTGTTTCTGGAAATGCCCTCAATGATAACACCCATGGCTCCTGGTCAGTTTGAAGAGAACTAAGAGTTCGAGTCCCCAGAGAGAGGTGGAATGTTGCTGGAGGTGGTGGTGTAATCCTTCACTTTCCTAATCGTAGTGCTTTCAATGACTTGAAATTTTATATTTCTCCATTTTTTTTTTTCTGATGTTAAATCCTGTTGAGTCTTTAAAAGCTGACTGGAAAAAATGCAAATATATTGAACATTCACATGTCAAAGGAGAAGATTCCTTGGCAACCTAGGAGGAGATTGAGAATTCAAGGTTTTTCTTCCTGTTTCATTAACTGTTGATACACAGTCACTGCTGGCGATGCTGCTGGAAGTGAAGACAGGAGGAGAAAAACCCTTTTTTCCCTTCCTTCTGCTCTTTAGTCTCTTGCTTGGGCTTCCCATTTGCTGAACCAGCCAAAAGTCAGAAGTTTCTAAGCCAGCTGAGCCTGGAAAACGTAGCTGGCTTAGGAGTCACATGCTGGCATGCAGAGTAGAGCAAAGGAAGGAAGAGGCACAAATCAAATCTGACAGTAAATAGGCCAGGACTTGGGAGTAATTTTGGCCTGGTAGAGAATCAGAGCAAACACATTACCCAGGGTGAATGTTCAGGCTAGAAGAACTAACCCCTAAAGGTTCATATCCATTAGAGTAGGAGAGTCTGGCACTGTTCTGAGAGTCAGAGCTGAGGACCACCAGGATGCTTTCTATTGAGGGAGTCTAAGTTTCTCAGAAGGAACGGATCTTTTTCACTGGCTGGCCCTCCCATTTCACCTTAGCAGCGAGACAGGCATTTCTGAGTAGAAATATCTCAGTTTATGATCAGAGTCTTAGCAGAGCAGTGCCTAGCACAAACCCCCTCCCCAGTTTTTGTCCGGGGTCTGTTTGGAAAGTCTTATCTCTCTTGCTGCCAATGTGATCAGAATGCAGCAGAAAGCTGTGATTGTATCCTGTGGGCAAGTTGAAAAAAAAAAAAAGCAACCAACAATTATATTAACTGTTTAAGAATAAAAAATTAGAGCAGATGTGCCTGCCGAATGTTTATTTTCTGTGGAGAAATAGACTCAGTTCATGTTTTCAGACTGTTCTCTGGACAATAAGATAGTGAATTTGGAGTCAGGTAATAACTTAGGAATTTGGATTATTTCTTTCAAAATACAAAGGGCCAGCATATAATGAAATTTGTGATATGTGTATAAAACTATTATAAAAGTCACAGTTGGCATGAGACTCCATAAATTCTCAACATGGAGGGTTGTCTAAAGGGATTTGCACTTCTCCTTCAATGTGGACTTGAAAGGCTCCTCACAGGGTCTCCATTCAGCAGCCAATCCAAAGGTTCCAGCCCAAGAAAACATGTTTTGTGTCACAAACATTTGGCCACCCACCTTTTCATAGACACTGAGGACTTGTGGTTCACATAACATTTTCTTACACTGAGCTTGGTTTTAACCTCATTTCTTGCTTAACAAATTCTTGTGTTTCAGATGTAGCCTTTTCCTTTTTCTCTCTGACCAAGGACACTGTGAGATAGTCTAGTTGACTTTTGTAGTCTGCCATTGGTCCTTTCGCCAGCCTTGTTTTTAAAAATTTTCATATTGCTTCTCCCATTCAATCCATCATTTTATACTTGAAAAGGTCATGGTTCTCCCATCAGACAACTTTAGAGAAATCCCCTGCTATGATTTATCTTCTGTTACGTGCCCTGATAGAGATTTTGGGAAGTGAGGCCCCTTAGGTTCGTGTAAGGTCGTTCTCCTGATGCCCATGCAAAATGAATGCCAATTGTGTGTGTTTGAACTCGAGGCATTCTCCTGGATGATTTAAATGGAGTTAAGAGAAGGATTGGTTTATATGCATTAGATCATGTATGGGAGAAAGTGTTCTTTTGTAGGTGTTAGAATATCAGTGATAGCACTTAAGTTCAAATCTGCTCCTCCAATATTTGGTACAAAGATAAGCCTGCCTCAAAATATTTAATATCTTATTATATTCATAAACATGATTATTTAAAATCTTTTGGTATGTTATACAGTTTTCTTTCTTAAGGACATTAATCATTACTGACATGATGGCATAAAGCAAGCCTAGATATTATTTTTTTAAATCACAGTATTTGAAAATAATATTCAGTGAATTTCAAAGCAATTTTATCTGTAATTTTCAATACTGGATTATGTTTAGTAGATAGACGGGCAGTTTGTGGGCAAAAGCAGCACTACGAAGTCAAATTTGTTTTCAGATCTGGGAAGACATTCTGAGGAAGACAAGTCTGGTTATTTGATTTCTCTGTAATAAGGACAAGGTCAGGTATTATATAGGAAGCATTTATGATACCCATTCATTTGTAAAACTTCATTATTTTCCCATTTTATAATCTCAACCACCTAAAATACTTCATGTCTATTTTCTCTCTAAATTTATTCTCATCTCATTTATTAATTTTAGCCAAGATCATTTATTCAAGAAACACTTATTGTATTTTTCTTATGTATAAGGTCCTATGTTGATGGCTGGGAATGTAGCACCGAACAAGATAGAAAGTCCTGCCCTCAGAGTTCCCAAGTTTAGGGAGTCTCCTGCCATTAATTTCTGCTATTAGGATGAACACCTAGCTGACTATAGAGGAGAAGCTTGTTAAAGGATAGAAGACAGCTATTTAACATCTAGTTTAGGTTATGTGTGGCAGACTTGAGACCATTCCTACTCTTACCTTGTGTTCTGAGTGGGTTTTATCAGTTGCACAAATAGATTTGTCCTGCTTTCTACATTCTCACTCCACAAGGCTCACTTTAAGCAAACCTGTAGTAAGGGCATCAACACAAGGACTGAACCGAGAAACTGGGCCTTACACTCAGGGCTCAAACCATCAGTGTTAATAAGCCACATAAATTACACTGAAATACTAAGGAAAAAAATGGAAGGAAATCAGATTATAGGTCACTTGGCCTGATAAATGCTAAAGACTTCATGCGGTTACTGTTTTCGGGATAGTTATATGGTCTCATTTATGCTTAGGAACATGGTTGTCCCTCTTTACTGTGGAAACCAGAGTCTGTACAACATTAGTTATTACCTTTAATATTTGCAGTTTCTGAGTTCATGTTGCTCTCTTAGCCACTACAGTGACTGAAGAGAATATCAGAATTTTTAAATAAATGATGCTTTGAGATTATCAATTTCAAAATATTTTTAAAATTAAGTAATTATAGGGACAGTTTACTGGCAAGTTTTCAGCTTAGGCTTCCCTCTAGAAATATGATTTGGTCCTATAAATTATAGCAGAGAAATTTTTTCTTAGTTGTCCTCAGATGATTAAAATTTATGTTGTTATTTATACTTGGTGAACTAAATACAAGGGAAACATCTTTTATTACCTAATAATTTAAATAATTTGAATTAGATTTTGAAGTAGCCTTAGTGGTATCACCTTTGTCGGATTATTGATGATAATCTCCCAAACTAAGGATTCTGACCACCCTCCTTTGAAGAAAACAATTTGTCTTTACCCTCTCATTTTCCTCTCCCTCTTCCTTAAGAATTTGACCTCAAAGGCAAGGGAAGTAAAAGCAAAAATGAGTAAATGGGACTACATTAAACTAAAAAGCCTCTGCTTAGCAAAAGAAATAGTCAGCAAGATAAAGAGACAACTATCTGAATGGGAAAATATATTTGCAAACAATGCCTCCGATAAGAGTCTAATATCCAAAATATACAAAGAACTCATATGACTCAATAACAACAAAAAAACAAAGGATCCAATCAAAAAATGGGCAGAGGACCTGAACAGACACTTCTCCCTAGAGGACATATAAATGACCAACAAATATATGAAAAGACATCACTAGCTATTAGGGAAATGCAAATCAAAACCACAATGAGATGGCATCTCACACCTGTTAGAACAGCTATAATCAGCAGGACAAGTAATAACACATGTTCGAGAGGATGTGGAGAAATAGGAACCCTCATCCACTGCTGGTGGGACTGCAAATCAGTACAGCCACTATGGAAAACAGTATGGAGGTTCCTCAAAAAACTGAGAATTGATCTACCATATGATCCAGCAATCTCTCCACTGGAAATTGGCCCCCCAAAACTTGAAAATCTATGTCCAAAAAGATATTTGCACACCGATGTTTGTAGCAGCATTATTCACAGTGGCCAGGACATGGAAGCAACCAAAGGGTCCTACAATAGATGACTGGCTAAAGAAGCTGTGGTACATATATGCAATGGAATATTACTCAGCCATAAGAAGAGATGAAATACTGCCATTAGCAACAACGTGGATGGACCTCAAGATAATCTTGCTAAGCAAAATAAGCCAGACAGAAAAAGCTGAAAATTGCATGATATCACTTATATGTGGGATATAAACCTAAAGGCAACAAATGAGCAAGAGAAATAAACAGAGGCTCATGGACATGGACCATTGACTAGTCATTACTAGTGGGGTAGAATAGGAGGGGAAAAGTGGACAGGGTAAAGGGAGTCAAATATAGGGAATGGGGAAGGCTGAAGTGGGTAAAGGGGATCAAATGTAGTAGCTGAAGGAAACTGGACTTTGGGTGGTAAACACACAATAGAATGTACAGATGTCAAATGATAATGTACACCTGGAAATTACATAATTGTATTAACCAATGTTACCCCAATAAACTTAATTTTAAAGATGATGTGTTGGAATTAGAATTAGACTAGCATTTGGAAGTTTGCACTTTATTCTGTCCCCCAATGTTTATTCCAGGAAATCTCTAAAGATCTTTGATTTTACTTTTCTCACTGGTAAGATAGAGTAATAATTCAAACTCATGCAACTTTCAGAGTCTCAATTGGGAGAATTGATATAAATGGATTTTTAAAACTGCA
The DNA here is from genome assembly GCA_030015415.1 of Cynopterus sphinx. Lineage (NCBI taxonomy): Eukaryota > Metazoa > Chordata > Mammalia > Chiroptera > Pteropodidae > Cynopterus > Cynopterus sphinx. Next base: position 69,131,792 of record CM057381.1, on the reverse strand, counting down.
AAGTATGATATACATGTAAGGTATTATAATTATTAATCTCTGGCCTAATATGAAGTCATACATCTATGTGGAAAAATTTCAATATGATGCAAAAATGTACACAGTGTAAGTTCCCCATGCCTGCTGTTTCCTAGTTTCAGTTTCCTCATTTCACTTCTGAGAGGCAACTGATGTTCCTGGTGAAGCTTTATGGGAATACCGACCTAAGATTTTACTAAGTGTGTTTACTAGACATACGTAATGCATTTTTAGTTTTAGTGGGACATAGTTTTCAGATATAGCTTAAGATTTAAGAAATACAGTTTAATCACTTTTCTTGTTTCAAATATAAAGGAATAGAAATCTGTATGCTGTTAGCTTGCTGAGCCAGTGTTTTGTTCAAATATATGCTGAAGTTCATGGAGCACCAGCAGAAAGGGACGAAAATAATGCTACACAAAAATACAACCTTTCAGCAACAGACGCAATTTCACACCACACGTTATTACTTCTTGTAAAGCTTTTGCTCCCCTTTCTCATCTCTAGATCACTGGATGACAGGTCTGGCAGAAACAAATAGCAGGTGGGATGACATGTATTTGTGGATTTTAGGTTAGAGTTTGGCTTTAACATATTGCTATGTCTCTTTTTCCAGACTTGCCTTCCTTTCATAGGCCCAACACCTCTACTTAACATAGTGATTAGGTTCAAGACCTGCAATTCAGTCAAGATGTAGGCACGGGTCAGCGTGCTCCTATTATCACAGCTGGGGCTGCAATCTCATGTTGTCTGTTTCAGAACAGTGGGTGTATTCATCTCAGCCATGCCATCCTGGGCAGTGTCAAACACTCCTCACATTCTTTTCCAGGGAGCTGGTCCCTTAAGTTTCTTTGTTTTTTATTAGTTCAGGCACATGAGGGATGTATCAAATGTCATCCAGATCTTTTACACTTTAATTTGTCCACATTTACGTTAGAGGTCAATTCCAATTGGGTATGATCCTAACAACTAAAGCATAGAATATGAAAGGGCCAAGATTAGGGGCACAGGGAGGAGAAATCTGAATTGGCAGCATAACCAGCCAGTTTTCACCTGTCCGTAGGTGAATGTTGATCATATCATTACTACTCATAAAATTTTACCTTAAAAAATGAAAAAAGCATCTCTTTATAGTGTTTGTCTCCTAACACTGGCAGATACACTTAGGGATTTTGGCCATTACGAGCTATTTCAATCTTGGAAGAAAAATGATTTTACTGCGTAGTGGTCAAAGAGAAGGAGAATCAGTTTCATTATTTCAGCATAAACAACGAGGAATTAAAAACCATGCAGACACACAAGTAGACTTAGAAATCTTAGGGCTGTAGTTCTTAACTCAAGATAATGGTTTACATAAGCATTATGTCCTCTTTCTTGAGGATCAGCATTCTGAAGTAATCATATGGTATGAAAATTTCACATGAACACAGAAGGGGGTTGAGAGCCCAAGGTCTTGAAAAAAGCTATGAATAATTTTTCCATTTATGAAAACCAGTCAAATCACACAGTGATCATACATTTTTACACATATTTTACACATCATAATTTAATGGGTATAGTATGATTGACCCATTTATTATCCAACAATCAGTAGAAAATTTCCAGATTCTCCTGCAGTTTCAAAAATGTGACTGGAACTAATTTTGCTTTGATACAGACATTATGTAACTGAGTCCATTTTTTTTTCTCTCTAGTTCAGTATTTAAATGTTCATTGCCATAGTGATTTCATAACTGTGAAATGATGACTCTTTCTCTTCATTTGTCTGGTACCAACTTGGCATCAGAGATGTAGAATAACTCAGACTCTCAAGATGAATAATGTTGTCCGGGTTGAGTAGCTATTTCTCAATCCTCTTCTCTGATAGATAGAGTTGTATTGCTTTAGTTCTGCTATGATGACTTCAGGCCTTTCTGCACACAGACACTGGTGTGCTGTTTTAAGGAAGAGGATTATTGTGCTTCGGCATTATTATTCCTTGTTCAGAGCTGTATTCCTAATCTCTTTACTCTTGTTCATTTTTATCTAGTCAATGCTACCTTCCTTTTATCTTTTCAAATTCCATCTGCTTTCTTTGTCTTAAAATTATCTCAGAGTAACTAAAAATTTGTACATCGTCAAATGATACTCTTGCAGTTGCATAAATTGGTTAGAAAGGCATATTAAAGTGTATGAGAGATTTTTGGAAGAGATATGAAAATTATGATAATGATAAGAGTTTGTTTACTGCTTACCCTTGGCTAGGCACACATTATCCTCTTTAATTTTTTTCAGCAATCCAGTATGGTACGTGACATTTTCATCTTGGTTTTGAAAAGGGGGTAGGTAACTAACTGGGATTGCACAGATAATAAGGGGGTGATTAGAACCCAAGAACACGTACTTTACATACAGTGCTATATTGCACTTAATACCTTGTATATTGAGGAATAGCAAAGTGTGAGGGGATATAAATATGGACTTATTATCTATAAATAACCACTCCCAATTGTTCTAGGTTGAATGCCCTTCAACTTACTAGTTCAGTCAGATTACATAATATTTTAGTAATTCGTTTAGTATTGTTTTATTTTCTTATTTAAAACTTGATTCTGAGCATACATGCAGAAAAGTGCATAAAATGGCAGATCAATAAATTTTTGCATGTCTACAAAATAAGTAACCACCACATAGATCAAGATATAGAACATTCCAGTACAACTAATAGGTCCCTTCCCAGCTGATAGCTCTCCCTTCAAGGTAATGACTATTCTAACTGCAGTAATCATCAGTTAGTTTTGCTGAATCTTGAACATCATGTAAATGGAATCACAGAGCATAGAGCATTTGTTCTGTAGTGACTGGCTTATTCTGTGCAACATAAAGCCTGTGAATCATCTGCTTTGTTGTGTGAAACAGTAGTTAGTTCTTTTATATGTTACTCTTTGCAGAAATCATTACTTATTCTCCTGTCAACAGACATTTGTGTTGACTTGGTTTTGGCTATTACGAATAAAGCTGCTATAAGCATTTCTTTAACTATTGTCTGGTGGACATATGCATTCATTTTTCATGGGTAGATAGCCAGGAATGGAACTCTTGTGGGTCGTTGTATAGGTGTGTGTGAGCTTTAGTACATTGTGCCACCAGTTTTCCAAAATGGTGAAACCAAGTATATACTCATCAGGAACTCTGTCAGAGTTTCTGTTACTTTACATTTGTAACCACACTTGGCATTAACATCCCTTTTTATTTTTGGTGTTTTGGTGGGTGTGTAGTGATATCTCATTGAGGCTTTAATTTGCATTTCCCTTTTTTTAATGAAGATGACTTTTGTGAACTTAGTGATCATATTAATAACTGCTTTGCTTAAGCAGATATTAAATGTTTGAGTTCTTTGTTTGCACATTTAAAAATTTGAGTTGTCTTGTTAATTTATAGAAGTTCTTTATATATTCTGGATATTAGTTTTTTTTTTCAGGTATATTATTGTGAATATCTTCTCTACGTCTGTGGCTAGCCTTTTCTCTCTTTTAATGTCTTATTTGAATAGAAGTTCCTAATTTTAATGTAGTCCATCATCAATTTTTTTTATGTAGTGTTTTTTGTTCCTGATTAAGAAATTTTGGCCTACCCCAAGAACACAAATTTTTTTCCCTATAATTTTTCTACAACAGAGATCCCCTAATATCCTTGGTTTACGGAACCTTTAATATATTAGTAATGTTTTCAGAGGGCCGCTAGCCAAAAGAAAAACCTAATAATTCTGTTTAATAATAGGGAGGTCTAAGCAACTTAATTTCTCATGGGAATAACTAGAATGAAAATGTTAGGTATCTAGAAAAGCAGCTCAAATAGATGATCTATTGTTGCATCATCAATTGATATCTCCTTATACAAAATAAAGCATATTAAATCTTGAAAATTTGAGATGAATTAAAAAACAACCAAAAGTGATTTTTCATTGAATGCTGTAGTGACTACCTGGAGACCACCATTATGAGGTTAGCAGTAGACCAATAATTCACTTTTATGTTCTTGGAGTTACTTGTTTCTTTGATCTAAAGAAACAATAAGAGGTAACATTTGAGACAAATGGGGAAAAAAGACAGAACAAAAACAATAACTTAATGTACATTTTTTATGATTTAGTTCTATGAAAACTTGCAGGTGTTTGGGGAAATCTGACAATATAAAATTTTTTCAAAGTCAAAGAAACAAAGTCATAGATTCTTTTTATGTCCAGAAAAGTGCAAAGCAATTTTTGTTTTCAAATGAAGTTTTTTCCTTTTTTCTTTTCTTTTCCTTCCTTTTCCTTCCATTCCCTTCCTTTCCCTTCCCTTTCTTTTCCTTCCCTTCCCTTCCCTTCCCTTCCCATCTCCTTCCTTCCTTCCTTCCTTCCTTCCTTCCTTCCTTCCTTCCTTCCTTCCTTCCTTCCTTCCTTCCTTCCTTCTTTCCTTTTGAGCATCACCCAACATTTTTATTAGATCTTCCAGTGATTCTTCCCAGAGTTTGGTACTTACATAAATATTTTGATTTTTATTTATTGGTTTCAAATTTTAACAGTGATTATGGCACATACTGACATATACTTTATTCTGCTGGAGCATCTTATTAGAATTTATACTTTTTTGATTTTAATTTTATATTCATTCAAGAATCCTAGTCAGCCTGACCTGAATATGGTTTGAACTATAATCAGTTGAAGCCTACCTCTTCTTCATTAAGAGGTTGAAAAGTTTGAATTTATATTCATCTCAATGAATAATTAATTTGGTTTTTCTCTTTGATGCAAATATGAGTTGTATTTTATTCATATGGTAAAGGCACAAAAATAAATCACTGCCTTTATTTTATCACATAGCGTAGATGGCCCATATCAAAACTTACAAGGTAAGTCAAAGCCTTTTTTCAGATACTAAACCAAAGTCAATATAGGATTTTCCCCTTGGATTTGGAGAGAAAAGTACAAATTACAACCAATGAAATTTTTTTTTAACTTTCATTGTTTCTTAATTTGATGACTTGAAGATAATACTAACCGATGTAGATTCCAGATGTTTTTTCTTTTCTTTTCTAAATAGATCACCCTAACTACAATTTAAAATAAAGATGTTTTTCTGTACTGTATATTATTTGGGTCAGCATGATTAGTAGTCATGATAATTAGAATAGTTGTGTAAGAAGGCTCTTAAATGAGTACCCTCACTCTACCCTTTCAGTTAGAAAGTGCTTTAGAGTTTCACAGATGGGAGGCCCTTACTGCTTATATGAAATTTTTTTTTTCAAAAGACTAATATAAATGATTTAGAAATTATGTATAAAGAAAGATTATTACTTTTAATGACCGAATATAAGAAATCCAATTATTCAATTGAAAGTGTAAATTAAAAGTCCAAATGTAAAGCTATCTTGTAGAACTCTGGTTTTACTTCTAAAATGAAAGACAAATCCTCTTTCAGGCAGAAGCACAGATTTGTGAATTTACATGTGTTATCTAAGTCTGACAAGTTTCATTTATGTTGTTGCAGATGGTAGGATTGCCTTTTTATGGCTAAATAAAATTCCTTTCATTATATATACAAATATCACATTTTCTTTATTCATCTTTTGATAGACATGTTGTTTCCATGTCTTGGTTATTATAAATAATACTGCAGTGAATATGGGTGTACGAGTATCTCTTCAAGATAGTGATTTAATTTATTCAGATATATATTCAGAAGTGGAATTGCTAGATCACATGGTAGTTCTATTTTTAATTTTTTGAGGAAACTCTATATTGTTTATAGTGGAAAGCAGGGTACTCTTTCTCTACATCCTTGCCAGCATTTGTTTTCTCTTGTCCTTTTCATAACAACTTTTCTAACAGGTGTGATTTGAATTTTCTTTATGGTTAGTGATGTTGAGCACCTTTATATGTACCTGTTAGCCATTTGTTTAGAAAGCTGTTCAACTCCTTTGCCCATTTTTAATTGTATTTTTTTTTTTTTGCTTTTAATTTGTATTAGTTCCTTGTATATTTTGAATAGTGACCTCTTATCAGATATATGGTTTGCAAATAACTTTTCCACCACCACCAACAATAAATAGCTAAGATCCAGAGAGTCTGATTGGTTAATCCAAGTCCCACCATTTGACTGTAGGCAAATCATTTACCTCCTCTAAGTCTCAGATTGCTCATTTGTTAAAAAAGATACATAGGGCTATTAGAAAGATTTAGGATCATGTTTCTAGAATACTTAATGTAGTACTTGATATGTTGGAAGCACCCAACTAATGTGGGTTTTCATTATTATTGTTAAAATTTTGCCTTGAGTTTTAACCTTATTAACAATAATTTTATTTATCATTGGCCCAGTTGAAAGCAGAACCCTAGTCTTCCAACTCCAGGTTCAGTATTTTTCCTACTCCTTTGCACTTACCTAATACCCTGCAGTCTCCCTTGAGATACATGTTTGAAAACCAGATCTTCCATAGCTCAAAAGGTGGATTTTGAAAAAGAAAGGGAGGCCTTGCTAGTACCAGCCTGAACACTAATCAGAGTTGCAGAAATCCTGGATACAGAGCCTTGTCACACGTGTGAGATCTGGTCTCATTTGAAGTTATGATCAAAGTTCTGCCTGGTTCATGCTGAGAGGTAGTTTTTTTTTTTCTTTTTTCACATGTGCCCCTTGCTTTAGTTTTGCTCAGCTTTAAAACGTTTGTTCTATTTACATGAATGTGTTCAACAGGCAGATTATTCCTTGCCTGAGAATTCTTCCCATGAATGCAAATCACATTTCTTAATCTCTCACAGCTGGTTCAAGAAGTATGCCTGATGAATCACCTAGAAGAGATAAAAAAAAGACAAAGAGAAAAAAACAAATGCAGAACATCATACAACCCTTGAGCATCCCATTAGCTATTTAACTTATGCAAAATATGCACTGCATGAAGCATTATTTTAGATAGCAGCCACAAGGCTTTCTCTTGGGCAATGGAAAGACAGGTTAGATCTTTGAAGCTTTAAGAATGCAGAAAGGCTATGATCACTTGAGATTTTTATGCCAATCAAGTGAAAAAAAATTAGATCAAAAAATACCTTATTAAAACCATAAATGCTAGGGATATAGCTATAATCTTCCCCTGCTGGAGAGGGAAGGTATTTTTCTCAAGATGCAGGGATTTAGTCTCTTGCTTTTGCTTCTCCCAAATGCTTTTTAAGGGAAAATTGATACTTATAAAGACAACTAGCAGTCCTCAATTTTATTTACCAATAAAAGCAGCTACTTGTATAAGGCTTGTTACTCTTGTCTACAGAGAGGTGTTAGGAAATTGCTGTAAGCACACCTGTGAGCATGCGCAGATGGGAAGATTTGGCACAAGCTAGGTTTGCCGAGCCAGGTAACACTTATTTGCACACAGAACTAAAGAAGATGTACATCTGCTCCCATGGAATTTTCATTCCAGTAGATAAATGTTCCCATGGCTAGGGATAAGAATAGCAGCTGGGGGTGAGTAAATTACAAAATAGTTTTTTTCTTTTTTTCTTTTTAATCAAATGTAAAAGTCAGCAAGCAATTCTGTGTGTCTCCATACCTTTCAAGGGGTGATTCTACACTGGCATGTGGCTCTCCTCTCCCAGTGAGGTCTGAATGTGGAAAGAACTGAGTTATAAAGGAGAGAAAATGGTTGGCTTTCATACTACCTAAAATGGTGAGGAGAAGACTGTGATACTGAGAGGAGGGAGTGGGGACAGGACATAGGAGGCACGGACTATATTTGAATCGGTGGGTCTGAGAGGAGATGAATCCATTCATTCATTAATTTCTGTATTTACTCAGCAAATATTTACCCTAGCCCTATTTCTCCCCTAATTAAAATCCTTTAATGGGTTTCTTTTATACCTAGAGTGTAAAACAAATTTTTCTTCCAGACTCTTATGGCTATAATGATATAGTTCCTGCCTCTTTCCTCAGCTTTATCTTATCCATCTCTCCTTTAGTTTTACTGTTCAGGCATACTATTTTCCTTTCTGAACCTAACACTTTTCCCTGTAGGAAATGCTCCATCCTTCCCACTTCTTTCAATGGCTGGTCGCATCTTATCTCTCTGGTCTCTGCTTAAATCTCAACTACTCAGAAAGGCTTCCCCTGACCATTCTATTTAAAGCAGTTATCCTCTGCCGCAAGATTTTCTCAATCTCACAGCTCTGTTTCTTCATAGCTCTCCTCACCATATGTAACTGTTTAATTTGTTGGTGTATTTGCTGTGTACTCCTACCTCTACCTACTACAAGAGAGCTGTCTGTCCATTTTGTTTATTGTTGTATCAGCTACTCCTCTCACAGTGCCTGGAACTGAATAGGTGCTCAGTAATGTATGGATGATTGAAGTTGTGGAAGCTGGGTAGATGAATGATGGTGGAAGAGGCTAATTAATGAAATCTCCTTATTCTCAAAAGCAATCTGTAGCTTTTATTTCTAAGCTTCCTCAGGGATAGATCCCTCAGGAGGAGCAACATCCAGCAATGAGAGGGAGGGTACTGGAGTCAGGAGAGCATGTAATGTATCATGGTCCTTAAAATCTAGGGAGAGATTGCTAGTGGACCCAGAACTGAACATCTTAGTACTCATGAGAACAGGTTTTGCCAGTATGGGTTCTAGTGTCATGTGTGATCTGTTAGTCTGAGGTCCTTACAAGTTATCATCATCTTTGTGTTGGAAGGAAGTCAGAAAGTGCTGGTGCTGTTCGACGTGGAAGAATGCTGAAGTATGAATTTTTTGGTCCTGGTTCCACTGACCTGAGTAACCATCGACACCCCTCTGGAGGGTAGTCACAGCAATGTACCAGCAGAGCTACCCAGTGCCCTGACCTCCAGTAACTGGGTCTTCCAAGAATCCTATTTACAGCCCCCTGCGATGCATTAGCGAAGCAAGTATGCTGAATACCAGGCTGCTCCTTACTCTCCCTCCACAGCTCCCTTCACCCTGCTCCTCTCAGCTGCCACATCCTAGATTGTTACAGGCAGAGCCCATGACATTCAGCGAATTCAGAGCTTAGGAGTCTAAAGAATTTGGCAGCATTCTCATTTTCTCCAGAGTTTAAGAACAGATATGTAAGTCAGTTCTTAAGAATCTCATTGTTCCCAAGGTAGTAATGCAAAGTAAACTCTAATAGTGATTGCCTTGTCTTTGACTTTTTGTAGATCACCATGAATTTAGAAAAGGACGTGGAGGTCGGCCCCTGTACTCATTGCCATCTCAGTTCTCTTTTCTGTTTCTAAATTTCTTCCATCTTAATTTAGATATAGGCTCAGAGTTGAGATTTATAAAGTTGAAGGCAACACACTATGCTCAGAAGATGAGTGCTGGGTGGAATTAATAGAATATAGTGTCATTGCAATAAGCCTTCTGTGAAACAGAAAAAGAGTGTGGCTGCCTTGAGAAAAGAGAGGCCTCTGCTCTTTGAGGCCTGTCCTATTGGTTTGGGACTTGGCTTCTTTGTAAAAAGAATGGCTGGTGTCTCTGCTGTGCTGCGTTCAGTAAAAACGAATCTGTATGAAGAGGCTCCAGTAAATGCCTCTTCCCTGGGGATGCCTGAAAACTCATGCAATGTGCCAGAAGAATATAAAACACTGAATTTTAAAAGCTGAACATTTAAACAAAAAATCCATTCTTTCATGCAGAATTACACTGTTCCCACCTGGTCATTTCTCCCACCACAGGGAAAATTGGTTTTCTAGTGAAACATGTAAGCCAGTGAGAGCCGAGCACGTCACAGAAATAAAGACACTGTGCAGAGCCTGAGTAACATTGAAAGGAACTCCCAGGCTATTTATAAAACATCTCAAACTAGTTTTACATTAGAGTCATAATTTCTATAAAATGCATCTCTACTGGGTAGGGACTAATAAGCCTAAGGACATGTAATCATGTACACTGTTTAAATAGCTGCATAAACAGGTGTTCCATGGTGTTCTCAGTAACTCATTTCCACCCACTTATTAAAGCAGTTGTTGATCAAAGGAGTCTCCAGGTACTGAAGTGATAAAGCAGAATTTTAGATGATAATTAGGTATCAAGAAGAAGCTCTGAAGGTTTAGCCTTGCCTGACATATACTAAGAGCTTAATAAATGTTAAATAGTTATTATCGATGTTGTTTTTATTAGGTTTATTGGCACTACAACTGAGGCTATATCTTCCCTCAGAATTGGGTTTCTTCTGGCTGTTCTTGAAAGAGGTTAAGTCTTTCTCCTTGGGCTGTCACTAGCTGGGCAGCAGCACTGTATTCCCTTAGTTTCCCCTTTTCACAGAAACACTCTGGAGGGGGTGCCTCATATAAAGCCTTTACTTCTTTATCCTTAATTCTCTGGCATGAGTGGCTTGGGAAGAGAGAGCTATATAGGTGTCTTCCATGTGATTTAAACAAATTGCTTTTTTGTTAAAATTTTTATTTTTCAATTAGAGTTGACATTCAGGTGTACAGCATAGTGTTAGACATTTATGCAATTTATAAAATAATCCTCCCCAAATAGTCTAGTGCCCACCTGGCACTATACGTAGTTATTATACTATTATTGACTATATTCCCTATGCTGTACTTCACATCCTTATGCCTTTTTTCAAACTACCAATTTGCACTTCTTAATCTCTTCACCCTTTTCACCCAGCCCCTAACTCTCAAATTGCTTTTTTAAAAATTGTCTGGAATAACAATGCCTGATGTCTCAAGACTAATTGTGGAAGTATTTCTATCAATGTTTTATAAACTTTAAATGACCGAATAGATTGAATTAGTTTTGCTCAATTATATTAACCTTTAAGAATTTGCAAATTTATATTAACATTTGGCTAGTTCACCTTTGGTCATGACATGAACTTTGAAGAACTTCTCTGGGCTAGATTTTATGAGATGAGAATAAAAGTAGCGCAACTTTTCTTCTTAGAGGTTCTTAAACTAATTTGGAAAAAAATTTTAAAAAATGTCCAAATTAACATAGAAAATGCTCATATATTTATTTCACATATTTAGAAGATAGTGGCTTACTATGATTTAGCCAAACAGGAAACATCTATGGCTGAGAAGTAGCTATTTTAAAATCAGGCTTGCATTTCTCTAAGTTGTTAAGATTGTAGCTCTTACATTATTTACAGTAGTTACGATATGGAAGCAACCTAAGTGGCCATCAATAGATGACTGGATAATGGAATATTACTTGGTTATAAAAAAGAATGAAATCTTACCATTTGCAAAAACATAGATGGACCTAGAGGATATTGTGCTAAGTGAAATAAATCAGATAAAGACAAATACTGTATGACCTCACTTGCATGTGAAATCTAAAGATAAAATAAACAAACAAAACAGAAACAGACTCATGGATACAGCAAACAGACTGATGGTTGTCAGAGGGGAGGTGGATTGGAGGCTGGGTGAAAAAGGTGAAGGGATTAAAAAATAGAAGTTGGCAGTTACAAAATTATTATGGGGATGTAAAGTACAGGAAAGAGAATATAATCAATGATATTATGATAACTATACATAGTGCCAGGTAGGTAAGTACTAGACTAACCAGGTGGATCACTTTGTAAGTTATATAAATGTCTAATCACTATGCTGTATACCTGAAACTAATGTAAATAATATTAAATGTCCATTATAATTTAAAAAAATGATTGCAGCTGCTTTATCCTTTCCTTGGTAATTAAATGTGCATCTAAAGTAGAGTTATATTAGGTTATTAATTTTATAATTTGTAGAAATTGATGCTATTCCTAAACTTTTATATATAAATCTTAGAAGGTGACTAGGAGACCTGGTTTTCTTGTGAAAGTCTAGGTTTGCATGAAACATCCTGGTTTATGCTTCTTGCCCAGATGTTTCATTAATTGTACTCCCTTCACTTTCAAAAGTGTCTTGGTTTGGACAATAAATAAATTCACTGTATTTATTCATTATTGTTAGGTAAAACTCTAAACCAATATCCATACCAACAATGATATCAAAAGCAGTATTTATAGAGAAAACTGTTCTAAACTGAGCTATAAATAAGAATAGCATTAAGGTCAGTCAGGGAAAAATAATGGAAGATCAATTTATCTGCTTTAGGTGATGTGAGTTATGAAGTAGTAAGCATCAAGGTTGAATTACTAGGGTCTAACCATGAATCTGATCCCTTGAAAGCTAGATTGGTATAGCAAGAAATGGAGAGTTATTGAAGCTTTCTGAGCAGTTATGTGGCAGATTAAAAACTACTGTAAGAAGATTACCATGGCAACAATACATCAAAAAGGTTGGAATAGTAAATGATACCACTCCTAGAGCAGTACCAACATAAGTGGAGCCCATTATGTACTCTTAAAAGCAGTCTTAGAGCAGATAAGCAAGCAAAATAGCTGGTACAGCATCTGAAGGAGTCATCATCCTGAAAGGACTGGTCAGAAGTAGATAATGGTTCCAAAAGCAATAATATGGAGACTGAGTAGAAATGAGATAGGAACATGAGGCTAGGATAACCTGGTAATTCTCTGGGCCTACTATTATATAGATTCAGTGGCCTTTTTTTTTTTTTTTTATGGTTCTCATGGCTATTGATAAGTTTGTGCCTTGAACATTTCACTGAACATCTAAATAAGTGATCCCTTCCCATATCCCTGTTTATTATATACTGCCACATTTGAGATTTTTGCATTTAAGGGTTAAAAATGTAGTGACTACTTTAAGGTTGAAATCAACTTAATTTTACTTTATAAAGAGGTTAAAATATTTATGGAATTAAGAAAAATTTAAATAAAAACATGCGTGAGATCTACATGGAATTATTAAAGGTTCATTTAATAGGCTAAGGAGACAACTTAATTTTTTGAGCTCAACATCATGGAATGACATTCTCTCACAATTATACCAAAATGTCTTTGACAGAAGCAGTTTATCCAGATCAGTATTACTTTGTCCTCACCCAGGACCAAACAGTAGTAAAACTTTTGCAAAGTGGAAATCATAAAATACACTGAAGGGGAGAAAAGAAAGTGCCCACTTACATGTGGTTTATATAAACATCTAAAAATTCCAGCTGATATTTCAGGAACTTATGTATGTAGGCAGCAAAGGTGAGGGTCAAATACATCAGAATTACTGAAGGATATTGTCTTTAATTAGGCAGAAAATCTTACTCAGTGTATGGGTTTCTAGTTATACAATCAGAAATGAATCCACTGTCTTATTTATCTTGTGATTAAATAGTCTTGGTTAGGCATTCAAGCAATATTTATTAATAATCAGCAAATTAATATTCCTCTCAGTTGATAAAAATTATTTAAAATTACATATCATTTTTATCAATGAAAGGATAATATTTCCCAAATATAAATGTAATTAAGTAAGCTTATAATAGCTTAATAACTTACAAATTTTATTTTTCATTTCTCAGAAGATTCTATTTGGAAGTATCTTAGGTGCAAAATTATGGTGTCATGGTTAACAGAAATCTGTAGAAAAAAATTTTAATGTTCATAGCCCAAATTAAACAGATATTAACTTTGGCAAAACTTCCAAAATGGTAGACTGAGGACCTCCATAAATCTGCCCCAACATAAAAGCAATGAAAATGGCAGCAAAAGTTGTCAACATCAACTTTTTCAGAAATCTGGAAATCAGTCGAAGGCTTGCAATGATTTGAAGTGTGTTTACTCAAGAAATGCTGTAGAAGTTTGATGAGAATAGCAAATTTTTTTGGCACTGTAACCTGCTTTCATTCTCTTCTCAGCTTCATAATAACCTTGAAAACCAAAAGCCTGGCAACCACAGTAGCTATGAAAACCAGCAGTTGTGTAGCAAGTGAAAGGTCACACTGGATCTGGAGCTCCTCAGAAAGTCTTATTCCCAAATGATTATTTGACCCATCTAGCAACTCTCTGAAAAGCTCCATTTGTAGCCTACTGTCATTATTTGACCTGACTCAGAGTTCCCTCTCTGGGAAAAGGCTTATCCACAAGGCATTTGTTAAAAACAATTAGCAAAATTGCTTAACTTGCAGCTGCCGGAGTGATAACACTTGGCATAAACAAGAGCCTGGTCAAAATCTTAAAAGAAATATCTGGGGTTTCAGATACCACAGGGACCTTTCTAAAGCTCCTCTATATTCCTAGGGATATAGAAGACCATGGACATGTACAGAGCTGTGTTCATTCCAGGGAGACCTGAAAGGGCCCAAATCTTTTGCCTCTGGCTCACCTTGAGCCTTTGCACAAGCGGAATGCAAAGACTAAGGTATAGCTGCAAACTACCTGGATATTAAAGGTATGTCGCAGTACATACATAGAGACTTCTGAAAAGACCAGGACCTTACTGGTTCAAGGAAATCTCTGAAAATTTGTTAGGTCATTAAGCAGTAACCACAGTTGCCACATATTACAGGGAATACAGACTATATAGAATTAGTCCTAGACAGTCACTAAGTAAAGGGCAGTAGCAATAAAAACAATAAAATATTAGCAACAATATACCTGGAAGAGTGTGTCTGATTTACAAATTTGCCACATTATGTTTTCTAAAATATCCAGTTTTCAACAACAACAAAATAATTACAAGCCATAAAAAAGGAAAGAAAGGGAAAAAAGCAATCAATAGAAATTGTCCCTGAAGAAGTCCTAATGTAGGATGAAGTCTTTATATAGCTATTATAAATTTGTTTAAAGAATTAAACAAAATTATATCTAAAGAATTAAAGGTAAATATGATAACTATGTCTCAATGAGGAAAGAATACCAATAAAGAGATAGAAATTATCTAAAAGACAGGAATTCTGGAGCTGAAAAGTGCAATAATTGAAATGAAAAATTCACTAGAAGAGCTCAACAGCTGATTTGAAATGACAGAAGAAAGAATCAGAGAACTTGAAAATAACTGAATTTGAAAATATCTACTCAGAGGAGCAGAAAGAAAAAAGAATAGATATAATAAACAGCTTCAGAGACCCATAAGACTTCATCAAACCTAACAAAATAGAAATAAGGAATGCTGCAAAAAAAAAAAAAAAAAAAAAGAAAAGAAAAAAGAAAAAAAAGAACAGACAGAATATTTGAAGAAATAAAAACCCCAAACTTTGGAAAAAATTAATCTGTATTTCCAAATAGCTTAATGACTGAGTAGGAAAAACTCAGGAAGTTTATACATAGGCACATCATAGCTAAATTATGGAAAGCCAGAAATAAAGAAATAACTTTAAAAACATCAAGAAAAGAGTATTTTGTTATGTACAAAGGATTGCCAATAAGCATAGCACCTGACCTCATCACAAACAATGGAGAATAGAAAACGATAGGATGGGATACTAAAAATGCTGAAAGAAAGGAAAACTGTCAACCAAGACTTCTGTATTCAGCAAAACAATCCTTAAAAATTAAGAAAAATTTAAGATATTCCCAGGTAAACAAAACCTGAGAGAATTCATTGATCACAGACTTGTCTAACAACAAATAATACAGGCAGTATTTCCCAATGAAAATAAAGGATACTAGATGGTAACTTGAATACACACAAAGAAATAGTGACCAAGAAAGAAGAGAGAAGTTTCAACTTAATAAAATCAGGAGTGTAAGAGGAGATGTCACTCTCAACCTTACAAAAATAAAAGTGCTTTTAAAGGAATACTGTGAACAACTTTACATCATTATACTATATAACAGAAATTAAAAAAAAAAAATCCTAGAAAGACAAAATCTGCTGAAACCTACTCAAGAAGAAATAGAAAATCTAAATAGATATATAACATATGAGTAGAACAATGTTGCATGATATACTACTGATAAAATAAATTACATTTCTATGCAAGAACAATCTGAAAATGAGATAATGAAAGTAATTTCATTTATGTTAGCATTAACAAGGATAAAATAACTAGGAATAAATTGAACAAGAGGTGCAACACTTGCACATTGAAAACTAAAAAACATATTGTTGAAAATTAAATAAATGGAAAGACATTCCAAATTCATGGATTGGAAAACAATATTTTTTAAAATGAAAATACTCCCTAAATTGATCTTCTTTATTTTACAGAAATAAAGAAGCTGATCTTCAAATTTATATAGAAATGTAATAGATTCAGATAGCCAAAACAATCGTTAAAAAAGAAGAAAATATTTGATTACTCACATTTTCTGGTTATGAAACTTTCTATAATCTACATTATTTAAAACAGCATAGTGCTGGCATAAAGAAACAGTTGAATTGAATAGAATTGAGAGTTCAGAAATACTAGTTTACATTTGTGCTGAATTGATTTTTGACAGGGGTTTTAAGATATTTCAATTGGAAAAGAGTAATTTAAAAAAAAATGGTGCTAGAGCAACTGAATATTTACATGAAAGTGAATAAAATTGGACCTCTAATTCACACCATACAAGCAGGAAGAAAAGATCAGAGACCTAAACGTAAGAGATAAATCTATGAAACGCTTAAAGGAGAACAGAAGAGTAAAATTTTTTTTTTTACACTTTGAGTTAGGCTTAAGTTTTTTAGATGTGACACTAAGAACACAAGCAAGAAAAGAAAGGTTACATAAATTGGAAATTAATTTGGTACTTGGTAATTTAGTAATTATGTAAATTAAACAAATCAATTAAAAAACAAGCAAATATTTAGTAGATGTTATTCACAAGTAGAAATAAAAATCGCAAGCAGTTTAACAGTTTCTCAAGTTACCCTATGATCCAGCAGTCCTACTCCTAGGTGTGTACCCAAGAGGAATGAAAACATATGTCTACATGAAGACATACAGGTATAGTCATACCATCATTATTCAAAATAGTCAAAAAGTAGAAGTAACTCAGATGTCTATTAACTGATAAATGGATAAATAAAATGTGATATGTCCATGAGGTAGAATGTCATTTATCAATAAAAAGATAAATTTTGATATATGCTGCAATATGTATAAACCCTGAAAATGTTATACTAAGGGAGTAAAACCAGACACAAAAGTCTACATATTGTATCATTTCATTTATATAAAATATCCAGAATGGGAAAATTCATAGAGATAGAAAGTAGATTAGTGGTTGCATAGAGAGCCCTAGGTGGAGGGTAGGGAATTGAGGAGAGTAGAGAGTGAGTGCCAATGGGTACAGGTTTCTTTCTGGGATGATAAAATTGTTCTAAAATGATGATAGTGACGGTTGCACAGCTCTTTGACTATATTAAAAAGCACTGAATTATATATTTCTCTAGTGCTGCCAAGTAATGAGATCCAAACCAAGAGACAAGGACTTGGGGATATGAACCACTGGTGGTGCAAAGGGAAACTAGGCTATTCTGTCCTCAGTGAGATATGACCAAGTTGAAGTTTAACTCTAGCCAGAGAAAACCATGAATATCTCCACTGTAGACATCTCAGTATGAACACATGGCATCAGCATCTCAACCAGACCAAACCAGAGTTTTAAGTGAATGAATTTTATGGTATGTGAAGTATAGTTCAATTATTTTATTTAAAAAAAGTATACTGACCTTTTGGTTTTTGAAGCTATCTCTTGGTTTCCAATATTGGGGCAATGCTGCTTTGCTTCAATATAGAAAGGTAGCAGTGAAGTAGATTTAAGAAATCACATATCATTGGGGTATAAAATAAAATAGATTGTTTTCAATTAATATTTTTCAACAGCCTATATTAAATTTCTCTCTTCCCAACCCTGGCTTTCATCTCCCTCTCCCCCACATACTTAACTACATATTCAAGTATCTGATCACATCTGCTTATTGAAATTAAAATTTAATTGAGGTCCATTTAGGGTATGAATCTCATACTCATACAAGAGTTTAAATGTACCCCTCTTGCAATTATAGCTTTGATTTATCTGTAGCTTCTTCAGCTGTGCAAGTATCATGCCAAAGAATGATATTCCATATTCTCATTCTTGCACACTCCCTCAATCTTGAGCCCCTCCTCCAAACTAAGAATAGACCCATGCTTTCTCAAGGAGAATAATACATAAAGTCACTGTTAGTTAGCCTTTGTGGCCTGGGGAGGATATGGCAGGGTGATAGTTAATGCTAGTTCCACAGGTTCTGCTGCCTCATAGTCCTGCTGGGAGGTATAAATATCAGACACTTGTCTTTAGAGTAAGGGATTAATTTGTGCCTTAGTTTTACTTTGGGACTTAGCCCCATCTCCAGGAATCAGAAAAATTCCTACCCAGAACCTTGTCATGTAGGGTGATTCTGCTTACAGTAGTTTATGATATATGTTCATAATGCCCTCATTTAAAGAAAGTCAGCCCTGAAAACATGAGAGGCTGGTTATATAATTTCTCTGATTCTTCTTAGAAAAAGTAGATAGGAGCAATGAAAATACCAGTTTATGTTTCTTACATTATCAGTAGTCCTGATGAAAGTTTTGGTAGGAGAAAAGGCCAGAATAAATTAGGTATCAATTCCTTAGTGAATGAGTCTCTAAACATTTTATATTATTTCAGAAGGAATAATAATTCTTCGGGCTATTAAAATACTGATATTAGATTATAATAAGTAGAATTATTCTTCTTACAGCTGTAAAAGTTAAAATAAAACCTTATAGTATCTGCCAAAGATCCATATTGGCTTCAGTTTGTTATCTGAACTTTCCCATGCTCATTAGACACTTGAACTTGGTTTACATTGATGAGATTAGATAGATTAACCAGTTGTATGGGAAAGTAGATACAGAGAAATTTCCTTTGGCCCAAGCTTCCAGTTGCAACTCAATCTACATATTGCATGAGTAACATAGTTGAGCAGGAAGATAATGAAAAATCACTGAGTCACTGCAAGTAATTTAATTATAAATAGAGTTTTTATGAGGGGTGTTAATGTGTACTACCTCAGCTAACCTGACAATAAAGGTTTCACTAGCTACAATGACATCTGGAACCAAATCACATGTAGAAATTATGCAGCAGCAATAAAAGCCACTTAATTAGCATTGCAAATAATGTTCCGGCATTTATGAGATGTCTGCAAATTTGCATACAGATACATAATTACATAATTTGCAGCTGTTGTGTTTGTTCCATAAGACCTTGCCACTTTATTAGCAGAATATGTAAATTAGGTATTAATTTTCTTTATTTTTCTCATTCTCAGCCTTCTAAAGATGTGTGGTGAATCGTTGTGATTGGATGCACCTCCTTACCTGGATTTCATCACCTTGTCTTAGACTGGTTTTGGAGCAAAACATATCTCGTGACTTATTTAGCAAGAGAGATATTTTGAATGATTTATAAATATCATTTACTAATGAATGAATATTATTTATTAGCTAACTTTGACTTTCTCTATTCATTTTTGAAATTCTTTACTAGCTCTGTCACCCTAGAAATATGGCCTATTTAGGTCCTGCTGGTTTAAAGAGGCTAATTATATGTTTGCTCTTATCTATCTTTCAGATAGTAGCAACTATCTTAAATTGTATATTAATGAGGTCTACTGAAATGACAGACTCTAATCAAAATGGAATAGTATCTAGGAAGAGTATTAGATGCAGAAAGCTAAGCCAATCTGGCAACTAAATAGGGAACAGAAAAGAGGTGCTCTCAACTTCATTTATTGTCAATCCTTCAGAAGGAAAGTCTAGCTGTGCTAATTTAATAAATTGCATTAGTACAGTTTCATGTAGTAGGACCATAAAATTTTAAATTTCAGACCTAGAAGTTGGGAAGAAAAACATCTTATTATGGGTTTGTGATTTATTATCCGCTAAGCAGATTAAAAATATGCAGTTGAGTGTGCTGTGATGACTTGAGGGGGTCTGAGCTTAGGCCTGGTAAGTACAATGTTGAGTATAATCTTAGAGAAGTCTAAGTTATCTTTTGATAGATGAGGGACTCTGCCTTACATCCTTGGTATTAGAGTAAAAATTATTTCAGCATATCAGAGATGTAGAAAGGAATGGTCTTCGAGAAAACAAAGTGCTTGCATAAAATGGGATTTGAAAAGGTAGACTTTACTGTTCATTCATCCATTTATCTATTTATTTAACATTTGTTGAAATAGGTGCTAAAGAAGAAGAAGGCTTGAGCTAGGTTATTAAACTGAGGTCGAGGATAAGAATGACTAATATGTCAATTCACATTCACAAGTCTCACAAGTTAATATTTTTAGTTACTGTCAAATGAGTTTTCTGCATGTTCCTCTTTATGAAGTGCTGGGTTGCCTATAGTTCAATTTGAATAAAATAGATATTGTCCTAGATTAATAGGAATTTTAATAAAGGGAAACCCATATGTAAAAATAGATAGTTTAAATGTAAATATATAAAACTACGGACATGTATATTTTTATGGTTTATTGGGGTGATTTAATATTTAAACAGTAAAGGGATGGAAAATCCCCATATCCTTTGATATTAAGTTTCCTGAAATTCCTTCTATCTTCATGATAGTAGTCATTAAGTTAATGCCTTTATTCATTTAGGAGAGCAAATACCTCACATGTCATTGAACTTACTAAGAGCCGGTGCAGCTCTCTCTAGCTTGTCTTTTCCCTCTTGTACTCAAACTGCTATTAAGATAATTACATGGTAGATTCCAAGAGCTCCCTGTGTTCTAGATGGTATTTCTGTTTTCATGAACACTGCTGCTCAGGCCAGCTTCCCCTCGCCAGCTTCACGTGGGATGGAGATTGGTGCCATAATGCCTGGGCCTTGTTGACACTGGAATATAAGTTATATGATGTGAAAGATGAAATATTGTTTACACACGAATTTTGTATAAAAAGAGATCACATAAATGGAAAGTTGGTTGCTTTTTTTTTTAGTATGCTTTTTTTCCCCCTGATTCTACTGGATATTTTTTTAATATTTACAGATAATTTATTTATGATAGTGAACATCTGCATTGTTCATATTATTCTCCTTTAAAACTACCTTTGTGAGGAATACATAATTTAGTTGGTAATGGAGTAAATAAAATAGAAAGGGTCCTGCCTCCAGGTTGCCTTAAATTTAGATCATTAGGATATTTAGTGACCTCAGACTCAATAGCATTTATCAGAAAAAAACTTGCCCCTGGCCACTTGATCTGGTAGCACAGTATACATTTTGAAGACTGATTCATTGATTCTAGTAGCGTTACTGTGACAGTATTTCTATAGGGACTGTTCTCTCAAGTGGAAAAGGGGACCACACAGTGATAGTGAAGTTTCTCCATTATGTGCTTGTGTGATTAGCTCTTTTCTGAGTTTAGCTCAAGATAATTTTTTGTTTTACGAATGTCATAGTATTGAGCACAAAGCTAGTCACAAAAAATCATCAGCTTATTTTCTCAATGTCGAATCCTGAAAATTTTCGTAGAACCTGCTGTGATAGTTTCAAGGCTTTTGCACCCATAATGGGTCCGCATGCTTTTCTAGTCAGGCTCAACTTCAGAAAAGACATATAGATTACCCTAGTCTCTCCCGCTTCCCGCGGTGCCAGATTTATTCTCTAAGTTTTTCTTAGTATGTTCATAGAAAAGTTGAATAATTATTATAACTAGGTCTGATACTCATGCAGATAAGGGGCTAGAATAAGGATGCAGCGCAGAATCTCTTAGCCAGGTCCTTTCATCTGCCTTGGCAGCAGCTAGTTTAGAGGCTGAAGACTTGCTCTCTAGTTCCATTATGCATGGATGGGTTATGTCTTTCTCTGTGTAAAATGAACTGTACTTGTTTGAACTGGGTAAAACAATTTATTTGGTCTGCATTTAACTTGTAAACTATTGCTCTCTTTTCTTAAATATCAGAAATGGTAATTTAGATAACAAACATTTTTCTAACAGGTGAGAAAGATAAATGCTTAAAGGATAATTTGGCAGTTTTCAGGTTAAGTGTTAGAAATGAGTTAAAATTATGCTTAAAATGACAAAGATTATTATAATATTAATTAAACATTTTTGCTATAATTTTAATCAGATGACTAAGCAATTATCTTCTGAATCCAGCAGTACTCTCTAAAAAGAAATGGAAAGTATTTTTTATGCCAAACAGAGCAGTTATTCTTTCTTCTCACCTATTACAACAGGACCAATTTTTGAATTTTATGGCTTTTGTTAAGTTACATAATGAAGAAATCAGGACTAAAACTTGTAAAGTCAGATTTACCCCAAGAAAATTACATTATTAATTCATTTGATTTTGTCATAGCAAGAAGAGCAAATTAATAAGTTTTAATAAGATGGTTTTTATATTTCAGGGATAACTTATTTTAATATTTAATCTCTGGCACTTTCATTGGAAATAGTAAAAAAAAAGTAAATATAGTGTATGAAAAATAAAGTCTTGGAAACATTCTCTTGTACTAAAAAATAACCAGTTTCCATGTTAAGAACGTGGTATAAAGGGAAAAAAGTATGTCAGGGAAAGTCTGCCTGAAAAATAGATCACTCTAGGCTTTTCCTGAAGGATGGTGTTTAATTCAGGGAATTAAATGCTTGCAAACTTTATGAAGTGCTGGGAAAGCGAAGGTCAGGGCAAACCATGTGAACTGTCAGGTGCATTGTAAGCTTTTAGAGAATTAAAGGGTCACGGACCCAAGAAACAGATGCCAGTTATCATATTTTCCTTCAACATTTAAGAAAGTGATTTGCAAAAGAACACTTAGAATCACTGCAAAAACCTCATCTTTGCCTCAGGCTACATGTTTGCCTGCCACGCCCAGAGACACATTCATATGGCTTCTGCCTTTTTCCTCCATTCCAAGTTCTTCATGAGGGCCTCTCACTGGCAACACTGCTAGAGTGGGTGCTGGTGAATGTGATTCCCAGGCTTTTAAACTGTGAGCCTGGGAGGCTGCCGAGGGCAGGGTGGTTCTGTGTGTTCACAAGAAAAGAAGCCACAGCATGGTTTACTCTGAGTACTCTTGAGTCTCCTAATAAGGTCAAGTATCTCTCAATTGGAGGGATGTGGCATTGCTTATAGAAGGAAATGGCATAATTAAAGCAAGCAATAACATTAACCCTGCATGATACTGCAGTCCTGGTGTAATTTCATCAGAGAATGGGAAAGCCCACCCAGCATTTTCACAATGGTAGCTATCAGTGTCTGCGTTTCTCATCACCTGTGGAACACAATGTTCTGTTCAGCTGTTTTCCCCGAATCCTCCGCACTCTGATTCACTTTCCCATCACAATTATTACACTTATTATACCAGTGTGAACTTTCTGTTCTTTTTTTTTTTTTAATAATTCTTTTTTTTTCACTCTTACCTGCTATTTTTCCCCATTTGTATCTCTTCTTACCATGGGAATTGGCTTAACAGCATGGTGATGGTTAAGATACGTACAGAAAAGGCCTGTGAACTCATATTTCATCCATTGCTGGACGGCGGCAGATTATTTTAATGGAGCAATTTGTGAATTTTGTACTTTTCCTTTTCCGTTGTAGGTTGTTTCTATCTCAGCCAAGTTTAGGAAAAAGTAAGACTAAAGTCAGATATAACTTCTGTTTTATCTTATAAATTTTCAATTCACATTGATAAATCCCCACAGTGTCTGTCTTACAGTTTTTTGCATTCCTCTGCTTTTTCACAGTCTTCGCCTGTGCTCTGTTAGCGCCACTTACTCTTAGGCTTATTCTCTGGATTTTGCTGTAATCCAAAATAGCTTAATATCTATCTGAAAGGTGTTTTGCCATTTTTTCCCACTGACTTTTATTGCCTGTATTTACCTCCTTACTGACTTGTTCTCTGATCTCTGGACTGTCAGTGTCCTCACCCCTCCTTGTCTTCTATTATATTATTTACTTCTCTTTCAACTCTTCACAAATGCTATTGCACCTGCATCTTGGATTATTTTGACTTGAGATTCCACTTTATAATGTTAATTCCTAGACAGAGATCAAGTAGAAACCCATGGATTGTTATGTTTTATATGTTAGAATCCCTAATGACAAGTCTAAGTACTGACAGGAGAAACTTAATTTGTTAAATGAATTAATGAACCTCAATCTTTGTATTCTCTACTTCTACTCCTGGCATGTAGGGGGAAAACTCATACAACTCTACTTAAGGACTAAATGTAAATTTACAATTTTTATCTTCATCTGGGCCCTTAATGAGTTATTAATCTATTTATTATTATTATTATTATTATTATTATTATTATTATTATTATTATGACAGTGTCTCTGCCTGAGTTGCCTAGAAAGTAGTCCTGAGGGAAATACAAAGAGCTAGGCTACACTTCCTTATGAATGTAGTCCAAGGAATGGAAAAATGAAGGAAAATGTGAGAGAAGTAGGGATAGAGGGATTAAAAATACACAGGAGTTGTCACTGAGCTGGTTACAGCTATGTCCCATAGAATATCAACAGAGAAGCCATTCTCGTGCTGCCTTTCCAAACAGTCCATCCAGAGAGTGGAAGGTACTTGAATTTCCCTACTGTCTTCCATTGGTCAATTTTTACTCCATGAGGTCTCATGTCCCTCACACTTATAGGTCCCATATGTATGGATGTGGAGAAAATTCTGTGGCATCTTATATTTTAGCATCATGACATTGGGATCACGTGAATGCCATCAGGTATAATTCATGAGTGATACAAGGGACCTGGTGCTGCTACCGCAGGGGGCCCCTTAGTCTTGTGACAGCAGCAGCATCCTGGCTCCAGGATTGGGGGACCAGCACAACTCTTATTAGGGATTCAATGGCCAGAACACAAGCCAACTACATATATTTAGGTTGGCACATGAATTGGTCTGTCGCTTTTCTTTTCCATAGAGATTGTCACCAGTTATTACTATTATCAGGTGAGAGAGAAGGCTGGTGCTGGTGCATATGCTAGTATGAGTTACACCTTTGTATATAATGTTTTGATATTGACATTTTTATTATTTTCAAGGACAGAATATTATATATTTATATTTACATTGTACTTTGATGTGAATGTGAGTGGATGTCAAACAACTCAATAAGTAGGTTTGGACAGTGTTATATTAATTTTGATAATGACAAGGAGACTCAGAAAAGTTGAAAGTCTTGTCAAAGGTCATCAAGCTACAGCATTTTGTGGGAATCAAAAAACTTGAATTTTAATTCTAACATCATATCTTACTTTTACATTGTCATTATATTTAACCCAGGAGCACCAATATTCAGACCAACCTGGAGTAATTGGTTCAGCAATCCTATAATCTTGCAGTGGGCTTATTTTAAAAATCTCACCAACATTTTATGGAAGTCTGTGTGTCTTCATAGATAAGATTGGGAGAGAAAGGAAGTAAGAAAAATGTGAATTACTTGGCGTGAGTTTTATGAGTTACAAGAAAAGGCCAGACAGTTTTCTTTATTTTGAAAAGGTCCATTGGTTGGAATTAAAGAAGAATCTGGTCCTCACTAAAAACAAAACAAAACAAAACAAAACAAAACAAAACAAAACAAAACAAAACACACATAAAGATGTTTTCCTTCTATCATTTTCTCTCTTTTGATAGTGAATCGTTTTGGTTTTTAAGTTGCAATAGTTCATGGGATGAAAGTGTTATTTTATAAATATAAATCCTAGTGAGTGATTACTTGGAGATTGAAATGTAAAGGTTAAAATTAAGGTTAAAATCAGGGAGTTTTTTCCCCTCAAGAATATGATCTTATAACAAATTTCAAAACTAACAGGCTTTCATAAAATTACAGAGAACTATACTTAAAAATAGTAGAGTCTAGTGTGCAATTGCAAACACTTCTGGTCTTAATGCTAGATAAGTATAAAGAATATCATGAAAATGTTAAGCCCATTTTTGTCACCAAGGAATGATATAGTTTTTATGTCTTAAAAATATATAGGTTGCTCTTGCCTGGTGCAAATAGTCATTTAATAACAGAGTTATCTCTGCATGTCCAAAATAGATTGGATTAGTTCTCATTGCTCAAGTTGGATACTGCAAACCATCCATTCTGTTTGTCCTTTGGTTTCCTCATGATTTCTCTGCATTTACATTAGCATTACAACTTAACCAGTAGTGACCTTCCACAATCAATCATATATATTAGCTGCTTTAAGCATTTCTTAATAATAATTTTCCAGAATACTTTTATTTTCTAGCCAAAAAATGAAGTAACACAAAATAGCCCAGGCTTCTTGCCAACATCAAATATGGGTATAAATTAAACCGTATAGTTGGAAGCTGATTTAATATTTTTTTCTTGATTAAGAAGAGATAATTAGCACATATACAAAAAAAGCATGTAATTTTTATTATCTGTGAAGGCTGTCAAAGTGAATACATCATTACCTGCACAAATAAGAAAGTAGAATGCTATAATTCATTTTTTGAACTGCTGTGAGTAGGGAAGAAAAGCAATTCGACCTTATCTTTTTCTTTATAATTAGCATTGCTGAAACAACTTTAAAGGCAGAACCAAAGGCAGATAAAAACGTAGACTGGTAACAAGTTGGGAAAAGTTTATTATAAAAGAGACCTGTAATTATTTAAAGAACATACTGAATAAGAAGGCCTGAGCTTTGAAAATGTGAAACATTGAGCAATAGGAAGTTCCAGAACTACTGATGCTGTGAGAATAAATAAGGGAAGAAATATAAAGCAAAGAATTAGGTTCCCTTAGAAAAACCGAGATGCAGAAAAGGTGGCCTAAGCACCTGAGAATGTGCTTAGGTGAGTGGAGATGGAGACTCCTGGAAGTGAGAGACTGAAGATTATGGGCAGATAGAATTTTCTTCTTATAAAAATTCTCAGGACTGTTTCTCAGCCCTGGGTCAGCTCCCTGGTTTTGTCCCACTCCTCTGTTTTTTCTAACAAAGGGTCCTGGGACTAGTTTGCCTTCTCCTCTTTTAATCACTACCATCTGCAGCTTCTAGCCATGGCCTTTCTACTCCTTGGCCTGCTGGAGGAAAGGATGCAGTGAGTCAGCTGTCTTCCTGTTTCTGAAGAAGCCTAAAGCTCTTTTGAGGTTTCATAGCAATCGTTACCGGTAGCAATTGTTACCAGTTCTTTGAGTGAACATTTTTTTGAGGGCTTGATATGTTTCAGGTACATGATTAGACATTAGCAACATGAAGTTGAATAGGCATGATTCTCTCTCTGAAAGGAAGTCAGTGCCAGGCAACAGATACTTAAAATGACATGATTTTCACCTCACACCCATTAGGATGGCTACTGTCAAAAAAAGAAAGAAAAGAAAAGAAAAAATGTTGAGGATATAGACAAATTGGAACCCTTGGGTGCTGCTGGTAGAAATGTAAAATGATACAGCTGCTATGGAAAACAGCATAGTGGTTCCTCAAAAAATTAAAAACAGAATTACCATATGATGCAGAGATTCTACTTCTGGATACATATCCAAGAGAATTAAAATCAGGGTCTCAAAGATATATTTGTACCCTTGTATTCAGAGCAGCATTATACAATAGCCAAAAGGTAGAAGCAACCCAAGTGTTCATTGATGGGTGAACGTGTAAACAATTGTATCACATGCATTCAATGTATTGTTATTCAGTCTTAAAAAGGAATGAAAATTTGACACATACTGCAACATGGATGAACCTTGAGGATATGCTAAGTGAATAAACCAGTCCGAAAAAGACAAATACTGTATTTTTCCACTTATGTGAAGTATCTACAGTAGTCAGTTTCAAAGAAACAGAGTAGAATAGTGGTTGCCTGGGGCTAGGGTGAGGAGGAAATGGGAGAGTTTTTGTTTAATGGGAATAGAGTTTTAGTTTTGCAAAGAGTTTTAGTTTTGCAAGATGAAAAAGTTCTGAGATTGGTTACTCAACAATGTGAATGTATTTAACACTACTGAAATTAAAAATCGTCATGATGGCAAATTTTATATTGTGTATTTTGCTGTAGTTAAAAAGTAAAACTAAGTAACATGTGACAAACCCTATCATAAAAGTGTGATACAGGCCATGAGGATGTAGAGAGAAGGCACCAACGGCTGGAGGGTAGCACAGGCAGAAGAGCTGACATTTTTAACAGTGAATAGGCAGAAAGACGTTCTAGGCAGAGTACTGGTAGAGGTACAGGCACATTGTCACATATGCAGAGAGAAAGCCAGCTGTCCTCTGTGGCCGGGATGTGAACAAAGGGGAGAAAAAATAGTTTAAAGTACTGATTGTCAAGTCACTTGAAAGAAAAATTTGAATGTGGTATTAACTGGCACTGTAATTGAAGGTGAATTTCAGTCTTCCTAAACCTCGCATTAGCTGAAATAACTATACCCTCATCTTTACCAGTAATGGTAACCAGGGATAACTCAGATTAAGTGGGGTTAATTTTGCATAAGCAGGATCCACAGTGCAAAGGGCGAAGAGCAGTTAAAGGACAGTCGTAAGGGGCTCTGCCTTCCTCACTCATTCAAAAATTGCATTTCAGGCCCAGCAAGGAGGCAGGAGCTACCTATACAGCACACAAGATAAATAGAACATTTGTAATGTGAAGTTTTTGAAAGAAAGAGGTGCTTTTGTGAATGGTCCCTGTGAAGGAAGAAAGTACACTAAAAGGTAATCACCTTTTGAGACAAAACATTGCTTAGAAATGTGACAAGAGGATTTAGCAATACTGAACTGAAGGCTGTGACATGGTTTGCTTTTTATTTCTACTGCTGTGCCCAGGTAGCCTGCTCGTTAGTCCACTTTCCATCTTATCTAGGAGGGTAGATTTGTGCCCTTCTGGTGGCTTGGGTATGGAGCACACACCAATGCCATGTTATAGTGGAGTCAGTCTGCTTTTTCATGATGGATAAGGCCAAGGTTGTTTCATAAAAATGAATTTTCAAGGCAGACATCATAATCCATGTACCTTAAAATTTTGATTTAAAATATTCCATTTTAATGATTATGGGAAACACAAGACATACTTTATAAGTCAATTAAGTCTTACAAAAAATGCGCTTAAAAAAGCCAACTCTTTAAGTATAAACAAGCTTCATTCAAAGGTTATTAGATTTTTCGTTGGTACCTTGGTGGGTATCAGGTACCAATGAAAGCCTCTGATGGACTTCCTGGTTCTGAAGTTACGTGAATCTTTTATCTCCTATGTGAAATTATTGATCAGATACTTTGCCTTCCAACAACTGGTATTGTCATTTCTAAAATGATGCTGGGTGAAAGCAGGATATGAGTTGATTGGCAGCTTAAGTAGTAAATGAAGGTTTGGTGTCCCACGTTTCAATGACACTAGGTTTTGTTCTAGTTTCTGAGAAGCATACCTCACATCTTATTTCACTTTATTTTTATTTTAATTTTTTTATTTAGCATCGTTTGCTCTCTTCCATTCCCCTGTGAAACTCTTCCCAGGAGGCTACACCAGTGAGGGTCCCATGGACTTCCATCAGTTCCTAGACAGGCCAGGAGCAGTGTCCCACCTCCTCTTCCTCCCCGCCCCACCCACTCTGGCATGGAGAAGGTGGGATGCCCTGCCCTGATGTATCCACAGTTTCAAAGAAGTAGAGAGCTTCTTTTTTAGAGAAGAATCGGAGCAGATAACATCATCTGGGTCTATACTAAGAAGAGGAAACATGGATAATTCATTTGTTTTTTCAAGGATAGAGCCCAGAATGCTAAGCAGAATTTAAACTCTTCTGGTAATAAAGATCTTATTTCCAAGCCAGATGCAGTTTCAAAAGCTGAGCCATGCATGCTCTCTAGAGTTTTCCTGCACAGATCTCTCCCCTCATTGGTGAGGGGGTGGCTGAGCCAGGTATGGCTGAAGGGACACAACTTTCTAAAGTTATCTTCATTTTCTTCTCCTGTCATAACACCATTTCCAAAGAAGGAACTAAAGCAGCAAACGTGTTTGCATTTTACTAGATGAGTACTTTACTAGTCCTTTACTGGAACGAGTAATACATTCTATACTATTTAGAAGTATTGGTATGCAAATTCAAACACAGATTTTTCTGCTAGGAATGAGAAAGTGCTGGTGTTCTTTCTTCATAAAATGAATTTTTTTCCCCTAATAAAGCAGAAGTAAACAAATTTACCACGACCATATTTAAAATTTCTTTTTGTGTGCTTGTTATTATAATAATTAGAATTACTATTATTTTGTAATAGTTTTAGGTAGTAAAAAAGCATGGACCTTATTAGACAGAAAACCAGGTTCTAAATCCATACTTTGCCTCATATTAGCTGCATGTCTTTAAATTAATTAACCTTTCTGAGACTCAGTTTCTTCGTTTGTAAAATGGAGATAATAGCCTCCATTTCACAGGCAATTAAAATGATATAGTAGAAGGGAATTGCCACATTGATAGGCACTTAAAAAGTTGCAATTATTATTACTGCTATTTTAGTAGCTATCAAAATTTAATCCACTCCTGTAGCTGAAAATCTATTATTTTTATTATTAGTCTAAACTACCATCCACTGGCTCACAGCACGAGCTTAAATAAAACTAGTTGGAAAAAGTGTATTAATTATTTTCATGCGTTTGTGACTTATGTCATCACAAAACTCAGAGAGATCTTTTAAAATGCTGCTAAGGCCGTATTACCTCTGCTCAAATTGTTCAGTGGCAGCACATCTTCCTCAGAGGCAAAGTCCAAGTTTTTTGCAGTGGCTCTCAGGGGCTGACATGGCCTGCTCTCCTGCTAGTTCTCTGATCTCATCCTGTCATACTCCCTTTCCCTCACTCTGATCCAGCATGCTGCCTCCTCTCTGTTCTGCAAACATGCTAGGCTTGCTTCTGCTCAGTCTTTGCTTTACCTGTTGCCTATGCCTGGAACTCTTTCCCTCAGGGTCCTCCCTAGCTCCTTCTGTGTCGACCCTGTTAAAATTCACACACACATGCATATTCGCTCTAAGCTCTTTCTCTATTTTATTTTTTCTCCAGAACACATATATTCCATAGATATGCTTTTCTTATTCAGAGGTGCTTTATTTACTTGTTTAATGGCTGTCTCCTAGAATGGACTCTTGATGAGCTGGATGAGTGTCTGGTTTATTATTATCTATTCTGGGATACTTTGAGAGTGAAGTGGCCTCTGTGAATAGTTATACCAAATAACTATTCTAGGCCAACTGGGATGTGGTTACCCTGTTCACGAGGGCTATTTAAACTGTTTAATCAACATCATATTTGTAGTGTCTAGCGTAGTGGTTGTGCCCAGTAGGTGCTCATTTAATACTGTGTTCAGTGTGGAATGGTTGAATAAATCCTGAGGCCAGACTTCAAGTCTGCATCATTCCTTGCTTCTGATTTGTTTCCTGACCCTTTTCTCTCCTCAACCCATTCCTACTATTGATACCTAAGCAACAAATCATCCCATCTCAAAAAACAAATAAAACAGAAAAAAATCATTCCTGGACTTAGAGTAGAATGTTCTTATCACTTAGCATGTCCTGCAAATCCTGCCACCATCTTGTGTTCTCCTATCTCCTTTTCAGGCACATTTCTCTGTACCATTTCTGACATTCTCAGAGCTTTCAGCCACTTTCTGTTCTTTTCCAAGATAGCAAGCCCTTTCATGTAGATGCCTTTGCACAGTGTTCTGTATTCTACCTGGCGGTCCTTTTCCTCCATTAATTTTAAAAACTCATATTTATCTTTTACGACCTCATTCACAGGTCACCTTGTCAAGTCTTTGAGACACCTAAGTATTTTGTTTGGCCGTGGGAGTTTCTTCTACATTTTAAAAGAATAATCACTAGGTATTTCTTATATTTGTTGCAAGATAATTTATTTAAAAATACCTCAGTATTTTAAATCTCTTGTGTGTGTGTGTAAATTAAATTTAATCCATATTACAATTATTGTTGGTTTGCACTTGAAGGATTTTAATGAGGATTTCACACTCTACAGGTATCAATGGCAAGTAGTTTAATTATCATCTAACTCCTCAATTGAGGGTTTTTTAATTAGCATAAATAATGCTAGAAATTGTTTTTTTTCCTTGATGAAATAAACAGTTCTCAAGATTTATACTTAGCTAGAAAAACTTTATAGATTCTGCTGCCCCCAAGTAAATAAGTGATGGGATCTGGCAGACCTCATAGGGTCATACTTTTACTGTTGAGTCCATATTCTAAATGACCATTTGGTCTTTTCATACTGCTCTTAAGCAGGACTCTTCTAATTTAAGTCAAATGTTAGTGGATCCTACCAGTATACTCTAACTGTGCTCCTCTTAGAGTAAACCATGTCAAGTACTTGTCAGGGTATTTAGGACATAACAGTCTCTCTCTCTCTCTCTCTCTCTCTCTCTCTCTCTCTCTCTCTCTCTCTTTAAGTGCATGACTATTTTGAGGCATCTTTGCTTCCAAATGTATGAATTCTTGGCAAAATTGGTTTGCAACTTGCCTTTATTGTAATTTTTTATCTGGTTAAAAAAAAAGTTGCTATCTACCTCTTATTGTTGGAGGCAACAAATATTTACCAATGAGCTCCATAGATGTCAGTGTTCCAATTTGCTTGGATCAGTCTAAAGTCCTAGTATAATGATTTAATTATGCATGGGGTGTCAGGTCTCCTCCTTAGGTCTGTGACTCTTTGGATATGGCTTAGTCCTTCTTGTACCCATGGAGCCTGCCGTAGAGGCAAGTTGATTCAGCAAATGCTTGTTGAGTGAACAAATAAACAAAATACTGAACTTTTAACATTATAAACAATGAAAGGCAACATAACTTAGACTGAAAGAGAACAAAATTGTCAGGTCATAGGGGGAGCAAACAGCAGAGTTGTCTAGAAATGAGGGCTTGACAGATATATGACAGTCCTGCATGGGCAAGTATGATGGGCTGGTTACTATGATATGCCTTTTCTCCCTCCTTATTTAAATACTTATTCACATTAAAACATTTAAAATGATGCAAGGTGAAGTTAAAGTGGCTAATGACTCTTTGGTGTATATAAATGCTATCAAAAATCCTGGAAATTAAATAGCAATTAACACCTCTGAATATTATAAAACGTCGCTTTAACTTAGGGGGCCACAGATGATTTCTTATGATATAGTTCTTGAATTGGAAGATGAGCTTTTGTAAAGCTCTCTATAGCTTTTAAGACAATTCTAAAAATGTGATTTTATCTTTACGATAAGACTTTAAGGAAGGTATTGTAGTCAGTGCACAGCAGTTACATTAAGGACCCATCTAAGATCTTGGAAATACAAAAAACACAGTTGCCCTGAGAGAGTTAAATTAATTATATCTGTTAGGTATAAAATAACACAATATCTTCTAGCTATCAGTTCCTAACTGTAGATTAACCATTGGTATAAATATATATTAAGAATACTTTTACTAAAAAAAAAAAAAAATGAATAAACCAAACCCACAATTTCACCTGAAAATGGCTTAAATGGCAATAAAGCCATTTAACGATCTATTTAACAAGATATTTAGACAGTTCAGGATTAAGAGTGGCTTGATGATTCCATTAAAACTCCACTTTCTTCTAGATTTCTATTCTATCTCATGTGTGTTGGCTTGACTTCTTGCATCATAAGAGACTTGGTTGCTGTAGCTCTAGGTATCATTCTCCAGTAAAGGGAAGCAGAAGGGAAGGTATAGCCCTAGCTTTGTCTGGCTTTTTTCAGGAATGCAGACATTTTTCCTGATGGGCTCTGGAATCTTCAGCTAATCTGCTTTTGATCAGAACTATCAAAAAGCTATCCCTGTTGCAAGCGGGACTGGGAAGAAAGTACTTAGCTTCTCTACTGTGTGGGGGAGTGGAGGTGGTAAACAAGAGAAAATGGAGTTGGAATTGGCCATGATCTTAGAACATCAAGGACATCTGTCCCAGCTCTTTAAAAGGAGCAATCTTGCCAGTAAGAACACATTTAGTTCACAGAAGCACGCTTCTCACAAAGCAAACTCAGCAATGCTGGAGCCGTGAACTGGAGGGATGGGGAAGTCTGGTCATAGTGAGAAGTTCATGGTTGGGAAGTCCAGTGAAATGTTCCTCAACCCTTTTCTTTGCTTTTGTTCCATATACACCAAAACTTTTTTTGGGGGGGTTCAAATTCAAGCTTCTCAGCAAACTTGAGACCATGATGTAAATGAAACCATCAAGTATAATATGACATGCCAAAATTGTGACAACAAATAAATCAACAGATTAACATATATCTTGTAAACTTAGTTTTAGGAAATCCCTCATTGCAATTTTTATCATATATATTCTGCTGTTATTTTCCAATTTCTGGACTTGTAGAACTGAGGACCAAATCATAGACCATGGTATATTCACCAAGAAAATGAGCTTGGTCAAATTAAATGGGTTAAGATAAAAATTAATGCATTTTTTATATTTCAATTATAGCAAACATCTTTTTAATTAGTCTTCTGTCTTTTCAAAGTATTAACAGAAACCATTGTTTCCATTCTGTGGATGTGGAAAGAGGTTCTGAGAAGTTCGGAAAGCTGTTTAGTTTTGCTCATTAGCTGAGGTATACATAGTGCAAACACAGGTCCTCTCAGTCTACAGGAAAAGATCAACCTTAAAATCCTTGGAGAACTCTTCCTGGCCATTTTTCCTCTCTATCTTCTTTTCAGCTCTAGTTGAAACTCTTTTCCTCCAAGTGTAATAGTCATAGGACTAAATTATATGGCAATCAGGGACAGAATCAGTGCAACCAGTGACTTTTAATGTTGAGAAATTACATTTGCAACTTAAATACAGTGTCACTGAGGTTATTGTAACCCTGAAGCATTTAGGGGCCTAGCAGCGGCCCCACAGCCAAAGATTGGGCCTCTGGTTGGCTTAGCTTGTTGGTCATTTAGGATTTTCTGAATGGAGACTATTTTCTGCCATCAAAATAATACTATTTTTCAGTTACAGTAATACATATAAACATATACAAGTGATATATTTATTTTTATATTTTATGTTATAGAAATAAAATTTATATATTCATTTTACTACATAATTAGCTATCATTTAGGCTATTCAGTTATTGATAACATTTAAGGACACTGAATTTCTAAGGTTGTTAATAGAACAGAGAGAGAAGTATTTTCAAGAAAAACAAAAAATTACTCATTTGTACAAGGCTAGAATTTGCCACTATGTGATACTTCTGGTGTATGTGCATCTGGGGTAGGACTTACAGTTTTATACAAAAGTAATATTCTGTTTTAGAGAAATGATCCCTCACTTTTATATAGGACATTAAGAATTTATAAAGATTGTTTGCATTCATGATTACATGTTTTGGTAGATATCCATCTTAACAATAGCCCTAAGCTGATTGGATTGCCAATGAAAGAAAATCCAGCTCAAATTAATGGAAATTTGTAATTAATAACATAATTACACAAGAATCTGAGAGTTTCTGATTTCAGGCAGAGGTGAATTCAGAGGCCAAATAATACCATCAGGATATAGTCTTTCTAGCTTTCTGTCTCTGTCTGTTGCCTCTGTATTTTCTCTACTGTGTTTATCCTCAGTTATATGTTCTCTG
Organism: Cynopterus sphinx; assembly: GCA_030015415.1. Taxonomy (NCBI): domain Eukaryota; kingdom Metazoa; phylum Chordata; class Mammalia; order Chiroptera; family Pteropodidae; genus Cynopterus; species Cynopterus sphinx. Next base: position 69,096,441 of record CM057381.1, on the reverse strand, counting down.
TGTGGTAGCAAGCATGGTTACCAACTCTCTCTACTTTGCAAACTTTACTTGGAGATGAAAATTAACCACTTCTTCCCTGAGAGCTGCAGCAAAGGTCCAAGGTGTGACTCAGCCTCTGTGGCCAGGGGCTTGCTGAACCCTTGTTGGTCAGGAGTGGAGGTCATCCCACCTAACCCACAGGGACTGAAAGTGGGAGAGGCTTGACTCCCCCCAAAAAAAGAAAGGAAGGGGTTTTGAGCAGACAGTAGAACATACTTCCACCATGAAATTATAGCTACTCTTTTCACATAGAGGTTCAGAGGCTTGTGGATGTTACACAGAAAATCTAGGTCTCAGACTGTATAAATGGGATTATTTCTACCCCTGTGGTCTTACTATCTTCTGCATGAAACAAAGGACAAGTTTACAAAAGAATTCAATGAAGGAGTGGAAAAAGCACACAGCAAATCATATTTTTAGTGAGCATGTGCTTTACCAATGATACTTTACTTTGGTTGAGGCGGAAAGCAACTCTTACTTTCTCCCTGGCTTACTAATGAGATGTCAACAGTTCTTTGATTTGACATAACTTTTTTCACATAGGCTTGGCATAGTTTCCCTTGACACATGGAAGATATTGTTATATTTTTTGGGCATGAGTAGTGTTGACTAAGGAGTTAAGGGCTGAGAGAACCATATGTCACATGGAGGACTTTGATTCTATGGGGCAAAAAGGACCATATCCTTTTGTTCTTCTTTGATTGTCCACTCCACGAGTCAGATTTTCTTACTTTTGAAAGATGAATAATTCGTACAACAAATTTTGAGAGAAATTGCAAGATAAATTTAGGACTATGTACATGATGATGCAGCACCAAATATTTTGTGTACATGGTAAGTATGTATGTGTTATAGCCCACATGAGATGATTCCATTTGCAATATACATGGCCATCAATAGATCTCAAATAAATCCTGCCCTAAATCCAAATATAGTGTCACAAACGTGCAGAAGAAAGGAGAACGAATGTGCTCTTGTTCCATGATTTTAAACTTTTTTCCTAGGTGTTAAATATGTTATAGTTTAAGGATTACTAAAAAATGGAACAAACAAAAAGTACACCTCCAAAGGCTTTGTTTATTACATGTTCTTTCATCCATAGGTTAGAAGAGAGTTTTTCTTCCTTCTGTTTGAGTGTTGTATTGAGTGCAAGTCCTCACCATCTTCCCCCAAAGTTCTTTTTCTCATTTTTCCTAGAAAGTACTGATGTTATGCAAAAAGGACCAGATGTTCTGCTCTGATATTCTAGAATTTCTGAGATAGGTAACATCATATCTCATGAAGTCTCTCATTGTAGATTATGAGATTTGAACATATCTCTTATAGAAATTTTGATTCACTGTGTAGGGGGAATTGATGTGTTCTGATCAAGGTAAATAAAAATATATCTTTTCTACAGAAAATAAGATTAAAGATAAAGTAAGCTTGCAATAAACCTAGTTAATCACCTAAAGCCCTGCTGGATTCTGAAAATTTTTTTACTAACTTGTACATCTATTCCAGAAGACTTATCCACTCCTATTTCTTTTCTCCAGTTCCAAACTTTGTCCGGCAAATGTTCCTCCTCCACCTTTGCTAACTTCCAGATCATTAGACTGAAGCAAGTGATCATGCTAAAACTTGCTGAGAATCCAGTCCTCTGCTTTGCCTGCCCTCTGGTCCTGAAGAACTGGCTCCCCTTTACAGAGCAGCATATTTTTCCTTGGTTATATAGGGCCACAGGGCAGATATCTTGTATTCTGATAAACAGCAATGCCCAGATCTAACATTTCCAGTCTCCTCATATACCGAATTGTATTTCTTGTCTGTTTTCTCTTAGCCAGCTTCTACACTTAGATCACTCATTGCCCTGTGTTTTTTTTCTCCAGGAATTTAGATTCCGACTCTAAAGCATACTCATTTCCTTCCGTGATTTAATCTGTTAACCTGCTTGCTGAATGCAAGCTAATTATTCAACTTCATTCAAAGAATTTCAGATGAGAAAAATAGGTTTTGAAAAGGGCCTATTTCTGTTCTTATCACTCACTCTTCCCTATAATTACCACATAGAAATATGAACTAACATGAATCAGAGATCCCAGAACCAATTTGTATCATCTCAGTGTTTGTAACTCTCCTAGAACCCACAGGCTCATAGGGGAAGCCTTTCATGTGTCCATCCTTGCATAAACATAGGCGAACTGAAGAAGGTCTTTGCTGAAAATCATTCTTAGAACCAAAGCTGCTAAAGATGTTCCCTGGTGTAGCTCGTTGTAAATCTAATAATCTGTCTATTATCTATCTATCTATCCTCCCTCCCTCTCTCTCTCTCTCTCTCTCTCTCTCTCTCTCTCTCTCTCTCTCTCATCATCTATCTATATGTATGTATGTATGTATGTATGTATGTATGTATGTATCTATCATCATTTATCATCTATCTATCTATCATCTATCATCTATCTATCATCTATCACCTATTTTTTCCAAGTGCCTATTATCTTTTATCTAAATACTCTATCACTAGCATCAATCTTAACCTATAGCTCAGAGTTCTTGCTGGTGCTTTTGGACATGGTATTTGATTTTTTTTTTTTAGGGCAGTAGACATTTATTATGGTTTCTTAGCTTTTAGGCTGAGATATTTTTATTTTGTATCTTTCATCATTATTCATCATTTAAAAACAAGTTAGAAAACTTTACTTCAAAACTGAAGCTTCCAGACACCTACTGAGTTTAATATGCTTGAAGAGAACTTTTTGGATCAAAATTGAATCATGAAATTTATCAAGTGGTTAAAAAATTAGGCAGTTAAATTTGTTTTGCAAGGAATAAAATTCATTAAGCTATTTAGTTGTTGGTATACATTTTTCTTGATGATGATTACATATTAGGCTTTAAAATTTTATTTCATTATAATAATTTATATTGTCAGAATAAAACATAAAAGGCTCACAAGGTCTGGGCAGCAAATATGCATTTTAAAATTACTCAGGTAATTACATGACAGGCTTTGATTATGTATGTGTGTGTGTGTATATATATCCACAAACATAATTTGCACTCCAGGTAGTAATGATGCTCCAGAGACTTTGAGTGTCTGTATTTTTAGATTCTCATTATCAGAAATAACTGTTTTTGAAACTGATTAGATTTCCCAAAATAAGAATTCAGGTTAAAAAGTTTAAAATCTAAAGAAAGAAAGAAAGATTAAAAATTTTACTCACAGAAAGCAAGGGAAGAAACCAGAAACCCAACCATTTTTAGCTTTGAGTGCTTCAGATTCTCAGATTGATTTCAGCAAGGCAGTCCAGGCATGGAGGTCGCTTTCCAGAATCCCATCTCACAGGATGAGCATTTTAACTTGAATTCTGTGATTCTAATTTTTGCCTATTTATTCTCTACTGACTAGTTCAGAATTGTGTCCTAAAGACTGGAGGCTTAGTTTCCATTGATATCTAGAAGTAGAATCTCATAGGATTAATGAAATCTAATCTAGTATTTCTTATGCTAATGGCTCTTTATTCTAGGCATGTGGTATTTCTCACAAACCAGGAAAAAATTTTCCCAGAGGAAAGGGGTTTGTGGTTAGACTGGATAATCAGTTAATCTGGTTTTCTAATCCCAAAGTTTGCACTGGATTTCTACAAAACCTGAGGAGGTGGATTAAATTGTCAGTGCTGTAATAGGCCAGAATTTAAACTCAAGCAAAGCCTAAAGAAATCATTTTTGCCTTAGACTCTTAATTAATACCTGTCAAGAGTCTGGGGAAAGATTTACTCCTGAACATGAGGAATTATTTGAACATAAATCTGTATTTTAATTTCTAACACATTTTCCCATGGAGAAAAATATGGATGTTAAGGCCTGCCTCAAACAAATGACATGCCAAATTATCTACTTTATTATTATAATTATTAATAAAGCAATTTATTTTCTTTAAGTTTTTAACAGAGGTTCAAATTATATATATTATGATTTTAATACTATTTTTACTGATAGAATTGTATTTTATTCATAATAATTGCTAACATTTATTTAATACCTCATTGTCAGGAATTGCCTTAGAGGAGAGATACATATATCTCAAATCTTCTGAGATTTATTATTATATTCATTTTAGATAAAAAATATTGAACAACAGAGAAGATAAATATTTTAACAATTGCCAAGGTCACCCACTCAGTAAGTGGAAGGAAGAGTTTGGATTCAAATCCAATTAGTCTATTGACAATATGTAACATCATAATGAAAATAGCCTTAGTTACTTAACAGTAATAGAAAACAGTTATTAGAGATTCCTGTATAATAGACACCACTCGAATTACTTTTCTTATATTAATTAGTGCAAATATATAAGATAGCCATTATTCTCATTTTATAGATAAGAAATTGTACACAGAGTAACTGTCTCAAGTTTGCACAGTTAGATAGATGATCCAGGATTTAAACCCAGGCAGGCCAGCTGCAGAATCTGTTCTTAATTGACATTATAGTGACTTATTGTTAATATTGCTATTAAAATAGTATTGATACATATTTATTAAAATGGTAGCAATTGAATATATTAACCATATTTACCAGACTCTGAGTTAAATTTTTAGCAAACTTTATTTCACTTAATTATTTTTTTAAATTGCCAAAGTAGGTATTTGAAGCCCATTTTGAAGGTAAAGAAGAGATTAGGGAGATTAAATCTTCCCAAGGTATTCAAGTAATAAACAGAAATTGGAATTTAATTCTATTCTCTCTGATTTTTAGGACTCAGCTATTTCCCCACATCTGCATTGTCTCTTGAGTATCTATCTCTACATGCTGTATTATGGTGATAACTCATAGGCTCTGTACAAAGAATAATGTTTTGAGAATGTTAAATACTCAAAAAAATGTAGATAGCCTATTAATTTACAAAGGTACTATATTAAACTAACTTTTTGCTTTTAAGCAGTAAAATTTGACTTCAGTGAATGATATCAAAGAAAATAAAAATCAACTGGATAACTAAGTTATCAAAAAATTAATAAGAAACTAAATAATTAAGAGTTATAATTGACACAGTTTTATTTTTATTAAACTATTTTTAAAATAAGCACATGTATATGCTGTTGCATTTCATAGATATTATATATACACATACATTTTTGATACACATTTAAAATCATTAATAAATGGCTTCTCCAATTAATTTTCACTTAAATGATATTAACCAGAATTATATCTTGCCATTTTGCAAGCTCATTTGTAAACAACAGAATTATTTTCTACTTTGTGGTGTAATAGGCTTTCTTTACTTAATAACATCCACAGGACATCAGTTTTGTTTTTTTTACATGTGTTATTAGTCACTCACGTGTGTATGTGTGACTGTGCATATGTATGAAAAATGTGGTAATGCCCTTATCTCGAGGGATAACTCAATATTTACCAGTGACTTAAATGGGCGTCACCACTTCATCAATCATCTTTTATTTTTCCAGCTGCGCCATCATGGAAGCCACTGAATCAAATATTTTCAAATACTGTTGTTTTGAACTTGGAGGTCTTTTAAAACTAACTAAAGCAATTTGTGATATACAATGAGTAGAAGACATATCATTCATGAGAACATGAAAAAAATTAGGTAGGAGGTGGGCGTAATATTTAAAAAATATACACAATCTCTAGATAAAAATGCAAAAAATAATGCAGATGGGACCATCATAACTTTTCATACATTATTTGTTAATTTCCATTGAGTCTGCATTTAAAGTGATGCTTTTTAAATCAACACTTGTTGATCATTAGATTCCTGGGTTCAAAAATACATTATTCCTCAGACTTTGAGTTTTATTTTTACATGTTCTTTGGTATAAAATGTATTGGCTTATGTTATTTTATAATCTCTCAGTATGTAGCCTTAATTTATATTAATTATGAAAACATTTAATAAATTTATGTTGAGTTACTTTGAGGTAAATACACATTTACTATTTAAATATTTACTTCTGTCTATGAATAAATCACAGACTTTTATTATTACTACTATTACTATTATTACTATATTATGACTATTATTATTACTTTTGCTGCTGTCATTACCTTTTCTCCCCCTAGTATCTTGAAGGGAATAGACCATCTTGGCTACCATATTTTGCAATTAAAGAGTTTCTTAGGGTGACATTTTCAAAATAAATTTCTCTTTTGAAGTCAGTTTTTTATGATCATTACTACTTAAAAACTGATGATCAAATGTACCTTGGTGTTATAATGATTGTCACAGTCAAGTAACTGTCAAAGCAAAACTTTACTTCCAAATTGAAAAATACAGTAATCTTGGTTTGAAAAGTATTTACACTGTCTTCATATTTTTTATGTTTATGTAGGGAGGTGTCAAGGCAAGAAGGAGAATCTCTCTCTGAAAAGAGATTTTATGAGATACCACAATATACTAAGATGCATGTGAGTGCATGTGATCTGATATCTGGCATACAAAATAACATGGCTTGGTATATTTTATATGAATCAAAATCTTAGTTCTGTCACCTAGTAAGAATTAGGTTTCAACCTGTTACTATCTTGAGTTTTGGTGACCAATATTCGCAATCTCACTTGTAAAAAGTAGTTTGACAATAAACAGATTTAATTTTAATTTTAAGGCTTCCAGAAAATTGGTGCTCTCTGAAACTTGTGCTGCTATAAGGTCTACTTTAAATTCTTCACACACTGATTTTCAGGATCACTATACTTTATGTCTTAATAACACACGTTGATTCTCCAGTTTGTGCCTTATTCAGGCCTTGCATCAGACTTGGCTCTTTCATTTTGTAGATCTGGCATTAAAAAACATTGGAGACTAGCAAAGGACAGCAGAAACTGAAATAAGTCACTTTTGCAATAATTTACAACATTTTAAGATTATATATCAAAGATTTAATTAGGTAGGAGTGAAAACAGTATAGTCTATTCTAGTTATCTATTGCAAAGCACCCCAAAACTTTGTGGCCAAAAACTATCATGATCGTTTATGTTGCTCACAAATTTGCAGGATGGGTAGGAATTGATAGAGACAGTTTGTCTTCGTTCCGAGTGTCATCTCTTGGGACAGCTTGCCTGGGAACTGGAAGATTCACTTCCAAGATTGCTCACTTTCATGACTAGCAGCTGGGCTTTCTCTTCCTGCACGGTGGCTGGGTTGTGAGAGAGAATTTTCCTAGAAGCAGAAAGTGGAAGCTGTGCACTTGTTAAGGCCTGGGTCATCCTCAGTCATATACTGTTCTCTTTATTGAGCAGTCAGATAGCTTGGATTCAAGGAGAAGGAAGTGGAATACATACCTTGAAGTGAGAGAATCATTAAACAGAAAAATGGAGTTTGGGTCAAAGTAAGAAGATATACTAGTTTTGTATAGTCTAGTTCAATTATGGAACTCATTTCTCAGAATAAAATATAAATTTATGTAGGAAGGTAGGATAACAGATGTCATACCCATAAGGAAGGCTGAATCTGGTCAAGGGTATATCTTTAAACTTTAAGAAAGATGTAATGTAAGAGACAATTTTATGTATTACGTTAGATACCTTAGTGACATTTTTCAGACAAGATGTAGAATTTGAATGACCAAGGCCATGAAGGCATTTCTACTAAGACTAATCTTATTCTTAAATTTGAGGGAAGTTTTATACTTCATAGGTTATTATATATTATTTATTGTCATCATGGCTTTTACTTAAGCACCTTTTCTCTAAGCACTCAGGCTTTGAAATTCATAATCAGGTCCTCGGTTGTCAAATTTGTTTAATATAATGAATTGCTTATATTGCACATTTGAATGTAGATATACAATTTAGTTTTTAAATTAGAACATTCTGGGAAATCTCAAGGGCACTAAATTTTAAAGTTTCTGGCCTTCTGAAATCTTTTATGAGCTTTACTTCAGCGAAAAGGACCGTTTGAGCCTGCACATTTGTATTCTTTGAAAATATTCCCAAAGTCTACACCAATATATTATGTGTACATTTGAAATGAGGTTACACACTTCATAAACCTATGTTCTGTATTAAACTTCATCTGGGGAAGTCTGTATCAGTTTTCTAGGGTGTAAAATGATGGAAAAAATGAATCTTGTTTGAATTGATGTTAGCTTGCTTATTAAATGGCCTCTTGGGGCATAAAGGAGAGTGGCTGGAAATTCGTGTCTGTGATGTAGGCTGGAATCTGTTAAAAATTACCTCCAGATAAGAGGTATGAGCTGGGTAATGAAATGATTTCAGTACTATGAAACATTTGTTTTTAATGTAGAAGTCATTGGACAGGAGAATTGTCTGCCTAAAGTTTTTCTTTCTCCCTGACAGGGGATTTCCTGCCCTTAAAATATCCTTTCTAAATTTCGATTGAATTGTTTGCCAATGCAATCCAGAAATCTTGTTAGTCTAAGGCGAGAAAATCGGTATTAACTTTCCTTGTGCTAACATTTCCACTATTGACCTAGGACTAAAAAGCCAAAAGGGGTTCCATCCTGGAAACAAACTTGAAAATGAGTGACACCTGTGTCTAGAGGCAGAGCCATTTTAGTAAATGCTGGGAACAAAAGTCTACCTAAATTTTGAGGATGTGATTTGATTATCATGTGATCATCATAGTTTTCTTTTGTATTCTAAATTTAAAATGTGCGATATTGTTATTCCACACAAAATAGGAGGTAACACTGGTAGGTTCCTGTAAATGTATATTTCTTTCCAGAATGTACATTAGGAAATCACTACTCTCTGAAAGAAATCGATTGATTTGAAGACCCACAACTATCTTCTGTGTCTTTCCTATATGCTATATTTCCTGATGCCTCTCTATAACGTGGCCTCCATTATTTAGATTCTGGGTAAATTAAATAGAAAAAAAAAAACATTCCTCTGTCACCATTGGAATATTTAAAAAATATTTTCTAAGTTTAATTGGCAGCTTCACATGCAATTACTTTTCCTTTTATTTTCCTCTAAAAATAAACTCAGAAGTTGGATAATAACAAATTTTTCTTAAATACTATTTGCATATAATATTTCTTAATGTTCATGGTGATTTTATGTTGAAAAATGTCACTAGCAGAGGAAAAATAGTCAAACTTCCAATACTAGTGTTTATAAATCCTCCATCTTATCACTTCAGTTTCTTTTCAGAACAATTCAAATGACATAATGTGGTATTGCAGATGAACTGCCCTCACCTTTCTGATTGCTCAGAAAGAAAACCTTTTATTTTCACTCCCTTAAGTTGGAGTGCTAAATCACAAATACAGTCCAAGCTCACCCCAAGCGATCTTATCAGAATTGACAACTGTCAGTCAAAATCTATGAATATGGATACTTTTGGTACTTCTGGTACAATTTTGTTGAGAGAGGGGGGTGGGAAGGGAAGGAGAGGGAGAGGAGAAGAGGAGCAGAAGACAAGGATGGAAAAGAAGGAGGAAGGCAGGGAGAAGGGAGAGAGGAAGAAGAAGAAAGAAGACAGGAGAGAAGAGAAAAAAGAAAAGAAGAAGGGAGAAGGAAAAGAAGAAGATAAGAATATGTCTGAGTTGAAAAAGAACATAAAACAAAAACAAAAACCCAGCATTCTGAAGATTTAAAAAAAACCCCAGAAATAAAAAAAAAAAAATATAGAAAACCAAATAAAGGGATACATAGAGCAATTGTTCTTTAAATATTCTTCAAATTTGACCATGAAGTCTCTCCTTTGAAAATGTAGACAATACATTTTTAGGCTGTAAACTTTCTTGCAAACTTTCTTGGCGCTCTGAACACTCAAAGCCAAATTCCGTTAGGGTGTTGCATTCATTATTCAGCTTGTATTGCTCTTTGGTATTCATTCAGGTGCCAGACACCTAAATTTTGAAAGATAGGTCCTTTTTTAAGGGAAGTATACTTTTAAGAGTTCCAAACGAGATAGAGTATTAGAAGGATATTGAAGATTTTCATGATCTTTCTTTCTTCTTTGAACTTCCAGCTTTCAATAAAATGACATCAGTACTGAAGTTTTGTAGACACATCAGCATCTGATAAATTGTGCCTTTTAATTTGAAGCCTGCGCTCACTCTTTCTCTCAACTTCATCTTTTTCAGTTCTAGACTCTCTTCTTCACATCTGGGGTGTGTGCCAGTGTGCCAGGGTCAAAGATCGAAACTTGAGAGATGTTTTAATGGTAAGGACTTAACATAGCAGTTTCTGTTTTAAACTTTCATAAAGCTGTCATTCATTACACTTGATTTTTCTTCCTTCCCTCCTTCCATTCTCTCCCTCCCTCCCTCATTCCCTCCTTCCCTCCCTCCACTCTCTCCCCTCCCCTCCCCTCCCCTCCCCTCTCCTCTCCTCTCTCCTGCTCTCCTTTCCTCTCTTCTCCTCTCCCCTCTCATCCTCTTCTCTCCCCTCCCCTCCCCCTGCCCCACCCCACCCCCTCCTCCTACCCCCTCCCTCCCTCCTTCCTTCCTTCCTTCCTTCCTTCCTTCCTTCCTTCCTTTCTCTCTCTCTCTCTCTCTCTCTCTCTCTCTCTCTCTCTCTCTCTCTCTCTCTCTCTCTCTCTCTCTCTCTCTTTCTCTTTCTGCTAGCACAGTTTTATCATCTGTCAAATTTATTTTTACATGTAATTTTTCAAATTAATTCACTGATTTGGGTCCTATTGATTGCCTCTCTTGCAATAAAAAAAATGAAACCTTCTTGATTATCAGAAATTGATTTTTACTTGTTTCTCAAGAAAGAGCTTAACTTGGTTTAAAGCACTCAAGGCTGATGAAATTATTTGCATTTACCTACCTTTTTTTTTTGCCTTTCATTTCAAAACTACAAGGATGTTTTTGATGATCATTCATAAATGTTTGAACAGTATATCATCATATGTCCCTTTTAAAGTCACAATGTTTAGCACGTATATATTACTCTTCACGTGTCAGAAATACCAAACGTGTAACAGTTTTTGGAAGTATTTTTTGAGAGTGTCTTTTACCCTCTATCATCTCACTGGGTGATTATGTTGTTTAGCTGACCTACCTATCACCTTAGTGGGTGATTATGTTTATCTGAATCACTTGAAAGTGCATAAAAGGAAATAAAAAACATCCAAAGAGAAACAATAAAAGGAATTACAATAGAAAGGATAACAATACATTTTGAGAAGGAAAAATTTGTCCAATTGTATCTGAGCTTAAAATATATAAGTACTTTTTTTAAAAAATCAAACTCACAACCAATGAGTTGTGAAAAGTAACATTTTCCACAGAGAAGACTCCTTTTTCCTTAAGTATTTTTGCAAGAAAATAAATATATATACATATATTTGTGTGGATTAAGTAGCTCAGTTAGAAGGAAATAACTTAGAAAAAAGTAGCCAGATAATTAATGTTACCAAAGTTGGAAACAAAGTAAAGGCCCAACAAGAAGAAATTGGTTAATGACATGGTGGTGTAATGAGAAACGTAGAAGTAAGGCAGCTATTAGAAATCCCATTTTCAAAAAAAATGTAATGGCAATAGAAAATGCAAGTGAAAAGGTCACAACATTTTAAAGAAGTATAGATATGTACACACATAAATATACATAATACATACATACATGTTCAAAGAGGGAGAGAACAGGTACCAAATGTTAATAGTGATTTTATCTTCATAGTGGCATCATAAGTGGTTTTTCTCTTTTTTTGTTGTGCAATTTTATTTATTTTTCTAGTATAGATTTTTTTCTTTCAATAATTATATTGGTATTTGAAATGGGGAAAATAGCAAGGGAAGAAGGTTATTATATCCTTGGTATTTCTGTTAACCCTAAAACTAAGGCCAGATAAACCAAAAATAAACTGAAATCCCTCAACCACTAATTCAAGGATGGAAAACAGAGCGTGGCTTCATTAAATAAATTTAGTTTTTGTTGTTGCACAGATCTCATGTCACAACCTGGTTATCCCCATCTTTAGTTGGATAGCTTTGCATTAAAGGCCTTGTATTAATAAGACTTCATGGAAAGAGCCTAGAATGGTAATTCTTGTTTTTAAAATTGTATTCATTTTTCTTTAAAAAGTAATTCATTTCATTTTGGAAACTGATCATGCTGCAACTGTCTCCTCCAAAAAGGAATCCTAGTTTCTTTTGCCTTTGTAGGCCCCTTTCTAATGTTTATTGAGAAAAATGGCTGAAAGCTAACTTTGGTTAGTAAAGTTGTATGCTTGATTATTGCTTTTCTCTATAGTTAAAATATTTTATAGTATATTTTACTATTTGCTGCTTGAACAGGGCAAAACAAATTATTTTTATATATGCCTTACCGAATTGACTATATCTATTATTAAAATATATTTGCTAATTTTTTAAACTGAAGCAGAGCATATTTCTTATTATAATTTCATAAAAACACCTGTTTTAGTAATTTATGACTTATGAAATCAATTTAATAATATCTGTTTTTCTGACTGTGGAATCAAAGGCTTCATCTTTATTAAAGATAATTGAAAAATTTAGCTAGCAGGTAGAAAAGATACAGGGGGCAGGGAGAGAAAAAAGGTTCAGAGTATTTTAATCCCTGAAATTACAGTATCTTGGCAACTATGTATTAAATCTTAAGTCAGGTGAGCATGTGAATATTTCTACCACTGACTACAGAAAATTTATAAACAGTTTTCAAAGGTTTTTTTCTATGACTGTAAATATGGGTAATAGTACCTATGTACTCAGTGGTGAAGAGAATTTGCCAACATTTGAAGTAACCTGTTGTATAATTTTAAAAAATTAATGAAGTACTATTCTTGATTCCTATCAAAATATTTAAAAAGGCATAATTTTTTTATCAATCACTATTAATTGATTTTGCAAAATTTATCTAGAATCTACTCTGTTGTATGTACTATACTAATTCCTTATATTTTGGTTAGACCAAAATAGAGAAAAAAACTGATAATTTCATCAATATTTTAATAGTTGGTAAACTCTTTCTATTTCCATTCTTAATACTTAATACTTATATTTGGAATAGTTGATTGTTGAGAATATATGCCAACAATCATTTGACTCTCAAAACAAACCCTAAATAGAGGGCTATCACATCTGCGAAGGCACATGGAATGCCATATACATGGAAAAGATTTCAGAAACTCTTCTACTAAGAGGACAACCAAAGCTTAAAGATACTAAGCAACATCTTTTATATGATTTGTTGCTTAATTTTGATTAACAATCTATGATTTGATCTTAATGACATCAGCAACCTTAGTCAAGGTCAGGTAGACCAGGCTTTGTTATAATTATTTTTTTTGTGTGTGGCATTTCCAACTTTTAGCAACACTTCCTTTATTCTTAGACACTCTTCTACTTTCGCATTTTCTCACACACTAGAGGGGTTTGACATGTCATGTAAGTAAACTCACTCCCCACAGATTTTTTTTTAACAAATGTTGGTAACCTGGAATCTGTGTCTGTCACTGCCAGAGAAGAAATCTCTTGTATAAACTGAGATTCCCATAATAAAGAGCACTTGGACCCCTAGAGTTAAGCATGACTTTACAGATACCAGTCAGATAATGAATAGTTGTGAAAGAAATAAATAAAACTGTTAGAAAAAAAGGAAGAGAAAATGAAGGAAAGAAAGGGAGAGAGAGAGAGAAGAAAGAAACAAAGAAAGAGAAAGAAAGGAAAGGAAGGAAGGAAGGAAAGGAGGGAGAGAGGGAGAGAGGGAGGGAGGGAGGGAGGGAGGAAGAAAATAATGACATTGTTTTTGGTTTGAGGAAAGAAAGCATTCAGGCTTTAGAGTGTTGGTCTTAAATAATACCATTGATTTAGTATTAGATTTTTATCTTGAGTTTATTTTAGGAGTATAAGGCATCTTAAACCACATTTTGAGGCATAAATTAGGTCATAAAACGTAATTTATTCAATTCTCACTTTCTAGCACATTTTTACTATGTTGCCCTCCTTTAAACACAACTTTGAATATAGATGAGAAATCAGTGTAGGTATGGTGGCGAGTTTAATGCAATTTTTTTCCTTAATGAACACCTACCTCTTTTCAAAGTAGCTGTTTCTTGGAATGCAGTTAACCACTATTTAAATATAGCAGGATTTAAATTAGATTCATAAATAGAAATGCACCTTCTTATAAAGTTTACATGAATTGAATTATTTTGTTACAATGAACTATTTCACATAGCATATTTCTTGAAAGAAACAGGTAACTGGTCATAACAGTCATAGTATATATAACTCTTTTAGATAACTAACAATACATTCATATTAAGCTTGAAGACAATAACAGCATAAATGTCATTCTTTACCTTTTCACATTAATTACAGCTTATAAATAGATCCATATCAAATTTAAAATAATTTCAAAATCTCTATAATGTATATGATATCAGTTCTTATTTCGGTAGTAGATCTAAGAGATTAAAGAAGTTTCTTAAAACCACACAGCTTGTAATGACAGAACCAAGACTTGGAGCTGGCTGGTCAGTCTTTTCAGCCTATACTATTTGTGTTATACTATTCATTCTTGAATTAAGGCTGACCAAATTGGGAGGGGTATAATTTTGTGACAAAGACTTGCGAAAAAAAGTTCCCATAGAGAGTTATCGATCATCCTTGATTAATATAGTAATAAGGAATTAATCTTTTTAAGCTTTTAAATTAAATCCTAATAAATAGAGAAAGGAAGAATAAAGGAAACCTAGAACTTACTACTGCTACTAATATCTGATATACTATTGACCATTTATATGTGAGCAGTTATTTGAGAGCTTCTTTCATTTATAAAATGGTTAAACACATGGTTCATTTAAAAAGAATGGAGAGTCCGAAATGCATTTTGAGTTTTACAAAACTATTCAGTAACAGATCAATCAAACAAAACAATATATATCTGTAAATATAGGTACGAATAGGTTAATTGCATAGAAACAATCTGACGTTCTCAAGAGAGTATATATAATATAGATGTGTTCTTTTTATCTCTGTATTCAAGGTTAGAAATCCTTGTGACTAAGTCTTATTTCACTCTAGTTTTGGAAGAAATCTATTTGTACTTCAAGTATACTGTTTGGTCTGAGAATGAACTAGGCAGATTATCTACTCCTAAATGAAACATGGATGAGTCCTGCACATTTTTCTTGGTGTGAGGACCATTAACCACCAAATATACTTAGTTTTGCTTGGAAGTAAGGAATGACACAAAGGCATTCTGATAATAAAACATATTATTCAGGATCTCAATATTTAATGCCAATTAGAAAATATTTTACAACAAAAGAAAAAAAATTAAAAGGTAAATCATAATTTGCTGTAGTAACATTTAATGTATATGATGGGGGATGATGATACACATATAGAGCTTTTCTGGGATGGAGCAGGATGCAGGAGGTTTGCCCCATCTCTTGTTCAACTGATGTCCACATTTCAAAAGAGCAGTGTTATACGCAACTTTTCTCAAACAAGTTAGCATGTAAGGATTTTTTCACTTATGTAGTGATAATATTGTATCTTTTTACTTTCTCTTTTCCAATTTAATGGATAGGGGAGAAAAAAAAATCCAAACTTGTTTATTTGCTCATGCCGCCTGCCAGGGAAAAGCTATTTTTATGAATGAAACAAAATTTAAATATGATAAAGCCTTCCACTTTTATCTGTGATGTAGTAGCACATAATGTTGCAATGGTCCTTTTGAGAACAACTGGAAAAGCTTAATAAATTATAAAAATCCATCTTTTAGAAGGCTCCAGAATACCTCTGAGACAGCCAGACTTTGAGGAGCAAGGACCTGGACAAAAGAGAGCCCTTTGAGCATGAATTCAACATTTTGTGTGTGTTTGTTTCTCCTTAGGTCATTTGCTGACCAGGGTGAGGAAGGGGTTTGGCGAGAATGTTGGGGTGGGGAGATAGGGAGGGCTAAAATGTCATAAAGAGGATGGCACTGAGATGTAAAGAAATTAGTAAAGTTTTAGGCAGTCTCCTGGAAATGGATTGAATTGGAGACATGAAAACTGAATTTTGAGGCTGCCTTGGTAGCTGGAAAGAGACACTGAGAACTCTGAGGAAAAAGCCTAGAGTCGTAAGTTTGACACTTGTTTTTTTTCCATTGAGGCATTTGCTGAGTTCTTAATATGTGTAGGGCAAGAAAATAAAAAGGCAATAATAAAGCAGCTGAATATGGAACCAGGTTTTTTACACTCTCCTCATGTAAGGGAACTAAAATAAAAATTCAGGAACTTCCAAGGAAGAAAAACCCTAGGGAACACCCACATTCTTGGTTGGGACCTCCTGTAGGGTCTTGTAAAAAGACTGAAATCCTATCTCAAGACGGGCTGGTCTGTCTATAATAAGATTGATGTGATATCTTTTATGTGTTCTTTGCTCTATGACTCTCAATGTTCCTAAAAAATTATTATTATTATTTTTGTCTTGTGTAGTCATATATAAAACTAGAATATATATTTTTTTGAGGATTTGGTGAGATGATACATGAATAAAATTTTTTGAAAAGGTGGCCAAAATAGCAGACTTTTGAAATTTTCAAAGCAGGAGAGGGTAGTCTGATAGGTTAAGTATAGAAGAGCTATCACTGGGTCAAATTTATCAGAAAAAATAAAAATGCTTGTCATCCATGTTCAGTAGTAGCTGAGACTGATATTTTGAAAACAAAATTAAACAAAATAAAACAAACCCTTTAAAATATTAATCAGAGTAGGAGTGATCTATCAAGATCCTTTCAAATGCAGATTTATTTCTCTGTCTTATTTCTTATGGTTGATGACCAGTGACTAGTCTCAACTCCCCTTTCTTACTCCTTCTTGTTTGTGTGTATATGTGCCTTTTCTCTACTGCTTCTTATCTAAGAACCTGTTCTCTACATCGTTCATTCTTTCTCATTAGCTACATTTCTCACCTTTAGTTCCCTCTGTAGGTTGCAAGCACCTGTACCTACAGGGATGGTTTGGAACTGAGGGAGAACACTGAGCTTCTTCAACAAATACGTGCTCTTTATTCTGTTGGGGCGGATTGTGGGCTGTATAAGTAAATTGCCTGCCTGTGCAGTCCCTGCTTCCATTCCGTGAAGCTTACTACGATTGAACCAATTACTTGTTTATAGGAATCTAGAATGTGGTTTGAAAGTGTGGTCAGTTACAGAGACCACAGGACAAATGACAAAATGCTTAGAGATAAAGTCTTCTGCATTTGAAAGTTTCTTTACACGAAGTAACAACCCAGGAACTATAATTAAACAAACAAATAGAAAATAATGCCTCCCCTACCCCAAGAAAAAGATGCTCATATTTCCAGGTCAGTCAGAACTTGCTTGAAATTATTCAGTCGGTTTAATACAATGGGGCATTGCCTCCACTGAGTTAGCTTCCTCCTTTTCTATATAGAGAATCATCACATATGATCAGAAACAGTGTTATCATAATGTCAAACAATAAATTTGGGTGGACATGGGCTATACATCTCAAGCTTTGCCAGCAATGTGCCACTGACTCCTTAGCATTTGGAAGGTCTCATTTAGGGTTTTCATTTATGCTTCTCAGAGGAAAGTTTGAATGGGGTGGGATGTGTATTCCATGGTCCTCTCTGGCAGGAAACATGATGAGTTAACATTGGCCCTTTCTGCTTTACTGGGTCATGCTGAATGTGGCCAAAGAATGTTCTGCCCACATGGACAAGGGGCCCTTGGATGTATTGGAAGAGATGGTGGTTGAGATCATTAAGGAACTTATGATATATTTCAAGTGGCATTCTTTTGAGTGTGGAGGGACTGGGTACACTTTAAAGATGAAGCACTAAATCTCTGTCTTCCTGTGTAATAGATAATTGTACATTTGTGGCTGATGTTAACTTTTAATGGTGTCCAGGTTAGCTTCGGTGTGACTGCTCTCATAGTATATGCATATTTTATAATTTATAATATTTTAAGTACTTGTTATGAAAAATATTAGACTCTATCTTTGACCTCCACAGTCAGAAGAAATTCTTCATTTTTTCCTTTATTTTATCACTATTTTCTCTATTTTTTGAACATAGTAATCACAGTTATTTTAGATTTATCTTCCAAGCTCAACAGCTTACTTATCTATAGGTCTGTTTCTGCCTTCTGTTTTTGTTTTATTAGATTTTAGTTAGAAAATACTGTTGTCTTTCCTAGTAGTTTTTAAATCGAATGCCGCTTGTGCATAACGTAATAGTAGTGTCTCCATATGATGTTATCTTCCTCCAGAAGTGATTACACTTCCCCCTGCTAGGTGAAGTGTCAAGATGTCTTCCAGTTCTAGTGTCAGCAGGACTTGGTGATTATTGAGTGATGAGTTGGTGTCCAGGAGTGAGAGGATGTGAGGAATGAAAGTTGATGACTAGGATTCTGGCTCTGGCAACTTGGTAGTGTGTGGTGCTGTTGCCTGAGCTAGGGAGCACTGAAGAAGGAATTTGTTTGAGAGGTGCTGTGAGCAAGAGTTCACTTTTCTGTACATATGCATTTAAAGTGTCTCTGTGCTATCCAAGCAGAGGCAATTTTATGTGGAGTTTTCTATATGAGGCTACATCATCTAGTCTTCAGTTGTTTTTAGCTTTCCAAAGTCTTTTAGTTCTTGCAATCTTGTTTTTGAGAAAGGGTAGATAGTATAGCAATTAAAAGTTACTATGCCTCACCAAGTATGGTTTCTTCAGTTAGTGCAATCTTGCTTCATGCCCTCATTTTAAGGATTGTGGAGAAATCTGTTAACTACTACCATCTGTACCATCACCAGGAGGGCATGCTAACTGTCGTTTGATTTAAACTGGGGTCTTATCATTCACAGCTATTTTCTTAGTTTGCGATTCTTAAATTTGCCTTACGGATGTTGAAAGCAATGTCTGTGTGCAGTGAATTTAGTACAGCTCTCCACAGTTACCCCAATGTCACTCTGGGGCATAGGGATTCTTTGACAGAGAAGCTCATGTTCTAATCATGTATTATGGCCCCCATAGCCTCAAAGTATCTTGAGGACTTTCTCTTTGACATTTTTCTCTGCAGGAAAAACAATGAAAATACTCCTCGGATTTCAGTAAACTTAACACATTTAATGAATAAATAACACTTCACCTCATGCTGACTCCTGTCCTTTGATAGACTTTTGCTTATTGTTTTAGAAACTTTATTGAAGAAAATAGTTCTTGACTAATTAAAATCAGTATTTTTAATACTGAGCATGTTTCAAATACTAAATTTCTCAGTGTTCAGCCTGATCCTAAACTACATCCTCTTCATGGGTAGTATTTTGATTGAGGCTATACATTCTTTGTAAAATATACAATGGGATTTTTGAGAAAGCCACTGAAAAAGCTACTATTTCTATTTTTTTGCACTTTTCATTTTCTTAGGTTTTTTTTTTTCTTTTTGGAGCATGAGACAAGAAATCTTACCTGCTTCTCATTTTCAAGCTAACTTTTTTCTACTTTTGTTCCTCTTCCTGTAATACCTAACTTCGTGAGAATTTTTTAAAGCTTAAATACCAGGTCCATAAATCCAGTTCTTGGAGGCATACTGAATTAGGAAGGTAAGCCTGTATCCCCAGCATCCAGAACAGTACCTAGCATATAGCAGGCATTCAGTGTTTGAACGAGTGAGTAAATGGATAAATGAGTCTTCTGGCCTCTGATTGCTTGTTAATGAGAGAAAACTGGGTACTCATGTAGGCTTCCAAGATCTGGGTCAAAAAGTTCTACCAGCTCAAGCTCAGTCTATTTTTTCTCAAATTGTTTACAAAGGACAAGAGATGAGTCTTTCCTCATGTTTAGAGTGAAGAGGTTGTGTAGCATAAAGGGTGACACTAGGATAGCATCATTCTGTTCATTTTTTCATTGCAGATATTATCTAATTAAGGAAAAGAAACATGCTCAAGTCACTATCTGCATAGAAAATATGTTTTTGAAACCCACCCTTGTCAGGTTACAGGCTTTCCTGGGATCAGCCAGAATCTCTGCTATAGAGAGTCTTTCGGGGGCAGTTAGGGTGAACGTTTTTCTGTCAACTTCATTTAATATGTATTAAATTCTCAGTGAACTGTCATCTGAAAAGTATTACTTGGGATCAAAGGTGTGTGATTAAAAAAATATATATCTAAAATGTGGCCCAGTGCCCTTGACTGGGTTAATGGCCCAACTCTCTAGTCCTTGTCAGGGAAAGTTGTCACAGAGATCAGTGAAAATTGCAATAGCAAACCTGACGTGGAAAAAGGCCACAGTCAAGGATATGTGGAAATGCTTAGAAGATAAATTACATAACTGTTAAGCAGAGAAATCTGTGCACTAGGAAAGACCAGAAATAATGTACTTTGAATAAAAGGGTATTTTGATTTTAGCTTCTTGCTATGGTTTGTAAATGATGCCTCCTTGATCACATTATCGAAGGAAATAATGGCTAAAAACTAAAGAGTGTTTCAACATGATCAAGAGCTCGCTTGACTTGATTGACATTCTTAAACCCATAACTGTCAGTAAGTTAGCTTATTTAATATTTCTTACAATATACTCTACTGTAGACGGTGGGTTCTATTCCAGATTAACCAGATTTTAATATAGACAAAAAGATGTTTTTCTCTTTTGTTCCTTCTCTAGTTAAGGAAGAGGTTTGGTAAATTTGACACTAATGTGTACCCACAATTTTCCTCATGCTATATTTACTGAAGATTTAGTATGCAACAGGCACTTCACTATTCTCACAGTAACCCATGAGATATGTACTCTTATCTTGATGATTTTACAGAAGAGAAAACTGAGGCAGAGAGAGCTAGTTATTTGTTGCAGGACCTAAAGTTGCGCAAGTCAGGGAAGAGATTCTAGTCTCGCTTACCTGATTGTGGGGCCCAAGGCCTCTAGGTCTGTGACTTCCTTGTTACCTTTTGGAAGTGGGCCATGGGTTAGCTTTTAACAACTAATGCGAGTCACTGATAAATAGAAATAAAACTGAAAAGCTTCATATCGTCAATCAAAGACATGATGCTGTCTTCATTATTAACTAGGGTTTGCAAAAGGTTCAGTAATTTTGCTAGTGTTGATTCTTCAGGGCTCAGCCTAAAAGATTATTTATTCAACTGCAGGCCCTTTATTATCGGGTCATTCATTGGCAATGTTTATATATTGTTCTGTGTTTGTTCCTGAAGCCAGTTATAGTTCTTAACTATCTAAAAATCCTTTTCTGAAGGATCAAAATTTAGGTTTTAACTAAATAGATTTTTAAAAAATATATATCCTTCCCTAACACTAGAGCATCCTAGACTGCTACAACTTTTCCTACAAAATAAATTTTTAAGTTAACTCCTGTAGAGTCTTTTGTTTCCATCTATCTAGCAATCATGCAAAGGCTTTGCAGTCACCCTTTGTGTGACGCTAAAAATTAGAAAATTCTGGGTTGTGAATGATTGAGGCTTTTTCCTCATGGCCACATTCCCTAACTTTTTATGACTTCAGGGTTTGGTCTTGACCCAATTTTACATAATCCCAGGTCCACCTGTGCTGTATTCCTTGCCTTATTGGTGCCAACTCCATCTCTGCAATAAGACACTTTGTTCTGAGTAAACTGGATGGTATCAGCGAAGACTAGGACAAAGACGGAAAACCTTTATGCAACCTTAATGAACAGTGTTGTGTTAGCTCAGAAGGTATAGAGCAATGAGTAGGAATAGTGCTTAGAGTTTGTCATGCATGATGGTGCTAGCAGAAAGAGTTCTGGAAACCATGTGACTTCAGTAGTAGATGATTCTATTGTTACAGTAATACATTATAACAAAATTCAAATATAAGCTTTCTTAAGATCATAATTGTTTATTACCAATTATTAATTAGACATTCTATTATTATGAAATGAAAATATTGGCTGGTATATGTTTTCCAAATGAATGTATTTTCCAGACTCCCCTGGTTCCAAAGCTTTATCTATGAATTGATGTTTAGGGTATCAGGAATGATTTTACAAAAATTATTGGAACATTTTTAGGTTGAAATATATCGTACAGCTAAAGTGAATTTTTAATTTCATGCTTTATTTTCCCTTGTAAAGTTATTAAATTTACTGTATCATCATCCTTATATCTCCAAATTCTAAACCATTAGAAATTTGAGAGAGAAGGAGAAGGAGGAAGGAGAAATTATATAGATCGAGATAAAAATATCTCTATATGTGGATTAATCTGAACTGGTGACTATAGTTATGAAGACATACCTAGTGGGAGGGCCATGCATGCTTTTGTCATACAGTATCAAGGTCACAGAAGTCTCGACCATCCTTTCAACAAGATGAGTTGAGAAAAATAAAGAGCGAATTCAGAGATTTTCTTTTTTAGGGCCTGAATTATTAGTCACTCCTACTTCCTTGGGGAAGGTAGTAAGGTTTGGAGAGACAAGTAATGTTCTTCCCACACTTTTCTCAACTGGGAGTAGGGTGGAAGTTTTCAATCTTCTTGGGAAACTTCAGAAATTGGGAAGTCATTGTCCCTATTATTAGAATTCAGGAAAGTGGTAGAATATACAAGATATTGCCTGTCAATAAGCTACATCAGAATAAACAGAAAGAAAAATTTATGATGTTGATATTCTAAAATATCTGGAAACCAAAATGTAGAATTTAGAAACATTGACGAAACTGCAGGGTTTTTCTTTCATATGTTAAAGAAAAGCATCTAAATATCTTTTCTCACTTCACCAACCCATTTTGGGAGCTAATTGAACACATTCAGGCATCAAATAATGAACATTTTAGAAAGTATTTATTCAAACTTGCTTAGAGGTCACTGTGGAAGTAGATAGAATAAAACCAGTATAGAAATTTAAAACATCTTGCATACTTAATGAAACTTTCTGTTCAAGCTTTATCTATAAGTTGTCTAGGATATCAGGCACGATTTACCAAAATTATTTTTGAAGTGGTGTGGCTATTTGGCAGAAGGTACAATCTAGCAGCTAGTGGGCTGCAGTCTTGGTTATTCTTTGGTACTCGAATTTTCCAAAGCCTCTGAAAAGTTGGCTCAAATTCTCATCCTATATTTTTATTCCAAAAATTAACCTCTTGAAGTTAAGTACCAATAATACAGTACCAGAAAGAAAGGAGGGCTGAATTCTTACACCAACGGTAGGAATGGTAGTTTATCACTAATGCAAGTATTGCAAATAGAACAAAATATTCTTAGATTTAATGTCCTATTTTCATGGCAGTTCGTAGATTTATTTTTCTATTCAATATTTTTTATATTTTTGAAAAATATTCTTTTGATGTCACAAGTCCTGTGATTGGAAGCAGTCAGGTTGACTTTTTTGTTATTACATAACCATGATGTTTAAAAATAAAGTCTAGTTATCTTATTTAGGAAGTGTCTATAAACATTTCCACAGAGAAAACATGAGAATTTAGAATTGTCTTTAGGGAATGGTTTTAAGAATTAACTGGAACCATCAAAAAGCTGAATCCGTTTTTGACTCTTTAAAACAGATGTCATTCACAAAAGTTCAATTTTCACGGGCAGCATATTCCCGCAAAGGCTGATCACATTCAAAGTGCTGGATTAAATGATGTTTAAAAAATTAAATAACCCCATATTAGAACCCCAAGGCATAGCATGTATCTTCAAGGAACTTACCTAATTTAGGAAGTAAATTATACACTTGAAGTTACTAGCTGTTTTTGTGACCTTGTTATAAACACTTTCAACTTTCTCATCTTTAGACTTCTCCTATGAGAAATGAGAGGGCTGGATCAGATAACAGCCAAGGTTTGCTTCAGCTCTGTAATTCAGAGTTGATAATAACTTCAGAGCAATATCAGTAAAATAATTATGAGGCAAGTTGTACATTTATATGCTAAGACTATGAAGAATTGTGTTGATCTGAGTCTTGCAGAATGCAAGAGTGGGTTGACAAACAAGGAAGAAGGGTCTTGATACCTTTTGTTGAAACAGCTAGGGGTAGCCTTTTACATTGTGCTCATCCAGTTGCATCCATTTAATCTGTTGCTCCTCTGAGCATTTACATACTTTCTGCAACCCAAAGAGGTCAGTGGCTTTCCATTATCTACAGAATTTGAACTTTAGAGAATAGTAACCACCATAGCACTTCAAAGCCTTAGTAGTAGCACTTTAGGAAAAAAAAAGTGGATTGAATAGGTCTTGAGAGACAATTTAGTAGTCATTTCAAAGTGGGTGTCTTAGATCTCCTCAGAGAGCCTGGTGGTGTGTGTGTGTGTGTGTGTGTGTGTGTGTGTGTGTGTGTGTGTGTGTGTGTATGTGTATGTGTGTCTGTGTCTCTGTGTGTGATCTATTACAATTTCTAGAGGAGAATACAGTGGGTGTTCTGGGCTCCAACCTTATTTTGATCAGTTCTGAATACTAGACTTTTGTGCGTGATTTCAATTGAAGAAAAGGCTCAACTGCTGAAGGAGTTGTTAAAAAACTAGACAGACACCACCCAAATTGCTAGAGTGATTGAAATCGTACTGGTTTACAGACTTTTAAAGGTAAATATTTTTATCATTCATTCTGATAAATGATTCATTCTACAAGCAATGTGTTACGTCTTTAACAGCTATCTCACACAAAAAATCATGTTGAGTCCTTTCCCTATGATGTAAATAGAAAATCTACCTAATTGTAATAACATAGAAGCACAGCAAATCCAAAATACAGAAAGTGTTTTCCAAGAAAGGCAGTTAAGATGCCAGGTATTAGCAGGGAAGGTGTGGTTTGTATTGGCTACAAATTGCAGTTCTGCTTTATCTTCCACACCTTAAATGTTCAAGCTATAAAATCCGGTTATGCCCTTGTTGGCTCCTTCAACTTCCATAGATCTGAACTTATATTCACATATTTT
The DNA here is from genome assembly GCA_030015415.1 of Cynopterus sphinx. Lineage (NCBI taxonomy): Eukaryota > Metazoa > Chordata > Mammalia > Chiroptera > Pteropodidae > Cynopterus > Cynopterus sphinx. The sequence goes on along the minus strand of CM057381.1, from coordinate 69,071,611 downwards.
CTTTGTATCCATGACCACTTCAAAGTCCTTTTCTCGTGCTTTGTCTGATGTCATTGGGTATTTTCAGTAGAAAACCCATAACTTTTGTTGTATTGTGTTTGCCACTTCTGTTTTATAATGTGGTTGAATGAAATGTGGGAGTAATAGCCACCTTTCTAGATCTCGAATTCATAGGCTCATAACAAATAAAAGTTGTCAAAACTTCAAGGTCAAACAAATAATTGCCTTGACGACTTGAGAGAATTACAAGGCAAAGTGAAGAAGAAAGAGGAACTGTTTAATAGCCGCTGGATAGATTTAATTTCAGAAGAGATAAGATTCAGAATGGATTTTTAGTTTAACTTCAACAGACTGAAAAAGAAGATAAGAAGGATAGAGATCAAATTACTTAAAGGTTAGAAGTAAGTTGAAAATCAGCAAACAGATGTGAATATATACCATTCTCAGTAATAGCTGAACCCCAAAGTTCTGTAGTATTTGTTTAATTTATGTTAATTGCAAAGCATCAAATAGGTTTTACAGCTTTATTTATCTTTAAATTTTCAGTTCAAATCCACTTGAGTTTAGGAAAAGAAATTAAACATAGATTGTTGCTGCTGCCTGGGATTTAAAGAAATGGCTTAAATAAGCACCTAATCAATTAATATGAGAGACTTATTGTTGCAAGAATGAACTCTGAGAGACACTCAAAGAAGTATGCTTTTTAAATTTCATATTCCAATTCTACAGCTATTTATTTAATTTGACATCCATATATGCATGTTTAAACTAACTTCTAGCAAATTATAATAATGTATTCATAGTTTCAGGCTATAGGGACTATTTTGTTTCCATCTCAATAGTTGATTGCTTAATAAATAAATAACAGAGCCTCATTGGAAGTAGGAGTTTGGATCAATACATTATAAGCAGCAAAAACTAACAAAAAAATTATGAACACAATTTTCTTACGCTCTGCATTCAAATTAAACTTTTGGTTGGAGGCAAATGGTAAACACAGAATTGTTTAAAATGAGACTTTTAAATATTGATTATGTCTTTTTTTTCCTTAAAACCTTTGTCTCATATAGAAGTATTAGTGTACGTTTTCTGGCAATCTATAATTTCTCTAAAAATTGAGTTATGACTAAAGGTGGCTACAACTGTTTTGCTACTTTCAAATTAGCCAGCATCAAATGATGATTAGTAATTGAGCAAGAAAGGTCATTCCTATTTCTATCTTACTTTGTGATGAAATAATTTCCAAGCCATCTGTTCTTTGGAATATTTATGTAGAGGAAATGAAGAATTCTGAGATTTATGCAGAAATCTTAGACTCTATCCAGAGCTCATCCATAAGCCTTCAAAGCACACCAGACAGACTTCAACTACCCAAGGACAAAGGCAGGCCAGAAACATCTAGGAAGGAAGCACTCAGGACGAATGGCTTCCCTGCATACCTAGCTCTGTTCTTCTCTATCTAATCCTGGACCATTTTCTTCAATAGGGAATTCTTAATCACCACAAATTAACTGGAAGAATCACACTATTAATGATAATACAGCTAGAATTCTAATCCTAAATGAAAACCAAGCCAATTTAAAGGATATAGATTCCCCTCAAATACTAAAACGTGATAAAGGATGAAGTCAGGCATTCCAGTTTTTCCCGTGGGCCAAAAAACAGGAAAAAGCAAGTTTAGACAACTGAAACTTCTCTTCTGGAGCTAATTTTTGCTCATTATCTCATGTTTTATGGTCAGCAATTCAGACTGAGGGTTGACAAACACCATTTACCTAAAAGCAGTCGGCTGTGGCAGCTGAAGCAGAGGTTGCTTAAGAGATTTCTGATTTGGTTATGCTTTGAATCAGCATTTGACCAATGTTGAAATGCCAGGAGGGAATGCAGCTGCGAGCCAGCCCAGTTTTGCTGGTGCATCCGGCAGACTCATAAGCTGTGTTTTTATGACAGGGCCTGGGTTTAATTTTCTTCATTTGACAAAATCTGACTGTCTCTGGCAGAGCAATCTGTCCATTTGACACATTTTGGCCTCAGCAGAATAAGAAGAGCAGGTAATGCAGCAAGGGAATTGACAAGTTTTAGCATGCTTCAGTGAGAAAAGGTCTTACATCAAAATGTGCAGCATTTTGCAGAAAAGGATTTGAAGTCCATTTTTTATGCTTGATCAGAGAGCATACTTGGTGTTCAAGGTGAGTGCTCCGCTCCCACTGCTTCACATATTGGTGGACCTATTGGGTATACAGAAAAATGAGTTGGAGTTCTTCATAGGGTGCCCAAATCTACAAATTTTCTATTACTATCTATCATTCCTTCTCTGCAAATCTGAAAAGTCACATGGCCTCAAGAAAGAGTATTGTCAGCCTTTGCACAGGGATCATTACTTTCCTTGTAAGATCGTTTTATAACGTGTTTTGCCAGAAAGTATACCAATATATAAAATATAAATTGTGGGTAGATGGTTTTTAATTTTGGAAGTATATTTGAGGATTTAGCATTTTTATTTGTCCTAATGCATTTTCTCAACATGTCTAGACTGTTGATTTATATGAGGCTTATCAACATTCCTACAATGAGCCTGAGAATAAATGCATCATTTGGACAAGTGACGTAGACCACATGTGCTGACTAGCTTTGAACTAGCATGACTGTGCGTGTGCAGAGATGATTAAGGGCAGTGATGTTCACCAGCACCTTCAGATTTGGAATCTGTGAAATAAATGAAACTGAAACAAGAGCAACTCCGTTCTCACTCCCTATCACTCCTAATAAAAATTTCTAGTTAGTTTTGCACATATAATATCAAAATGTAAATAATTCGTGGTTCGTGTTCCTTTCCATATGATCTGCTGCTTTGCCTTTTTCAGAACTCCCCATGTCACAGGTGAGTTGATTTTTCTGAAAGCTGTAAAATGAGATAATAAAAATAGCCAGCTGATCTAACTGAAGAAGGCTCGGAATGTCAGAGGACTGTGCACTTTGGTTAAATATCAAGGCAGCTCCTATTGTGATAGGGATTGTAGTGAGAAAGAAGGGCAAATTGGATGATGACATTTTCTTGTGCCAGCCCTGGATGCTGGCTTAGAGGTTACAAGAATTTCTACCACTCTCCTTAGACATATTTCAGTTTGTGCCTTCTTCTCTGGTGTTTCAACCAGAGGGATCTGAACACGCAACATAACTTAAAGATAATTTCTGTTATTAAAGTTTCAGAAATAAACTATTCATTAGAAGATTTAAAACTCAGTTTATATTCTTCCTCATTCTTCTTTCCTCCTCCAGTTTTTGTTTCTGTTATTTGTTTGTTTGTTTGTTTTTAAATCACTCCTTGGGTATACCAAGGAGTGATGAACTGGAGTCTTGACTAAGGATGTTTCAGAAAAGATACTTTATTCTTAACTTGTCCTTTGTAACCAATAATTTCCTAATGCTTAGTAACATATCGATAGGAACTTCATTAAACTCATGTGTTAGAGCAGATTAAAAACTTTTCTCAGGAAGAACAAAAGAGCTGCCAGGCCCAAGAGGCTTCATAAGAATCATGGGGATTAGAGCTGAAATGGGCCTTGGAAATGACACTTGTGTTCAAATGATAATCCAATGGCCCAGAGAGGTGAAATGAAATGCCTAAGATCAAACAGATAACTTGTGGAAGTGATCTTTTCATCAGGGCTCTTAACAAGTTTCAAGACAAAGGCTGTGGGGTCTGTGGAGTAAAAGCAAAATGTACCAGTTAAAGCAGCAGGCAGAAATTCTGAGACGGTGTGAGAGGCCATCTCTTTTAACCCATGCCTCTTTACTATGTCGTTTGCAAATTTGATAAACTGGTGTGTGTGTGTGTGTGTGTGTGTGTGTGTGTGTGTGTGTGTGTGTGTGTTCATATTAAAATATATTTCTCATGGCAGTTACCTAGGAATGTTCTTTTATGATGTTATCAATCAATCAATTACTTTCTTTACTGAATCTGTCTCACATTTCCTGTGCAAATTTTATAATGGGAAACTGAAGTGTCATTTTGAGATCAGTCAGTTTTACCGTTCTTAGTTCATAATAAAATTGTGTTGCTTTCAGTAATTGTTACTTTTTTCATTCAAGATTCAAAAATTATCCTTTTAAGGGGCTTCTTTGAAACTTGGCAAAAGAATATCAGCCTCACTGATCTGGTCTCTGATTCTTTGGTCTACTTTTCAGCTATAGAACATATTTGTTTTTTCTTCAAATTTTTTTCTTGAAGAACTTCTTAAATTACCTTGAAAGCAGCTCCAAAGTCTTACCAATGGGGGTCTGGGCATAATGATGGGGATATTCTGTGGGCTAACCCACCTAGGCTCTACCAGGCAGACACCCCATGGGAGACTTTGAAGAATGAAGGGAGGCAAAGGAAATGTTAGGTAGCTAGTCAGACACGAGAGACAGGGGAATAAAGAAATGGAGGCCCAGCTCAGAGACCACCCAGAAAACACCCTACTGGTAGTTAGAGAATCCTTCCTGTATCTCCAGAGACAAAAAACTGGAGGACTTTAATCTACAGCTGTTTTAGTCTGGCCATAGTTACCTAAGCAGGAGGTGCTACCCTAATTTGTCTACAGTTTAAGCTTCATTATAATAGTATGTTTATGCCTTGAAGTTCATGAATTATAACAGACTGAATTCTGGGTAAACACGTGTGCTAGGCAAAGAGTTATATAGTAGCCAAGAGTCAATCAAAATGACCTCATTTGCAGATCACCTGGAAATGCCTTTGGAACTACCCATTGTGGTTCAAATATATTTCTGGACCCTTTTTGCCCTCTTGTTGTTGTGATTGTTATTACAGCACTCTGTTGCAGCTTTCATCGGTAAAACCATGTGCCACCTTGGGGCATGCTTTGTCTGTATGAAATATACATTTAATAAATCTTTTCTAAATCTCACTGACCTGTGATTTTTTCAGTGCATCAATGAGGAAGAACTGAGGAAAATCGCTAGCTACATGTCTGCATAGTTACCACTCTGCCTCCCTCCCTGCTATTTGGGCAACTCCAAACTCTGATTGGCCCCAGCGGTAATCAAAGCAGTGGCCACATGGGAGAAGGTTGGCTCTTGTAACTGTGTGCTGGAGATACTGGGTCCTTCTGAGATATTCTGGAAGAGGTTCAAGTGGCAGATGCCTGAGTGGCCATGAAAATTGGTTTCCTGGCTCTGTCAGAGATTCTATAAGGTAACCTAGTACCATATGATATAGCAATTTCAGTGTGTATTAATTTGCTTAGGCTGCCATAACAAAATGCTGTAGACTGAGTGGCTTAATCAACAGAAATTTATTTTCTCACAGTTCTGGAGCCTGGAAAGCCCAGATTAAGATCCAGCAGGGTTGGTGTCTGGGAAGGGCTCCCTTTCTGGCTTGTAGATGGCCACCTTCTTGCTGTATCCTCACATGAAAGTGAGAAGGAGCATGCTCTGGTGTCTCTTAAAAAGGCACTGATCCTATCAGAGCAGGGGCGACTCTTCTGACTTTAATGATGTCTGTAAAAGCCCCATATCCAAATATAGTCACATTGTGGGGTAGGGCTTCAACATGCGAATTTGGAGGTCACACAATTCAGTCCATAACATAGTTTGAACAATTAGAATGAATTCTGTCTTCAGCAGTGAAGAACCTTGATCAAGAACTAGATGCTGTGATACAGTCTTGTCACCAAACTTGATTTTGATTATTTTCTATGGAATGTTAAATCTGCTAACATCACTGAATAGTGAGAGAAGTTGAGGATTTCTATATTCTCTCCTATTTGGGTTAATACATGATTTAAAACATTTACTAAAATGTATTGAGGTACAATTTGTATACAATAAAATGAGTGTAATGCACTCATTTTAAACGTATAGTATAATATATTTGATCAATGTAACCACCATCACGTATCAGATATAGAACATTTCTTTCACTCCCGAATACTGCCTGATGTCTTTTCTCAATGATAAGTTTATAAACCTAAGACGTAGATTGTCTCAGGTAACCTCTGGTCTAATTCTTATCACTATTGCTTGGTTTTGCCTGTTCTAGAGCTTCATATACATGGACTCATAGAGTATGTAGCCTTCTACTCTGGCTCTTTCACTTAAATATTTGTGATGCTTATTCATGTTGTGGAATGTGTATATAATCCATTTAGGTTTGACTTTTGAGAAGAATTCCATTGTTTTCCATAATTTGTTTATCTGCTAAACTTTTGAGGAACATTTGAGCTGTTTCCATTTTTTGTCTATTATAAATAGAGCTGCTCCTAATATTCAAGTTCAAGTCTTTTTGTAAATGTAAGCTTTCGTTTCTCTTGGATAAATACCTAGAAGTTGGATCATAATGTAAATTTATGTTTAATTTTATAAAAACTGCCAAATGTTTTCCAAAGTGGTTGGACCCTATTACATTCCCACCAACAATATGTAAAAGGTCCAATTCTTCCATATCTTCAGCAGTCTAATTCTTTTAGCCATTATCTTCCATATCTATTGTCAGTCTAATTCTTTTAGCCATTCAAGGAGGCATATAGTAATATCTTACTGCATCTTAATTTGTGTTTCTTTAGTGACTAATGTTGATAATCTTAAATTCTGTATGTTAATGTATGTTCTTATGCTCTGTATGCTTTTATGTTTCCTATAGCTGCATATATGACCTAAAATCATTCTTTTTTTTGCTTTCTATTTTTTATGTTTCCCTTACTCTGTGTTTAGCATATCTTAGATGACATTCATAATTTTCTTTCATATGTGTCCTTGGTCATGTGCAATTCTTGCATTTATTATTCATGACTTTTTGAATTTGAGCTTCTTAGAAAGATTCTTATTATGCCACATTGATTTTTGAATGTACCTCTTCATTTTCCTTCTTCATAGTATAGGTTAGAATATGAGCCAGAATTTCCTTTGAAATTACCTTCTTGCCTTGTAGAATCATCATAAAATCTGTTGCTTTTTTCAAAATTTTTGAAATATGCCTCATAACTTTATAAAGTTAAAGTATAGATTGGACCATAATATTATAATTTTATATTAATTCAATTATTTAGCAGTTCAACAAAAAATTATTGTGTATTTATTCAGTACCAGACATTCTTCTAGGCAAACAAGATACTGTAGTGAACAAAGCAAGCATACAGTGTTGGAGAAAGATTCTAGATGTTATGCAATTTTGTAGATGTTTTCTATGTTTTTTTATTGCTTTTAATTAACCACTGCTTGATTAAACATCTTTATTTAACGCTTGCATATGCAAGGCACTGCAGGGAAATAAATTGAATGAATAAGTTTAATGAACTTTTAGTTTTATATGGGGTACAGTTATTAGTTGAGTAAAAATCGTGTACCAGGAATATCACTAAGGTCTGAGAACCCCTTTGTCAGGGGACCAAGTTGTAGTCTTGATCTTCAACTAGTGGTGGGAAAGGAAGGAAGATGTTATTTAAACAATCAGGTAGACATTTATATTTTGATTTTAGAATCTAAATTTAGATTTAGAATCTGTGATAGGGTGCTATGAAAATATATAATAGGAAGATCCAATATGGTGTGTAACATGGTATTCAGGGAAGACCTTGAAGAGGAAGTACCATTTGAGACAATTAAATCTAAGAAGGAATTAACTAGATAAAGAGCAGGGAGAGAACATTAAGACCCTTGTCCAGAGGGAGCACATGTTTGAGAAATTGAAAAAGGCCAGCATGGCTGGACTTAGGGAACAAAACATACAAATGGTGTTAATTTTGCTCTGCATTGCACTGCAGCCTGGTTTCTGCCTTCAGTTCTCTACAGAAATTATTCCTGCCAAAGTCAGCAATGACTTACCAGCTGTGTAAGCCTGTAGATGTGTTTCATTCCTCTTACCTACTTGGACTCTTTTTAGCGCTTACCACTCCCTCCATTATGAAACTTCTACCTTGATTTTAGGATGCCACACTGATCATCCTATTTGCCTCAAGAGTACCTTCTTGGTGTACTCTTCTGCATGACACCTGATCCTCCCTAGTCTTTGGCTGCTGTCAGTCTTCTCTGTGCTCTCCCTGTCCTCATTTAGTCATGGGCAATGCTATCATATGTACTGTCTGTCCAATGGTATAGTGCTGTGCTCTGCTTCAGTCATTGCAGTGGCTAAATTTGGTCTTCAACAAGATTTTAGAAGTAATTATATATCCAAATTTTAATTAGGTGAAAATGTTTTATGATTCTAACCTAAGTAGTCCTTGCTAATCAAAGCTTTATCATTATAATTTATATACTTCCAATGTATCCAGATGCTGTACTAGATGCTATGGAACAAGACACTAGAGTTTTTGATGTCATTGTCCTGTACTCATTTCTCAGGCCACTTTTTCCAGGAAAACTTTCCCGAACCAGATACCTTCATTACAAGGTCTCATAGTACCATGTGCTTTCTCCTTAAATATTTAATACTATATCATAGGTATTATTTTACTTTTTAATTTTCTCTGTGGGCCTCCTCCTTTATAAATCCATACTGCTAATTCAGTGCCTGGTACAGAGCAGGTACCTAATATACACACACAAATATACAAGCACACTTATATTGATCTGTTCTCATTATTCACAGATTCCATAGTTACAAATTTGCCTAATCACTAGAATTTATTATAATACCACAATCAGTAATTGATGTACTTTTGCAGTCATTCACAGACATGTACAGAGTAGCAAAAAATTTGAGTCACTTGATATGCATACTCTCAGCTAAAGTTGACCTAGGAGGCACTATGCCTTCTTTCAGGTCTCACACTATAAACAAGTGTTCTTTTTATAGTTATTGAAGGGTAGGGACTTCAATATATGAATTAGGGGTAACACAAGTCAGTCCATAGCAGATGGCGATGTTGTAAGGGACCAAAGGAACAATTTGGAATGCTCCGTTATTCGGTACTTGAAGTGGTATAGTGCTATTTGAAAGTGAAATTGGCTTAATTAGAAATGTATATTGCATAAACTAAGAAATCTACAAAAACTTTTTTTAAAAAAATATAATTGATAAGCTAAGAGAGAGGGTAGAATAGAATCATATAAAATTCTCGAATAAAATGAGAGTAGCCAGAAAAAGAGAGGAAATAAAACAAAGAATAACAAACATCAGGGATAGGACACTTACAAATATGATAGATATTAATCCCATTATATCAACAATTACTTTAAATATGAATGATCTATTGTACTAATAAAAAGACAGATTATCATAGTGTGTACAAAAAAGTATAACTCAACTGTACGTTGTCTACTTGAATCCCATTTTAAACATAAAGATTCAGATTAAAAGTAAAAGGAAGCAGAAAAATGTATCGTGCCAACAAATATGCTACATCTATAGCAGAAGTGAAAGAAGTAAAATGAGACTTAAATGCTGCTTGCTGTTTTTACAATCTGAAAATGCAAAGACAAGCATTCACTAACACTCAAGGTTAGAAGAATAGAATAATTGCTGGTTTTAGCATTAATTAACAGTTTGGGGGATGGTAGTTTCTTAACTGCACTTAAAAACCAGACATCAAAATACATTAGGTTAATTCTTCTGAGAGTTACTCATAATTCATGTTCAGTGATATTTTGGATCACATTTATCTTAACAGGAAGAGTAAAAGAAGGCTAATATGACAAGCAGAGAAAAAAACTCTAAAGTTGATTGCTTAATTTACTCCTTTTACTCTTTTACAGTTGGCTGCATTAGTTGTGAGGCCCTACCCTTTAGAATTAAAAACTTTCTTTGGATAGTAAATGTAAAGTCACTCTATATCATAAGTAATCATAAAGACGTTTATTCTGATTCTCAGAGAAGCACGGCTGGTGAACATTCTAGCAACTGACATAGTGTTCTTTCTTATGACACTCCTCTGATTATTATTTCAGAGTGCCACCCACAGATTACTCTTCTCTTTGTCTTGTCAAAATGATGTTGAGAATATGAAAGGTTGATAAGTGCTTTTGTGGAAATACCAAGGCAAAATATGCTATTTTTAAAATTTCCCATGTGAAAAAACCAGAAGAGAACATCCTGTCATATCTCTCCATTTGTAATCTAGCAGTGCCTATCTTGCTAAAATATATTTTATTGAAATGATTTTTTTAGAGGAAGTAATACACATAATTTCCATGAAATGACATTTTAAGAATTTAGAATATTTGTTACATGCCAGACTAAATTTTGGAAAACTGTCTGGCTAATCAGGCTGTAAGTACATTGGGTCATGTAAATGCAGCTTAAGTTTAGAGGAAGGTTGAATCCTTGTAGCTGTTTATAAATTTTGGATTTGCCTCATATGTTCTATAAGAACATAAAAGAAAATTTTAGATACACAGCATATTTTGTGATTTTCTGTATGTGTGTTGTTAATACAAAAGGATTCAGAAGATATCCCCGAATCCTGGTGCTCCATAAATAAATAACTATGAATTGCACCAAGAAATTTAGACTTACTATAGGTTTTCTCATCTCTAGAAAGGAGGTAATGTATTTAATAGTTTCTTTGCCCACCTGGAAGAAATATTTGATGACAAAATAAGTGTATGTATGCATATACACACATATATGTGTGTGTTTTGAAAATAGTGAAATATCGTGTTATTGAAGTTATTGTAGTATACCTTAATTCTGGCCTCCTTTAGTTTGTTGTTGACCAAGCAGTTTTTTGGTAAATAGAGCCTGCCCTCCAAAAAGTCCAGTCTTCAGAGACATTTTTCTTTTCTTTCCTCTTCTAGGGAAAATATAAGCAAATACATGAGTTGGAATCTTGCTTTGTGCTCTTTATCCCAAATGTGTACCTTCAGGCTTCCACAGGCAGCTTTGTTTCACTTCATTTCTGGAGTAAGTGCAATATATCTACACTGTAAAATTTTCTAGGGTCTCAAGAGCCAAACCTATTATATGAAAGTAATGTATTATTCAATCAGTGATTTTATGAGAGAGCAGCATCTATACATTTACAAACACTGACAAAGGTTAAAAGCAAGTGAGAAGGGAGCTCTAAGTCTACAGGCAATCAAAGTTGCACCTATATGGAATTCACAATCTCAGTTGAGGTTGTACTGGAGTTAAAGGTTGCCAACTCTATTATGAGAATTCAGTATTATTGTCCCGTCTTCTACCTGAGGCATGGACATTTCAGTTGTAAGAAAAGCACTTACTTATGGCACATAACTGTTTAATCTTGCTGTTTGTTTAATTATTGCTTTATGAAACTGTACCACTGTTTTTACTTACTAAGATTCTAAGAGGTATCAATAGTAGAGTGCCCTTTATCATTCCAGATAAGCAAAACCAAGGTTTGAGTATATTTTATATTTAATTTGGTTTTAAAAATAAACCACGAATACAAGATATGCCTTGAACTTCTTGTAATACCAGGCAGTAAAGAAGTTCTAAAAAAAGAAAAGAAAAAGAAAAAAAGAAAAGAAATGCACAAAAATCTTCAAACACCAAAAAAAAAGCAAAAAAAAACAAAAACAAAAACAAAAAAAAGCTACAAAGGATGGGTCATGACAAAGAGACACAGGAGACAACCTGAAATAGCCCTCGATGGCCAAAGCTTGAACTATTTAAGTGACAGATAATGTACTATTGGATTATAAACCAAAGTATAAAATATATCCATATTTTATATATATATATATAAAATATATATATATCCATACTGATATATATATATCCATACTGATATAAATGATTAAAGTATATATATATCCATACTGATATAAATGATTAAAAATAAACAAATCGAGAAGTTACAGAATAATTTCAAATAACATATGGACTTATTTTGCTTTATAGAAGGTAAAATTTAATCCCCTTGTTCTATCCCCTACTCATCAAGAGCTAGAATCAGTGACTTGATTCCCTAGAACAAAGTAGGGGGGAAAAAAAGTGATAATGCTAGAGTGGGAAAACCTAGTAAAAACTACTTTAAAGAAATGATGAAAGTTAACATCTTCAGTGATGTCATGTGGATATCATGTATCCTTGATACGATGTGATAAATTAAGCACTTCATTTCTTCAGCCCACATGCCTATAAATCCAGCATGTCATGAGAAAGACATCAGACTAACCCAGACTGGCAAGTTGTTTTATGGAGTAGCTGGCCAGTACACCTCAAGATTAGGTCATGAAAAACAAGGCAAATCTGTGACATTGTCACAGATAATAGGAATTGGGAGACATGACAACTAAATGCATTGTGGTGCCTTGGCTTGGGTCCTGGAATAAATGATGTCATTGATGGAAAAACGATTTGGAGTTTAGTTAATAATAAAATGTAGAGGGCGGAATGGTGATCATTTCATAAGACATGTTCCTGTCCTAACCACTGAAACTTGTGAATGTGACTTTATTTGGGAAAAAAATGTATCTTTATAGATATAATTAAGGATCTCAAGATATGAAGATCATTCTGTATTATCTAGAACACTCTAAATCCAATGACAAGTATCTTTATAAGATAAACACATGAAGACACACAGAGAAGAGGAAGCAATGTGAGCATGGAGGCCAAGTTTGGAAATTGGAGCTAGAAACCAATAAATTCCATCAACCACTGGAAGCTGGAAAAGGCAAAGAGTAGGATCTTCTCCATAGTCTTTTGAGGGAGTGTGGCTTTTGGTTACTTTGATTTTGAACTTCTGGCCTTCAAAACTGTGAGAAAATAAGTGTCTGTTGCTTTATGCTATCCAAATTGTGGAGATTTGTTATAGAAGCTTTAGGAAACTAATAAAGGCAACAATTCCTTGTTTTGAATAATGTGCCACAGTAATATAAATCTAAAAGTAGCAAACAGACATGGCAGTCAGAAACTCATGGACATGGAGAGTAGATTAGTAGTTGCTAGAGGGTACGGCAGGAGGGGGAAATGAGATGGGATAAAGTGAGTCAAATATGTGGTGACAGAAAGAAATTTAACTGTAGGTAGTGACCACACTGTGCAATATATGTAAGACTTACTGCTGAATTGTACGCTTGAAACTTACTGGATATCATTGACCAATGCACCATAATAACGAAAAACACACTAGGCCTATTGCATATAAAGAAAATAGCTTGCTAGAATTAAGACTCTTAAAAGATTGGAATATTTATTTTATTGCATTAAATTAAAAAAACACTAATAAAATGACTAAAAGCAAAACTATAAAAATAAATAAAATATTAATAATAGAAAAAACCATATGAGGGGTATACAGGATCTCTCTGTGCTGTCTTTATAAATTCTTGTAAACCTACATTCTAAAATAAAAAGTTTATTAAAAAGAACACAGTTCAACTCAAAGAAAGATATAGTTTTCTACTTTGTTATGAGTCAGACTTACTATTTCTTTGAATAATGTGACTACTATGCCATTACATATCTTACAAATAAAAACAAGCATTTCTAGAAAAGAAATATTTCAAATGGGAAACACCAGTATGGAAAATACCAGGTTTGAAACAAGTTCAAATATCTGGATCTCATTGTGCTTTAGAGATAGGGTGCTTTTCCTTTGGTTCGTAGTTAAAATGGGTGGTCTTCACCAGTGCTGTCAGTGATGCTTACACAAAGTGTGACTTGACCGTCTGTTAAATATAAATTTACACTATTTAGTTTTTCTAATTCTATGTTTAACTTCTTTATAACCAGTCAGTATTTAATTGCTGTTCTAAATCTATTAGTTTTTCTTGTCTTCCTTATTTTAACTAAAAGTATGACTCAAATTTTGCGAGGGGAACAACACACTTTATACAAGTTTCTTTATTTTAATATAAAAAAATGGAAATGCTCATCCTGATAATCTAATAATGCTCAGCCCAAAGAAAAACCATTTAGGTGTTACCAACCAGCCTGAGGAGTGTCCTGTAAAATTAAAATTTATCTTTAAGTGTATGAATGGCTCAAGGCAAAATTTGAAGATTATCATAGTATTTAGTAAGAAGGTAATGGCTTAAGGTATGGCCAGTGGTCAGTTCATAAAGAATCAATCATTCACTTTCTCTGTGAGCGAACCATAGAACTGCAGAAACAAAGGGGTCAGTTAAATACGTAGGAACAAGTGCGTAATACTCAGGGAAAAAAGAAAATCCATTTTTTGACAGCATATTTGTAACTATAAAGTATCACAGATAGCCTTGCAGCTGTTTTTGAGATACCATTGTTACTTCATTGATTACTTTGTGAAACCTCTGAGGGCTCATGATGCTCTCAGCTCTGTTTACTGCTTCGATCAAGATGAATGATGAAAGGCTGTATAGAAAATGCAACATAACATTTTTTTCCTAGTGGAAGAACTTTAGTTATGCAAAGTAATCAATTTTTTATCTACTAAAAATACCCAGAAATTGCTATTAGGAATTTTTTTATATGGGAAATGAAGATATTCTAGACAATAAATTTTTAAAATAATAGCTACATTTCTTTTTAATTTAGGTAATTAGAAAGCAAAGCCAACTATCCACATGAGTCATGCTCATACAATTTTTTTTTAAGTTTTCTTAGTTCAGAAAACTCAGAGTTCTTTTAAGAATGAGTCTCCTTAATTTATGATTTGTAAGAATACTAATTTATAATTTATGGAATGTCTGGTTTTCATAGAGGTATATTTGGCCAAAATACCTTATTTCCAAATATAAAGCCACTAATTTAGCTTTAAGGCAAAAATAGACTCTCAGGCTGATACAAACGACTAAAAGAATTCCACTATAAAGTGATTTAGGCTGATAGGAAAAAAATAAGCCACATATGTTATTTTAATAATAAACCTTTGAAGTGCATATGCTAAACCCATGGTCAAAAAAAAAAAAAATCCCCATAGGGCCATTATTGTCAATCAGTGATGCTTATTGAGTGCCCACACTTCTCTGAGAACCTCTGTTGAGACCTGTGTTGGAATGACCTGAAGAGAGGGTATACCAACAGTTTCGTCTTCAGAGTATCTAAATTCTTTTCATTTTATTTCCCTTTCTTTCCTTCTTTCTTCCTTTCTTTCCTTCTTTTCTCCTTCTCTCCTTCTTTTCTTCCTTCCTTCCTTCCTTCCTTCCTTCCTTCCTTCCTTCCTTCCTTCCTTCTCTCTCTTCTTTCTCTTTCTTGCCCATTTATATAATTATAATTATATAAATTATATAATTATTTATATAATTTCTATTTTAATGTTCTCTTAATCTTTTCAGAAATTGAGACCAGGCTTTCTCAACTTCAGTACTACTGGCATTCTTGGCCTCATATTTCTTTGTTGTGGGGAACTGTCTTATGCATTGTAGCATGACGCAGTATGATGGCTAATTTTGTGTGTCCACTCAGCTAGGCCATGGTGCCCAGATATTTGGTCAAATATTATTCTGATGTTTCTATGGATGTGTTTTTTGGATGAGTTTAACATTTAAATTAGAGGACTTTAAGTGAAGCAGATTGCTCTTCAAAATATGAGTTGGCCTCAACCAATTAGTTGAAGATCTGAATATAATAAAGGATGATTTTCCTTGAGCAAGAATGAATTCTTCCAGCAGATTGTCTTGAACTTGAACTGCAACTCTCTAGACTGCCAGTCTACCCCACCAGATTTTGTACTTACCAAGCCTCCACAATTATGTGAAACAATTTCTTAAAATAAATTTTTCTCTATATATGTATACATATCCTATTGTTTCTGTTTCTCTGGAGAACACTGACAAATACGGAAGTTGATCCCACGAGGTAGAGTGCTGCTGTAACAAATGTCTAAACATTTGGAAGTGAGTGATAGGTAGAGATTGGAAGAGTTTTTAGGTATATCTCAGGAAATGTAGATTGTATTTAAAAAATTATTGGTAAAATATAGATATTAAGAGTGTTTCTGGTGAGACCTCCCATGGAAATGAGGAGCATGTTGTTGGACATTGGAGGAAAGGTGATCCTTGCTATAAAGTGGCAAAGAACTTGGCTGAATTATGTTCTAAAGTCTTGTGGAAAGTAGAATTTTTGCATAGTGAACTTTGATATTTAGTTGAGGAGATTTCTAAGTAAAGCATTAAACATGTGATCTGATAATTCTATCCTTGCGATTTAATAAAATTTTTCCACTATCAAGAGTTTGGACTTGATTGGGACTTGTGACCCCTTTCTTTTTTCTTAGAATGAGACTATCTATCCTATGCTTGTTCCACTGATACATTTTGAAAGCAAATTATTTGTCTGTTTTAAAGGATCATAGCTAGAGAGAAATTTCTGCCTCAGGATGAATCATATTCTACATCTTAACCCATACTTGATTTAGATGATATTCAAATGAGATTTGGGACTTAGAGTTGAGGCTGGAATGGGTTAAGACTTTGAGGCTATTGAGATGGAGTGAATATATGTTGATTGTGAGAAGGACATGGATTCTATGGAGTCCTCAGAATGTGACTGTATTTGCAGGTTGAGCCTTTAAAAAGGTAATTAAGTTAAAAATGACATCATTTGGATGGGCCTTAATCTAATCTGACTGACATACTTTTAAGAAGAGGAGAGTGGGACACACAGAAAGACACTGAGGGTGTGTACACACAGAGAGTAGACCATATGAGGACACAGCGAAAAAATAGCCATCTATAAGCCAAGAAGAGAGGCTGCAGGAAAAACTAAACTCTGGTGACACTTTGATCTTGAACTTCCAGACTCCAAGATTGTGAGCAAATATTCCTCCTTTTTAGCCACCCAGTGGTGGTATTTTATTTTGGCAGTTCTAGCAAGATTCTAGCTAGATTCTACTAGCATCTGTCTTCCCAAATCCCACCTCCATCTCCTAGTCATGACAAACAAAAAATGTCTTCAAATATTGCAAAATATTTTTTGGTGAGACAATATTTTCCTGGGTTAAGAACCACTTCTCTAAACATTAATAACCCCAACAAAAATGATGATATAGATTACTGCTCTTTGAAATTGTGATTTGGCACTGGTGACACCACCCTCTTCAACCTCTTCTAACTCTCCTGACTGCTTCTTGAAATAGTTAAGTGTAGGTAATCCGCAAGGGTCTTTCTTCTGCCTCTTTTCCCCTCCTCCTCCTCCTCCTCCTCCTCCTCCTCCTCCTCCTCCTCCTCCTCCTCCTCCTCCTCTTCCTCTTCCTCCTCCTCCTTCTTCTCCTCCTCCTCCCCCCTTTTCTTAATATTCTCAAGTAAATTGCTAAATTTCACAAATAATCTCTTTTGTCCTGGCCTCTTTCCTGATCCCCGAAAGTGAATTCCCACCTGCAAATTTGCCCAACAGCTTTCCTTGAAATCTCCACCTGAATATTCTACCACTATTGAAAACTCCATATATCCAAAACTAAATACATGACTTACTCCAAACTGTCCCTTCTGTGTTCCCTGTTCTGTCATACAGTTCACTTTAGCTAATTAAAACAAAAACAAAAACAAAAACAAAAACAAAACAGCAGCTATTTCTAAGTACCTCAGAATTTTGTGGTTTAGTACAGAAGAAAGTCACTCAGATTTAATGTAATGATAAACACAATAATAAAAATATGCAGAGATTTCTGTTGCTGTTCAGTGGAAGAACCTCTTATCTAGCCTGCAATGTCAGGAAAAGTTTCCTAGAAGAGATAAGGTGTGAGCAGTATCTGAAGGGAGAAGCCCAGTTAGGTAAGGATGAGCTGATATAAAGGTATTTCAGGCCAATAGAATAGTACATCTAGTAACAATAAGTGGAGAGGAATAATAGACAACATATTATTTGTTTTGTGCTAATTTAAATCAGGCAAAGATGAATATGTTTGCCTTTCACTGATTTGGAACAATATTCATTAATAATACTTGGACATAAGAAAATTTTATCAACATCAAACTCTACTAGTTATTTCAACCAAACTCAGCTCCAAGAAGATTCAGTCTTTATGTTAGGGGAGTAAGGGCACTCCCTCCAGCTTACTAGCATTTTAGAAGGCCCATTTCCTTGCAACTTTTAAGGGAGCTTTGATTAAGTTTTTTTCTTTTTTCTTTTTTCTTTTTTTTAAAATAACTTGGGTATCACCTTAGAAACTAGGAGGCCCAGACTCCATTATTTCACATTTCTTCCTAGTGTAAGAGGAAAGGGAACTAATGATCAATTTTGTTACTGTGTGGTATCAGATGGGGCTAGAGGTAGATACTGGATGAATTTGTGCTCACTATTTAAGTACTGGTGATAACCTGATGTTTTTTCATAGCTGTACCTGAAGTGCAGAACCATATATTAGAAAAAATTATCTAGAGTGAGCATTTTCGTAAACACCATCCTTATTTTTTTCTATTAATTTGCATGTAATTTGTTTTAAGAATAGACATTGGCTCATAAGGGAAACTACACAAAAAAGAGTGGGTCAATTCTCAAGTCATGAATCATGACAAATGAAATTATACACAGAAAGGAAATCAATCCCATCAAATGAAAAAGGCCAATAGAGGAGTTGAAGTAAATGAATCATTATCTACAAGAATTTGATTTCTCCACATTCGTGAGCTAAAATCTGAAAAAGTACTTGACGTCCTATTGGTAATGAAATATTATCAATATATTTCTAACTAACCTCAGAGACAATGACCTGTTATTACTCAGGGTATGTGCTTTGCTCTACTGGGAGAGACAATTTGAAATGTTCCAAGGGAGAACCTCTTTTCATAATTTTTCTTTGCTCTCATTTATGGTGATGGAGTTCTGAAATTTGGTAGATTCAGATGGGTTTGTAATTTTATGTGTCAAACATCAAACTGCAAAATCATAGCACAACTCTAATTTGAACTTAGAGAGTACATTTGAGTCTGAGCGTTGCTTCTGATGATGGGTACTGCTTGGAGACGTAATCACCTTCCTGGTGCCCCTTTCCTTGTCTAAACTCTGAAGCTATAAGTCAGCTTCTCTTTCAAGTTCATTCTAACTAAAATTCTATGAGGCAAGAAATGATACTGTTAATTGCTCTGTTGACTATATGAGAGAATATTCACATTTCCTTAAAAAATTGTAATATCTTAATTTTAAACTGTTCCATATTAGAAGTTGGGGGGAAATTAAATAAAGAGGAGGATCCAGAAACCTTACCAGAGCTGACTCCCAGGGCATATTTACCCCAGCTTTTGAAAATCTAAACCAAAGATTTGTGTTTTGCAATATAAATTACCTATCTGTATTAATCAGTCTTCTCCAGAGAAATAGAACCGATATATAAATATATATGTGTGCATATATATAATAATAATTAATATTAATAATAAAAATGTATTATTATTAATAATAATAACATCAAAAGATTTATAGAAGGAATTGGTTTACATGATTGTGGAGGCTAAGAAGTCCCACAATCTGCAGGGCGAATCAGCAAGCTAAAGACCCAGGAGAGACAAGGGTATAGCTGCAGTCTGAAGATCAGCAGGCTGGAGACCCATGAAGACAGATGTTTCAGTAAGAGCCCATAGTCAGGAAAAAGTGGATGTCCCAGTTTGAATACCATTAGATGGAAGAATTCTCTCTTACCCAGGCAAGGGTCAACCTTTTGTTCTATTCAGGTCTTCAACTGATTGGATGAGGTCCACCCACATTATGGAGGGCAATTTACTCATTTTACCAATGCAAGAACACCCTTGAAGAAACACCCAGAATAATGGTTGACTGAATATCTGGGCACCCTATGGCTCACTAAGTTAGCACAAAAAAATCAATCATCACAGTATTTAAAAAATCATAGCTGTTGTGTTCTGTGTTCTCATTTTATTTTATATGTGTGTGGTTTAAATTTGACGAAGAGGTTAATGTGCTATTTCTTAGGTTCTTCTGGAATCCAGAATTGGCACCTTGCCATCTGAAATGCCTAATGCCATTATGCATATGCGTTCTCAGTTAAGTTAGTTAATGAGGTCCCATTATCTTAGAAGGATTTATGTTCCTTGGAGAAATGAAGTATGCTCTTTGAGAAATTATTTGCCTTCCCTAGAATTTCACCCATTATTTTAATTGGGATATAGAAATTGGATAGTAGGGTCATGTCTAAACAACAGAAAATATTTCAGCTAGAAATAAAATGGTGCATTCTCTCAGGGATGGGACACCATTCCCTGCAGATCTCTAAGTGACTATTTTGATTCAGAATAAAAGTGAGGTAAGGATCAGTCTTGTACCAAAATGAAGGACTTCAGAGAGAAAGGAGATAGGAAAGAAGTAGGGGGCGGGGAAAGAGAGAGAGAGAAAGGAACTAAAAAATTAGAGTTTACTAGTCTATATAAAATATTCGTGACATTTCTCTAAGAACAAGATTTTATTGCTCTGCTCTGGGGAACAGGAGCTGTTTCACAGTTGGTGCTCTGATCACCTGAAGCCTGACTGCTTAGGGTTAAAGGTGATTTTTCTGAATGATCATTTTTCCTCTTTACCCTGACTCCTTCTAGATAGTAGTAAACTGGCTGTGTTTTGAAGTGATCTCTCAATCACTGAAAGTGGGAAAGCAATCTCTTAGGGAGAAGAGAGCAGCAATTGATGTACCTGGTGTGATTTAGACTGTGCTCTTTGGGTGGCCTTTTGAATAAGAGATTCTATATTTGTATGTATACTGAAATGGATTCACACTGTTGGGCATGCTGAAAGCAGCCAACTGCAAAAAGAAAATGACTGTGGAGGGTACATTCAGTTTTGCATTAAATATGTCTCAAATTCTATAGTAGATTCTTGTGGTTTAAAAAGGTATTCTAACAATTACATATAATTATTATGGTTTTATCTCTTCTCAGCTGTAAGAGGTATCAGATATTCATGAGAACATAAGCTTGAAAAGAATGGATACTAAAAAGCTGTGGGAAGAATGAAGGCACCTGCTGGAATGTCCCAAGTGCCTTACCGTTGCTGAGTATTACAGACATGCCTTGCACCTTGTGCTGCCAAGCTGTGTCTTACAGAGGGAGGACTTCCACTATGTAATACACATGAGCATTATATAAGGAAAGAATATATAACACTATTTCAGTTAGAAGTCTCCTGAAGGCTATTTTGTTTTACCATTTTGTTATTTTTATTGTTATTGTCTCTTAATATAAAGTAAAAAACATCTTCATGATTTTACATATTTCTAACCACAATGTCTTTAAGAGACCTTTTGAGTTTCATAGCTTTTCCTAAAAATCATGTCACAATTTGTTTTGTCTGGTACAGACCACATCCTTTCAGTATTGTTTTTACTCTTGCTTTCCCTAGAGTTTTGCATCAAATGGTTTCCTTCCTCTTTTTCAAAATCGTTGTATGGCTTCATATGATGACTAACACTATATTTTTGCTTCATCATACAATTGATTAAAACAAACCCATAGTCTTTCTCGAAGTTTTCCTTTCAGAAACCCTTTGTTCATGTGTGGACAGCATGGATGGCCTTGTACACCTAAATCAGTTCCCCTGTGTCTGATATCTCCTGTACCCTTCTGTCTTGGAGGCTTTTTCTATATTCCTGGAATAAACCATTAAGTAATTTTTTTTTTGCCAGAAATGTTTGGAAGATAAAAATTGTGAGTGTTAAATACACAAAAATGTCTTTTTCTACTTGTTAATCTCTAGTAATATTTTGGCTACGTATAGTTAGCTAGATCAAAAATTTATTTCATTGCTCATTCTCTTTGCCAACTTAATTTTTATTCTGTAAATGCTTATTTTTTTTTCTATCTGGAAACTTTTGTCTTATTCATAAATAAAAGACCACTTTGGCTGCAGTGTAGAGAATGGGCTGCAGAGAGCCAAAATTGAATCTGAAAAAGCAACTAGGAAGCCATGTAATAGGTTAGGTACAAGTGTTTGTTGGTTTGAGCTTAGGGACTAGTAGGAATGGAGAAAAGTAGATAGATTCTGCAAGGACTTAGTGTCTGCTGATGAACTGGGTATGAGAAGCTAGGGAGAAGTGTTGTCAAATGATGTCAAATACTAAGGTTTTTGGACTAAAGCACTGTGTGAATGGTGGTGCCAGCGTCTGAAATTAGAAGGTGGGATGGAGAAGGAAAGGTGCATGTAGAAATAAATGGTTTAGTTCTAAATGTGTTCAAGTTCATTTGAGACACCGAAGAGGTGATATACCAAACTGGACTTTTGGGTCCGGAGTAAAAAAGTGAGGTCTAAATTTACAGATATAAATTTGTGAGTTATTTGCTTTTAGGTAAGAATTGAAACTGTGAATGTTTAAGAGATTCTAGAGAATACAGAGATTAGAAAAAGAAAAAAAGACCCAAGGGCCTAAGGAATTACATTACTTAGATTCTGGTAGAAGGGGAATGGGTCAGAATAGGAGACAGATAAAGAGTGGCCAAATAAGTTGGAGGAAAAGCAGGCACATTTCTATACACAGAAGCAAAGAACTTGCTTCAGAATGAAAGAATGGCCAACAGCATATAAGCTTTCTAAAATGACAAGTAGGATGAGAACTAATATATCTATATTTTGTGGTGACATTAATGAAAGCTTATTTGTTAAAGTGATAGTCTCTGAAGTCAATTGTCATGAGATTGATGAGTAAATGGGAAGAAAATGGGCTAATATTGAAAATTCTCTAGACTAATTTAGCTGTGTAGAGAGTAAGTCTGGTGGTTGGAAGGGAACAAATGGTAGAATTATTTACTCATTCATTCATTCATTCATTCATCCATTCATTCATTATGAAAGTGAACTGAGTATGATTATGGGCAATGGCTAAATATGTAGTTAGAACAATAGGTTGATATAAAAGAGAGAGAAGAAATAGTCTATAGCAGCAAACTTTTTCTATGAATATTTTAGGCTTTTCAGGCTATACCATATCTGCCATAACAATCAACAAAGCAAGCACAGATAGTACATAAATGAATGAACATGGCTGTTTTCCAATAAAACTTCATTTATAAACACAAAATCGAATTTTATTACTTTCGCATGAAAGTTATAAAATACTAATTTTTAAATTTCTAATCATGTAGAAATGTGAAACAATTCTTAGCTCTGGGCCATATGAAAACAGTCAAGGACCTATCCCCTTGTGTATAAAATGTAAGATTCCTGAGGAGGTGGGTAAGACTGGGATTTCCACAGAAGGGGTAGAGAAGATTAGTCTTAAAATTAGGAGAAAGATTTAAATTCTAGCTTCACTGTTTAGTAGCTCTGTGGTGTTAGGAAAGTCACTAATCTGTTCTGGGCCCAGTTTTCTCATGTATCCACATGAGAAAGTAGCTACTTCACAGCATGATAGTGAGAAATAATTCGGGTAATGTATGTAATATGCTTTGTGCAAAATCTAGCACATCACTTAGTATTGTATAGGAAGCTGGTCTTTCCTTTAATACAGATTACAACTAATCAATCTTGATGCTCTTCCCTGTTGAACTGTGAAATTGCTGGAAGCCGCAAACATTGACTGAAGAGAGGAGACCTGGATGTTTTTACTTTTGTATGTTTTCACTGTTTAAATACTTAGTATTCCTTTTTCATTTCTGATCATTGTAAGCTTTGCTTAAAAATTACACAATTTTGTGATTCTCTTCCACATTATTGGGGTTGGAGAGCCACGTTATCAATCCAGATTAACTGGTTCTCAGTTTTAGGCTGTGAATTTTTGAGAGTAGAAACCTTATCTGATGATTTTTTTTTTTATCTTCAATTACTGGTACAGCATATATTTTAGAGATGACATTCATTCTTTTGTTCAGAAAATTGCTAGGAATTATTCTAAGAAAAGGTGAGAGAATAGTGAACAAATAAATAATAAATACATATCAGTCTAGTGATGTAGAAAGAGAAAATAAGCAAATGAGCAAATAAATATATATACTGTTGTACAATTGCAATAAGAAAAAATAAAACAGTGTTCAACAAATAGAAAGTGATTTTGGTGCAGGGCCAGAACTGGCCTTAAAAGATGTACCGGCAGGGAAGTGCATTGCAGTTGATTAAAGGTAGCTGCAAATTCTGCAGTGTTCCTTCCATTGAAAGAGGGAGTCAGTCTATTTTTCCTCCTCTGAATCTGGGTTTGCCCTATGAGTTGCTATGACACTGGTCTATGAGAGAAATAATGCTGTGTAAGTTCCATGGTTAAGACTAAGAAAATCAGGAGCTTCTGCTCTTGTACTCTTGGAAAATCTCCTCTTGTCAATGATCTGTTATATTGTAAGAAGCCCAAGCCACATGGAGAGAGAATCTATGGAGAAGAACTAGCTCCAGAAGACTCCCCAGACACCAGCCAGCACCAGCTACTAGTTGGTGAATGCGTCATCTTAGATGTTCCCACTTAGCTGAGCCTTTTGGTGACTGCATACCTACCTGATTACATGTATTAAAGCAGAACTGCCTGGGTGAGCCCAGTTCATCCACAGAATCATAAAAGATGATACATGTCTTTATTGTTTTAAGGCAAGTTTTGGCATCATTTGTTACTCTGAAAAATGTACTGTCTCTAAATCAAGCATTTCAAAAAGATAAAGTAAGTGCAAAAGAGCCAAAGTGGGATTGTGTTTGACACATTTCTGGAATAGCAAGAACACCACTGAGATTAAAGTGGAGTTATTAAGGGGGAGAATATTAGTACAGGAAGTCAGAAGCCAGATTATGTCTGGTCTTATACTCCAGGGGTAAGCAAACTATGGCCCACAGTCTCGGTCTTGTCTGCCACGGTTTTTGTAAATAAAAATATTATATAGAGCCACACTGATTCATTTATGCATTATTTATGGCTATTTTCTTACAACAAAGCCAAATTTGAGTAATTCCATCAACAATCATGTGGTCTACAAAAACAGTTATTTACTTCTTCCTGGTCCTTTTCAGGAAAAAAAAAATTACCAGTTTCTGTTATAGATCATGGTGACTCATTGCAATGTTTGAGCAGACAACTGAAATAGATGTGGCTTATGTTTTAGTAACATCCTTCTGGCTGCTCTGTAAAGAATAAATGAAATGGGGGAAGACAGAAGCAGGAAGACTACTAAAAATGCTAAAGTCAAAAGATAACTAAGTAAAATTGATAGAGATTGTGAAGTTGGTTAAATACAAGATATAGTTAGGTTTTAGATGACTCCAAATATGTTTTGGCTTCATTTACTGTCAAAAATCAGTCAATAAAAATCTGTTGATTAAATTATTCTTGATGTAGTTACTGGGAAAATGAATGGTTTTGGTATACCATATAGCTCTGTTTTACAACTTTTCTAATGAGATAAATATTCCAGCAACAAATGTATAAACCAGTATTTCCATGGAAGATCTGGGCAAACCAACATTTCTTTTTTTATTGGAGAGAACATTTTCTTGTTATTGCTGTTGAGTATTTATTAGGTGGAATCCAGTAATCATATGTTGTTGAACCATTCATTGAAAATGGTCCAGCTGTGTATCAGGATAAACTACCATCGTCAGCACTCAGTCTCTGTGGGACGTTCCTCCAGGTCTGGGAGTCCTACTGTTATTTTACTAGATGGAAAGCCGTGAATAATTCAGTTTCTTGTCTTTCTGTAGAGAGATTACTCAATTCTCAATCCTAGATAGCCATTTTGGATATGGCTGCTTCATCACACTAATGAATCTTCACCTTTGCCCACAAAATGTTTACTATGTTCAGGGTGGCTCAGGAGAGGTAGGTCTTCTAAAAATAACTGCAAACAGAGGCTCACTAAAGGAGATGCTCCTTGGAAACACTGGCGATGACCCATATTAGCATCACAGAAGAACAAAACCAGCGGGGGGCTATGTGTGTACCTCTGTATTCCATACAGTCCAGGTATTGAAAAATTTAATATGGAAAGAGAAAGAAGCTTATTTAAGAAACCACCTCTTCCTGCTGAAAAACGTCCTTCTGAGGAATGTCTGCTTATAACTGTCACTTCGAAATCCAGTGACTTATTATTTTCAACACTGAGATGTGTGACTGGTCTCAGGAAATAGGAACCTTCTGAATGCCTAGAAACTTTACTGTGTGATTAGAGACAGTACTTTGCTTAGTTGAAGCAACTTGTTCCTGTTCACAATGAACCCTTCAAAATACCTGGCAGGCAGTTTCCTGGGACTCCTTCGAATAATCTGGTCATGAAATTTGTTCCAGCTGAATCCTACTAAAGCGACAATATATTGTTCAAAAGTGTCCACTCAGCACACTGCTTTCGAATAGAGCTTGCATTTCTCTCATCACAGATTTGTGTGAGGATTTTTGTTGTTGTCATTGTTGTTATTAAGGACTTTTTTGATCACTTTAGAGAGGAAAAGAGATGTAGACAAGAATTGGACAGTGTTCTGGGGACAATGGCATAACGAAAACTTCTTCAGGAGGACAAAGGAGGAAACACAGGCAGGCCTCCTGAAGAGCACAGGGCTCAGAAGTGCTGGGCAGAACCCAGAAGCCTATGGTTTTCATGCAGTGGATTTCAGTTGCCTTTGAAACTTTGTCACCAAGAATGTACAATAAGCACAATTCAGTATAGTCTTTTGAATTAGCTTAAAAGGTGAACTTACTGGTGTGCAACTGTAGCACAACTGAGGAAATAAATAGAGCTTAAAGAACTACTGGCCTACTTCTTATGGCTGTACTTTCACTCTAAACTAGTGAAGAACAGGAGGCTCCAAACTCGAGAGTGCTGAAGATAAGAGTCACCCCAAATTGTGGCCCTAAATGAGAATTAATATCAGATGCAATGATTAAGCACTGAACATTTTCAGGCTTGGGAATGGCTTTCCTTTGCAGCTGTGAGGCAGACTCTTGTATTTATGAGCACTTGGTGAGTACTGCGACAGGTTTATTATTTGTTGGCTTTCTCCAGCATTGCACAGTAAAAATTGTTTTCAGAGAGTATTCAAAAGTGGAGCTGGCTGTCATTGTAGCAAACCAAATTCATCCACTAACGTTTTTCACTCTTGATTGATAACTGGCTCCATGGTTTGGCATTTCAGGAAGAGGGGGAAAGAAAAACAAGTCTCAGAGGCCATTAATCCTTCCTTTCCCTCAGACTCCCCTGGGTAGCTGCTTGTGCCATTATCCACATTTCTTACTGCTGATTTCAACAACTCCATGTTGGCCCAAACATTGGTTTGTCACCAGGTGCCCCCTCCACTCACTGTGGTACTCTTATCCTGATAGCTACCTCCACACAGGCATTCAAGGGGCTGCTCTCTGAATGCCCAGGGTGGGGCCAGTCTCTTAGATCACAGCTTTTGAAAACGACTGTTCCTCACAGCTTTCCACATTCAAATAGAAACAGAGGGAAGTTTTGAGATCTCTTTGCTTCTAGAAGCAGCATAAGACACATGACAGTGTCAGGTTTGGAATAGGCGCTCACTTGCACATTGTGCATCAGTTTCCGGGGCCATTTGATATAATTATTCTTCATTTTCCACCTATTGTGCTGTGAGTTAGCACAGAGGAAAGTTATAACTGTTCATCTATTTCACAGCACTGAATAAACCTTATTTGCTGTCAGGGAGAGAGTATTTTATTTTTTATTGCTGTAAAAACTCAAGAGTATGCTGGGTGAACGGTCAGGAGTCATTAAACTCAATCAGCCCCCAAAGGAAGAGCAGTCAGTGATTATGGTATCTCTAATTAATCAGAACATGAAACTTTGGGGAATTTGGATTGTGGGTGTGTTTGGGGGTGGATGGGTGAAAATCTCAGGGCCCTTTCCTGCTTTTTCTCATTTCAAGGAGACAACTCTAGCTCCAGCTGGGTTGAAAATCGTGGGTCTCAGATCCTGCCAGGATTCAGGTGAAAGTGTTTCTATCACTTGCCAGGAACCTGGGGGTATTTTTCTGCTGCTGGAAGTGTTAACTTTTGCAGAACATTTAAATTAAACGCAAATATCCTCCTCATCTGTCCTCTATGGAATAAGCTCTTCTAGACAAAACTTTTTTTTTCCCTCATAAAAGTTTTTCTTTTTCCAATTGGAGTGTTAAGTATTCTAAGCCCCTCGAATTGGTTTCATTTCTTTTGAGTTGCTACTTTGTCCATAGCGTTATTATATTTTATCGTTTGAGAGAAGCACTTCAACAGAAACTTTTTAAATGATATAAAATAGAAAGTACATGAAAATGTTTATGTCTGTTCCAGTCAATGGGGATGAAGATTTCTTCCAACATCCTTGCTGACTGCTCAGGGAAGGCTTTGGGATTTGGAGATTCAAACAAGAGGAAATGCATGGGGCATTATCTCAGTGGTTGTCAGGGAGGATTCCAGGTTCAGACTGACACTGTTCTCTGCTCTGATATCACTCCTCAGAACTTTAAAAATGAAATATGTATCTTTATTTGCCTTCTTTTACTATAAACACATACATGTTTATATGTGTGCATATTTGTTTTCTTTCTGAAATCTATGTGAAAAGGACATAGTCATACCTCAGTATCTTTGGGATATTGGTTCCAGGACTACCCATGGATACCAAAATCTACAAATGCTCAAGTGTCTTAAATAAATGGTGTTGAACAGTGCATACAGTATTTGCAAAAATCTTGTGGTAGGCTATCTGATAAAAACATGAACTCTCAAGTACTCTTGATACGCTCTGATTTTTGAAAAATCAGCTGCATTAAGTATAATTTACATATAATCAAATTCACCATTTTAAGTGTTTAGGTGATGTGCTTGGAAAATACATAGTCATGTAACCAAAGCACGATTAAAATATAGAACTTTCTCATCACCCCAGAGAGTTCACTTGTACTCCTTCAAAGTTGATCTTCTTCCCCACTCCAGTGCCTGGCAACAACTGATTTGCTTTTTGCTCCTAAAGTTTTGCTTTTGTTAGAATGTCTTGTACATGGATCTATATAGTATAGAGTCTTCTTGGCTTCTATCACTTAACATCTTGCTTTCTAAACCTAGAAATCCATGTTGTTTCATATACTAGTAGTTCTTTTTTTTTTTTTTTTCCTGAGTGGTAATCAATATACTAGATCACAATTTACCAATAGATGGACATTTTGGTTGTGTGCAGTTTCTGGCTATTATGAATAAAGTTATCATTTGTGTACAGGACTTTGCATGGTTGTAATATGCTCTGCTTTTAAACTGGATGTTTGAGGCTGTATTTGACTTATTAGGTTGTTGCCAGATATTATCTAAATGTCACTTGGTGGATAGAGAGATTCTTGAATTTAGTTGTCAGGGCTAATTGTTTGGCTACTTTAGATCAGAACCTGAAACTCAGAGTATTCACTCACTATTACAGACTTAAGTGTCTCCTCCCCACCCCAAATTGAAGTCCTAACTCCTAGTACCTCAGAATGGGACTGTATTTAGAGATAAGCCCTTCAAAGAGGTAATTGAGGTAAAGTAAGGTCATATGGGTGGGCCTTACTTCAATATGGCTAGTGTCCTTATTAGAAGATTAGGACAAAAACAAATTAGACCAAAGGACAGCTGTAAGAGAGAAGGCAACCATCTGTAATTCAAAGAGAGAGGCTTTAGAAGAGATGAAAACTACTGACACCTTGATCTTGAACTTTTTCTCCTCCAGAATTGTGGGAAAATAAATTTCTGTTTAAGCCACTCAGTCTTTGGTACTTTGTTATGGTAGCCCTAACAAACTAATAGACTTACTCATTAATTCATTAAAAATCACTTCTAACAAACATAGCTTGTGCCGGACATTGCTCAAGGCACTGGGGGTATAGATATCATCATGCACCAACAGATCTTAAATTGGTGAATAAAAACAAACAGTAAAAGTATGCAAGTAAATACAATCAAACAAAGAAACAAACAAGTAAACAAAAATCCTGATACAGTACCAGGTGGCATTAAGAGCTATGATGGAAAGAAAACGGTAATGTGATAGCCAGTGATTGGAGCTTACTTTAGCCTGAGTGTTCAGGAAGGCCTCAGGAAGATGTTTACACTTAGAACTGAGTGATGATAAGGATCCTAACTTGAGATGACCAGGGAAAAGGACTCCTGGGAGTGAAAACCATGAGTGCAAAATGCCATGGGAAAGTTGATAAAATTAACATTTATTAAATACCTGGTTTATACCAAGCAGGGTGACAGACTCTTGATGTTCACTAGAACTCTGTAAATAACTATTTCCATTCTTACAGATGAGGAAATTGTTGAGGCTGGTTGTTGAAGTAACTTAACAAACATACCCTCAAAACCACAGACATATACATAGTCATATAAATGCATATACCAAGGTAAATATACCTTTGCATATTAGATCAGTGGTCTCTAAACTGGAGGATACTTATCCTGAGGGTAAACAAAGAGGTCCCAAGAGGTATTAAGGGACATAATTTTCAGATTATTACTTCATTTTTAAATTGTTTCTAAAATTGATCTCCCTGAGAACATGTCTGAGACTAAAACTCTGCCTTTTTTTTTTTCTTTCCCATTTCCCCTTTCACAATAGGGAAAGTACATCTCTCTTCCCGTGAGTCTTTCCATGTGTTATGTGTGACTCCTGGGTATAGAAACATAGGAGAAGTGTAGGTAAGATCTGAAATGCTGGTGCTGAGTGAGCGAGTGGCTTGGATGACATGGTGAAAACACTTTTATAAGTCAGATAGTTTTTACTTTTTTACTTTGAAAGAGAACCTTGTGGATGATTAATAATGATTGTTTTTAATGATAAATGACTATAAAATGTTTAATATATAATTTATGAGGATTTAAAAAATTGAGTGTTGTTGCTAAAACCAAACTTCCTCAGTTTCCATCTACTTATTTATTTGAACAAGGTTTTCAGAGATTACATCTATAAAATTGAAAAGTAGAATTAAAATTAATGCTGAATTCCATCTCTGTCTAGCAGTAATATCCACAGATATATGATCCAAGCATAAAATACAGCTTTATCCATCTCTTTAAGAGATGCATTTCCAATAAAAATTAACTTTTTTAATTACTTAAAAAAATTAAAAATATATTATTTTTTAAAAATTGAGTTCTAATAATAATTGTATTGAAAACTCAATCCTAAATAAATTTTAAATGCTTGAAGACATAGCTACATAAAATTAAAATAATGAATTTCAATTTATATTTAGAGCATTATTTAAAA
The DNA here is from genome assembly GCA_030015415.1 of Cynopterus sphinx. Taxonomy (NCBI): domain Eukaryota; kingdom Metazoa; phylum Chordata; class Mammalia; order Chiroptera; family Pteropodidae; genus Cynopterus; species Cynopterus sphinx. Next base: position 69,040,648 of record CM057381.1, on the reverse strand, counting down.
AATATAATTGGGTGATCAGGGAAAGGCCTTTGAACATAAATACATTGCGTAAAAATAATATATTGTGAGAATGAAAATGAACTTAAAGAGAAAAGTGAGCTGTGCAAAATTTCTGTTACAAAAAAACTGATTTAAAAGTATACATTTTATATGGTACTTAAATTACACTGGATATATTTAAATAAACAAAATAAATTTTTCAATTTTAAAATATGCTGAAAGTTATATCTTTTGTAACTATTTGAATTTAGGACGCATTTTTAAAAAATGTCAACCCAAGTCTTCTGTTCAAGATGTCAATGCTTGGATCCTGATCGCAGCCTGATTTTGTCGAATTCTGTATTTGTCTCACTAATAACCCTGCTTATATCACAAACAGCCATCCTTCGCCTATTTGATTTATACAGAACCACTCTTTGATCATGTGTACTTCTCTGAGTCTTAACCCTTTTTACTTCCATAAACATTCTCCTTGGTGGCTTATAGTGTGATTGTATATGATTTACATGTTTTTATGATGCATGAGGCAATATATCATGCTGCATATCACATTTACACTCCTCCCCAAGCCATTGTAATTTTTTTGGAATTTTTCTTATGTTTCTAACTCTCTAATCCATCCTATACTCGGGTCTTTTGAATAGTTATTAATAAAATTGCCATGGTATTAGTTCTCTCAGTTGAGTTTAGTGTGTTTTGTTTCTGTCTCAGTGCTTGTTTAAATACTTGGGCACTTTTAATGGTCTGGACATCTCATCTTTTTCTTTGATGAGGAAATGAATTTCAACTCAGTCAATTATGAGAAGTGTTTGTTTATTAAAGTGACATTATGAGGTTGAAGACAGGTCAAACTTAAAATTGGGTAACCACGTGGAGATAAGGAAAAGTAACCTGGGGTTAGGGGGCCATGGGTTACAGTCAGGGAAGATAGAGAACTGTAACCCCAGGGGAGGGAGAAGTCTGCCTTATATTAGGTCTGGGATGGGTGGTTACAAAGGCATTCTTAAGTGATTGGCAGATGAGGTCATTTTGATTGACACTTGGCTTCTATGTAACCCTGCCTAATGTGCATGTGCTTACCCAGAATTCAGTCTGTTATAATTAGGTTCATGAACTTCCGGGCATAAACATGATATTATAATGATGGAATAATGGCTGAGGTTGTAGGTAGGTAGATTATGGTCCTCCTGTCCTTAGGGGATGCAGGAGGGATTTTCTAACTACCAATAAAGTATTCTATGGGCCGTCTCTAGGCTGGGCTTTATTCCTTTGTTCCCTGTAGCTTATGTCTGACTAGCTATCTAACACTTGAACTGATGGAATAGTTTTAATAAATATTAAACAGTAAATAATTTATTGTATTTTTTACAAGTACAGTTTATGTCATAATATATTTCTCTTAATGGCTCCTGATTTTCCTGATATTTCTTAAACATTGAAACAAAATAAAGGGGTGATTTTTTTTTAATGCAACCAGAAGTCACCTCTTCACTCGTCATCACTACCACAAACTACATACACATTCACAAATATAACAATTGCTTTTCAATCAGAAGCCGGAATAATATGTCAACTGGGGACTCACTGATCTGACTTGACATAAACAATTAAAAACAATGGTAATAGTACCAGTAATCTAATCGAGTGCTTACTATATGCCAGGAACGTTTTTAAACTTTATTTTACTTAACCCACATAATCCTTTTAAGACTGTAAAAATTGGCATTACTACAACTCCCATACTAGAGAGACATGTTAACTTGCTCAAGGTCACATAGGGAGGTCACAGAGCCAGAATTCTAATTAAATTGATCTGACTTCAAATTCAAGCCTTCCACTGTCTCTGGGCTGATGAATCCAAACAACCTCATCCTCTCTAATTTCCCTAGCATTTCATATCATGAATCCTCTCAGTACCTCGGATTTCCAATATTTTAAATTTGTGTGTATGTGTGTGTGTGAATGTTTAGGGAGGTAGTAAATGGAGCTTTTTAAATAGTAATTTCTTTTGTAGTAAATTTATTTGTAATCTACTTTTTGGTATATAAACAGTCTTCCTTGTTAACTCTTTTGCCTCACCTCCATGGTTTCATCTCAATTACTTTATCTTTTTTATAAATCTACACAAAAACAGAAGAAAATTATGGGGAAAATAGAAAAAATCTAAATTTATTCCTTGGTAACAATAAACACTGTAGGTTTGTTCATGTTCTAGAGTTTGGATTTTAACTTAATTGTCTGTAACCTTTAATTGTAAGATATGAGTGCATTGTATTGTTTGATTTTAATTTGAGCAATGTTGTATGCATATTGGTAAATTCTTTAAAATGTATTTTTTAAAAACCAACTTTTGAGGGAAACTATCTACTCTGATATCAACATCTAACAGAGTACTACTCAATCAATGAACTTTTTTGTACCATTTCTCCAAGTGGGTGCAATATTCTTAAAGTGTCAGTTATGAAGTGAGGACTTTATTATTTTAACTGTCAAATCAATCCTCAGCACCCTGAACACACTCTGGAATAAAAGGCATTCAATAAATATCATAATCAATGAACCATTAGTATGCATTTGTATGCAATGATTAATCATTTGTATATTTTACGACTTGGTTTAGGTAATTTAAAAAGCTGGAATCATTCTTTTTTGATATTTTGTATTAAAAAACTAAAAATAAGCAGGAAAATTGTTTTTGGCTTGGATCCTATAATCTTTTTTTTTATATAAAAAATATTTCCATAAGGATTTAAATTAACATATGTAAAGTATCTATTATAGTACTTGGGACAAGACAAGGTTTAAACAGATGGTAATTATTATTATATTAAGAGATTAAAAAAATAAAACAATAAGAATCTTCTCATGTGAAATATTATAGATTAAAGAAGGACTACATTTCATTCACACAGCAAGTTGAATCTATACTCCTCCACATCCCCTGGCAATCTTGCTGCACTTTTGTTTTGAAGAAACTCTAATATGACTTAAAGACGTATCACATAAAGCCAAAATCCCTTTCTCTTCTGACAAATCCTAGTTCAAGGAAGCAGTGTGGGCCTTCCTTCATCAACCAATAGGATTCAAACCCCATCTTCTTTATTTAGATCTTCTCTAAAGGATCTCTTTATCAGTATTCAAAAGTCTCAGCTTCCTTTTTTTGGAAATATCCTTCCTCTACTCTACAGGCTCCTCTAAAAATGGTTGTACTCCACTTACAGCCACGCTTCTTAAATTGTCTAATCATAGGATACCTCCATTCCTTGCCTCTGACTTCCTCCTTATCCCACTCTAACATGACGAACTTGCTATTAAGGTCTTTCTATTAATGTCTGTCACAGAAAAGGCCCTTTTTTTTTTTTTTTTTTTTTTTTTTGTAGATCTCTCAGTAGCATTCAATACAGTTAACCACTTTCTCTTTGAGACATTTTCTTTTGGCTTCCAGAAACGCCAACTATCTTTTTTTTTCCTGCTAATTTTACAATTTCCTTTAAGGTCCTTTTGTCGGCTACTCTTTCTTTACTTCTCTCCTAGATATTGGAGATTTTTAGGGCTTAGCAATGGGATTTCTACACCCTTTATACTCACTGTGTAAGATAGTAATTCTGTATTCAGGTATATAAAGATGCCTTGAGAGATTATATAGAATGTCTTCTTTTTATTCAGAGTTTAGAAGTGAATTTAAACTCCCCTCACCCCCTGGTACCTCTATCAAATGGATTTTCTGCTTCTGTTGGAATCATAATTTCCACATTAATAAAACTAGACTTGCTTTCAGAAGAATGTAGTTAGACTATTCAGTTGTATCTAAACCTTTAGACCAAGATCTTCCCTGTCTTGTGTTCATGCATTTGATTTTTGTGATCTCAAATGTGGGACATTATATTTATTCATGTGAAATTTTGTCATAATACTTAGAGTTCAGCATTTTAGCATATTGAGATTATTTTGAATCTTGAATGTATCAGTTAACATGTTCATATCTTTCTATGCTTAGTGACATGCAAATTTGAAAAGAATAACTTTGGCTTTGCTGGTATTAAGGGGAAAGTGCTAATGAGAGGAGGCTAGGAAAGAGCACTGTGGTGCTTCACCAAAGGTCCCACATTAATTGACGTAAGGCATTAAACCCTCACCAGAGAAGGTCATTCAGGATGGTAACTAAAAACAGGACTCATTATGATGCCATGACTAATTTTATCGCCAAAAATCGACAGTTATTGAGAAGTTGTTATATAGCAAGCAACTAATATGTTCCATTGCATACTTATGTAGATGATTCAGTAGTTATATATTTTTTTGAATGGTAGAGCCTCGAACATATTCTTTGGGAACTAAATCACATTATTTAGTCAATTGGAGTGACTAAATTAAATCTGCAGGTAATATTTACACTAAGAAACTATTGTGGAAAAATGACTATTTGAAAGAAGATATACCTTCAAAGACCATAAAACTCATTTATATACCTATGCACATTTTCAGAGTAAACTAATTCTTGAATGAATAATTTTGAAGCCTGTGTTTAATTTAAGGTTTCTCTTAAATTTGGTTTGTTTGTTTATTTGTTTACTTATTTATGTAGGCACATTTTTTACCTTGAATCTCAACTAATGGCTCTTAGATTTGCTTTGTACCCAGCCAGGTGTTCTATTTTGAAGGCAGTTGTATCTCAGGAATGGAAGACTCATTGGTTCTGGGGCACTTCAGCAGTTTTCCAGTGGTGACAGGTTGTTTGAGCAATGCTGTTCCCAAGAAAGTTGTTCAAGGACTATGTTTTACAATCCAGCTGTTTTCTGTTGACATTTCTTAATATGCTTGACTGTTCTGGAAACTACATTAACTCTTTCAGAGATGAGGTACCATGTAATATTCTGAAACTGGGTTTTCCTAAGTAGTCCTCTTGAACCCTGGAGAACTGATTTTTACTTCCAGATATACTCTATTTCTGAAAAGAGGGTTAGCTCCCTAGAGGAGTGACTCAGTGAATGTTAATTGATGATGATGATGATGATATGATGAAAATAATGGTACCTGAACTATAAACCTGCCTGTTGTCTTTGCAACTAGTAAAATAATGACCTTTTCATTTCTGACCCCACTTAAAATGTCATAAGTATTCGACTGATTCCAAACAAATAAAAATTGTATATTTTTAAATTAATTTTAATATATTTTAATTTTCTTTATTTCTATTTGTTTTAAATGTTTATTAATATGCACAACATTAATACATTAGTTTTAAAATTGCAACTGTGTAGTCAGAAATAGGTCTTACATATATCACTTTATCTGTTACATTTTTGGTGGGAAAAAAATACTTACTCTTTTTAAGTAAAACCAAGATCACATTGATAAAAACTTAGAAAATGCAGGTAAAGAATAAGGAAAATATGGAAATGACTTTTAACGCCACCATTCAGACCTCAATACTATCAGCATTTTCATATATATCCTTCTATTTTTTTCTATCATTGATCATTTCTTATTTTTATATTTTACAAAACATGAGATTACTTTAGCTTTTGAAAACAGCAGCTAAACTTTTTAGTAGATTAAGAATTTCAGCATCACTATATGGTATATATTATGCAACATTATTTTTAATTGGTGCATATATATTATTGCTATAATTTAACTATTAGGTTAATAGTGGACATTTTGATCCTTTCAGTTTTTTTGTGCTATTGTCACAGTAAATATCTTCATAGATAAATATGTTTGAAAATATTTGGTTCCAAGAAGGAAAATTGTTAATTCAGATTTTTAGCTAAGTTTAAAGTTTTGCCAAATTCCCTTATAAAAGATTATTCAATTTATGCTTTTGGCCATACTACATGAGTCATGCTTGGACTGAATTTTATAATTTCTAGTACTCACCTAAAAACATAAAATGTAGCTAAGACATAACAGGAAGAATAGGACATGGGGTTAACTGAATTTCCTGACATTGTTATACTTAGGATGACCGGGCTTGTCATCATGAGTTTGCAATAATCACAGGTTCCAAAAGCCAAGAGGAAACAAACCTAAGACAGGAATCGTTACTTCTTTCTCTTCATTAAGACAATAAAAATACACAATGACGAATAGACTTTACATGGCATTATTTTATATTTTCTTATATTTGAGATGAATTGCTGATAATAATAATCGTAATGATAATAATTAATATTTTATGGTTATTTTCTATATGCCAGGTACTATTCTAAATGCATTACCTATTTCATCTCGTACTCTGAAGGCTAATTTGATATGGATTCATCTTAATATTCAGCTCATGTTTTAAATTACTAGACAGTAATAAAATGGAGTTGCTCTGGTTTGCTAAGACTTACCAAAACTTTAACTCTCACTTCCCAGAAATGTTGATCCTGCCTTTTGGAAAGTATGGAAGCTCTTGACAATGAACCAGAGGTAGAACTTTATATTCCTTTGTTCAGTTTCTCCATGGTTAGAGTTTTCCTGACTTATTTGGTAATAATATTTTAAAATTTTTATCACATATATGTGAACTTGTGCCTCTTATTTAATAACATAAAATCTAAACAGTGCAAATGAAGACTAAACATGCATTTTATATTTTAGGTACAGCATTGAAGTTTAGTAACTTAGTAAAACTTAGTACATTTGCATTCATTCAATTCTTTAAACTAATTTCTCGATTTTTAAAAATAAGTGAAGAAAACCATAAAGCTTTAAAGATTAATTTTAAGAAGAAAAATAATATGACCATTTGGGGACTTCAGTTATATTTAATAAAATTCTGCAACTTTTTTCATTGTAGAAGAAACTCTTATTTACCTTTTATTTACTTATGAAAAATTTATTTTTCTTCATATGATAAAAAGTATCTATCAGTTTTTTATAAACATTCTTGACTTCCTTTCTGGGCATATCCCAAAGTTGGTTAAACCCAACTCTGTCTCCTCTGTGTCCACAGGAGAGCAGCTGAACAAAGCTGAAGAAAATCAGACAGGCCACCAAGACTCTCATCTTTTCACTGCCAAGTCTACCTGTGCAATACATCTGTACCTATCTATACTCTCTTCCTCTTCCTACTACAACAGATAAAATTTCTGTACTTCTGCCTAAGACATGCCTTGTGCTCTGGAGCTCTTTATATCACCCCTTTCCAAGGATTTCAGTTATTAGCCCTCACTCTAATCAATGTGTCCTGAATTTTCATTCATTTATATATGCTATAGCATCTCCTACCTTAAAAAATCACCTCAGCTTCACTTTCCTTTCTAGCTGTTAGCCAGCATCTGCTTACCAGCAGAGTGGAACTTTTCAATCTAGAGATCTTTATAGTTACTGTCTCTACTTCCTTTGCTTACCTTTCCTTATCAATGTATTTTATTCACAACTCCAATAGCATGTACTTTGCAAAATCTAACAGTCACTGCTTTTAACTGCCTCCTATTCATCCTATTGATAGGAAGGTGTTCCTGTCCTAGGGTTATGGCTGAACAACACAACAGCCAACACCGGAGGAATGAAATTGACAGCAGTTTACTAATCCTAGATACTGCTGTATCTGGGGGAGGAGGACTCTGCACATCTTGTTTTGCCACACAATGGCAGTGATGGGGAGCAGAGTGGAGAGCACTCTGTGGGAGGCTGGCTTCATAGCATAGCACTAAGAGAATGAGGAGAACTCTGCTTGTCACAGGAAGATGAGATTGACTTGTTTGAAAAATTCTGAGGGTTGGTGGAAAACCGAAACCTGATACTCAGGAATAAGCAGGAACTGCACTGATTCTTTAGTAAAGAAGGCAGCATGGCTAGGAGACATTATTCACAGGAGCACAGGCCATTAGGCCATTTGAAGCCCTCCTTGTGTCATCAGGTGTCATGGCAACATTTTAGGGCCTTAATTTTAGGCCTGAAACCAAAGTGCTCTTGACTTATTTTACTGAGTTTTTCAGATAAATTCAACCCAAATAATGGCAACCTTTTTCATAAAGCATTGCTTATATTGCTTTCCATGAGTCCTGGTTTTACTTTGTACTCACTGGCTGTGTCTGTTCAGTATCCTTTGTTGGGTTTTTGGATCCTAAAGTTTGGAGCTCTTCAAAACCAAGTTTCAAAACCAAGTTTCTTAGTGTTTTTATTTACTAGCTCTTCTTTGGGAATCACACTTAGTTGATGGCTTCATATAACATCTCTATATTGACGATGTCCCTAATTCTTTTTCCAGCCCTGTGGTCACTTCAAAGTCCTGTACTTGTAACTCTAATCTCCTAACTTGTTTTTGGAAATCTGAGAGGCATCTCATGTTTAATGTGGACAACAGTGTTTTTGTATTTTCTCTCTAATATTTCTCTCCTTAAGACTTTTCCATCATGAAAATACCATCATAATGCAGCTAGTTGTTCATTCAAAATCTAGGAGTTATTTATTCTTCACTTTTCTTCATCCATGTTCTGTCATCTCTAACGTTAAAACGTAACTAAGATCTATGTATTTCTCTCTATCCGCACCACCACCACCTAAGTACAAAGCCAAGTAAACTTCTACTATAGGCTCCTAACTAATCTTCCATTTTTTACTCTTATTCAACTAAATCCATTTCTTAGATCATCTTTTAAAAGATAACATAATTCATACTATCTCTTTCTTAAAACCTTTCAGCAGCTTCTCCCAGCTCTTGGAATTAATCTAAATTGTGTGAAAAAGCAATCATACAAGGCCTGGACACTGCATACACTCTGATCTCATCTGGCAGTACTTTTTCCGTCCATCAGTGCCTGCTCCAGTGATAATGAACTTCTCTGTTCCTGACAACAATAAGCTTGTTTCTCCCTTGGAGTCTTTTCACTAGACACTTTCATTGCCTGAAGTACTAATACCTCTGGCCTCTTCTTGATCTCTGCTTATATATTACTTAAACAGGGAAGCCTATAAAAACAACTCAGCAAACAAATCTTCACCCCATTTTAATTATCTGAATAGCTGATATCTTCTATGTTTGTTAATCTATTTGAGCCATTTCATCAATTATTTTGTTGATTCTAAAAAAATTTTACTTTTACATTAGCACTTTATTTTTTTAGCATACTATAATAGTGGTTAATTTTAAAATTAATACATCTTTGATTCAGATTATAATATTTATCTGATTATTGATATTTAATGATTGCAACTCTATAATTCATTATAATAGATTGTAAGTTTTACAAGAGCAGGGATCTTGTCTGGCTGGTTGTATGAGCAGAACCTAAAACAATGCCTGTACTGAAGATTTTTTTTGTTGATGAATATGAAACCAACAGTAAGTCTATATGTAACAGAAAACTATTAAAACAGTCTATTTAAATTCAGTAATTAGATAAGAATACCTGCAAGTATCATTACGTATGACAGTATTCTAGAGGTCCTAAGCAATATGACAAAAAAAAAATTAGATATTTGGAATAATAAATTGGTGTTATTTGAATAAAATAGGACTGCGTTTCTAGAAAAGAGAAAAATAATTTCATATTATGCTAATAAAAGATCAAATAGTTTATTGAGTACATGAAAAATGTAATCAAATTTAACAAAAGTAGAAACTGATTGACATGAGTTGGGAAGCTAAATGGTTGAAAAATTATGGTACAACAATGAAAGTAAACATCCTAAGAAACTGACTAAACAAAACATGTCTAGGATATATGAAGAAGCCCATTAAATCTTATTGAGAGAAATATGACTTCACTAAATGGAGCAAAAATATTCAATATGACCAAGATATATTTTTCCCCTAAATTATTCAATGAGATAAATGTAAATGTAAATCTCTCCCGCCTTACCTCCCCCTTCCCCCCGCCAAAGGCAACTGAAAAAAAAAAACAGAATGGAAAGTTTAGAAATAGGTCCAAATATTAGAAAAAATTTTAAGTATGAATTTTCTCCCTCTCTGCTTTCTATGATTTTATTAGAATGTTTAATTTAATTATATTTTTTCTTAACATATCAATTATATTTCTCTAAAAATTATGATTTTCCAAAAGTGCACAATATACATTTTTAACTAATCTAAATTCACTTTTAGAAAACCTTTACCATCTCAAATGTAAACTGTATCTCATAATTTATTCTCATTTTTCACTCTAGCCCCGTCTCTTATGACATTGCTGTCATTTCACTTATGCTATAATCTAATAAATTGATACTAATGTTGTTTTAAGCAAAATATTATCTTTTAGATTAAGAATATGAACACTGAAAGATTATTTTTTATCTTTATTGATTCCTTGTCTGATGCTTTTCTTTATGGTGATTCAAATTTCTGCCCTCTATAATTTTTCTTCTTCATTAAAAACCTCTTTTAAGATTTCTTACTGGCAATAAATACCCTCAGTTTTTACTTGTTTGAGAAAGTCTTTGTTTTTCCTTCACTTTTGAGGAATAATTATACTGGATATAAACTTCTAAGTTCATGGTGTTTTTCTTCCAACATTTTAAATATTTAATTTCATTTTATTCTTGCTTACATATTTTCTGAGGGGAAGTTAGCTGTAATTATTATTTTTTATTACTCTGTAGGTAAGGTGTTCCCCTGCTCCCCCACCACTATATTTTTCTTTGAGATTTCTCTTTGTCTTTGATTTTCTGCAGTTTGCCTATGATATGCCTTGGTATAGGTATTTTGGAATTTATATTGCTTGGTGTTTTCTGAATTACCTTTGTCTGTGGTTCAGGGTCTATCATTAATTTTACAACATCTTGGGCTATTATTATTTTCTGCTCTACTCTCTGATGCTTTTCTTTTTGATATCCCAATTACATATATGTTTTACTTTTTGATGTTGTTCCACAATTTTTAGATATTCTATTATAGTTTCATCATCCTTTACTTTGAATTTTGGCTTGAGAAGTTTCTATTTACCTATACTGAAGTTCAAAAACTTTTTTTTTGGCCTTGTTGAATCTACTAATAAGTCAATAAAGATTTTTCTTCATTTGTGTTGTTATATATTTGATTTCTAGAATTTTGTTTTTCTTTTTTTTTATAGTTTCCATATCTTTGCTAATGTTATACATCTATTTTTGCATGTTGTCTATTTTTGCTTTAGAATCCTTAACACATTAATCTCAGTAATGTAATTTCTATAATCATTCTAAAATCCATATCATATCTGAGTCCGGTTCTGATTATTGCTTTATTTCTTCAGATTGTTTTTTTTCTTGGAATGTGTTATAATATTTTTGTTGTTGTTGAAAACTAGACTTGTTGTGCCAGGCAACAGGAACTAAGGTAAATAGGCTTTTAGTGTAGGGTGTATGTTATTCTGGCTAAGAGTTGGACTATAATAATGTTTGTTGTAACTATAGGGACAAGAGCCTTCAAATTCCTGTAGAGTACTTGTTTTATTTCCCCTTTTTATTTTGGGTATATACTTCTCTGAGAAATTTTGGGTCGTTCATCTCTGTCATCTGTAATCCACTGTTATTACACTGAAGCCCTCTTGATGTGATGGAAGACATAGATAAGGGGAGTGTTCTATAATCTTCCCAGTAAATCTCAGTCTATAGTTGACATGTGTCCTGGATTGTGACCTTCATAAGATTATGGTTCCATTTCAGTAAAAATAAAAATCTATAGCATGTATATTCATGGGAACAGGAGGCACAAACTATTAAGAATGTTATAATTATGTCATTAAGGATAATTTTTATAGTTTTATTTTATTCTCTCTTTTTAAAACAATTTTATTCAAAAAACATATAATATGTTACTTTACTTAACAAAAAAAGAAGACATGTCATTTCTAAAAAGATAAAAATAGTTTTGCTCGACTCAAAGGAGCAGTGAGATTTCATGTCTGGACCATCTGTTATCTGGGTATTCCCTTACCCAAATCTCCTTTTTCTTCTGTTTCTCTTCTGAGGCAGTAGAAAAATATTTGACTCTTTACTTTATTCGCCATGTCTAAAACTTTGTCAGGTCCTCCTTATTGTATCTTTTAAAGATGAATTGGTTTCAATTCCTATTCTCTATCTCTACTGCTGCACTCACTGCCTTAGTTTCATTCTCATTGTTTCTCTTACTTCAATGATCTTCCTGGCTCTGTCCTCAATCTCTGGCTTACTTCATTTCTGCTGACAAAAAGACTGAAACAGAAATCTGTTCTTATGAACATCGGATTAAAATATTTCATTGAATCTCTGTTACTTAAATCAGATATTGACAAACTGTCTTTGTAAACTTTCTTTGTAAACAGATCGTAAATATTTTAGATTTTGTGGGCCATAGGGTCTCTGTCACAACTACAAAGCAAGCAAGATGAAAACAAATAAGCGTGTCTTCCAAAAACACTTTATTTTCAGAAACAGGTAGTAGGCCAGATTTAGCCACTGGCCATATTTGACTTAAGATTCAAAAGAATAAAGTTCTATTTTGATCATATTTACCTTTTCATCTCAGTGTTTACTCTTCAGTTACCAGTTCCTTCACTTTAGACTCTTAGATCCCCAGTTCATTTACATCGATTTACACTTCCGTGCTTTGCAATGGAAAAAAAGGAAAGAATTATTATTATTTTTTTAAAAGAACTTTTTTTATTCTGACCCTTTGACAAGTGCTTATTAACCATTCAAAACTAAGATTTGGTGGCAACTGCTCTGAGAAAAACTTCCCTGGCCACTCACATTCTCCTTTACCTTTCTACCTTATACAGACTTCTAGTTACTATATTTTTCACACTGCACTGCAATTTTTTTCTTTAATGTCTATTTCTCTGTTTTAGACTCTGATCTACTTAAATAGAGGGTCCTAATAGTAAGCTCTTAACAAATTTTTGGAGACTTTAATAGAACTGCATATGAAAGAAGGCCTTTGGAAAACTTTCTTAACAGGCCTTGGTGGCCCAGTGATGCAAACTGAAGACTGGCAGAAGCAGAAGGCTTATTAAACAAACAGCTTTCATGAGACCTTACCTGATTAGATCTACAGGCAAATGAAAGCTTTAAGCAGAGTCACAGGCACTACATACTAATATTTAGAGAAGATTGTCATGGAAAGGAGACCCTGTCCCCTCCAGGTAATCCCGCTATGAGGTCTAAGAAAGCTTACATATTTTTAGGTTAAAGTTCTTTTTTGTTTCATTTTGAATTTAGGTGGGGAGGGGATTGTGAGGAAATTAGAAAGAAGAAGAAAGGAAGCATAAGCTTTTCTTCCTTTATTCTTGCTTTTAATTGCTGTCTTATGTTTTACAATTATATATATTTGAAGTCATTTTGCTGATAGGTTAATACAACAAGATGGTTTATATGAATAATGTTAGTGATCCTCAGTCATTAGTAGAGAGCCTTGCCAACTGTTACTTTTAGCAGAGATTTCCTCAAATTACTAACACAGTGTTTCTAATATCTTAAAATTAAAGAAAACAAGAAAATTTCTGTAGATACATTTATATACGAAATAAGATCATCATAGCACACATAAAACTATTTTTTTTTAAACTGATGAAAGATAGACACACATTGCCATGGAGATGTCTACTCGTTTGCTGCATTTTTTAATTTTCTTATATGCTTGCTAAGTATCGAATTCTTTTGTTTCCTCTTCCTCTAGTTTTCTGTGTTATTACCCACTTCTTAATAATCTCAGCTAGGGGACCCTGGTGATATGGCAATAATAAAGGCAGAAATCCAAACTGAAGGCGTGCTTTCATTACCTGTGTAGCAGTTTTCAATCCCTACCAGTGTTTAACTCTACCTGAAGCATATGAATTGAACAATGACAAGATTTATGAAATAGACACTTGAGTTAAAGAGACTGTACAAGGAAGAACTAAAAAAGTGGTAGAACATGTTGTATAGAACCATCAGTTTCATTAGCACTAGGGAAAGATTGACGCATTCTGTTTAATCAGGGTCTGAAGAGAAAATACTTTCATGAATTGATCTCTTTCTCCCTCTCTTACATGCAGACATACTCAACATTTCTGAACAACTCTCCTTAACTATAGCATGCACTGGAGAAATGGGATATGCCAGTGAAAAAATCAAGCCTGTACTGAATTTTGTTAGGTTTTTGTTTCCCCAAGCCAGCATAGCACCTGGGTCATGGTAGTGTAATCCTATATTATTAAGTGAATAAATTTGTTTTACATTTCTGTCATTCTCTGCATCAGATTCTGTTTTTGACCAACTGAATAAACCTGATGCCTAGATTGCTGACTCCATGATATTCTAGTTGAACAGGCCATTAGGTAACATTTAGGCTTTTTTGAAAAATGGAAGCCAGTATTGATTTTATCTTTTATACTGATAACAATGCAGTTCTTTTCAAAGGCAGAGATTTTACAAGATAATTTCAATCAGGTTTTACATCGATTTTAGTGGGTCGAATTATGGCAAAGTCTTGTCTTTGGTGACTTAATCAGAACAAGAGGTACAAAGGAGTATGACGTGGTATTGGATGTAGACTAGGATCCAGAAGGTGAGAAAAGAAGAGGCTATAGGAGGTAGGAAAGTGGGGATATAGATGATACATCTGTTAACATGATTCGAGGTAGGAATTAAATGTCTTATATCTGATCATGCAATAAGAGTTTTTATTAGAGATAGTATGATTCTTTGTAAATTGTACTAACTATTGGGTCATAGTTCATGAGTTATATTTTATTTTTTTAAAAAATTTTTCAGTCATTCATCTCTTAAATTGACACACTGTTATTCTTATGCTAATTTGTTTTAATATTTTTGCATTTAATGTTAAATTTGTTTTACTTTAAATTTTATGTGTTTCTATTAAAATATTGCATGAATATTATTTGAAATAAAAAAATCAAAGCCTATATAATGGAATGTAAGGATTTTCTGTCACTCTCATTCCATTTCTGAAAGTTTACATGCTTCCAATTTGCTCCTTGTTCACAAAAACATGTATAGAATTTGTATACACACAAAAGGCTACTTTTAATGACTCTGGTGCACCAAAACAGTTCCACAATTGTTCCTTGAATGGTCTCCTTTCCAGGGATTTTCTTTTAAAATATTTACATAAGTTTAAAAGTAAAGGTGTACTCTTTCAGCATATGAGGATGCAAGAAGGTGTTGGCATTCTACCACCTGGAGGAGAGCTTTCTCCAGCACCTGAGCATGCTGGTACACTGATCTTGGACTTCCATCCCCTAAAACTGTAAAAAATAAATTTCTGTTGTTTATAAGAAAGCAAGTTAAGAATTTAAAAATCCATAAAATAAAAAAAAATAATACAGTAAATATTCTTTATCAGGTATTAATACACGTTAACGTTTTGCCCACTTTCCTTTGTATAACAAGATCAAATCTTCTATATATTCCACTCCAATCCTCTTCCTCATCAGAGGCAATTATTTTCATGCCTTTTCATATGTATTCTTCTACTATAATTTTTATATTTTTATGTTGGGATAAAATTTACTTAGAGTATAACATATTGTAGTTATTGTTTTTTGATTGTTTTCATTTTAGTACCATCTTATTAGAGATAGAACCAGTACCATATTCTCTCTTTTGAAGGTACCATAATGTATTATTTATTCTTATATTAATGGACTGTCAGGTTGTTGTCAGGTTGTTTCATTGCTTTGGTGAAAGTCACTGCATCTGTCACCTGGTACATGTGCAAGAGCTTCTGCAGGACCTTGTTACGTAATGTGTATCTAGTCAAGCAAGATCAGCATCACATGGAAGCTTTGTTAGAAGCGCAGAATTTCATATCTCATCCTAGACCATTATGTCAGAATCCGCATTTTAAAAAGGTCCCCAGTGATTTGTGTGCACATTGAAATCTAAAAAGCACTTGTTTAGAATGTCTACTAGAAATTGAAATCAGTAGACTATGGGAAATAAATGTTTGCAAGTTCACTGCATATTGCCATATATTTTTTTAAGTGTTTGTTACCATATGCAGTCCCACTGGCACTGTAAGAGAGTTGGTGATTTCCTACATTCTGCCCCAAATTTGGTGCTATCAGAATTTTTGAATTTTGCCAATCTAGTTGTTGTGAAATAGTATTTCATTGCAATTTTAATTTCATTTTTTCTGATTATAAATAGAAACATTTCACAATTATTTTTTTTCTCTATCTTCAATTTTTCCCTATTTCACATCAAATATAAACACACCAACTTAAGCCTACCCACACGAACAAACAAACAAACAAAACACCTCTCCACTTTATTTTTCCAGGTGTAGGCCTATTTCTCTCCTTTTTATAGCAAACATCTTTTTAAAAGTACTCCATACATGTTTTAAATTCCTCTGTGGCATTTGCTTCCATTTACTTGAAAAATTTCTCTTTCAAGAGTGTGCATTATTTCCATATTGCTCAATCCAATGATTAATTTTCAGTTCCTAATTTACTTGACATTTAAGCCACATTTGGCATAGATAATTACTTTCTCCTTTATGAGATTCTTCACTTAGCTTCCATGACACTAATCACTCTTGCTTTTTCTCCTGGCTCATTGGCTCCTTTTTCCCTGAGCTATTTACTGATTCCTCCTCAGTTTTCTGATACGTGGAATACCTTAGTTTTTTTTTTTTTTTTACCATTTTATTTATGTATTTATTTAATTTTATTTTTAATTTTTTTTATTATGGTGACATTAATTAATGAAATCAAGTAAGTTTCAGGTGTACAATTCAACAATAAGGCATATATATATTGCATTTTATGTTCACCTCCCATAGTTAGATTTCTTTCTGTCGCCACATATTTGACCCCTTTTGTCTCATCTACCTCCTTTTCTTTCACCCTCCAGTAACCACTAGCCTATTGTCCATGTCCATGAGTCGCTACTTGCTTGTCCTGTTCATTTGTTGCTTCTAGGTTTATATCCCACATATAAGTGATATCATGTGGTTTTCAACTTTTTCTGTCTGGCTTATTTCACTTAGCATGATTATTTCGAGGTCCATCCATGTTGTTGCAGATGGCAGTATTTCTCTCTCTTTATGGCTGAGTAGTATTCCATTGTGTGTGTGTGTGTGTGTGTGTGTGTGTGTGTGTGTGTGTGTGTGTGTGTATGTGTAATCTCCAGCTTCTTTATTCAATGATCTATTGTAGGACACTTTGGTTACTTCCATGTCCTGGACACTGTGAATATTAAATATTTGCTATGCAAACATCTTTTCTGATATAGGTTTTTAAAGCCTTTGGGGTAAATACCCAGTAGAGGGATTGCTAGATCATATGGTAGATCAATTCTTAGTTTTTTGAGGAACCTCCATACTGTTTTCCATAGTGGCTGTACCAATTTGCAGTTCCACCAGCAGTGTATAAGGGTTTTTTTTTTTCTCTGAAACTTCTCCAACACTTGTTATTACTTGTCATGTTGATAACGGCTATTCTAACAAATGTGAGATGGTATGTCATTGTGGTTTTGATTTCATTTCCTTAATAGCAAGCGATGTTGAGCATCTTTTCATATGTTTTTGGCCATTTGTATGTCTTCTTGGGAGAAGTGTCTGTTCAGGTCCTCTGCTCATTATTTAATCATATCATTTGTTTTTCTGTTGTTATTGAGTTGTATGAGTATATTTTGGATATTAGTCCCTTATTGGAAGTCTTGCTTGCAAATATATTTTCCCATTTGGATGGTTGTCTCTTTACCTTGTTGATGGTTTCTTTTGCTGAACAGAAGCTTTTTAGTTTGATGTAGTCTCATTTATTTATTTTTGCTTTTACTTCCCTTGCCTTTGAGGTCAAATTCATAAAATCCTCTTTAAGTCCAAAGTCGTTGAGTTTAGTTCCTATGTTTTCTTC
Organism: Cynopterus sphinx; assembly: GCA_030015415.1. NCBI lineage: Eukaryota > Metazoa > Chordata > Mammalia > Chiroptera > Pteropodidae > Cynopterus > Cynopterus sphinx. The sequence continues at coordinate 69,022,898 of CM057381.1, read as the reverse complement.
AATGCATTTTATTGTTTCAGGCCTTATATTCAGATCCTTAATCTACTTTGAGTTAATTTTGGTGCATGCTGATAGATAATAGCCTACTTTCATTTTTTTTACACGTGGCTTTCCAGTTTTCCCAGTACCATTTATTGAAGAGGCTTTCCTTTCTCCACTGTATGTTTTTTGCGTTTTTGTTGAAAATTATTTGCCCATATAAACATGGGTTTTACTTCTGGATTCTTGATTCTGTTCCATTGTTCATGTGTCTGTTTTTCTGCCAATACCATGCCATTTTGATTATTGTCTCCATGTAGTATAATTTTAAGTCCGGTAGAGTGATGCCTTCAGCCCTGTTCTTTTTCTCAGGATTTTGATCCGTAGGTCTCTTATCTTCTCTCTATCTACTTTCTAAGTGATTAGATTAAATCTTCTGATTTAGAAAGCCTCTATGTGCTCATTGTTCTTTAAATCATATCTACAGTTTGATTTTCTCTCTTGAATTCTAAATTTTGATATCTAATTACCTATTTAATTCCACATTGGTATTATCTATAGGCATCTTAAATTTAACATGCCCAAAATTAAATTCCTGATTTTCTCCATCTCAGCTCACAAATCTCTTCTGCTGACTTTTTATACAGAGAATGACAAATTCCTCCTTTTAGTTGCTTACACTCAAAACTTATTAGACCCTTTTTTTTTATCTGACACTCTACATTCAATTCATCAGTAAATACTTTTACTTATACCTTCATCATATATACAGATTCTAACTGCTTCTCACCATCTCTACCATAACCATGTTGACCCATGTCATCTTAGTTCTGGGTGACTGTTGTTATGGTTCTTACCTGTCTCCCTGATTCTATACTTACCTCCTTTCACAAGAAATCATACTCAGCACATTAGTCAAGAATGTTCCTGTTAAGCGTAAAACAATGCCTAAAAATTTCCATGGCTTCCATCTCACAGCCTGTGATAATCACAGTAAATGATTGGTGGTATAAGTCCAGGATCATTACCACATTTTGGGACAACTGTTGAGATCCATGTTAGTTCATAGTTTGGGTGGGAGTTACTGAAGCTTGAGTTGTCACAACATTGTGAATCAGTTCCTTCCTTCACTCAGTCTACTTTTTCTTACTGTTGTATAGATATATTGCCCAAGCACACACCCCAAGAAACTTCCTACTTACATTTTTTTGGTATGTATGTGGCAGTGCTATTTTTAGGAAACATAATCTAAAACAACTACTGAAGTATTTTTAAAAATAATACATAAACGCACTTACTGTATTTAACTCAGTACTATGCTGGCCAGTTAATTCTATCATTTTATTCTTCTACATTGAAGAGCTATACGATGTTATAACAGTGTGTACAAAGAACAGTTTAACAAGTGTTCCCAATAGTATAAAGTGTACACATGTCAGTTACCATTTATTTGGCACATGTATTATGTAGCACATTTTAAAAGATGTCATAGATTATAGAATACATAATGAGATTCATACTTTAATTAGGTCATACATTTGGGACAAATAAATCATTAAAGAATAAGCTTTAAAAGGAAACTACCCAGAATATGTTACTCCACATTGCCTAAAATGGTGTGTGTGTACTAAAACAGGGTACTTAAGTGAAGTCCATGATTGGTGCCACTCTGCAAACTGTCATCTTTCTTGATAGAATAAGTATCAAAATTAATAGTAAGCATTAGAAACTTTTAAAACAATTTAAAAGGATAATTATATATCTGAAGTATCCAGTATTTGAAAAAAAATGTTCTATTTTATATATATTTAAAAATATTTTTCTAATAATATGTTTGTATTATATTTTATAAAGTTATTAGGCTGTAATAGGTTATAAATAAAAAAAAATTAGTCCTCTCAGTTTGAGAAGCATTGTACTAAGGTGAAAGTGAATAGGTATTTAATCATACTTGGAAAGACAAAGATATTTGACTTTGAATAAGATTTTTAAATTGGTGAGGAAATTGACTGATAAAGAGAAATACGCAGGAAAGTGTGGTGGTCGTGAAACATATGCCCCAGTCAGGGAATTTTCCTTATTGTGGAGAGCTTGTTCCAATGGAAGAATTTGCAAGGCAGACAGGAAGCTGTGTAAAGGGAATGGAATCAAGAGCAGAAGAGAGATGGAGGGATGGATCTACATCTTGATTTCAGGTAGCCACAAGTTTACCATGAGAATTATTCCCAGTAATACTCTAGTGATAGATAGGGGAGTGGAGTTTCCTCATAGCATGAGGATTAAGTTTGGGCCAAAAGGATAATATCAAGGAAATCCTAGATTTAATTGGATATGTTGATTTCTATTTCTCTGTGAAGACTTAGGAAAAGTCTCTATTTGTTGTGTGAGCTCCAAAGGAAGAGTCTAGGCTTTCAAGGAGAAATTTTTTTGCACTAAAGCTAACAAATTAGGGCCATTGGTTTCTAAAAGCTACTGTAAATGTTCAATCTGATTAAATCTCATAGTTAACATCCTACCATTATATAAAACCCCTTTCTATATATATCCTCATTAGCTACTGACCACAAATATCTCTCAGTGATTGGGGGGAGCTTGTATTACCTAATAAGGTCTAAAATCTAGAATATGCAGTATGGCAACAAGACTATGGAAGACATCTTCATAAAACTTATACATCAAACATACTAAAAGGAGAGAAAGATTTGTTGATAATATTATGGTTTTAGGAATATGAGTAATTTTTATCTTCTACACACTTTATTTTTTCTAAAATTTAAATAATAAGCATATGTTTATTTAAATATGTATACATGTATATGTGATACATTTAAATAAGTTTATATTTCTTTAAACATACATATATTGTGTGTCTGAACAAGAGATCAAAAAATGTTAATACTTTTTATAGGCATGAGAAAGGTAAAGAATGAAATTGGGTTTTCTTATCTTGATCAAAAAAATATTTAAGAAAATGACTTTAGGAGGCAGGTATAAAGATAGGAAAAATAGAAAATATTAAGAAGAAGTCAAGAATGATTTTACAATTTCAAACGGTCAGTTGACAAGACAGTAAAAATAATAACAACTAACATGAATTGAATAATTGCTCACATTAATTGATATCAACTATGTTCCAGGTAATGTTTCAAGTACTTTACATACTTTACTTCATTTATCGATGAGTAAAGATAATGGAGTGAAGGAATGAAGACAAGAATCTTGTTTTAGGAGATCAATGGGAAGCTCTCACAAAAGTCACCATTTTTTCAAACTTATTATTTTTAAAATTTACTGTCTTCCCTCTCAAGCATACTCTTTTATATTCATTAATTTTTAGTAGTGACTTTGTTTTTTTCCCCCTTTATTACACTTTGGAGTTATTATTTTTGACTTTTCTCTTTTGTTCCAATTACAGCTTCTAATTCATTTAATTAGCCTATTAGTTTCACCTTTGCAAGATTTTACCTTTGCAAATTACAATTGAAATTTAATTTCAATGTAGGTGTTAATTACAGAAACTGTTTTATAATTGGAGAAAATGCACAATATTGAAATTCTGCCAGAGGACAGTCATGCGCTAGTCATTTTATATATTCCTCTTTTTAATAATCCTACATAAGGGAGATTACATTTTATTAAGCTTCACTTTAAAAATGAATAAATCTTTGCTCATGCAGATTATTAGTTAAGTTGGCCTAGGTCACACAGCTCTTAAGTGATAGATCCAGGATTCATTACAGGATCTAAGTAATTTCTACTTATAATATAGCCTTATCAATATTCTAGGCTGTCAAATGATTGATTATATAGGATACAATTAGATTTATTGATATGTCTTAAACTACTACTTCAATAATGCCACAAATCTGTTTTCAAAAAAAATTATAAATGATTTTGAAATTGATTGATGTATGCTAGACTAGGGTTGCCACATAAAATACAGGACACCAAGGTAAATTTTAGTTAAGCAGCAGATACTTTTTAGGAATAAGTATGTCTCATGGAATATTTGGGATAGAGTTATGCTAAAAAACTTATTATGTTGATTTGAAATTCAGTTTAAGTATGTCCTAAACATTGTATACTTGTATTAAAAATTTATTAGTTGTTTATCTGAAATATAAATTTAATTGGGTGTCTTGTATTTTTGTTTGCTAAACTAGATAAACTTATTTTAGGCATACATAACTAATCTTGTGGGTGTGGCTTCAAGCAGGAGGCAAAATTAGTAATCATTGTCTTGTCATCAGCATCCTATCTTGTACCCATAGAGTGCTATTCTAAAAATTTTATAATCCTTACCTTAACCCTATGAAATAATTATTTTTAATAGCTCTATTTGACTGATGAGGAAAGTGAGGCAAAATCATAATCACTTTTCTAAAAAAATTAAAACTTGATTTAGAATTTGATGCATATAAAATTCTATTTGGATATTCAGGAGCTAGATATCTAAATCCCACACTTGGGATAGATTTATTAAAAGTACACTTTCAAAATGCCATTCATATATTTGTAAATATGGGAATTTGTAGTTTATAAAACAGTTTGCACCATGCTGTGAATTTAGCATGCATGAAGCTATGAGAAATTTTGGTAGCTGAAAATTTAAGAAACACCATAGGTGAAAATTGTTAGTAGGTATATATATCCAGCAGTTTTTTTTTCTTTCAATGCAGCTGGAAGCTTCTTTTTATTATGTATAAGCTACCTCTTAAGGGTATTTTGGACATGGCTAAGACATTTAAACTTAGGGGTTGTATTTTATTATTTTGAATTAAATCTCTTCTTGCACTTTTGAAGTATCTTCCTCTTTGACTTTATAAACCCAAAAACTTTAATGTTGAAAGTTTTGATGATGTTTTATAGAATATAGGCTATTCCAGGGTTGATAGATGATAAACATGTATATTCATCTCTGGTTCTAAACTCTTAAAATTTTTTCTTTTAACTGGATCTTGCTGCATTAAGTATTTTACTTTCAGGTTTTGAATTATACTTCTTTCCTGAAGTAAAATACAGTAGTATATTAATTGCGATGTTTTTATACTTAAGTTGTTTCAGTTTCTCAAGCAATAAAGTTGTGTTTATTGGACAATTTAAAAGCTAAAATTTTATTATGCTATTACATTTTACTTGTTACTAAGAGTTGCTTGCAAAAATATTGCTTCTCTTTACAAAAAGTTAGTTTAATGATTAACACACTCCCTTAATTTTGTCCCATGGACATTTGTTTTCCTGTAGGTAGGCATTGTTAATAATTTTTATGCAAAAAAACGTAACAATAGTCTTAATAGACAGAAATCTGCAAGCAACTTTTTAAGGAATGTATTATTTGCATATTAAATATGGCTGAAAAGGCAGTAGGCTTTTTTCTTGACAGTCCATTTTCAAGGCTTATTCCAGAAGGGCACTCTTCAATTCCCTTCTCTCTAGGACACTGCGATAGATTACAATGCAAGTGTTTTAGTGTATCTAGTTGAAAAAAAATAATCGACAAAAGAGCTTTATACCCTGATACCCCCTTGACAAAATGTTCTGCTTTGTGTGTGTGCCTAAAGTTCTAACACTCATTTTATTCCTAGCCAACTTGTTTTTCTAGTTTACCTTTGTTTAAGAAACCAAAGTTTCATTTTCCTTTCGGCTTTACACTCTCAGTGTTCAGCATCTTGGGGTAATTACTCCAACAGAGTAAATAGAGCTTCTTGCTAGTGAAAATTGGAGGATTTCTTCTTTTTCTAGTAATACCATTTATTAAATCTGAACAAAATGCTTTCTTCCTATAAGAGAGGAAGGTGTTTTCTTCATATACTCTGGGGTGAAAACAGACTGTTACTTTGTGTCTATTACATTAAAATGTTTAGTAAAAATCATAGAGAAGAACAAACTTTCAATTGGAAAATTGGTTTCAGTTTTTTGGAAGAGTAAAACTGACATTTGGGAAATACCACCCCATGAGACATAAAAACAGAGTAGTTAGACATGAATTTAATGCCTGCTACAATTAACTAGGTAGAATACTATTTCAGCCAATTTCAAATTTCAACAATGCTCACAATTTCAAATGAATAGATATTTTAGACTCTTGAATAGAGATGATAAGGAAAATAATGATTTGCTAAAAGCAACATTATATTTTGTAAAGCATGGGGAATATCTTCCATAGTAATAAGATCTTGGGCTCTGAGATTAAACATTATTGAGTTAAAATCTTGATTTCATTTTGTATCAGCCTTTGGCAAACTTAATTTTCTAATCCTCAGTTTTATTTAAAGTAGGAATGATAACACATAATGTACAGATCAAATGCAAGAAAGGGTATCTTCAGTAGAAATGTAAGCATTTCTGGAAGATAGAAAGCACTGGGGATAGAATTGATCTGAGAAAACAAAGTAGCTCTTCAAAAAAGAAAAAAAAACATGAGAACACTATGTTTTAGTTGAGTAATAGTAAAAGCATATTCAGAAAATCATAAAAACCTAGAGTAAAAAAGGTAAAGACCTGGAGGGGAAACTGGGCAATCAGGTAAATGGATTAAAGAAGGGCAGTCAGGTCACATGGACTGGGGTGGACATGTGGACTGGCCCTCCCTCTACACTGCACCAACCTTCGGGGACAGCTGGGATTCGCCACAGATATCAAACCCAGAGCTGCACTGGCAAACAAGGAACTACTTGCCTAGAGAGAGTGCCTATATAGTAAGTTTGCGGAATAATGAGAGAAAGAGAGCATACTGAGCGAATGATAAAAGGGGTCGGCAGAAGGAATTTAAAAAAAGAACAGAGGAAAGTATTTCTTTTCTGGAGAACAGCATATTCAATATCCTCTACCTTCTGAATAATGGAAATTTGTCTACTACTTAATATTCACCTGTCCTATAGATAGTATCTAAACATGATAAACCAAAAAGTAGAAGTATAAGAAGATTGTTCAGTTATGTAGGTTAGAGGAATATGTCATATGTATAGTTGTTCACTTTTTAAATTGCTTTTTTGCATTTAAAGCATTTTTACTTCTTTACTCCTGGTCACCCCAGTAGAGTCTAATTTCTCAGCCTTCCTGGTAGCCAGGATGCTAAAACATGACTTAATATCAAGCATGACCTTGCACCAACTCGAGACATGGATTCAGAAGAAAGACAAAGAAACCCTCTGCTTGGCAGAGGATGGGGAGAAATAAAGAGCTTTCAGAAATGACAGAGGTGGATATGCCAGCAGCAGCCAGGCCAGTGACTCCAGGTATAGGGACTAACCTGAAACTAGGCCACTCACCGGTCCACTTTGGGAATTACTCCTTGCTAGATATATTTAAGCTGGTTCTCAGGACATTCTGGGGAGTATGTATTGTAATTTGAATTTTTAAATAAATTTATTTTCTAAATAAAGCAAAAAAAAATGTGTTCTGTGTTCTGTTGCTTCTGTCAATGAATCCTGCATGGTACGGTAATAGACCTCAAAGGAACTGGGGACTGGAGCTTGGTGATTCTGCTAGAGAATTGGACTCTGGTCATCTGTAACACCAAGTGGCAAGTTAGATTCTCTGAAGTCATGTATGAAGGACACGAAGAATGCCAGGAATATAGGATGTGCTGGATCTTACATAAATAAGCAAGGTGAACCCCTTAAAAATCTCAGGGTAAAGTATAGTTTGAAAAGTCTTTGTTACCGTTTCGTAATAACATTTACAGAGAAGAATGGAAATAACAGAAAAATCAAAGCCAGATTATTGGTTAGGAAAGACTGTGAAACTGATGATTAGAAAGGAAACATTTGGGAGGACCCAAATGAATCAGAATAACCAGAATTCCTGAGCCCAGCCATGCCTCCTTTATCAGCAGAAGCAGTCTCCCCTCCTCTGTCTGGCGAAATTGTTCTTGACTTTACTGAAAATCCTGTGACAACCTGCAGAAAGAAACAACTTGGCAAAAAGAAGCAATTTCTCCTAATGTGCTATCCAACCACACACCCCATTGCCTCCAAATTCTAGTATGCCCCAAGGAGCCAATTATAGAGACAGACCTAGGAAATGGCTGGTATAACAGCAGGAAGGCAAAAATGTTGCTAATCTTTACTATTAGAAGTCTAGGAAATATATGTGGGACTGTTTCTTAGGGTGCACTTCCTCCCTGAATCAGGGAAAGAGAAGCATAGCTTTTGGTTAGGCTGAACTTATCACAGGAGCACCCTCACTAGGGATTTTATATTCCATTCAACTGCTCAGGCAACTGGGAGTGCTCAGCCTGTGTTGCATCCTAGACCCAATAGAGACCTGTAGAAATGAAATTGAGCAGCTATTTATGCCTTAGTATAATAGAAAAGAAAAATTTGACAGTGGAGAAATATAGGAATATTGGAGTCAACTAATCATTTGTGACCCACTATGTAGTAAAGAGCATCTTTTACTAAAGCAGCGAATTAAGTCTCAGTGTTGGAATGAGTGGCAGACCATGATGAGAAGTCTCTGGTCAGGGATCAAAGTGGGAATGAAAATCTAGAAATGGATCAGGTTAAAACAATTTGGGCCATTTTAAAACAGATTTTGAAGTTCATCCCATTGTAGCTCCTTTATTTCTCCTCTAACGTTCTAGTTATTTTGTCAACCTGAAACTCTGTATGGTGAAGCTTGAAGTCAATAAAAATATAGCTTCTGCCACCCTAAGCTGTCTAGTTTGGAGCATACCATAGGTAAAAAAGTACAGATGTAAATTTCACCCAGTGCAATTGTCTGCTAAGGGTGGCCTTATTTTTTATTTTGGCTTAATTTTTGGTTGCTCACTGGTGCCCTCAAATAGTTGCTTTAAAAAATGTGTTATACAGATTTTGTGAATATTATCTATAGGAAACTTGACTAAGTGTTCTAGGTATCATTGTTGCTTTTTTAAAAATCCAACGTTTGGCAACTTAAAGAAACAATTTTATTGTGCTGATAAGATTCTCAATTAAGAATGAAGACAGAGCGTAGCTCTAATCACTTACTTCTGTACCACGATGACCGAACCTCTGAGAAGACTTGATACCTATGATTAATTTGATAACTGGAGCCTTGAATCATCTGGAAGCATTTTTACCCTCATGAACTGTGATTGATGTGTGGTTTTTTTGGTACCTCACCCAGAGCTGTTGACAGGAACACCTACATGAGGCTGCTCCAGTGTGAACTGGTCTTCCTAACAGCATGGTCACGATCTCAGGGTAATCAGATCTTACATGGTAGCCAAAGATTCTAAAAGTGAGTTTTCAAGAAACAAGTTGGAAGATGGATTACATTTTATGACCTAGACCAAGATGTAAATGGTGTCACTTCTACCACATTCTACTTTCACCATATTCTTCCCCTTACTATGTTAATGAGATATAATTGACACATGATAAACTTTATATATTTAAAATATGTAAGTTAATAACTTTTAACATTAAATATAATAATTTATATATAGACACACATATGTGTGTATGTATGTATATATGTATGTGTATGTGTGTGTGTGTGTATATATGTGTATATATATATCTATATCTATATATATCTGGTAACCATCAAAATGTTCTTTGTTTCTATGAGTTTGTTTCTATTTTGTTTTTTTATTTTGATCTTTAGATTTCAGATATAAGTGAAATCGTATGACATTTCTCTGTCTGACTTACTCCACTCAGCATAATACCCTCTAGGTCTATCCATGTTGTTGCAGATGGCAAGAGTTCATTATTTTTTATGACTGAGTAATATTTCATTGTATGTATGTGCCACCTCTTCTTTATCCATTCATTTATTGATGGACACCCAGGTTGCCTCTATGTCTTAGCTGTTTTAAATAATTCTGCAATGAACATATGGATTCACGTGTCTCTTCAAAGTAGTGTTTTGGGTTTGTTTGGATAAATACTAAAAATGGGATTACTGGGCTCTTCTCTGTTTCTTATTATAATCTTTGTTTTTAAAGTCTCTTTTGTCTATTGTAAGCATGGCTACCTCAGTTTTTTTTTCCATTTTCATGAAATATCTCTTTCTTTCCCTTCACTTTCAGTCCGTGTGTGTCTTTTGACCTGAAGTGAGTCTCTTGTAGATAGTACATGTATAGTTCTTGTTTTCTTATCCATTCAGTTATCCTATGTTTTTTCATTGGAACATTTCATCCATTTACATTTAAAGTAATTGTTGGTAGATATGTAATTATTGCCATTTTATTATTCATATTTTTTATTCTTCTCCTCTTCCTTCTAAGAAGTCCCCCTAACATTTCTTGCAATTACAGACAGAACTCCTTGAGCTTTTTCTTGTTTGGGAAGCCCTTTATTTGTTTTTTAGTTCTAAATGATAGCTTTTCTGGGTAGAATAATCTTGGTGATAGGTCTTGCTTTTTATCACTGAATATTTCATGCCAATCTCTTCCAGCCTACAAAGTGTCTGTTGATAAATCAGCTCACAGTCTTATGGGAACTTTTTTATAGGGAACTAACTACTTTTCTCTGGCTGCTTTAAGATTCCATCTTAGTCTTTAACCTTTGGCATTTTAATTATGATGTGTCTTGGTGTGGGCCTCTTTGGGTTCATCTTGTTTGGAATTCTCTGTGCTTCTTGGCTTACATGTCTATTTCCTTTGCTGCCAGATTAGAGTTATTTTCCATCATTATTTCTTCAAATAGGTTTTCAACTTTTTGCTCTCTCTCTTCTCTGGTACCCCTATAATGCAAATGCTGGTATGCTTAATTTGTCCCAGAGACCCCTTAAACTATCCTTATTATTATTTTTTGCATTCTTTTGTCTTATTTCTATTCTGATTGGTTGTTTTCTGCTATCTTATATTCTAAATCACTGATCTGATCTACTGCTGAGTTTCTCTAGTGTATTCTTCATTTCAGTTATTGCATTTTTTATTATTAACTGGTTCTTTTTTATGTTTCCTATCTCTTTGTTAAAGTTCTCACTGAGTTCATCTGCTCTTTCCCTAAGTTCATTGAGCATCATTATAATCAATGTTTTAATTCTGTATCTGGTAGATTGCTTGTCTCCATTTTGTTTGGTTCCTCCTTCGAAGCTTTTTGTTCTGTTTCTTCATTTGGGACATGTTTCTTTGTCTCTTCATTTTGGATGCCTCCATGCATTTCTTTCAATATATTAGACAGAGCTGTTGTGTCCTGGTAGAGTGGCCTTATGTAGTAGGTGTTTTATGGGGCCTGGCGGCACAGTTTCCCCTTATCAACTAAACTTGGTACTCCAGGCGTTTTTTGTATGGGTTGTGTGTGCCTTCCTGTTGTCGTTGAGTCTTGGTTGCTGATGACATGTCAGTAGAAGGGACTGAGCTATGGACGTACTGGTTGAGAGAACTGGCTGGTGACTATGGTGAAGGAGCTGTTGTGCAGGGGCTCACTCTACAGAGCAGGATTCACTTTAGCAGGCCTCTTGTGGCTGCTCAGTCTGCCCTCTGGGTGTGTCATGTCATCCTCGGTCATGGCCCAGGAGGTTCTCTGGCTCAGTCTAAAGATGGCCACTGGATGTACTGGCCTCATGGCCTCCTGGGAACAACTCTTCAGTAGGCCAAATTCAGCTATAGCTGGCATAAGCCACCAAGCAATCCTCAGATGGCTACTACCTGTGCTGGGCTTGGAGGTGCCTTGAGAGACCAAGCCTCTAATCTAGGCATGCTGCTGCAAGTGCTGGGCCTGGAGCTGCTAAGCAAGAAGGCATGCTGAAGCCAGGTGCTGCTTGTTAGGGGTTTATGAACCTTTGAGAGATTTTAGGAAATTCTGCAGCTGATCCTAGATAGGCCACCTGTATTGCAAAGCCACTGGAGGCATCTTGGATGGGCCTGAAAGTTGGGTGAAGCAGGGTTTCAGGATGGGACAGGGCAACCAGTGTTAGCCAGGTTTATGATGCTCAGATATTACAGCCACCTGCATCTGCATGCTGGGAGGGGGAAGGGCTCAACAAAGAAATAATGGATTATGCCAGCACTTGTATTTGGGAGAAAGCTGCCCCTTCAGCCCTCACCCTGAAGCCAGACAATTCAGTTCACCTCTTGGAGCCTTTTAGCGTGCTGCCCCAGTGCTAGAACTCAGAGGAAGAGAGTTCATCAGTGAGTAAATCTGTGCGCAGACCCCTTAAGAGGGTTGTCTGTGGTTCTAGCCACCCTCCCTCTCACTCAGCCACAGTCTCTGCTGGTTTTCACAGCCAGAAGTTATGGGTACTTCACTTCCCAGTACTGACACGCTGGGCTGGAAAGTGTGGGGTGGTGCTGGAATGCTTCACTCCTCTGGGGACTTTCATAGCCAAGATATCCCTCCCAATTTTTAACTGCCACATGCTGGTAGGGGACCAGCCCGTTATATATTGCTGCCCCTCCTAGCAGTCTTGAGGTGGCTTCTTCTGTATGTCTGTAGTTGTAGGACTTCTGTTCAGCTAGACTTTAGGCAATTCTCAATGACAGTTTTTCTTTAGTTTAGTTGTGATTTTGATGTGGTCATGAGAGGAAGCAAGCAGCATTTACCAACTTCACCTTCCTCACCAAAAATATCCATTCATCTCTTGATGGACACTTAGGTTGTTTCCATGTCTTGGCTAGTGTGAATAATGCTGCAACAAACATAGATATGCAGATGTGTCTGTGAGATCCTGTTTTTATTTCCTTTAGGTACATAACCAGAGTGGGATTCCTGGATCATATGGTAGTTCTATTTTTAATTTTTTGAGGACCCTCCATACTGTTTTCCACAATGGCTATACCAATTTATATTTCTACTGATACTACATAAGGAATCTCTTATTGTTTGTTTCAAACTTGTTGAACATTCTCACTCATTCTAATAGATTTTTAGTGGATTTCTTAGGATTTCCTACATTTAAGATTATGTGATCTGAGAATATATATAGTTTACTCTTTCCTCTTCAATCAAGATACCTCTTACTTCTTTTTCTTATCTAATGTTCTGGCAAGAACCCCCAGGGTACTATTTAGGCTGGAATAAAAGTGGTCAGAGTGGACATCCTTGTCTTGTTCCTGATTTTTGGGGGAAAGTATCTAGTCTTTCACCATCAAGTATGATATTAGCTTTATAGAATCCAATTCTAACATCCTTTTCTCCTAATTCTATTATTTATGTCAGGGTGAATTTTGAATAATTTATTTTCTTATTATAGATGATATATTTTTGCTTCTCTTAATGTCTCATAATTTTTGTTAGGATGGGAGATATTGTGAATTTTATCTTTTGGGGCACTGAATAATTTTCTAAAAATATTCTTGAGCTTTGTTCTGAGGCAGTTAATTTATTCAGAAAAAATATAATCTTATTAGGTCTTACTTTACAGCTTGGTTGGTATTCAGTTTAGGGCAATTTTTGTCCCATCACCAAGACAAGATTCTTCTGAGTATCTTATTTAATGTCTAGTGACATAAAGTTTTCCAGCCAGGCTTCTGGGAATAGGCACTATTTTTACTCCTGTATATGCTTCAGCTCTTATTTCTGGTGGTTAATGCCTTGGCCTTGCATAATTTTCTCACATACATCAGTAAGCAGCTAAATATATAAGGAACAGTTTTTTGAAGGTCTCTTGTTTCTAATATTCTGTACTGCAAACTGTAGCAGTCCTGGCTTTTCCGGTCTTCTAGCTCTGTCTCCTCCACAGTAGGAAATTGCTGAAGTAAATCAATATCTTTCTTCTCTGCATTTCAGCCTAGAAACCTTTTCTAGGCAGCAAACAAGGACAAGTGCAGGGATTATCTTATTTGTTTCTGATATTCTAGGAATCACTGTTCTTCATTGTTTAATGTCTAATATCTTCAAAGACTGTTGTTTCATATATTTAGCCCATATTTATAATTGACACAGGAGAATAAATCTAGAACATTTTACTCCATCTTGGACAGAATCAGGTGTCTTTCATGTACCTTAACGTTTGAGAATCATAATTTTATGTGAAATTTGGAGCCTCCGAGCTTTGGTTTAGTTTATGAGTCTGTCACATCACCTATAATGTTCTTAGGCAAGTTATTAAACCAGTCTGTTCCTCAGGTTTTTTTTAATCTATAAAATGAAATAACAGTACCTACTTTGTGAGTTTGTTAAGTTTTATTTGAGAAGTCAATGAAAAGGGCCTTTTATTTTATTCTAGACTATTCTCTTTTGTTAAATTCTTACCATCAAGAATTACAGCACATATTAGCATACAATTAAAAAAGAATTTTAAAATCAGTTTTGTACTTGGTTGCTAAAAACTTAGTTGAAGTCAAGAGGCTGCATTACCCCTCTTTCTTAAGCCTATACAACATGCAATAAACAACAAACATTTAATGGTTATAGAATATGGCTATAAGATGATAAGTAATATATATTTATAAATATTTAATAATAGTATTGATAATAGTTATTTATTAAATGACTAAGATAATGCAGGTATTTCATAATTTTAGTTGTTTGACTTTATTATTAAAAACAGTAATATAAAAGAAAATTTTTGAATTATGTAGTAGTAAAGATTCTCTGATGGTTACTGTGTGAATATAAACCCTAAGAACTGCTTTGAATTTATTTAATTTCTGCAAAACAAAAAGTGACATAAATAAGCATGTACTAAATATTGCCTATAAATGACCCTAATTTAAAAATATATTTTTCTTTAAAATTTTAAGGCAAATTTTACTAATATAAACTTGTAATAACATTATATTGCGGACCAAAAAAAAAAAAAAAAAGCAATCTGAGCTTACTCTGATTTGTCACTTCTTATCTGTTTTGGTAAATGTTTTGAATTAAAAGTAATGAATTATTAAATTCAAGAGTGACCCCGTGTTGCACCAAATTTAGTCAGTAGCATTGTATAAATCTGCTATTTTCTGATTTCTCAGATGTAAGATTGGAATGTTAACAGATGTTAAAAGTGACAAATACTAGGAGGATGTGCTAATGACTTACAAGCCACCTTGCAAATATCAAACAATAAAATTTTATAAAAATGTGTGTCACTTTTATATTTTTGAGGAACACAAATAGTCCCACTCTCATTTTTAGGATTTAATCCAACAGAAGTATTAGCAAGCAAACACTTGTTTGTGAGAACAAGTCTACCTTTTGAAGAAACATCTTTTAGACTTGTTCTGCCAAATGATGAACTCATACTATGTATTTTAGAAAAACTTTCTGACTGTCATACTTAAAGAAAAAAGAAGCAAATTGAGCATGTTATTTTTGTAAAAAGAAATGTTGTTCTCATTTGCCTATTTCCCCCAAAAGAAATGTACTTCTACTTTTATTCTTTGAATCCATGTGACATAATATTTAGAAATACTTTAGTGTGATTTGGGTGAATACATAAAGTTAGAAACATTTTATTTTTCACCACTTATTCTGCATAGATGTCTGGTGAGTTTCTTCTGTTTCTTATCAGTTGAGAAATAGGACCAGAGGGCTTGCTGTGAAAGGGTGACAAGTGAGTTACTATAAACCTTTTTGTCCTCCATAGGAATTAGTTAGCTGAGAAGATGAAAATAAGCTCAAATATAGAAACTACTAAATTCTGGAGATCATAATGCAATCTGCTGTGTAACTTGCATGCTTACAATATTTTATCTACTAATTTGTCTTTTACACCGGACCTCTGAGTATTTGTGGTGGGAGTTCAGGACGGTGCATGAGCCAGCCAGCCAGCTGTGTGTGTGTGCGATCATTGCAGTAATTTACATTAAAACGGATCCACTTTTGTCTTTTAAAACATATTGTCTATAGCTTATTTGTATAGCAAGAGTTGTCTGTGAATGGAATGGTATGAATGGTTTGTGATGAGGATTACCTGATAATGCGTAATTCAACAGTATGATGACTGTATGAGCACCCAATACAGCCCTAATGATTTACACACCGTCTAAGCTATCAGCTGCTCTTATAACAATCCCAACAGTCTAAGCCAAGGCTTTTAAGAAAAATATCTTTTTAAGCTTTCTCCTCCCTCTTCCCCAGCTGGATTCTGCCAAGATGAGGACAGAGGAGGCACTTAGTCTCTGAAAAACTGGAGGACTACATAGACCAGCCATCCACCTGAGCCTGGCAAGTGAACAAAGATAAACCTTGACAGTGGTGGGCCTCTGGAGTTTGGGGGTTTGTTTAAGCAGCCATCATTTCTTTAAATAACACAATGCTTAATTATTATTTACCAGTATTTTAATACATGTTGGTTGTTTCAAATGTATGCTAATAATGAATTGTCCTGATTTATAACACTTAGAGACTTATGGTGGTAGGAAATGGTTTAAAAGTTCAATTCCATTTATGTTTATAATTTTGAGATAGACAATTTGGTTGGGGTGATCAGTAAATATAAAAATGTGTAATATGAGGCTGAAACTACATACTGGAAGGGAACTAGTACAATGATTTCAAGGAGAATAAAAGGGTGATATAAATTCCCCTAATGTTAAAGAAGGCTTTACTCATATACAGTTTTTAAAGAATGATGGTTTGCCTTGAATTGCCACGAGTCTCCTCTGCAACTTCTTTAGAATCATTTGCAACTTTAAAAATTTATGTGGTATATTAGGTACACAAAATGTTATGAAAGCATGAATTTCTAAGTAGTGTATCTGTATCTGGAGTTAGGGATATCATCGTACTCATTCATTCATCCACAGGCGTTAGCGACGAGTCTCCAGATGCCGGCACTGTACTAGAGGCTTTGTAAAGGTACAAAGGTGAGATGCCACAGCCACACTCAACACGCTTGTTTTTAGCAACCACTAAAAAATATAAAATATAATATGATATAATTAATACAATACAATAAATATAATAAATATAAATATAACAAATATAATATAATTAATATACTATAATTAATATAATTAATATAATATAAAATATAGTAATAAAAACACTAAGCAAAAACTATTTGGGGATTGATTACAGCTAACATTAACTTAGTATGTGAGCAGTACAGTGAGACCACCAAAGATCAATGAGAAGTTTAAGGCATTCATGAAAGCCTTGGTTCCAGAACAAAGGTGCTTGTTTCTAACCCACCTGTGGTGGTCAGATCCCCACTGCAGCACCATGTCCTTGTCTGGAGACCCCACTCTTGGAACAACCCTGATCAATCCCTCCAGAGCCCCCACTCAGAGACCTGGACAGTTTTGGGACCATGCTGGGATTGGGAAGAAGTGGGTCAGGACTGGAGTTGTTAGTGTCATGCTGGATTCGACAAGATCTTTCAACCTTGCATTAGTCTCCTGAAATACAATATGCAAAATGACCAGTGAAAGCTGTCTCCAGTAGGTGTCTGCTGTTCTTATTCAAGTTACCTGAGAACCCTGACAGTGACCACAGAGGCTCCTGGTCTTCATAGCATGGTGTACAGACACTGCAGGGTTCTATATTTTAATGTAGTGTAATGTAATGTAATGTTTTTATCAAGTAAAGTTTTAAGATTGTGAGTCTCCTAACTTGGAAGTGACAAGCAGAGGAGGTACATGATAGACAGAAGGCCAAGGAGGCAGTTAGATAACCCCAACACTAACCTTTTTATCCTGGGGCTGCCCATCTTTCTGACTTTTCCCGTGGATGTAGTGAGTGAGAGGGGAAAAGATTTGGGAATCAGACACCCGTCTTCCTTCTCTGAATGGCTTCTGACACCACATAAAAGCATATCCCCTATGTTCTCCTGTGGCAGGGTTCTGGCCCCACACGCCACCCTCTTTTCCCAAGCAGCACAGACAGAAGCCCCAGGATTAGCCAAGAAGAGAGAATTGGAGACAATGGTATGTTTGCTGTTATCTGGGTGGGAAAAGACTGAGTAAAGGTGGGACATTGTGCTACTCGGTGGCCTAGGAAAAGTAAGACAAACAGCTTCTCTTCTCCCTTCTCAAGGTCCAGAACCAGAGGACTGGGGTGTTACATCTGACATGGTAAGGATTAAAGGACCAAAGAGATAACAGTCAAACTACCATCTACTGGGCCTGAGATGCTTTGGGGATGAGACACTTGTAGGACTGTATGTAATTCCTCAGGTCACAAAGGCTCTGGATAGGTCCAGTGTGGTGGAGGCTTAGGGTCAGCAATTTTGGGCTGGCTTAAGACAGGAGAGAAGAGATCTTCATGAATCCTTCTGGTCAATCTCCAAGAGCCAAGTACATCACTCTATTTGCAATGGCCCGAAGAGCCTGTTTCTGGGAGCTCAGTATCCGGCAGACAACTTGATAAAGGAACATGGCCCAAAGCATGGTTGCTGGGATCCACCTACTACTATAGTTTATTTACGAATCAGCCTAAACGAGGTCCACAAAACTAGCCATGCTTCTTCCAGAAATATTTCTAAACCCCCAAATCCTCATTCCTCAGGCAGGAAACTGGGGAGGCATGTGGCAGAGAGGCTGGAGATAGGATAGAACGTACTTGCATTTCATCAGTTTCCATCTTGCTTTATTTAGTTTTCCATGTGGGAATGTTTAACTGAATCCATCTAACCTTCAAGCAATTTCCAGCTGCCCAGCAGCTCCTAAGAAGTTATCTTACTTCAGGCAGGACAGGCCTTAGAGCAACCATAGAGCCCAAGCAACTCAAAGCCAGAGCTGAGAACAATTATAGTAGATGTTCAGGCTTGATTCACAATTGAGATCAGATGATGCTAGGCAATATATTTGGCTTTCTTCATTTTGCTCTGGATGTTTGCCTGCAATGGCCATGGGAGTTTTTTTGTTTTTTTGTTTTACTTCTGGGTGCGAGGCCAGACATGCAGGTTTGGGGGCTATGTTTGGAAGGACGAGGCACTTTGGAGAGAACAGGCTCGGATACCATTAACTCAGCAAAGTAGGTTTTTCTCCACAGGAGAGAGAGGGAAAGGAGGGAGAGCTGAGCAAACCCTCTGGATATGTGGGCTCCCCATGTCTAGTGATGTTGTTGCTGGTCACTCACTGCCCATGGCTACTTGGGGCCAGCACGTGGAGTTCTCGAGGTTATTAGAATATTAAAAAGGAATCACCCCCTACACTGACCCCACATGCCTCAGATCAGATCAGGACACCTCTGGGCAGGCTTCTCTTGTGCCCCCTCTTCCTGGTGGAGAACACAGCCTTCGCACCTCTTTATTTCTAGGGGTTTCTCCATGAAGGACGATGTCCTAATGCTGTGTAGTGGAATAAACAAATGCTAGCCAGACTTTGTGTAAGAACGAGGGGTTTCATTTAGGCCTTAAATGTCAAGCAGCAATCAGTATATCTGAAGTTGAGAAGGGAAAAATCATAATTTGTGGTGTTTTTGTTTGTATCCTTAACAGAATGTTTGCATTGAGCAGCATGATTAATATTGGCTGCAAGTGGAGAACCCTAAATATCAGTAGCATGTGTGGGAGAGGTAATCAAGCTATGATGTAATCTTTTTGAATCCTTCCACGAGCCACAGAGCAGAGCTGCTCATGTGGTAACTCACGGGGGTTTGCAACATCAAATCAAGATTTCTATGAAATCTTTGCTGATGAATCTTTACATTGTTGGCTTAAAGCTTCTCTTAGTTTATTATTTTTTTCAATTACAGTTGATGTTCAACGTTATACCAGTTTCAGGTGTGCTGCACAGAGGTTAGATTTTTATATAGTTTGCAATGTGATTCCCAGATGAGTCTCACACTGGTACCACAGAGTTGTTACAGGGTCATTGATTGTGTTCCCTGTGCCTTTCTTCACATTCCTGTGACTGCTTTGTAACTGCCAATTTGTACTTTTTAATCCTTTACCTTTTCACTCAGCCTCCAACCCCCCTCTCTCATCTGGCAACCCACAGCTTGGAGTCTGTATCTATTAGACTTTCTGGTTTGTTTGTTTTGTTCTATGTGGAATCTCTGAATTGGCTTTTAAAATACAAAAAAAGGTATACAACATTAAAAATGTCACCCCCCAAAGTGAAAATGTTGAAAATCACCTTAAAATTTCCGTAAGCTATTGACAGAAGTGAATCACCTGAAAAGTGCAATTTTTTTTAGTGCAGTGCACACACTTTTAAAAAAAAGCAAACCTGTATTTGTTCGTATAATTTCATGTATAGAAGTCCATAGTCCATTAAGTGTTTCAGAAAGCCAAAAAAGTATAATTAAATGTAAAATCATTTTCAGCCTCCTACTTCCTTTATTTTCTTCCAATCTTTTATATATTTTTTTGGTGCCTAGCCATCTAAAACTTTTTTTTAATCCCTAATTTGGATGGATATAATTGCATATATTTTAACAAATATGTGGTTCTACTGCAGGGATGATTCTGTTTTCCCTCCGTGTTTCACAGTACTGTTTGCTGACTGATATGTGCCAGATTATGCTTGTGTTTGTGCCTCAGCCTTGTTTCCAAATCAGTACTGAGTTATAACTGCTATAAGGAAAAGCACAAGTAGGACACAGCACAGTGAACTTTCACAAACTAAACATACACGTGTGCCAGCACTGAATTCAACGAAGAGAACATCGGCTTCCTCTCATAGGTGCCTCTGGCTGCCATCACATCCTTGGCTGCCCAAAGCACCCAACAGGGCCACAGAGAAGTTTTGCTTGTTTTAGTGTTCTGCACACATGGGAGGGACCAGACGGTATTCACTGTCTAGGGAGGAGTTGATGTTAGGTTTGTGGGATGACTTCTTAGTTTGTGTCTCTTCTCATTCATGAATTCTGACTGCTGTGTGGGGTTCCACTGGGTTCATGGAGCAGAGGATCTGTCCCCTCTCCTGCTGATGAACACTTGGTCAGCTTCCAGCACCTACGTTGACTCCATGTGCTCCAAGTGCTGTGACCACTTGAGCATGTCTGTGCTGGATGTGCACAATCATGTTAGGATCGTTGGTGTCAGGCCACGGACTGAGAACACATAGTTTTGCTGCTGCCAAATGTGTTTTAAATTAAGCCAGGAGAGTGTCAATGACCAAATGGGTGGCAGTCCCTGGATGGTTTGAATGCTCCACAGCCTCAGCAATACTTGGAGTCACTCTTTTTAGTGTTAGCATCTCATGACTTTATTAGCATTTCACTGAAGCTGAAGAGATTAAATGTTTTATGTTTTCATTGACCATGTGTTTATCCCTTTTTGTGTAGTGTCTATTCAGGTTATTTTTCTTTAACCCATTTTTCTGACGTGTTTTCAATACATAAATTTTATTTGACAAGATTATACCTTCCAGCTTTGATGTACTTTACCAGATATATAATGCAAATCTTGTCTCTTTCTGTATTTTTTGGGGGGGGCCGGTTTTCTCTCACTGGTGAATTTTGATAAACAGTAGCTTCTAATAAATCTTGATATGAGTCAAGTTATTTTCTCCTGTTTTGAGTGTTATTATTTCTTCAGAACAAAATATTTCTCATTAGTTGGGAAGCTAGTCTTGCATATTTTTCTTAAAGATATTGTGTTTTTAAAGTCAAGAACTAAAATTAAGGGTAGAAGAAATTATGACAAGATTGAATGCAGCTAGAGGCTGGGTTACTAAACCAGAAAGCAGTTCAAGCGTATCCCAACAAAAGCATAGGCTGAACACCATTGGAAAATTCAGGAGAGAGTTGAAAATTTAGTAGAGGTTTCCAAGGGACTCAAGCAAAGAGTCAAAAGGGCCATTAAGAAGTTAGGATGAAGCATAGGGAAATGAGAAGGTGACTGAAATTACCTGAAATTTACTGATAATTACTTGAAATATAAATGCACAAAATACTTTTGCCAGGTGATGTATTTTATAGAATTGTTAACATGTTTTGGATGTTCCTCTACTGATGGACATTAAACAGTCCGTGAATGATGTTTGAAAACTTAGCACACAGAAAGGTCTGTTTCTATAGATTATATTCATGTTGAAATAGTGGGAGAAAAAGGAAACATTTAAAATGTTGATAGAAACTACAAATACCACTCTATTCCCACAAATGTATCAAGGTATTTTCCTATCAACAGGATCTGATGGTATGAATAACCCCAATTGTGTTTTTGTATAAAGATTCAGGAATCTCTAAACCCTGTGGGGAGATGGCATGTCTCTTCTCCATAATCTACTGATTGGGTCTTCTGCTCACCCTGCATCATAGGGGAATCTGGTCTCTATCTTTTCCAGCTGAAGGTGTCAGTCTTCAGCTCCGGGGACACCTGCCTCCACCTGGACTCTGAGCCACCCTTCTCTGGTGAGTACGGAACCCATATCTATAGAAGAGTGTCTCTCAGTACCTTGTTTCTTTCATGAAACCTCTTGGAGTTAGCCAGCTGTTCTCTCAAAATAAGAACTCCTTGGAAAGTTAAATCTGCAGTATAAGTATTTGTTGAGTGATATGCAAAGTATCGTGTTTTTAAGGTAATTGAAGACTTCTTGTGACGATAGGCCAGTGTTGAGTTTTTTTGACCAACATTGCCAAGAGGAAGAAGTAGTACTTTTTTCCTGAACTGTTCAAATTATTCCCCTCTTTGGAAAATTGTTTTTCTAGAATATGCTGGGTCTTTTACTTTTACTCAGCTGTCTGCTCAAATATCACATCAGTCAGTCCTTCCCTGAAGAAAAAGGGGTGATGTGAATTTGGAAGGGTCGTGTTTTCTGGATTTCCTGGTAGAACAGTTTTAGTGTAAGGAAGCCTAGTCTCAGGTCACAGAGGTGACTGGAGCAAGAGTGGGCTGTGGGTGAGTTGAGGTGGACAGCCTTGCCTTGTGTGTACTGAGTGCAGGCTCTGGATTTCACGAGGGGATGAAATCCCCGCCTCCAGGGCTTGGGCCATGGGGCTAACTCCATCCCAGGTCTCAGGCTGTTCAAACTTTCTGGTGTGAACCAACCTGCATGTTTCAAGCCCTCCCCAATATTCTGGGACAAGAGGATGTTGGGTGGTGCTCTCTGGTTCAGCAGGTGCAGGCTCAGAAGCTTGATTGGAACAGGAGTTGGGGTGAAAGCTGTGCATGAGGATTGCTTCCTGCCAGATCTGTGTTCTGGAAGGAAGAGTGTGAGCTCACAGTGCAGGAAAGGCTGCCAGGATGTGAGATGACCAGTGAGGAGAGAACAGTATATTCTTTACATATTTTGTGTATTCAGCCCTTATCAGATGTGTGGTGTGCAGATTCCCGTTCCATAGGTTGCCTTCTAATTTTGTTAATGGTTTCTTTTTAGTTTGACGTAGCCCTGCTTTATTTTCTGCTTTTCTAAAGTAAATGTTAAGACTGTTTGCAGAGTGCTTCAAGTACATGTTACTTGTCAACTACAAAGTTGGAACATTTACCTTCAAAGCACATCTGCCTCCTGTTATAAGTCAGAAAATTGATTTCCTATTTCCCCCAAATAGACTCAAGAACATGCTTTACTATGAATAATTCTCATTATGTATTTAAGTGCTTATGAGACAAACTCAATGTATTATACTTGTTTACAGTGTTCATTGTGTTTCTAAATATTAGAATAGTGTTTTTTTTTTCTGTTTGGGCAACTTGAGAAAGAACATTTATGACAACAGAATGAGTCCTGTATTTAATGGCTTTTAACAATGAAGAGAATGATCTACGAGTTACTTCTGCATAGTTGAAAGGTGGCATTGTAATCAGCTAAACGAATATTTTGTATCTGCTAATAAAGTCGGGCTGGGTAAAAATAAGTAACAGATGATTTTCCTGACTTTTGATTTTACAGCTTTTATACAAATTATCAAGAATATGCTATTATTTGGTTTTATCTTAAAGATTTAAAATGTGGTATTTTATTCATTATTTTAGAAATAATGGGTATGTAACTTTATATATATATATAATACTATGCCATATATGTGAGCATACAAATACATATTTTTATGTGGTATTTTGAACATAATTCAAAATTTTTATTTTATATCAACTGCATTTTTTGTAACCTTGTGATTCCGTCCCCTTCACTCATTTCTCCTGCCACCCACCCCCACCTCTGGCAACAATTTGTTCTCTATATCTACAAGCTTTGCTTTTGTTTTCCACATAAAAGAGAGATCGTATGATATTTGTCTTTCTCTGACTTATTTCGCTTAGCATAATATCCTCTGGGTTGATCCATGTTGTCACAAATGGCAAGATTTCATTCTTTTTATGGCAATATTTCATTGTTTGCATGCATGTGTATGTATCACAATTTTTTTTTTATCCATTCATCCATCAATGGACTCTTAGGTTGTTTTCATATCTTGGGTATTGTAAATAACTGCAAAGAACATGGTAGAGCATATATCTCTTTTGAGTTTGTGTTTTTATTCTTTTCAGAGAATATCCAGAAGTGGAATTACTGAATTGTATTATAGTTCCACTTATTAAGTTTTGCTTTAAGATATTTAATTTCTTGAGGAAACTGCATACTATTTTCCACAGTGACAGCATCAATTGGCATTCCACCAAAAGTGCACAAGTGTTTTTTTTTTCTCCACTTATTTCCCAACATTTTTTAAATAACAGCCATTCTAACAGGTGTGAGGCAATATCTTATTGTAGTTTTCATTTGCATTCTCTGATTAATGATGTTGAGCATCTTTTCATGTAATTGTTGGCCATCTGTATGTCCTCTTTGAAAAAAATGTCTTTTCAGATCCTCTGTCCATGTTTTAGTTTGTCTGGTTTTTTGCTGTTGAGCTGTATGACCATTTTTTATATTTTGAATATTAGCCACTTATTAAACATATAAATTGCAAATATTTTCTCAGTAGGTTTCTATTTCATTTTGTTGATTTCTTTTGCTGTGCAAAAGCTTTTTAGTTTGAGGTAGTCTCACTTATTTTTGCTTTTGCTTTTGGTATCAGATTTAAAAAATTGTCATTGAGACCTACGTCAAAGACCTACCACCTATGTTTTTTTCTAGGAGTTTTGAGGTTTTAGGTCTTACATTCAAGTTTTTAATCATTTTTTTGAGTTCTCTTGTGTGTGTGGTATAAGAAAGTGGTTGGTTTTAATTTTTTTGTATGTGGCTGTCCTGTTTTCCCAGCACTGTTTATTGAAGAGACTGTCTTTCCTCACTGTGTATTCTTTTCCTCTTCATTTTAATTTAACTATAATGTGTGGGCTCATTTCTGTCTCTGTTTTATTCCTTTGATATCTGTTCTTATGCTGGTAATATGCCATTTTGATCATTATAGATTTGTAGTACAGTTAAAACCAGGTTGTATAGTGCCCCCACCTTTGTTCTATCAAGATTACTATTGGTATTCAGGACATTTTATGGTCCCTACACAAAATTTAGTACATTTTTTTCTATATCTTTGAAAAATGCCATCGACATTTTGATAGGGATTGTATTGAATCTGTAGATTGCTTTAGGTAGAAAGGACATTTTAACAATATTAATTCTTCTGAACCATGATCATGAGATACCTTTCTGTTTGTTTGTGTTTTTGATTTCTTTCATTAGCATCTGAAGTTTTCAATACATACCTCCTTCATCTCCTTCATTCAGTTTATTTCTAGATATTTTATTCTTTTTGATACAATTATAAATAGATTTTTTTCTCTTTCTGATAGTTCATTAG
The DNA here is from genome assembly GCA_030015415.1 of Cynopterus sphinx. Classification (NCBI taxonomy): domain Eukaryota; kingdom Metazoa; phylum Chordata; class Mammalia; order Chiroptera; family Pteropodidae; genus Cynopterus; species Cynopterus sphinx. The sequence continues at coordinate 68,997,474 of CM057381.1, read as the reverse complement.
TATATAGAAATTGAACAGATTTTTGATACTATATCCTGCAACATTACAGAATTAATTTATTTTGACAGGGTGTGTGTGTGTGTGTGTGTGTGTGTGTGTGTGTGGGTGTGGAATCGGAGTTTTCTGTGTATCATGTCATCTGCAAATACTGATGGTTTTCTTTACAATATGGATGCCTTTTATTTTTCTCATATGAATGTCAGACATAAATTAGTCTTTATCAGATTATGCTCAGTGAATATGATAAGGAGTTCTAGCAATTCATATGTCTTATTTTGATTTCTAAAACTCTAGAGTGGCAGAACCATATAGAAGCACTCAAACTAGCAAAACACCAATTATAATGTTATACAGAACAGAATTTGTGGGAGAGAGGAAAGGCTTACACCCTTTCACCACTGAGTATGACATTAGCTGTGGGTTTGTCATACAAGGACTTTATTATGTAGAGGTCCGTTCCGTCTATACTTACTGTGTTGAGTGTTTTTATAAATGGATGTTAAATCTTGTCAAATGCTTTTGCGATACTGATTTTAATGCTTCATTTTGTTAATGTGGTGTATCATGTTAACATTTGTGGATACTGAACCAACCTATAATCTCTAGAATAAATCCCATTTGATCATGCTATATAATCTTGTTAATGTTTTGCTGAATTTGGTTTGCTAATATTTTGTTGAGGATTTTTGCATTTATGTTCATCAAGGATACTGTCCTGTAATTTTCTTACTATAGGATCCTTATCTAGTTACCCCCCCACCTCCTACTGCCATCAGGGCCACGCTGGCCTTATAAAATGAGTTTGGGAGAATTCTCCACTCTAGTGCTTTTTTAGAAGAGTTTGAGAAGAATTGGTGTTCTTTGCATGTTTGGTAGGGTCACCATTGAACGACTTGCATTTACAGGGAGGTATTTTGTTTCCTGTTTCAATCTCCTTCCTGATGACAGGCCTGTTCAAATTTTTATTTCTTTCTGATTCAGTTTTGTAGGTTGTACATTTCTAGGAATTTATACATTTCTTCAAGGTAGTTCAGTTGGTTAATTTAATTATTGGTCATTTAATAAATGTTTAATCTTTATCCATGGTATTAATTATAATATCTCCTTTTTCATTTTTGATTGTACTTGAGTCCTTTCCATTTCTTTCGTGATGAGTCTAACTAAAGTCTTGTCCATTTTGTTTATCTTTTTAAACAATGGGCTTTTAATTTCATTGGTCTTTGGTATGGTCTTTTCAGCCTTTACTTTTGCTCTAATCTTTGTTATTTCTTCTTTTCTAACTGTGGTCTTTGTTCTTTTTTTAGTTCCTAGAGGTGTAGAGTTATGTTGTCTAAGACTGGTTTGTCTGAGGTAGGCATTAATCACTATGAGCTTCTATCTTTGAAATGCTTTTGCTGTATCCCACAAATTTTGGTATATTTTCATTTTCTCAAGGTATTTTTAAAATTTCTCTCTTGATTTATTTTTTGACCTGTTGTTCAGTAGCATGTTTAATCTTCACGTATTTGTGACTTTTTCAGTTTTCTTTGTGATTAATTTCTTGTTTCTTACCACTGTGTTCAGAAAAAATGCTCCATATGATTTCAATCCTCTTAAATTTATTAAGATTTGTTTTGTGGCCTAACATGATCTATCCTGGAAAATGTTTTCAGTGCACTTGAGAATAATGTGTGTTCTGTTTTTAGATGAAATATTTAAGTTTATCCGGTCTAACGTGTCATTTAAGGTTCATGTTTCTTTACTGATATTTTGTCTGGATTATCTAACCATTGATGTAAATGGGGTATTAAAATTTTCTGTTATGTTGCTATCCATTTCTCTTAGTATTATTTTTATGACATTGGTTAATAAAATTATATAGGTTTTAAGTGTAGAAGACTATGCATCATTCATATTTTAATACATCATATGTTCACCACCCAAAATCACATCTTCTGTTGCCATCTATTTGACCCCTTTACCCTTTTCTTCCTCTCATGTCTCCCCTTTCCCTTTGGTCACTACTAAAGCATTGTCTGTGTCTGAGTTTTTATTTGTTTGTATGTCTTGTTCATTTGTTGCTTTCTATTTTACATCCCACGTGAGTGGAATTGTATCATCCTCAACTTTTTCGTACTTATTTCGCTTAGCATGATATTTTCAAGATCCATCCATATTTTTATGAATGAGTAATAATACATTGTATATATATATATGTACCACCTCTTCTTTATCTAATCACCTATCAAAGGACACTTTGGTTGTTTCCATGTCTTAGCCACCATGAATAATGCTGCAATGAACACAGAGGTACATACAATCTTTATGGATAAATATTTTCCATTTTGGGGAGTGGATACCCAGAAGAGGGATTGCTGGGTCAGAAAGTAACTCTATTTTTAAATTTTTTGGATATTTCAATGTAGCTTATGTAGCCCTCAAATAATAAAAAAAAATGTTTAAATACTTAAAACAATAGGGAAATAAGATGAAAATGTAAAAAGTTTGGAGCTTGCAAACCAGTTTATGATCCTACCATGCTAGTCTACTCAGTGGGAAGACCCTGCTCTATTAAACTTCACTTCAGAATCACAGCTACTACACCTTTACTCTGTAGAACCTTATAAATTTTTAGGAACTAACTACTTCCTTGCCTTTTAACTTCCTGTTTGCTGCTAAACAAATGAAACTCTTTTCGACCAATAGATTGGTAATGCTCTACTAGGGTCATTGACGGTGGCAAACTAGGATCCTATTGAGTGTGTTTTCTGGTCTGAGAGACAAATTTTTTTCCAGGCGACTTGCAAAGCAGGGTTGACTGACAGGATGAATAACCTGAATTTAGGAAGAAATTCAGGTGGTTTCTTTTTGGGAACAGAATTATCCATGACAAGCTCAGTGATATAGCAATACGATAGGAATTGTAACATTCTTATAATAGGAATTATAGATTTATATTACAAGGAAACAGGTAGGTAGAGTTACCATACTGCTGGAGCACAGTAAGGAGGCAATTTTAAAAAACAAAAAGGGTTAATATGCTACCTGAAGGATGAAGCGAGAGGAGGCATTCATGTTTAACGTGACATCTCTTGAGCCTGTTAGTGTTCTTAAAATAACATTATTTTTTCAAGAATAGGAAATGTGCCTGCTAATGAACATTTAATCAGCAGGCTTCTTAATTAAAAGTTTAAAGAAAGAAGAGGGGAAGCCAGGGGGTGCTTTTAGTTAGGTCATCCCTCATGCCCCATCATGTTGATTATAACATCACTAAACTTTCTTCTTTAAAGGAGTTAGTCTGCAAGCAACAAATAAGATTTTATGTTTTCCTCAGACATAAAATTTATCCCAGACAAACCAGCACCCCTAGTTTAAAAATATAAGTAAAAAATAAAACCTCAGGTTTTATTTGATGTTATAGATCAGAATATTAAAAATCACATGTGGGAATAAGATTATAAGAATGTAAAATTTCTTTCATAAAAGTCACTACAGAAATGGGAAGTCTGTATGTTCTCATTATTTACATTTGGAAAGTTAAATATGTTTATCAAGGAATCTGCAGGTGTTAGATATTTGACAAAACTTCTCAAAGGATCAAGCAATAGAATTAGCCTAAAGCACAGGCCATACAACTAAGAAATGGAAGAAGAAATCTGAACCTTTGTTGTACAGAAGTTAGCAGAGGCTTTATGCACGAGGCAGATGATCCAGCAAGACCTTGTCTTTAACCTGTTCATCAATCAGTTAATATTTCCTGAGTGCCCGGAAGGGTGTCAGAATAAGTATTAGTGATAATAATGGGAGTTGATTCTGTCAAGCTATGCTCAAAGGCTTCATATGGACTATTTAGTTCTCAAATTCGGACCATTAGAAGAGAACCATTACAGACAAGGACACTGAGCACAGAGAAACTAGATTAACTTGCTCAGGGTCACACTGTAGTAAGAATGGGGTTGGAGTATGAAATCAGGACATGCCAACATGTGCTTCTCCTTAAATTTATCATGTGACCCAGGGGCACCACTTCTGGATCATTGCTCTGTCCTCATAATAGCCAAAACATATAAATAATTAAAATTTCCATTTAAGGTGCATCCAGAACATATGTGTAACTCTCATAACATATGTGTAACTCTCATAACACTACAGCAAAAACACAAACCAACACTCCCCCTACAGGCAAAGGACTTGAATAGACACTTCTACAAAGACACACAAATAGCAAGCACTTAAAAAAATGGTCAACCTAATTATATTTTGGGAAATGCAAATGAAAACCACAATGAGATAGGTATTTCTTAACACTCACAAGAAAGGCTATACTAATTATACTAATTTTTTTAAAAACAAAGGAAAGGAAGTGTTGATGAGAATGCAAACAAATTGGAATCTTCATACATTGCTGGGAAGAATGGAAATTGGTGCAGCTACTGCGGAAAACAATTTGGAGGCTCCTCAAAATGTTAAACATAAGATTGCCATAAGATCCAGCAATTCCACTCCTAGGTGTCTTCTCAAAAGATCCAAAAAGAGGTGTTTAAGAAAATTTTGTGCACAAATGTTATGAGCTGCACTATTTACAGTAGCCAAAAGGTGGAAGCCACCCACACGTACATCAACTGACAAACAATACACAAAAAGCGATATAGATACATAATGCATTAGTGTTCCACCACTACAGGGCATGAAGTTGTGCTACATCCTTACATATAGCCGAACTTTGAAAACATTATGCTAAGCAAAAGAAGCCAGTTGCAAAAGGCCACACATTGTACGATTTTCTTAATATGAAGTGTCGAGAATATGCAGTGTTGAGAATATGCAGTGTCAAAATAGGCTAATCCATAGAGACAGACATCACATTTGCAGTAACCGATGGCTAGGGGTTGGGGGGATGAAGAGCCCACTTTTAATGACTATAGGATTCATTCTGTGACAAAAATATGCCTCTGTAGTGGTGATGGTTGCACAACACTGTGAACACACTAAAAGCCTCTGAATTGCACAGTTTAAAATAGCTACAATGGTGATTTCTGAGTTTTGATTTTATCAGACTTTCCAAGTGACACCAGCTTCCTACAACAAGACCCTTGATTTCCAGGGTTGAATATCCACATTGCAGAAAACAAAGAAATACTTGGTCAGTGAATGAATTATTTCCCGTGGACCTAAACTGCTTGAATTTAGGATAGCCTTGTCTGCTGTGGCTTTCCCTTAAAACTTTCAGCAAGGCACAATGTGTAGAGTAACCCTGGAGGGAGCTTTGAAATGAAGTCAGTGTTGAGATAACTAGCGGTTTCTTGGCAGCCCTTCACCGTCCCCAAAGATCCTTGAAAGAATCTGACTCGACAGTGAGGTTCCAGGCTGCAACAGTATTGAATCTATCTCTTAGTCAAATGGTGTATTTTGGTGGAGTATTTAGGGTTTTCTGTATATAATAACATCATATAATAACATCATGTCACCTGCAAACATGCTTCCACCTTCCCTTTTTAACTGAATGCCTTCAGTTCTTTTAACTAACTGCTCTGAATATGACTTCAGATACTACACTGAGGACCTGGTGAATGTGAGTGACCTTGTTTCTGATAGAGTGAAAAAGTTTTCAGCCTTTTATCACGGAGTATGGTGTTAGCTGTGGGTTTATTGTTTATGGCCTTTATTATGTTGAGATACGTTCCTTCTATACTTACTTTGTTGGGACTTCTAATCATGACAGGACCTTGACTTGTGTTAAATGCTCTTTCTATATCTTCTTTAATGCAGGTCACTTTTATTTTTTATTTTTCAATTACAGTTAACATTTCATATTAGTTTCAGGTAAACAGCATTGTGGTTAGACATATGTTTGATTTATGAAGTTATCTCCCCAATAAGTCTGATATCCACCTGACACCATACATATTTATTATAATATCACTGACTGGAGTCCCAGTGCTGTACTCTACATCCCTGTGACTATTTTGTAACTACCGATTTGTACTTCTTAATCCTTCACCTCTCATACCCAGCCCTCAACTCCCTCCCGCCTGGCATCCATCATTTTGTTCTCTGTTATCTATGAGTCTATTTCTGTCTTGTTTATTCATTTACTTTTTTAGATTCCACATATAAGTGAAATCATATGGTATTTCTCTTTCTCTGTCTGACTTATTTCACTCAGCACAATATCCTCCAAGTCCATTTATGTTGTCACAAATGGCAAGATTTCATCTTTTTTTATGGCTGACTAATAGTCCCTTGTACATGCATACCACTTCTTTATCCACTCATCTATTGAAGGGCATTTAGGGTGCTTCTGCATCTTGGCTCTTGTAAATAATGCAGCAATGAACATAGGGGTTCATATATCTTTCCAAATTAATGTTTTAAATTTCTTTGTATAAATACCCAGAAGTGAGATGACTGGGTCATATAGTAGTTCTATTTTTAATTTTTTAAGTAAATTCCATACTGTTTTCTGTAGAAGCTACACCAATTTACAATCTCAGCAACAGTGTACAGGAGTTTCCTTTTTTCCACATTTTTGCCAACATTGGTTGTTCATTGATTTATTGATGATGGCCATTCTGACAGGTGTGAGGTCATCTCTCATGGTTAATTTGCATTTTTCTGATGATTAGGGTTATTGAACATCTTTTCATGTGTCTACTGGCCATTTGTCTTTTTTGGAGAAATGCCTATTCAGGTCCTCTGTCCATTTTTAAATAGGATTCTTTTCTTTTCTTTTCTTTTTTTTTGGTGTTGAGTTGTATAAGTTCTTTATAAATGATAGGTATTAACCCCTTATCTGATGTATCTTTGGCAGATATCTTCTCTCATTCAGCAGGTTGTCTTTATTTTGTTGATGGTATCCTTTGTTTTGTAAAAATTTTTTAGTTTGATGTAGTCCCATTTGTATTTTTCTTTTGTTTCCCTTGGTCGAGAAGATAAGTAAAAAAGTATTGCTAAGAGGATGTCTGAGTTTACTGCTTATGTTTTTTTCTAGAAGTTTTATGGTTTTGGTTATTATGAAAAGTCTTTAATCCATTTTGAGTTTATTCTTGTGTATGGTGTAAGAACATGGTCCAGTTGCATTTCTTTTTGCATATATCTGTCCAGTTTTCCTAATGCCTCTTATTGAAGAGACTGTCTTTACCCCATTGTATATTCTTGCCTCCTCTGTCATAGATTAATTGTCCATGTAAATGTGAGTTTCTTTCTCGCCTCTTTTCTGTTCCATTGATCTATATGACTTTTTCTGGCAAGTCCTATGCTTTTTTGATGTCTATAGCCTTGTAGTATAGTTTGATATCAGGTAGAGTGATACCTCCAACTTTATTCTTCTTTCTCAGGATTACTTTAGCTATTTAGGGTCTTTGTGGTTCCATATAAATTTATGGATTACTTGTTCTAGTTCTGTGAAAAATGCCATTGGTGTTTTGATAGAGATCACATTGAATTTGTAGATTGCTTTGGGTAGTATGGACATTTTAATGATGTTAATTCTTTCTTTCCATGAATGCTGTGTATGCTTCCAGTTATTTGTATCTTCAAATTACTTTCCTCAATGTCTTATCATTTTCTGAGTACAGGTCTTTTACATCCTTGGGAAAATTTATTTCTAGGTATTCTTTTTTATGCAATTATAAATGGGATTATTTTCTAGGAATTTCCCTCTTTGGACTGTTTTTGCTGAGTCTCGTAGATTTTGAGTCGTTGGCAATTCCCCAATCATTCGTGACATTGAGCATCTTTTCCTGTGCCTATTCATCATTTGTACATCTTTTTGGGAGAAATGTCTATTGGGGTCCTTTGACCATTTTTATAATTTCTATTTATTTTGTTCCTACATTTTTTTCTTAATTCATTTATTGATCTATGTATGTCCTCTGATATCTCATTGAGCTTCTTTGGGGTGACAATTTTGAATTATTTGTCAGGCAGATTGTAGTTATCTCTTTCTTTGAGTTACTTACTGGACTGTTATCATTTCTCTTGGTGGCATCACGTTGCCCTGGTTTTCTGTGGAGTTGAAGGAGCAAACACCCTTCTCATCTTTAGTTTTAGCAGGTAAATACATTCCTTCTGTTGGTGCCAGGTGATGAGATTGCCTCTGGGGTTCACAGACTGAGAAACAGAGTTGGAGCTGGGGTATACAGTAAAAATGTGCAGAAGATAAAAGCCCTAGTGGGAGGTCCACAGTAGCACTTGCTGTTGTTAGGCCTGTTCCCAAGAGCTGAAATGGGCACAGATCCTGTGTATTTCTGGGTAGACAAGACTTGCTTTAGGATGGGGCTGAGATGAGGGTCTGTTTTAGTGTCTTCATCTGAGTCTGTAGCTTTGGGGTCTTTCATTAGGTGTGTGAATGAGTACAGTTCTACTGAAAATCTGGGGGGGCTCTTGCTCATCATTCTGAGTTGTCGGGTAGGTGGCTGTAGCTCCAAAGAACAGCTAAGAGTGAAACTGAGTCACAGGTCTGCTTGAGGGGTACAGACACATGTGTCCACTGCCGGCCTTCTTTGCCCCCGAGATCATATTTGCACATAGCTGGAACCTGGATATGCAGTTAGGTGGGGGTCAGCAGGCCTGCACTGGGGTCTTGGAGAAGAGCATGTCTACCAGGTGTCTGGTTGAGAATAGTGACAGAACTACTGTGAAGAAGTACTGAAGCTGAGGCAGAGGCATTCTTCTAGGTGCTGGGCCACTACTCACTGAAGACCAGTAGCACCTAGCTCCCAATTTGTGACAATCAAAATGTTTCCTAAAATGGTCAGAGACCCCGAGAGGGGCAGAATAACCTCAGGCAAGGGTGATGGGGTAGTTACTCTATTTAGGAGGGGATGGTGGCATCCTGAGCAGCTTCAGGCTGACCTGATGGACAGAGGGACACTGGGCTGTGACTGGCAGTGCCCAAGGTCTATGCCCCTCCTTAGATATAAAACAAAGCCCCCTGGGCCGCAGCACTCAGAATTCTGCCCCTCATGTGAGGCCACAGGCAGCAGCTGGCCAAGAAGTGGAGACTGGCTGTCTAGGGTGGCACCCAAACTTCACCCTCAGCACAACCCTGACCCCGCACTCCTGCTTCTAGTCTGGGTTTCTCATTGTAGAGAGCAGGGCCTCTGGGGCTTCAGAGGTAGCCAGCCTTGTTCCCCAGTCTAAGGCCAGGATATTCTAGTGCTCAGTGAATATACCACGGGCCATGGGCTGGGCCAGCCCTAGGGTCACAGGCAGGTTCAAGGTAGACTGCAGGCCTGATGGTGACTATGTGGAAATAGGTAAGTTTTGGGAGTGTGGGGGCTTTCAGAAGCTCAGAGGGCAGGTGTGAGGGAGGAGTTGTTTCCAGGGTGGAGTGAGAGGCAGGGGTTTCCCTGGATCCCTTAGACTGTTCAGGTAGCAGAATGCATAGCAAACACCACTTTTTTCAATCTTTTTTTCATATTCACACAGCCACTTAGAACAATTTGGCCATATTTAAGGCTTTTTATCTTTTACACATTTCCTATCTTCCTAACTTCTTTCAGAAATGATGTCATGTGGACACAATTCCGTATGACTTTCAGACAGTTGATAGGACTCTCATTCTGTTTTAAGATTTTTTTTTTTTTTGGTGGGGGGAGATGAAGGGACTAGGCCATATATTCACCTATAAGGAACCTTCAGTGTTACCAAGTCAATAAAATGTTATTACTCCCACTTCTGTTTCCTAGTCTTTTGTCCAGAGACAAATATAATTGTTTTCTTAATGTATCCTTCCAGATACTGTGTACCTATGTGCATTTGTGTGCGCATGCACCTTAGCCTTAAGGTCAATAAAATAGTGATGAGGCCCTCCTATGGCACCTTGTTAGGCGCTGTAGGTATGAAACATGACAAAGTTCCCTGCCCTCGGGGCATGATAGCAAGTTTTGAGTATCTTCACTTTGGACATCTCCTTTAGTCTGAGAAACCCGAAGGCCCCAATTTTAGTTTCTCCCCTGGCCTGGTCCACCAGGCACTAGCCACAGCCTGTCCCACTTCCAGAACACTTGTTTTTATCTGGAATCTGGGTGCCCAGGATGACCCGAGGGCAGCAGTGTCCCTGAGGCAGGAACCAGGGAGCCTTGACAGGTGTACTTTGGCCACTTGTTCTCACAAAGCAGCTCCTGACCGGCACTCTGCAGCACTGGGAGTCCTGTGCATACTGGACATACAGGTATAGACTTGGGACCTTGTTTTATTTAAAGATTAAAACCCACTACTGTCTGTATTTAATGTGGCACTCGCATTGGCTCAGATGTGACTGGGAGTCTCTGAGTCCTGCTTTGATATTCCGTTGATCTTGTTTTTGTGAGCATCTGCCTACTTCTTGTGCCTTCCTGCGTCAGCCCTGCAATCAACCTTCTCTTCCAAGAGCTGCGGCTTAGTTTTCAGTGGTCTTATAAACCACGCCTGAGTGGTAGGTGAATATATCAATCCTGGAAGTTGTTTTTTCTAGATTTTCTCCTAAAAAAGTAGAAAATATATGTGTGCGTGTATGTATGTACAGATATATGTATGTACTTAGTGGTTTACACATATAATGTGTACAGAATTATGTATATTTATATGTATAATATATGGGAAAACATTTCTACAGCACACATATTTAAACATAGTGTCTGATACCACAAGTTACTCTCATCTCATCACTTATATTCAACTCTCTTCAAAAGGGAGGTTCCTGCCCCATATTCTCAAAATATTTATGACACCTGTCATTTCTATAATCCAGAGGAAATATTTTCCGGAAGGCACAGTGACTATCTCATTGCTGGTGCAATCAAACAGCTCATTTTTGATCAGTATCTCTGAGTCTTTCCCTCTTCAGTCTCATATCTCAGTCTTGCCCTCCTGAGTCTGTTTCTCAGTCTCTCTATCTGTGAGTCTCCCGGCAAGTAGCTATGTCCATTTGGTTAATTGGATCTGGCTACCTTAATGAAAAGAGATTGTGCCGGAAGGCTGTGGGGTTCCGTACAGTACAGAGAAAGTCTGGGAAACCAGCATAGACCATTCAGAGGTCCTGTAGCACAGATGGGCCTCAATTTCTGCAGTCCTTTTGTTTCTCCCCTTTTAATTCACATTCAGGGAAGGTGTGTATAAATAGCCTAGCGTGCATTATCTCTCCACTGAGGAGGGCAAGATCTAATTTAATCAGCCTCTGAGACAATGTCCAGTGGCAGAGAAGTGAAATCTGGTAGCTGGGTGCTGAACAACCATAAACAATTCGTGTCTATTGGTGTGATCTGCTCTGAAAACATAATATGATGTTAAAACAACAGGAAATGTCCAGTTCTGTGATTGGATTAGAGTGGCCACTTAGCACCAGTCATGACAGGTAGTGTTAAGGCACTTTCACCCCGGGCGGTGCTGGGATGGGCCCTGCCCAAGATTTGCATCTCTCTCTGTCCTAACTAGACCGTGGCCTTCCTGCTGGAGTGGGAACTGCATTGAGTCCTCCCCACGTCCTCCCAGGGTCTGGGACCTGCACTGTGTGTGATGAACACACCTTTGATGTGGCCGAACCGGGACGGGACCAGGGCTCTTTACCTGGCTGGCGGTTCCCTTCTTCCAGTCCTGTGTCAGTTTTGAGAAGGTGATAAGTCCAATCAAGAAGTTCATTGAGAGAATCAAAGCTTCTTGGGCATTTCCACACAAGAGACACCCTGCGTTGGGTTTCCCAGAGCGTCTGGCAGGCATCACAGTCCTTGGTGCGTCAACAATGGGATGAAATCTGAGCTCTAAGTATTACAGCTGCTACTGAAGGATGATTGCCTTACTGGTACATTTGGAGACCAGGTCTGCAACTATAGCTCTTCTCTGAGTCTCATAATGGTTAAAAGGGATAAAGGGGTTCAAATGATGATAAAATGCAGAAACCATAAAGGGCCCAGGAGAAAGACCTCCACTGATATGTATTTCTATCTGTCACCCAGCCAATAGGTAAGATACTTGGTGGCCCTAGTATCTTCCGCTACTCAGGAAAGTTACTTGTTGACCCACCAGAAGCAGGCAGCTCGGGGGAACCATCCAGTGTATTGGCTGCAGTTCCCGATTTGCCCCTGCTGGCTGTTTGAATGCAGATGAGTAACCCAGCCTCTCTGAGGCCCTTTCTTCCTGCTTACATGAAGTGAATAAACACAATTTTTTAGCCCCAGAGAACTGCAGATCTCTTTGCCACTGCCAATTGTGAATGACCAGCATGTCTTCCACATTTGGGTTTCAAATCTGAAAGATAAATTTATGGTGAATGCTTCAAGGTCAGGGGTCAAAGAGACTCACAAAACAGCCTACAATGTCAGCACACTTGGCATTCAAAAGGCAGGACGTGTTCCTGGAAGTTTATTGTGATCAATGTAGGAAATTATTATTTAGATTGACTCATCACTCTGAGCCTCAACCTTCACAATTTTATTTCTCCTTGACTCTGGGTACGTTCACTCGTACATGTACATCTGTGAGAATATTTAAGACACAACTATCTTAACATTTTCCACACAATCTGAGGCTTAACCACCAGGCGTCATTTCATAGGTCCCAAAGAGCATGCATTTCCTGTCAAATAAAGTTGGGGACGGGATTTATTGTATTAAGTAAAGCAATTTCCATGCAATTGCAATTAAAATTCTGTCTGGCGTCTTGGCCGATTTTGTGGTGGTGGCATTCCTTTGCTGGCTACATCACGGTTGCCCCTGCAAGTGCCTTCCCAATTAAGAAAATGCAATTAGATGACAGTGTCACCATGTTCTCTACTGCCAGCAACAAGGAATGGATGCTTCATTCTGATGGGCAGAATTGGGCCTTTTCATACTTATTCATGACCTGAAGTAGAAAGGGATGCTTTCTTTGTCATTTTGCTTAGTTTTCTGTAGAGCTGTAATCAAGCCTTGTGTTTGAAATCGGGAGAGTGATAAATGAAAGAAACATTATCAACTATTGTAAGCATTCGGATGGTAGCTTAGGAATACAATACTGGTTTAATGACTAGAAGGTACAAGTGTGGGTAAAATTCCCAAGCTGCCAAAGGGACGTGATGGCAGTGGTAAGTGCTGGTCCAATCGAATGTGGCTCTTAAATTCAGCACACAATTTCCTAAAACTGGTCCCTAGCTAATTAGTTTATCTCTCTAGGGGCAACTAATGTTACCAGTTCCTGTGTGTCCTGTGGCTGATTTTATAGTTAGGAAAAGTGAGGCCCAGACTGGCAAAATGATTCAGGTTCTTCAGCTACTTGTTTGCTGCAGCCGGACTAGGACCCTGGCCTCCGCCTTCTAATATGACATATTCTCATCTATAACTTGGAGCTGTTGGCAGGTCCCAGGAAGACCAAAAATGGTCTTTCCTTAGAATGCAAACTAAAACTCTCTAATGAAACAGAACGCTGAAGAAAACATTCAGACGCAGTGCTCTTATTTGGCTGAATGTTCAACAAAAGACACAGGAGACGAGCTCTGAAAGAGATGTTTAGGCAATCTATTCCAGTGGCCTCCAGTAGTTTGTAGATGAGGAAAACGAGGCTGGGACAGGGAAATGTCCAGCAAATTAGTGTCCCGTGAACTCCGAGCCTGCTTTTTGACTTCGCAAATGCAGGCTGGGTTCCCCTCACCCCACCCCTGGCTGTATCTTAGGTGTCGCAGCTGCATTATAATGAAAAATGCAATAGTTCATTGATTTCCTATAATGGTTTTATCTATAGAAAGTGTGAGAACCTCTTTTGGCTCGAAGATTTGGCACAGAGTATCTGGAAACCTTGCACTGAGAAGGGATATTTGAAAGCGGTACCTCCCAGTTGATCCTGGAGAAAAGCTTTTCTGCACCAGCAAGAAGTCTTTGACACATTATTACTAAAAGACACATAGTGTAGTTGGAAATGGGTTGCTGGGCATCTGGGGTGTCTTCTTGCCTTATTAGTAGTGCATATTATGGGCTTCAGGAAAATAAAACCCAGTCAGGCATCAAGCTTTGGAAAGAAGCTATGTAGTAACAAAGAAATCTACACGAAGTCAGACTTTGCCATATCTTTCCAATTTGAGTTGTATTCGCACAATGTCATTGTAGGGACCAAGAGGGAGACTGACGGCAAGATGAAATATAACTATGGTGAAGCCGTGGATCCTCCTTCTCTGTCCTGGGAGAGACATTCAGCTTTAAAATGTCCCTGCCTGCGGTACTTCTATGGTCCTTTCTCTTTCAAATCTCACAACCAACCTGGGAGGCAGAAATTCTCAGCACTTTCATTCTAAAGATGAGAAAAATCAAATCCCAGAGAAGTCAAGTGATGTATCCAAAGCCACAGAGCAAAGATGTGACAACCTCAGAATAAGACTCAGGGTTTCTGTCTTCCAGGTGCCATACTTTGAGTACTTTCTCCACCTCTTTCTCTTCTTACTCTGCCAGGCTCCTTGGTTCAGTCCTTTCCTCCCTGTACTCGCTCAAATTTAGGCATCCATGAAGTTTCTTGGCTCACTTCTCATTTCTCCCCCCAAACGCTTTATGCCCCCCACCTTGTATCTCAAAGAGCACCTCTTGGCAGATGCCCTGTCCCGCCCACCCCCTGTCTGTATCTTAGGTTCAAATCCTTCTGTCTCGCCTATCATGGATTCCATGGATCTCTGGCAAGATCTGTGGGTTATGCTCCAGAAAGTGACGCCGAGCCTGGCAGAGGACCCAAAGCTCCTGCCCTCCAATTAAGACCCTGAGACCAAACTTGAGGGAGGGACTTCACACACAAACCTCATACAGGTACGGGAATGGTTGACAAAGGACCTTTTTCCTCTTGTGGCACTGGAGGTCATGATATTAAGGAGTGAATAATGGTACCCCTCATTTTTATAGCACTTTGCAGTTTTCCAGGTGATTATCATACCCATCCTCTCATTTGGTCTTTGTGATGACTTTGTAAAGTAGAAAGAGTGGGGACTAGTACTGCCAGGTGTATAAGTGAGAAAACTGAGAGGAGGAATGACTTGCCCACAATCTCACAGGGAAGGGCAGGGCAGGGCTGGAAGCCTGAGCAAATGCAGTCTGGTTCTCACCTTGTGCACTCCTCACTGCCTCGGCCACCAAACCCCCTCTTCTCTGTTATGTTACATTAGGTAGATACTACAAATCTCTAATGAACTACCCATCAGCTGCAGAAAAAAGCAGGAGTTGGCTTTTTTTCTGTAAAGGACTAGATAGTAAATATTTTAGTCTTTGCAAACCACAGAGTTGCTGTCACATTTCAACTCACTTGTTTTAGCCTGCAAGCCGAGATGTGTTCCAAAACAGCTTTATTTACAAAACCAGGTGGTGACTCTGATTTGGCCTGCCGACTACCGGCCCCTGGCATAAACCCCTGAGAGGTGATGTCAAGATCTGCCCCCACCTTCTCTCCTGTGTCTAGACCAATAGCTAGGGCCAGGCCTCAGCATGGTCAGAACAGGGAAACAGGTCCCACTCTGAGAGGAAATAGTGCACATATTCAAACACTTCATGACAGGGCTCCTGTGTGCCAGGAGGAACTGGGTAGAAGATGCTGCAGAATCCTGAGGGGGTCATGGGACTTGCACAGGAAAAGCAGATGAGAACATAAGGCTGTATTGGGGTGATCTGCTGGCCTAGAGGCACTGTTCCTTCACACAGGTTCAGTATCCTGAGATTACGTGGAGCCAGTTGAATGTGCTGATGGGGTGTCATCCCCTTGAAGCTTTGACACAACAGTCCTCAGTAAATGGGGATTCTGGATTTGTCTGGGCAGGAAGGTACCTCGCAGGGGCAGGGAATGCGAGGGAGGACTCATCGTGGGAGACTGGAGACTCTACCACGGCTGACCGCCCTGGAAACCTGGAAAGGTAAGGAAAGCAGCACAGGCCCTGCCAAGTTGTCCGGATGGAGGTGTCGGCACCTTAGAGAAGCTCAGTGGCTGCTGACTTTTGTTGGCCTGGATCGACAGTATGTAATGTTGCCACAGAACGAGGTACCCTAGTGAGTGGAGATGCAAGGATCTCATGTCGCAAGGGTCACGTGGTCAGAGGCAAGAGATGCTTCTGCTCTTTTTGTTTTTTTCCAAAAAGACCTGAGGCTATTCACCAGAGCAGCTCTGTGTGTGGACTCCGATCAATGAGGTCAAGTTAACATAGAGCCTGAGGACCACAAATGCCACCAAGGGCCACCGCCTTCCCAGGTAGAGGCAGGGCTTAGGAGGTCACTTGGAGCACAAGTTCTCTCAGTGGATCTCTTCTCTCCAGAGATCACCCTGCAGTTATTTCTGGGTTACTAAGTACATACCTGTGCCCAGGGGCTGGCATAACCCCCATGCCCCCAATCTACGAGGGAAGTGACGTTAATGGGGGCAGGACAGGCAGAAGCCCACTCAGTCTGACACAGATAGTGAACTGGAAGCCACACTGCCTCCTGGGGGATGGCAGATGCTAGGTATCCCCCCCACCCTGCCCCCCGCCTAAGATTTCAGGAATACAAGGGCTGGGTCCCCATCATGTTGCTACTCAGTCCATCCTGTGGCTTCTGTAAAAACTGGATACAGAGAGCAGAGGACGGTGGACACTGTAAGCTAAGTTTAAATTCTGTGGAAGGTGCAAGGTCTGTGTCTAGACTCATTTTTTCCTCATGTGAATGTCCAATTGTTCCACAGCATTTGTTGAAGATATTGTCTCTGAGTTTCCTGCATCTGTGGATTGGTATTTGACAGTACTTTGGAGGACATTCTCATCATGGTTTCAGATATTTCTTCTGTACTTTTCCCTCTTTCTCTTTCAGGTAGTTCCATTTTAGACATGTTACACCTTTTGTGGTTGTGCCATAGTCCTTGTATAGTCTATTCTGTTTATTTTTTCAATCGTCGTTCTTTTTGCTTTTCAGTTTTCTAGGATTCTGTTGGTATATCCTCTAGTCCAGAGATTTTTTTTCTTAGCCATGTAAAGTCTACCAATTTACACATCTGAGTCTTTGTTGAAATGGATCATGGTAAACATTGTTTATTATAGCTACAAAAGTAATTATGTGTTAAAAAGAAAAAGGCAGGTTATTACCTGCCACTGGAACAAAATTATCACTTCTGGCTGCCATGATAATTCAGATTGTAACGTTTTTCAAAATCTTCCAACCAAAGGTTCTCTTTAGAAGACTTTTGACATAGTAAGATACAGGATACTCAGTAATGGCTTAGATTTATGGGATGCCACTTTTTAATACATTTCATCCTAAAACAGTGGCTGGATTTTGCATTCCAAATATTTCTAAAAGTTTTAGGTATTTTTCATAAAATAAAGTAGTTTTAAAAGTTTGAGGTCTTTCATTATTTTTACTTTTAGTTCTGTTCTGTTCTTTTTCTTTTTTTTCTTTTCTTTTTTTGGCCTTACTTTATTGTGCTTTGGTTGTAGAATCTGACCAGCCTAACTTCAAACTCCAAAAACAACAACAAAAAAATAGATGCTTGAAACTTAGTAAAGATTTGACTCATTTCAGTCACATTTTTCTCATGTGGAAAATAGGATATAGGATGTTAGTGAGGATTATAAACAAAATATATGCTTACCACATAGTAGTTTAATAAGTCATAATTATTGACATGTTATAATTACAGTGCCTTGCAAAATAGCTGACAAAACTTAGACATTCAACAAGTATTTGTTAAATGAATAAACACACCATCTCCTTTGCTCCCAAACTTACTATCCTGGTCTGAGCCACTTCTGATCTCTAAGGAGGCTGGACTAATTCTTTCCTTGTCCATTTCCAATCCATTCTTTACTCAACAGCCAAGGTGACATTTTGAATGAAAACTGTACCATGTACTTTTCCCCATTCAGTACAACTCAATAACTTTATGTTTTGAATAAAATTTATATATCATGTCTCAAGGCCAATAAGATTCTGAGTAATCGGGCCTCTGCTCGCTTTTCCCAGTGGCGTGGCACACTTTCCTCATTGATTTGTACCCTCTAACATGTCTGATTTCACTTCCTGGACCTTTCTTTCCTCAGACCACACGTTCCCCGTTGCCTGAAATGCCCTCTGACCCATGTGTGCCTGCCTTCTTCCTGCACTTCCTTTAGGTCTTGCTTTAGAGGCATTTCTTCAGACATATTTTTATTAATCTCTATTCCATCATTTTTCTCAGGCTCTCCTGCTCTTCTCTATCATAGAATTTTACACAAAATATAATGCTTCTCAAGCTCAACCCTACCCCTATTAAAATGGATTGTCTGCTGCTATGGCCTAGGCCTTTGTATTTTTAAAGAATTCTCAGGTGATTTTTTAAAATATCCCTGATCCGTACAGAAAAGTCCAAGCCCCCAGCTTGATTTAAAGGACACTTTTTTATTTGCCCCTCAATTATATAGGCAGTTTACCTCTGCTTATTTAATTTATGAGATGTTGGTTTTTAATAAATTCTAGTCACTCCCACTACTAAATTTCAGCACACTTTATTTATTTATTTTTTTGCCAGCATTTTCATTATTTCAGATATTTTTCTCTCCAAACAAACTCTACTTTGTCTCAAGTCCATCTCAATCATTAACATTTTGGTTCCCTTCTGATTTTTTAGAAAGGTAAGTCCTCTATCACCTTCACATCTATTTCAAACACCTCACTCTTCAGGGATGAATCCAGATTTCATGGTGTTAGAAGCTTCTAGAATATTGCAACCTCTCCTTTAAGATAAAGAATACAGATAAAGTACAGGTTCTTGGAAAGGACCCACAAAAGTAAGAGGTCTTGGTGCTTTGATTACCTTCATGGTAAATCCATCCCACCTCTATTATAGTACTTCTCATAGATCATTGTTATTCATCAGCAATCCTCATTAGACTGATTTTATGAGGGCAAGAATGCCATGTTGTTATGCAGGTAGCAAAAATCTGATATAGAGTAGATACTCAAAAATAATAAGTCACTGGATGACGTCTTGAACCTTACAAATGTGTCTTAACTGGAATGAAAAAAAAAGAAACATTCAAATTTGAGTAAGAAGGAGCAGCCTCCATTCAACTCACTATCTTTTGTATAGAAATTTTACCTTGTTTACTTTTTCATCTTCACTGGTTGCCCCATCCTTACCCTGCCATTGTGTCTGTCCTCTTCTGCTTTTTATCCTTTACATTTGGCTCATTGGTCAGGCAGTGGTGATCTCTGTTTGGTTCATAAATTTGTGCATTGCAATCATTTGGGCAACTGGTTAAAATGGCAGATTTATAAACCCCACGTCAGATTTTCTAAATCAGAATCACCAATGAAAGAATTCAGGAGGAATCTACATTTTCAATAAGCCCCACCTATTATACCCAAATATCAGAACTACTCCTAACAAGAGGTTTTACCTCTTGTTAGAATACTTATTGAATTTCTCCAATCTGTGATGGTAAACCCTTTTCCAGTGGTTGTTTGCACTCTATCAGAAGTATACAACTCAGTAGAAAGCTGCATGGAATAGGCCTGTGTCACCCTTACTCAGCTATCCTGAAACCAAGCATGATTCCTGACTTGCAGTAGGTGCTCATCATATTTGGATAAATGAATGAAGAAAAGAGAGGTCAGTATTTTCTGGAGAAAGAGAAATAAAAGGCATCTTGTGAAACAGCAAGTCAGGGCACTGGAGAAGTGTTAAATAACCAACACTTGCTGTAGAATATCTGTGGAAGAAGGAAAAAGGGGAAGTTTGAAAGAAAATACATTTTACTTGTGCTAAGAATGGACATAAAGCCTGAAGAAAATGGGAGGGAAGGTTCAAGGGGTGCTGTTTTATGCTCTTTTCAGAAAAAGACTCAGACCCAAAAGTGCAGGAATAGTAGATTTCTGAGTCAAAAGATGGATTCTATTATGCTAACATGTTTATTCAAGTTTATAAAGGCAAAGGGCAATTGGTCTTTAAACCTTTATAATTCCTACTGTACTTAAAATGCAACCCACAAGTTGACCACATTAACCAGGTAAACTCTGTTCATTTAACAAATTTAGGACTTGTAAGACTGAACACTGACCTATAAAGTTAAGTGGAAATTATGAAATACTCCATCGTATTATACATTTTAAGTGTCTAGCAGCGCTCAAAGTGATTTAGGCTGAGTCAGGAGTGTGGCTTGAATCTAAAATACATTGTGTGGTATTCATTAAG
Organism: Cynopterus sphinx; assembly: GCA_030015415.1. NCBI lineage: Eukaryota > Metazoa > Chordata > Mammalia > Chiroptera > Pteropodidae > Cynopterus > Cynopterus sphinx. The sequence continues at coordinate 68,977,380 of CM057381.1, read as the reverse complement.
CTTTCATAACTTTTGACAAAGGTCTGCAGAAGCCCCTACCAAGAATAAGAATTGCGTTTCTCATACCTCTCAAGTACTACCCCATATTAATTTCATATTGTCAACTGTTTCTGTTAAAAAATAAAAAAGCATTGATGAAAATTTAAGAACATAGAAATATTGAAAGATGTGAAATCACCAATTTATTTATGATAACTACAAAAGTCCAGGACAAGAAAATCATGTCTGGATATTTGTAGTACTAGAAATAAATTATAAGATAGTAAATAAAAGTGATAAATCAATCTTCAAATACCAATCTTCAATATCCTCATATAATTTATTTTTATCAACTTGCTAAAGCTAAAGTAGTTATCAAATCTTCATGAAGTGTTTTAGAGACGTAATTTCAGAGGAAAGGAAGAAATATGCGGTGGTAGAATGGAATAGAAATATGGGTATTCTTTCTAGGCAGAAAAAGTAGGCTAGTTTTTGTTTTTCAGCTCCAAGGGCCAAGTGCCCTGGTGGAAATAATGGCTAACACATGAATGCAGTCAAAATGTGGTCTCTACATATAGTATGAGGTTGGATTCTGCATACTACTCTGCATACTGATGCAACCCCAGGCTATAATTTAGTACCTGGTACATATAATAGTTAAATGCTCAATAAAATATTTATTATCTCAATATTTATTATCTCAAATTTTCTCAGAGGCACAAAAATTTTGAGTTTGGGCTAGTTTAGAAGACATATTTTTAAAGTGTCTGTTCTCTCCAAATAAAAATTATTTAAGTGAATAGCAGAGGGATTCTTCAGTTCTGATTTTATATACAACTTGAACTCAAAGCTGTTTTTTGTACTTGTAATCAGGAAAACTCCAACTTACACATGAATTTTAGTGCAAAAATATGAATGCATTATTTTCACCATTGCATTTTCCCTAGATTATTTTATCAATTCAATTCAGTATTTACTATATTAATTTATTATATGTATACCATATACCATTGTTATGTAAATTTAAAAGATGAGAAACATGGTTCCAGACTCCAAGGACTCAGCAACTCATGGAGGGAACACGTGTAGAGAAATAATTTTGATATAAGGCTAATGGCCAGACATGTTAGAGTGGAAAATATAATGTGGTTATTTAGATATTAATTTTGGGACACTTTGAGCAAGAACTGAACTAAAAATGTAAAGATCTAATTTATTTTGAAGTTTAGATTTTGATGTTTTCCCTTGGACATCTGTGCTGTAAATTAATACTTTAGTGTACTCTAAGGTGGAAGACCACTTCATTCATCATAGAATTTTTAATTCATAGTCTTATTTAAATATTTCATACTGAGAATATAAAAAACTATTACTACCCGGGTATTATATGGAACAAGTAATTTCTATATCTTTCAAAGGTAGTTTTACTCTTTTTTTGAGTAACAATAAAAAACTAACTTTGATAAAACTGAAAAAGTAAACTTCTGGGTATGGAACACCAAATTATGAAATATTTGTCATCATAAAGATTGACTCATCTCGGGATGAGAAATGGGGCCTAATTTTGTCTTCATAAGGACATGCTACCTTTTTGATCTATGTACTCAGCTAGCAAACAAAAATTGGAACAGTGCATTCATCAGCTGCAAGGCCTCCACAGTATTTCTCGAAGCCACCAGGGTGTGCACCCCTGCAGTACAATTGTCTATAGGCCTTGATAGCCTTAAAAAATTATCCATACATTTTCTGTATACCAGACTAATAATTGCCAAGGGGAAAATTGTGTGCCTACATTGGCTTTATCAGTCTGATAAGTTTAAATGGAAAAAATACTCTTAATTTTTCCCATAATCGTTGAAACTAATATTTTAATATAAACAATAACCTAATGTCAGTATGGCATTCCAGAGCTACTCATGCAATTCTAATTTTCCTCCAACTTTGATAAAATGCCCTTGTACTACTGTGCTAAAGAGCAAATTCTATGTTTAAGCCGATTCTATATTTACACCAAAGGGTTTGATCAATAAATTTCAAAAGTAATAAATGTGAACAAGAAGAAAATACACTTTTGCATATCATAAATGTCTTCTGAAAGTCACTAGAAAAGAATATATTAATGTTGATACTGATTATGTTCATTGTCTTTTTTATGTAATATTTATTTTCATGGAAATGCCTCAGGTGAATACAACAACTTCAGGCTGAGGTTTATAATTTGGCAAATAATTCAGAGTTCAGAGCTTCAAGCTTTGATAGATTTGTTGTCTCTGCAACACCAAATATCTTTTGTCTGGAATTTTCTTACAGATAGAGACTCAGTGGGCCAAGTGATGAGAAGCAGTATAGTACAGGTCCTTGTCCTGGTTTAAGCATGTTTGGTATCTAACTCCTGGTAATCATGTTTACTTGCACCATGTATTATTGTTTAAGGGGCTGCCACATCCATTTCTCTTTGCTACAGGACTGTGACTGTAATTTCTAAAAGGTCTTCTACTTGAAAATGTGTGTGCTATTACTCCTGCTAAAACTGCAACTTTTAGGACATTGTTATTGCTTCTACCTAAAATAATAGGGAGAGGAAATAAGTTTAGGTGTAGGAATTGAGGAAATATGTTTTACTTAGCAAAGACCTTAGCAAAGAGTCTAATGGAAATTGCGGATTGCTTTTTAGTGAAAAGATCTTTCCTAGGTAGAGCTACTTGACCTATTGACATGGACATAATTTTTCACTTCTGGGCCCCTCTCCCCGCCCCCTTAGGAAAGCAGCACCATTATTCCTTGCAGTTAGGTGGGGAAATAATAGTATGAGCTCTGTTCTTCTGCAATGAATTCAGCATGTAGAACCGGAGTTAGGTTCAACATAATCAATTTGTGGCATCTTTTGTTGAGGGCACTTCAGGGATCTTTCTTTGCTGGTAGAGTAAAATCCAAATTTATTCTCATGGTCCTTAGACTCTAAATAATTCAGCCCTTGACTTCTTCACCAACCTCATCTTTATCTTTCTTCTACTGACCACAAATCCACCCAGACCGCTTTTTGTTTTTGTTGCTCTGTGTCATCTTAGGGCTTTCAGCTGGGTTTTGTTTTGTTTTGTTTTCTGATGGAAATTGACTTCCCAGATATTTAGAAAGCTAGTTTATTTCCAGTGTTTACTTTCAGTTCAAACACTAGTTCCTTAAACAGGTCATCATTCACAAAAATACCCCTCTCAAACTTCCCTTTAGTCACTCTGTATCTCTTTATCCTGCTTTATTTTCTTCATAGAGTGTAACAATGTAATAATCTGTAGGCATTTGTGATTGCTGTCTTCCTCATGATGCAGAATGTGAGCTTATTCAGACGTAAGGACTATGTCTGTCATGAGCATGGCTCTATTTTTTGTCTTAAAAAGGGTTTGGCTCCAGGGAAGGTACCCAAAAATTTTTGTTAAAAAAAGACAAACTCCCACAACCCATTTCTTGTAAATGCTTTACTTGAGGAGAAAAACCAAAAGGAATCAATTTAAATAATTCAAGCTAACTTTTCAAAGTTAGGACTGTAACAATTCATCCATCTTCTGAAACCCTTTTAAAGTTCCTTTGAGATGTAAGTTTGTTGGCATCCCTAAACCTTAGAAAAACATTTTACGGGTTGCATTTAATAATGTGATATGTATCTGTTGAAAAACTGGTTTGGACCATTGTTGCAGGTGTTGACTGATAATCACCTGCAGTGAATGGCTAGTTTGGCTTCCATTCAAGGAGCAGACAATAAAAAGAACCAATTTAACTTTTGAAGATTCTGGTCATGGAGAAAAGGGGTTGGGTAGAGAATTGTTCTTCCTTCTCTCAGTGCCAAGACAGATGGTGGGACAGGGAAGTAGGTTAGAGAGCACACAGTGAGGAAAGCTCTCTCTCAGAGGCTCAAAGCACTGTCCAATTCTGCTGGTCAGATGGATTTTCTCATGTTTGTTTTTAATGATATTGCCCTCTCTTGGGTCTTCACTCATCAGCTACTGTCTCTCTTCTTCGAGTATTGATTTATCTGTATAGATATCTATTCAATAGCAAAATAGAAAACAAGTCATAATTGCTTAGTTAATACAGCATTTTAAAATGTGTAGGACTCTCCTTGGAGGACTCAGAAAGATGATTTCACCTCGTAGAATTAATAGTCCTCATAAATACAAACAAACAAAAAACAAACAGAATAAATCAATGATGGCCCATTTCAGTTTGATTGTTGATTGTTGATCAGATTGTCTAGTTAAAAAAAATAAGTTAGCAAAAAAGACTAAAGGATAGAACTGAGCTGGGCAGTTATATTTTCTACTAGCCAAAGGCAACCTATGTATTTACAGTATATTCTCATCTTCTGTGAAACTTAATTCATTGTCTTGTCTCACTATTTAGTTTTAACTCTTCTTTTTGCTACCTAAACATGTGTGCTCCTTAGAATTCAGTTGTCCTTGTTCTTTCATATGCTCTTTATCTCACACCTTGTCAACTCATATAGTTTTAAGTCACCTCTAAGAATGTAACAACTATATCTTCCCTGAGCTCTCTCCTGAATTTCAGTCTTCTAAATATTTTTCTACATTTTGATATTTATCATTTATTCTGAAAATCATCTGCCTATTCTTATTACTTTATTTTCATAACCTCACAGACAAGTAAACTCACTTCTATGTGATATCAGGTCTAGATTTGAGACTGTATAAGCCCAATCATCTGTGGTCCACTACTTCCTATTCCGACCACCGTGACAGAACTGATAATAGCTCGTTTGAAAATGATTACTAATATACCTATTTATTTATATCATTAATCTCAGGAATTAGCAATGGCTCCCTAATGACTAGAATCACATAATTGTGTCACAAAATGACATGATTTCTATTAGTGTATAAACTTGCAGAAATGGTTTAAATTCATTATTTAAATGAAAATAAGAAATGTTCATTTTTAAGCATATCAAACATTTTCAAGTTTTACTAAGCACATATTATTCACACAAATGGATGCAGACACATATCTACACCCATAAACAAGTATGTCCTTATTCTCCAAATTCATTTAGAATTGCTTCAGATGTCTTCATTAAGTTCCTCCCTTCTTTTTCCCTCTCTCCCTCCCTTTTAGCCTTTCCTTCCTTTTAGCCTTTCCTTCCTTTTCTTCTTTCCTTTGTTTATACAGCTAGGAAGTTTGCTCAGATCTGTGTTTACTTAACTATACATTTTTGATTATTGGTTTCTTTGACAGTTCTGTTAAGTCATCTGAATATGACCGATTTGGGGAATTGGACCTTAAATATTTTAAAATCTCAGATAATTTAAACTTTTCCATTACAATGTGTCTTTTATAACATGAAATTTCAAGATTTCAAAAACACTTTATTAATCTACTTTTTTACTTTCTTCTTTGACGGATCTATGAATATCAATTAGCAAAATTATAAACAATATTTAATGAATTTTTATTTTAAAATCCATAAATCCATGAATCATTCTTATAAAAATTCTTGAATAACTTTAAAACATCACCTTTTAAGCAGTGTTATATCTATGTTATTTAAATTTTATCTCAAGCCTCTTAGCTCTTAGTTTATAGAGTATTACTAGTGTGGAATACTTTCCTTCCAAAAATTAATTCAAAACATGAAATATAGTACTTATCCTCTTGTGGAGGTAATATTCATCTGCTCAACTCCTGTAGTCCAATGTTAATTTAATAGTTGGCAAACAAACTTGGCTAATGTGACTCTTCCAAGCTAATGAACTCCACCTTCGAAGTCTGTCACAGAATTTAAGATGACTAGATAGACGGGTGATTTTCTGATGCTGTTATCTGATATCTTCTCATGTTCCACTTTTGTTTTTCCATGGGAAATTTTTCTGCAATTTTCATACTTCCTCTCTCTGGTGCCTCTCATAGTTACAGTTAAACACATTTCATAAATCAGCAATCTTAATTGGAACTAATGTATTACTAAATGAGAAAATCTCGGTACTTCTGAAACAAAGAAGCAGCAAAAATTGACGTAAAATAGATGTCTGATGGAATGCAACATTCCAGAAATATTTATTTGGATTACACTGTAACTATCTAGATATTCAAAATATATATCCAGAGGGATAAGAATGTAAGCTTTAGTCATTCCAATTTTCTTCAGTCTATGTTCAAAAGAAAAGTCTATCAAGATCATTCAGGATTGTTTCATATATAGACTGGAAAATTCAGCTGGCCAAATTTTGAGTAACTTCAAACTTCTTCAATTGCACTGATATAACCTACAGGCTAGAGAAACGTCAGTACTTGTCCTTCATTTATTTTGCAAATGGAGAAATCCAGAGTAAGTTTTAAAATTCTTCCATAAGTATGTTATTTACCACACTAAAAACATAAACACACTGGTTACTTCTTCTCTGTCTTCATAGCCCATTAGTTGTCTCTTAACAGAATGGTGCTAGAATGATATAATCAAATTGTTTACACGTGCTTATGTTTGTTAAAAGAGCCCCCTGACACTTTGATCAGCTTTATTCACATGGAAATATTAATCTAAGCATTTAAAAAATATTTATTGTGTACCCTTCTCCCCCAAAGATGGCATCATATGATGAAAATAAAAGGGAATAAATAGAATCAGTACTGCTTATCCTGAGTTCTTTGAAGCAAATAATTAGGGAGTCTCAATTTCTCTTGGGTGGTTAAGGATAATACCCATGTGTAAGCTGAGCTATAATGGGTGAGGCAATAGACATACTGCTTCTAGGCAGAGGGAACAGGAGGTGGAGAGAAGTTGAGGAAAGGGGTGGGAACTGACTTAAGGCCAGTGTGACTTGAGATGGTAAGTGAAGAGGAGGGTGGACAGAAATGAAGCTGACGTGGTGAGCGGTGGTAGGAAGGCTCATTTAGCTGAGCTTTTCAGGCCTAAAGGGAGTTTTTCCTGAAGATTTTGACTCATTTCTGTGGGTTTATGACTAAGGAAACAGTTTCCAGATCATTAGGTATATTGAATGCTTTTATGTTCACATACACGCAATGAGTGGATGGCAGAGACTATTCATAAATAAGAAGAGAGTTTTCATGCAACAGCAAAGCCAGTGCAATGCATTCTGTCCCTAAGGATCACAAATAAACTTTAAACATGGACTGTTTCCACAAGCTTTAGTTTACAAGAGCCCACAAACCACAGCTGAAACCCTATTTAATGATCAAGCACAATCCAGGCATTTGAATCTAGGTTATGAAGCCCTCATGGATTATTTAAAGAACTCATTGGTTTGTTTCACCACAAAAATGCAAATGATTCTAGAGTTTTAGAATTATAATTTCTTGTGTGTTATTTAAAAAAAAAAAAAGAATCATAATCAGCAGTGTTTGAACATAAGAATTCTATGAAGGTAAGACAGTTTTGTTCATTTCTTCCTCCTTCCCAGCTCCTTTCATAAAATATACTTATTGCAAATTTGTACTCAATGAAAAAGCTTCAATATTTTAGTAAGATATTATCAAGCAGAAATGAGTGAAATTAGAGAAAAAGAAGTTTTTCTCTTTATTTGAAAATATAGTATCACTAAAATAACATTAATATGGAATGGGAGCCTCTTTATCTGCTTTTCTGTTTCTCCACTACTGGTACCTTACTGAACTTCAGTAGGACACATGCATGAATGTGAGTCCACTCCTCTGGGGCGTGTTGCAACTATGTACATAATTGTCCTTTAAGTTTGGCATTCTCAGAGAATAGCTGAGCCTGGATTTAACTAAATGGCATTCATATCACACTATCCAGGGGAGTGAGAAGTATATGGTTAATATAAGGTGTGTTTATTGGTATTGTCAAGAATGTGGTTCAAAGCCCTATCATTGTGAGTCACCAGAAAATGAACATTTATCAAATTTGGTTCTAAAATCCTAATTCTAAACAAAAAATAATTCCTTTCAGAGTTTTGAACTTTAGGTTTTGGAATTTATTAAACTCCCTTTAGTTCTTAAACCAATATCCTTGCCAAGAGGCCGTTAAATATCAGTTACTAGTATTCAAATACCATTTTTTCTGACCATATTTGTTAAAAAAGAAAGACTTTCAAAGTATCAACCTGCTATTTTCCCCTATCTTCTCTGCCGTTAGGTAATTTGAGAACACACACTTGATTCAAAATGTTTTTCATTTTACATCTCAAATGTGAGTAAACAAGAAATTAGCTATTCATTTAGAGTCAAATAGTTCCCTGTGTTGAGGTATAGTTGTCACAGGTAAAGTCTGTGTCATAATGAGGGGCATTGGCATTTAAATTTAACAAGGTAGACTGTAGAGACATTTTATGATTCAAATAACAAATCACTAAGGTTGACTTACTAATGAATTAAAATGGCAATAAAAATAAATTCCAAAAATTAGGACAAGGAAAAGTGTGTTTTGATGAGATAGACATTAGAAAATAAAGAAATTCAGGGAAATATAAAAAAAGCTAAGGTGACTGGGCTGGGCTCTTTTGCTGCCATGTGTTTTCTCTGTCTTGCTCTCCTGTTCTTGCCATCAATACAGCTCTCACACAATCTATACAATATAACATTCTCTCATACTTCTATGTTGCCCTTCAGTCCTACTTCTCTATTTTCTAATTCCACATCTAATAATACAGCAGATTTAGGAAATGTATATTTGCTTTTTCCATTACCTAAATGCCCACTTATTTTATCCTAAGCTATTTTTCCCCACAGAAGCTGTTCTGCTGCTAGCCATCTTCTAAGGGTTGTCGTGTATTATAGTTTTTCTTATTTTGCAATTATATATAGACATAACACTTTTTTTTCCACATTACATTGTACTTCTCTGTCTCTTCTATTGAGTTAGTACCCGAGGGCAGAAACCATCTTTAGTGTACGTAACTGTTGTATCTATAATGTCTATGCAGTGCGGTACCTGGCCTATGGAAGGTACAAATTAATATTTGTTTAATTAAAATCTTAATGAATTACAGAAAATTCAGAAGGTGCAAAACAATGTAAAAGAAAATGAAATAGTTTGCAGTCTCATTATCTAGAAAATCTTAGTTAAAAATTCTATGTACAACTCCATATTTTCTATATGTGTGTAGATTGCTGTGGTTCGTTGCCTTACTTGATTATTTTTTTTCTCATAGAGTTAACATTTCTCTTTAAGACTGCAAAAGATTTTCACATTAACGTCATCTCTGTTTCTTGAGATAGTTTATTCTTTTCTTTCCCTACACTGGGTTTTTCTTTGTATCTTTTTTTACATAAATATATAATTTTTTTTTGTCTCTCTTAAACTCACATCTACATACACCCACAAAAATTTTGGAGTTCAATTTTGTTTTAGATATTTTGTATTAATCAATTATTTTTGTGTATTTTTTATCCATTTTTCTCTCTATATTTCCTTAATTCTCCAAATTATCAGAAAGAGAGTTAGAGTTTGACTTCTTTGTCCTGTTTAGCTATGCACTTCTTGAGTTTTTATTATAAAAACTGAGGTAGCAACTTGAAAGCTAGTGGTTGTTTTGTTCAGCCCTTTAGCTGTCTGGATGGTATGGGGAGAATGGATTTTTGGATTTGGAATAGCTAGAATTTTGTAACTTCATATTTACTTTTTTCTCCTGCAATCATTTTAAATAATATGCAGATTTAGGATTGCATATCTGTGTACATGCAGAGGAATTTTCTTTTGTATCCTTTTCTTTTCCTCAAAGTGTCAGTTTCTATGATTCAAACCTGTAATATCTTTAGGTTTTTGTTTGGTGTGTCTTTTTTGTTTTTAATTGTACTTTAATATTTTATTGATTTTGTTATTTTTCTCTCTTCTTCTAAAACTCTAGCCCCATTGATTACATTTCCTAAATACTTTCATTATTTGCTTTGGCTAAAGTTTGGGTGAAATTTTTTTTTTTCCCCTAGCTAGTACGAAAGTAATGTTTGTCCTTGGTGAAGAAGGATTCTAAGTAAAAGGTGACAGCTTTAGGTCCCATGACAACACATTTGGAGATTTCCTAATTTTAACAATCCAGTTTACTCTAATGTATAATGCTGCAGAAACAGGTTTCTCTAAAGTATTTTAATACTGGGGAAAAAATCTTCAAATTTAATGAACTGTGGAATCCTTTAGTTCTTATGTCAATGGTATATTCTTTATTTTTTTACATTTTCTTTGCCTATTATTTTCTGATCATTTGAATAGCATATTCTCTTTAAATATTAAGGATATTATAATTTTTAAGTAATTGCAAATATTTTAGTTATTATATTTAGAACATTTTTTTAAATAGAGGCTTTAAAGTTTTATGTAGTCAGATTTAATGTTTAAATTAAAATATTTGCTTCTGTCTTTAGAAGCTAGACTGATTTGTGATTTTTTTCTTTCACTATATTTCTATGGTTTTAGTACCAGCATTGTGCTAGCTTCATAAAACAAATTAACTACAATTCCACCTCTTTATAGGACTTAGAATAATTTCTGTGGCAAGAAAATTATCTGTATTTTAAATGCTTGAAAGAATATAAATACACTCATAGAACAACTATATTTGCATCTCACCCAAATCTTTTAATTTGCTACTAACACATTCCACTTTGAAGTTCCAAAAGCTTCTCAAATCTGCCATAATCAAAGTTGGATACACCCCTCACCATGCTCTTTTTTATGCCAAACACACTTTCTTTCTGATTTTCATTCCATTGAATGAATTCATCAGGTTTTCATCAGACCTCTTAGAAACCCAGGTGTCATGCTGACTCCTTTCCTGAAACAGCCATCTCCATGCCCTTGACTGTCCTATATTTTTCAGACTCATTAATTCCATTTCATCTTTTCTGTTATTATACTTTTAGGCCATAATCATCACATTCAGCTTTCCAGCTGGTCTTCTTGTCTCCATTGCTGTCACCTTATATTACATTTTCATAGTGTAGCATAATCTTTTAAACAAAAGTATTTTTCCCCCCTCACCTATGTAAAACTTTTCCTAGGTTCCTCATTGCCCTTGGAATAAGGTTCACATTCTTTATATATCTTGTATCGGCTTTCATGATATTATAATTTCTTACCTTTTTAATAGGCTATCTTACCACTTTTCACCTCATATTCTAAGTTTCAACCACGTGCTAAAATACTCTCAGTTTTTGAAGAAATTTCATCCTTTTGTACTGTGGATAATGGTCAGATCTTTTTTTAGTCTAGAATGCAAAATCCAATCATCCACGGGTTGCCAGCCACTCTTCCTTCACTATTTTCACCTTTCAAGCATCTCTGATTTGATAATCATATCTTAGTTCAGAGCCTTCCCCTTTCAAAAAGGCTTTTTTTTTTTTGTAAACTTGCGTTAGATACTCTCCTACAGATGCAATAAGTCATTTACATTCACTTACATTACCATTTATAATACTGTACTCTAATGGTTCATTTGTCTGTTTTTTATATTGTTTTTTTATATTGATTGAATATATATACATATATAATATTGTGTTTTCATACCAAATGAAAATAATATGGAAATTTATCACATAAAGAATTTTGTAATTTTATAATAGATGTTGCACATATTTCCATATAATTGAAGGTACCTCTACAGGAGCCTTTCCCAACATGTGTCTGAGAACACCAGTTCCATGGGGGAATTCTCAGCAAATACTCGTTCATTCTAGATAACAGCATATTCAAAGCACCAAAAGACACTGCAAATATAGAAACCATTTTAAAGTTTGTCAGAATTTTAAAAATATATTTTAAAATAAGACCTTTGTCTCTTACACTACCTATTAGTACCTGAAGAAGTACAAATTAGTAGTTAAAAAGTAGTCACGGGGATGTAGAGTATAGCATAGGGAATACAGTCAATAGTATCGTAATGGTTACAGATGGTTGATAAACGGGGGATCATTTTATAAACTATATAAATGTCTAATCAATGTACTGTATACCTGAGACAAATAAAAAATTATGAGGCGTAGACTTTGGGAAATGTTATTCAACAATATATCTCTTTTCCAGGTCTTATGCTGATATTTATTTTATGTGATTATTTTCCCTTGAACAAGGAAAAGTCTGTAAACACCAAATGTTTGCTGAGAGGGTGGATAGACTCTCCTTGCTTTCCAATATCCATATCTGATTATTTTCAGCATCCTTTTTTTGGATTTAGTTTGCAGTCTGAAGATTTGTATAATTCCTGTGGTGCTTTCTGTTGTCTAGAGGACAGTTTCCTAAAGTAAATCTGAGGAGGAGGAAGTACTAAATTCTGCTTCCTCTTGCTATGTGTCACACCATTTAGTTTTACATTGTTTTCAGCAATTTTAAGAGCTTCTCCTTTATATAAATTGAAAATTAAAAACTACAACACCAGGAATTTTATACATATATATACACACATACATCTATCTATCTTCTATAGGTTTCATTTCTCTGCAGAACCCAGACTAATACAGTGATTATCTGCAGGTGTTGGTTTATTCTAGTATCTTGTTTTTGTATTACTCAACCCTGCTTTTCCTGCCTCTCTTTCCCCATTTCATGACTTATATTGCAATTATTTGATATTCTTACTCCATTTTATACTCTACTATAATAAAATTTGTGCATTTTATTTATATGATTTTTATAGCTTTTATATTTTTAAAATGCAGACATAACATTGAGTTTTCTTAACAATATGAATATTTACTGTTAATTGTCCTCACACTTTAGGGGATTCAGAGTGCTGTAATTCCTTTCTCTGATCTCTATGGTATTGTAGTCAAATATTTTATTTTTGTCTTGACTTTATGTCCCTAATTTATTTTTTCTAATTATATATAGTCAATGCTTATTTAGGTTTATCAACTACTTTATCTTATATTTTTTTTTCAAAATTTGTTTTTGTATCTAACCCATCCATTTGAATCAAGGTCTCTTTATTATTCTTAATGAGAATCTATAGATAATAAAGACATGCCTTTAGATGTCTGAAACTAACTTTAGGTCACATTAGTTTTGAAAATGAACTTTGAATTAAATTCTGGCACCATACCTACTTCTGGTGATAAGAACTCTATTTAGAGTCTGCTTTATAAAGAATTACTTATCTCTGGTATTTTTTGAGATTTTTGTCCTGACCTTATAGGTTCTATAAATTTAGCATCCATGCCTTTGCATGTACAAAGTTATACAATAAACTTTCACAGTTGGTTGTTCCTGTCTTATGGTATTCTACCAAAGCATTGATTCATTAAAAACTTTTAAATTGTGTTGTTTTAATTAAAAATATTATGTTTGATGTACAAAGAATAACATTTATAACTGAGGAAAGTATGTGTGTGTGTGTGTGTATATATGTGTGTGTGTGTGTGTGTGTGTGTGTGTGTGTATTTATGTATATACATGTATTTTTCTAAATTCTGCTTCCTCTTGCTATGTATCAAAATATGTATATGTTTTTCCAAGATAATATCTCATATTGATATTGTCATTGGAAATCCATGTATTTGGATCAGAGCTCTTTCCACTCAATAAAATTACTTCATTGTTAAGTGAGTTGCCTAGATGTTTCCAGGGAGTAATTTATTGATATAGTAGGTACTGGAAAGAGCCCATAACCCTTTCTGGACATCAGAGATTATTCAAAGCAAAGAAAGCAATGAAATATGAATTAAAATTTAATGGAATTCAATACAGCTGACATGTTTCATTTGTCCCTTTGCAATTAATTCATTCATTCATTTACAGAACATATGATATACTAAGTACCCAGTACTGTACTAGAAATTAAGAATATGAATATAAATAAAAGATAGACTCAAATAGTTGCCAGTCTAGTTAGGAGACAACTGAATAAAAAAGTACCAAAAAGTGTTAGGTAATAAGTGAAATTGAATAAAAAATATTCAAGGTACAAAAAATTATATAAATCAGCAAACTTTTAAAAACCTTTTAAAACTTTCTTAATATTTTCATCTCAGGAATGCTTTATGTCATAAAAATTATTAAGGTTCCCAAATAGCTTTTGTTTATATTAATTCTCATATTTGTTTCTTTATTTAATTTGTTGCAAAAAGAATTTTGGATTAAAAATGTGAATAAAACCTGGCCTCACACAGAAATGTATTTAGAAATGAGAGAAATATTCTAGTAGCCCTTGAAGATAATTGTTGATATATATATTTTTGTTGTTGGTAATACTTTTAATTAGATAAGTATTAGTTTCTTAAAGGTTAGTTGCAACAGAAAATCTGAAATCATATCAATGAATTTTTCATCCTGTTACATTAAAAAACAATGTACTATCTTGTACTTTGAATGGCTCTTTTACCCAAGTGTAATCTTAGAAAATATTGGTTCATTGAGTTATGCAAAAATTCCAAAAACATATTTAATTATGCAATGTCAAAACCCACACTTCCTAGTAACACCACCAACCTTATTAAAGTCTTTAACTACCCTGTACTATAAAGCTTATAGTGGTGGCAACATGTTTTCCAAAATTCTAATTTTTAATTGAATGCATGTTATCACTGGCAACAGAAATGTTCATTGTCTCTCTTGAAATGAGAGCTTCATTGCATTTATTTCTGAGAAAAATCTTTACCAAATGCTCAAGTCTAAATAAATGTAGTTTTCTGTCAGTCATGATGCTCCATGATAAAAGTAGTTGGTTCAGCTCACAACGTAAACAATAGCACGAGTGCTTTTACTTTGAGGCAGCTATTTTGCTGTGTGGCAGAAGTACTTTATGCATATTTCTCATTTTATCACACAGAATATTAAAAAAATGTACTTCAGGGTCAAAAATTAATAAAATTAATAAAAATGAATGCTTTATCAAGGGCTTTCTTGTCTAAAAGACATTTTTTTTTCCTCTGAGGGTATGATTGTGAAGAATACTGCTACGTGGATTGACATCACTACCTGGATTCAGACTAAGGAGACAACTGTTTTACCCATCCTTGCTATTACAACATATTTAAAAATGCGAGCACATTAAAAAATAAAATCTTAATATTATTATAAAAATAAGTCTTAAAGACCTTCTCATTCCTCTCATGGAGCACACTTTGAGAACAAATTGTATGACCTTGATTATGCTAAATGCTTAGAAAAAGGCAAAGAATTTATTTTTAAAAGTTATTTTCTCTTGGTGGTAAATTGTGGACTTTTTTTAGTTATTATTTTTTTTAATTTAAGTATAGCTGGTATACCATATTGTCTTAATTTCAGGTTTACAATATAGTGACTCAACATTTATATACATCACAATGTGATCACCTCACTAAGCCTAGTAATTAATTGTTTGTCACTGTGCAAACTTATGACAACATTATTGACTATATTCCTCGTCATTTTTGCACTCATCCCCCACCTCATCACCTCTGGTAACCATCAGTTTGATCTCCATTTCTGAGTTTTATTTTTGGTCTTATTTTGTTTGTGTGTTTTTCTTTTCATTTTTTTTTGTTCTGTTTTTTAGAGTCTACATGTAAGTGAAACCATATGCTATTTGTCTTTTTTTGGTCTGACTTACTTTACTTTAGGTCTATTGATGTCACAAATGGCAAGATTTCATTCATTTTCTTCTTGCTGAATGATATTCCATTGTGTGTGAATGTGTTTATATATCACATCATCCTTATCCATTTATCTATTGATGGACACCTAGATTGCTTTCAGATCTTGACTATTGTAAATATGCTGCAGTGAACATGCAGTGAACATAGGGGTTCATATACCTTTTTGAATTAATGTTTTCATTTTTTTTCGATAAAAACCCAGAAGTGGGCTTGTAGTACTATCACCAGTTTGCATTCTCACAAATAGTAAATAAGGGTCCCTTTTTTTCACTTTCTCAACAGTACTTGTTATTTCTTTTTTTAATAGCCACTCTGACTGGTGTGAGTTGGGTCTCATTGCAGTTTTGACTTGCATTTCCTATGATTAGTGATGCTGAACATCTTTTCACTTGTCTGTTGGCAAGCTGTATGTCTTTGAAGAAATGTCTCTTCACGTCCAACTATGAATTCATATTACTTCCATGAAAAAAATAGAATATCATGCTTTAAATTATTGGCTGTGAAATGATGTTTCTAAATTGACAAAGACAAAAGTTTAATAAAGAATTTTTTTTAAATATAATTCATATTTGAGCATTTTTTGGTTGAAAGTAAACTAATATGGAGGAAGGTATGTTTAAAGACACAGGAGCAGAGGGTTATCATTGACCAAGAAAAGTCCCAGGTGACACAATGAAAAACAAGACCAAAGCATGTTACCCATTTGCATAGGCACACCATGGTTCAGAGAAATGGCAAGATAGGTGCTGCTACTTACATTCTTTTTAGATGGTCTTAAAAAAAATAAGTGAGCTGAATGTCTATTTAACATGTATGTCAAAGAGAGAACTGGGCTTTAAATAGTCCTCTGATCATGATGGACTATATGATGCATATGGTCTAGTATGTACAAAGGGCAAACAGGAACTCCTTATTCAAAAATCATTAAGAATTTCAAGATAGCAATAGTGAATGACAAGTGCAAGGCCCTCTGAGGGCAAGGCACCTTGTAGCATGAACCCACACTTCATTTAATAACCTTAACGTGTTTTAGTGCCAAAATTCTAAGGCACAGAGTAGTAACACATATTCTAAAACAACACGTCTGCCAAGTATGGGCTACTTATTTACTTGTTTATTGGGGCTTTTAATATAATTCAAGAATATTGGAGTTTCATTTGTAGAAATGAAACTTCAGAGGTCATCCTCTTTAAGAGCTACTTCTAAACTTGATGTGCATTTGTTTGTTTATAAAATATTTTCTGAATTTCAATACTAAACCTTTGAGGTTTATTATCATCCGTCATTTTGGCATGTGCTTCATCAAAATCAAAACTCTTTACACTGAGTACAACAAAGCAGAAAGATGAGTTTATTGTAAGGGTGTTGAAATGCAAGCCAAGACACTCAAGACTATGGGAGCAATGAGTTCTGAGTTGCTCATCGACCAAAGGGGTTTTATGGGGTAAATGTAGAATTTACTTGGCTTTTTCAGTTGACCTTCTTTTTTTGAATCAGGGTAGCTGAGCCAAGGGAACAAGGAAGTTCAAATATGGCATGAACAGATGACATCTGATGATTGATTGGCATCCTTTGTTGATTTCTGAGAAGAGCTGTAGATTTCTGCAACTTATAGTAGGTTAGGTTAAGCTTTGTTTTTCTTTAGTGAGCCTGCATTGGCTAACTCCATTTTGTCCCCAACATAAGTGAGTCCATTTTAGTTTTGTTTCTACAGTTTTCCAAATATAACATTGGAAACTTTATCTTCAATTTAAGAGTTTGTCTAATGTCACTGGATGTTTAGAAATTTAATTTATGAGGAAATATGTGTAGATTTTCAGAAAATTAAAGAAATCACATAATAGGTGCTCAACAATAAGCCAAAAGAAAAACAAATATAAAATTTACATAAAATGCTATTTTAATCTCTACATTGTTCTTTAAACTAGGAAAAATTATTTTCTGTTTTATTTTTCTGTTCCTTTAAAAAATGTGTTTGGATTCAAGTTATGCTATCTTCTGGTGGCTAAGTTACAATGTTTCTTTATTTCTAAGGACAGAAAATCAATTTCATGAAATGGTGATAAATAAATCACAATTTTTAATGTTAATCTCATCCCTTTTTGTTATGTAGTAAACCAATTTAACCTGATGGCAGGTATATCATTTTTAGATACATTTTCTTTAATAAGGTAATATTTTTAAATTTAATGACCATTTATTCAATCCAAGATTTACAGTCCTATTAAATGTACTTTTTCAACTTAATACTTGTATGTGAATAACATACATATTTTTAATACAACAAATAAATTTGAACACTAGAGTTTTTCTGAAATGACACGTGACATGATGTGTAATTATTTCTCAGTAGGAAGACATGTTGGGTTTTAGAGTGAAACCATGTTCAATCACTGTTGAGATATATATCTTCTTAAATAAAATTTAAATTTTATTTAGTTATATCAATCTGAAAAATGTAGATTTTTCTACAGTCTCTGAATAAAAGTGAGAAATAAATTTGAGAAATTGGTTTTTGGTTTAGCTAGAGTAGATCTTCATTTACTATTTTTAATTACAATTCTAGGTTTAGGTTTATACAACTTATACTAAAACACTAATCAAGGATGGATTAATTTTTTCTGAAACTGTTTATTTAACACATAGTGCTTATTATGTGATAGATTCATAAATATTAACTCATTTAATTCTTATAACAACCCCAGCATGAAGCAAAACGAGGCTAAGCGACAGTATCCACAGAAGCCAAACAGAAACTACTCTGTGTGTTAGAGGTTGGAACAGTAATTAGCTTGTGACTAGAATGGTCTAAGAAGAGAGTTTCTTGGGAGCTCAGGCCATTCTTTTTCTGGATGTGGGTGCTGATTGAGTTTGTTCGCCTTTCTGAGTGATATTTTGAGTGATACACTTAAGGTAAGTGTACTTTTCTCTTTGTATATAAGCATATATGTGTTATTATCATACATTATTCTTCAGTAAAATGTTGGGGGAAAAGAGGTCAAAGGTTTTGTTCAAAGTCATATAACTTATAAATGGCAGGGCTACAATATGAATTTGGGCTTACCTAGGCTCTTAAACACCATAATGGAAGGATACTTTTTGAGATATCAATTTTTGCTTTCTCTCTGAATTTTCTTTCTTTGGGACTTTCTGTTTTCTCTCACTAGACAGCAAGGACCCTGGTATCTTTTTTTTCCCCCCCTCTTCAGGAATCTTCGTACATTTGAATTGAAATTTCAGAAAGACAACAGTCCTTTCCTTTTTTTTTTCTTGTGAGTGAAAACTTAAGGAAACTGAAGGATTAAGTATAAGAGAAGGGAGAAGAGATTGTCTTGGAGTGTAACAAAAGAGTAGAGATATTCTCAGATAGTGATGAGAGATGAAGCCAGTAATATCCATACATTTTTAGAGCCCCCTTCTCTATCCAAAGCACTGCTCAGACATGGTGGTGAGACTTCAGTGGCAATGACGATTGGTGAAATTAAGGTTGCTGAATCTGTGGCCTCTTTATTCACAGACTTTTTAAATGTTCTTGCAGTCAAGGGGGAGAGCCAAGGTGCTTTCTGGGACCTCTATGACCTTGGTCAGTGAGGGTATTACCAAGATGTAATTGGATAGATGATAAGTAAATTTATTTCACTCTCTAGGCAGTTCTAGATTACTTGAACCACTTGTATCATTTTTTGTCTTTAGTTTACTCAAAATAATTTATTTAAAAAATGGTAAACAAGAAAAAACTGTAAGTATAGATATTTTTTATACATTAATATCTATGTAGCTAATCTAGGATGGAGAGATAGTTCATCTTTACCAATAAATTTTTTTTTGGTTATTTTTTAAATATGCATCCTATGTTTAGCAGGAAATAGAAAACAATTATAAATGTATGACCAATATCACCTTTGGAATTTTAAAAAATGTTCTTATTTGTGTACTTGAAATAGGCCTTTTGCATTGATATGCTTTATATCAGTTTTATAAATGCAATAGAATTTCTGAGGCTAAGTATAAATATCTGCAATTTAAATTGGTTTTAAATTTAAGGGAGTTCCAAATGTATGCCAGTCTTGAACATTTAAAAAATTTAAAACAGATCTGCTGATTTTAAGAATAGTAGAATACATAACAACACCAGACTGAATCATGCAATTGTGTAGTAAGGGGGAAAAAATGAGAGAGAGAAAATTGGTAGATTCTCAGGCTGCTCCTAGTTACTAAGATATCACTGGGGAAAATAGGAGGTAGAAAACCGTATTAAAAGGAGGTCGTCATTCACACATATTGCAAATATGACACTCCAGGGCTTTTTCCAAGTCTGTGCACTCAGCATTGGAGTCAGGGTAATAGTTGCTTTTTGTCATATGGAGGCAGCACTAGTGGCTTCTGGCTGACTTGAGAATTAATTATTTACCTAATCCAGGTCCAGAGTTACTTGGTGTGGTTTATTCTCATTTTGGCCCAGAGGCATAAAATCAAAAAGCAAGAAAGCACGGTGTACAAAGTGGCAGAAAAACTCATGATGGCTCTTGAGAGAATCACTGCAAAATGGACATAGTTGTTAGCTGCCTGGTCTGGAATTTTAAACTCACTGGGTGCCACAGCACTGTTAACACTTTGTAATTTTGGCCATGAGAGGCATTTTTTTGTTTGTCTGCTTTGATGAGCCAAAGTCCATCAGTGAGTCAAAGACAGTTATTGTCTGTAACAGACAACAACTGTTATTGGATTGTCTTACCTTTTCTGATCCCAAATTGCTCTCAGAGCCATCACTATCGCCTCCTGCCAAGCCTTTGACTCAGATTTCCTCTATATCCCTGAGGTTATGAAACTTGCAACACAAAAATTTTAAATATCTTATTTTCTTCAATAAGAAGCATCTGGGATGTTCACTGGCAGAGATTTAGGCCCTGATAACCTTTTCCCCCTGTGTAAATTCAAAATACATGAGCAGCTCTATTCCGGATATGTAACTTTTATTAATTTTTTCCCTAGGATATAAACTTTATGGGTTTTCTACATAGGAAAATACATTTCAGGGATGAATTTTCCATTTGGGCTTTTGCACAGGTTTACCATTCTGAATATCATGTACAAGATCAAAATAATTCAAGAAATTTTTTTATGAGGTATAGCCCTAGGTACTAGAGTGGAAACCAAGATAATAAGTCATTATGACATAATAGTAGGTGAGATTAGAAAAGAACAAAATGTCTTAATGCTAATATTTAAAGGGAGAATAAGGGCAACATTGAAAATGTTATTTTATCTATATACTGAAAATACTTCACTGAACCTATTTTCCCTATGGTCACCTCTAAGTTTCTAGGAATCATATTGAATGGATTCTTTTGTTCTTTTATTTTTCTTTTGCTTGCTCTCTTGAAGTAATTGACAGTGTAGACACTCTTTACCTTGAAATTCTTTTCTCTCTTGCTTCTTACACCCTCAGTTTCTTTGGATGCTCTTCTTATTTTCTGGCTGCTTCTTCCTATGGCTCTTCAATAGATTTATTTCTCTCTGCCCATGTTTTAATGATTCTATTTCTAAGGATTGAAGCCTAGGCTCTCTTTTTCTTCTATTTTATTTTTTATGCAGGCTCTTGTTGATGTCCATTATTTCATCTATTAGTTTATAATGATGAACCCAAATTTATATTTCTATCCAATATTTTTTGTGCACCTTAGAATTTTATGTAAAACTACCTTTTAGACATTCTATGTACCCCCCATTAGACTCCATTTCTAAAACTGAATTTACTTCATTTCTCTCATTGAGATGCTTCTCCGGAGTTTCTTCTCTCATCCTGTATCACAGACATTGATATAATAGGCCTGACAGTCATCTTAACTGTGAACTCTTTTTCCACTCATACTTTTGCTGTAAGTCATATTGTTAATGGCTTTTAATAGAATGTAATATTTGGTCCCATTTTCACCCTCTCTGTTCCCACTGCCACTGACTTATTTCAGGCCTTCCTCATTACTCATTAGCAATTATGATTCACTCTCTCCAGGCCTGCCTTCTCCAATCTATCTTCCATATGGCAATGAGAGTGATCTTTCTAATAACCCTCACTTATATAGTTAACTAATCTATGACAAAGGAGGCAAAAATATACACTGAAGAAATGACAGTCTCTTCAATTGGTGTTGGGAAAACTGGATAGATACATGCAAAAAAAAAGTGAAACTGAACCACTCTCTTACATCATATATAAAATTAACTCAAAATGGGTTAAAGACTTAAATATAAAGCCTGAAACCATAAAACTCCTGAAGAAAATGTGGGAAGTAAACTGACATCAATCTAAGCAATACATTTTTGGATATGTCCCTTTGAATAAGGGAAAGCAAAAATAAACACATGGGGCTACATCAAACTAAAAAGCTGCTGTGCAGTGAAGGAAACTTTGAGTCAAATAGGCAACTCACTGAATGGGAGAATATAATTTCAAGTAATATATCTGATAAGGGGTTACTATCCAAAGTATATAAGAAACTCATATAACTGAACAACAACAACAACAAAAAAATGAATAATCCAATTGAAAATGAGCAGAGAATATAAAAAGACATTTCTCCAAAGAAGATATACGAATGGTCAACAGACATATGAAAAGATGCCCATCATCATTAATCATCAGGGAAATGCAAATCAAAACCACAATGAGATACCACTTCACTCTAGTCTGAACAGCTACTATCAAAAAGTCAACAAATATGTGTTGGTAAGGATGTAGAGAAAAGGGAACTCTTATACACTGTTGGTAGCACTGAAAACTGATACAATCCCTATGGAAAACATTATGAAGATTCCTCAAAAAACTAAAATCTATCATATGACCCTACAATTCCACTTCTGGGTATTTATCCAAAGAAAACAAAAGCACTAATTTGAAAAGATATATACACTCATATGTTCATTGCAGCATTATTTATAATAGCTGGATATGAAAGGAACCTAGATGTTCATCAATAGATGAATGGATAAAGAAGACGTATATATTGCAATGGAATATTCAGTTAGTAAAAAAAACTAAATTTTGCCATTTGAGACAACATGGGTGGATCTAAAGGGCTGAGTGAAATAAGTCAGGTAGAGAAAGTTGAAACTATATGGCTTCTCTTATATGTGGACTCTAAAAATCAGACAAAACAAGAAAAACAAAACAGAGACTCAGAAACAGACCAAAGGACGCTTACCACAAGGAAGGGGTTGGGGAGATAGGTGCAAAAGTGAAGTGAAATATAGTCAGTAATATTGTGCCAAGCTTTCATGGTGATAGATGATTACTAGAATTAGTGGGGTGATTACAAGGTACAAAATGTCAAATTAGTATATCATACACCCCAAAATGTCAAATTAGTATATTGTACTTAGATTTAAAAAAAGATCTCTCTAAAATAGTATTTTAAAACCATTCCTTACATTTCCTAGTCAATGGTTGCCATAGTTTATAAAATATGATTTTAGTTTTTTATGATAGCACTTACACACAGTAACAATCAGGCACAAAAATAGTTATATCTTTATGTAAAATCAAATTTTGAAGAAAACATAGGTAGTAAACTCGTGGACTTTGGACTTAGGATTTTATGAATTTGACCTCAAAGGCAAGGGAAGTAAAAGCAGAAATAAATGAATGGGACTATGTCAAACTAAAAACCTTCAGAACAGCAAAAGAAACCATCAACAAGACAAAGAGGCAACTGTCTGAAATTGAGACTATTTTTACAAAATATACAAAGAACTCATATAACTCAATAACAACAAAGAATCTCTCAGTTTAATTTAAAAGGAGCAGAAGGCCTGAAATACGCTTCTCCTAAGAAGACATACAAATGGCCAACAGACATATGAAAAGATGCCCAACTTCACTAGCTATTAAGAAAATGCAAATCAAAACCATAATGAGAATGGCTATCATCAACAGAACAAGTAATAAGTGTTGGAGAGGATGTGAGGATAAAGGAACCCTCATACACTGCTGATGGGACTGCAAATTGGCACAACCACTATGGAAAACAGTATGGAGTTTCCTCAAAAAATTAAGAATTGAATTACTATGTCATCCAGCAATTCTTCATTGGGATATTTACCCCCCAAACCTGAAAGCATTTATCCTCAAAGATATATGTACCCCAATGTTCATAGCAGCATTATCCATAGTGGCCTTAACGTAGAAGCAACTGAAACATCCTATGATAGATTGGATAAAGAAGCTGTGGTACATCTACACAATAGAATATTACTCATCTATAAGAAAAGGTGAAATACTTTCATTTGCGACAACATGGGTGGATCTTGAGATAATCATGCTAATCAAAAACAGAAAAGTTGAAAACCATATGATATCACTCATGTGGGATATAAAAGTAACAAACATGACAAACAGACTCATGGACATGGACAGTGGTTTAGTCGTTACCAGAGGGAAGGTGGCTAAAAAAGTTCAAATATTTGGTGACAGACAGAAATCTAACTATGGGCAGTGAACACACAATGCAATATATATATACAACATACTGTTGAATTGTACACTTGAAACTTATTGGATTTTGTTGATCAATGTCACCCAATAATTTTTAATAAAAAAGGCATCCTCTGAAAATAAAATAAAATTTTGCTCTCTCATGCTTCTCTGCCTTTGTATTTTTTAAGTAGAATGGTATTTATTTTTTACATCTCAAGCAGTATTTTTTGAAAAAGACTTTACGATTCTCCAAAACTGACTTAAAAGATATCTTCCTCAGGCTATATGAGCAGCAAATTTATTAAAAATTTCTTCACTGGACTACTCATCACATTGTTTTCCCCTAGCTTGTTTGCCTGCTATTAAGCAACCTGGGTTCAGGAACAAACTATATCTTTGGTCTCACTACTTAGCACATAATGTGCAATAAATATATAGTATATAAAAAAATTATGAAATTTGTTATTAAACATACTATGTTATTAAATATAGAGATGTATGTAAAGGTAAGAAATTTGTTTTAAAATGAGCTTCCAAAGATGAATTACATTTTTTAAATAAAAAAGGTAAATTTTCGCAGACAACGGCACAGGATGTGTTCAAGTCTAGTGAATTGTTTGATGGGAGCATATAAGGATGAATTTAGGGAAGATTGTAAAGAGGAGCCTTAAATGTATCATATTTTCTGTGATTAAAAAAAACCCCAAACTTTAGCATAGACAGTGATACAGAAAGGTGTTAGTTTTAATCTACCCCCTAGAGACATTAGGTAATACTTAAAATAGTCCCAAATAATCAAAAATACACAGTCTAACAGTGGTTGACATTTAAAAGACTCTGATGAGGACCCCACCATGGAAAGAAAAGTGTGACAAGTAGTTCCATTATCTGGTATCTTGATGAGCACTAATTTCTTTTTAAGTAGCATAAATAATGCTAGAATTTAGAGACTGATAATCTTCCCTCCTCTCAAGTTAATAAATGCAAAAGTTAAAGTGGTTTACATCAGCGGATAATACAGGTTAAGAACTTTGTATTTAATTTGTTAAAAAAGGGAGAGGAAGTGTTTGAGCTGGCCAGTTACCTTGTTGGTTACTATGCAATGCTTTTGAGTCAAGAAAAAGGCTCTCTGTCTTAGAGGAAATTGGCTTCAACTCTTGCTAAACCTAGTGAACTTGTTCTGCATGTAGATGTAAATTGGACTCTATTAACCAATGTCATTGAATTATTCCAAACCCATAAGTATTCCTCTTCCTCCCCCTCTTTCTCCTCCTCAGAAGAATCATCATCCTAATAATCTCAGAACAAGTATCTTAACTATTACTATTGGTTCTTTATGACTGATGCATTTGTCATCACATCATTCTCACTAGACAACTAATTGCTGAATAATGTTTCTGTTTGTTTGTTACTTAAAGGCATTATTCTTTAAACTGTTGAAGTGACAAAAGATTTTATTATCCCCCATTCCTCTCTGGGTTTATTATTGGTGTCTTGGCTAGCGCCATGTGTGCTTATTTGCTGAGCAAAGTCACTTGATACATCAAATTTGGTAGTTTCTTTCTCAGATCCTTGGAAGACATTCCCAAGAGCGTTCAGGAGAAGTTTCGCCATTCATCTGAGTTCAATCCTCCATTTCTGCTACTTTCCTATGATGGAGAAGGAGGATTGAGCAGCCAAATCAATAACAAATAATGGTGAATGGGAATAGCTCTTCAGTTATTTTTCTTTTTGTGGTTTTAAGCTTGACAGTGCTGTTTCTCTTTTGTGGCGTAATGAATATATAGCCATGAATGTACCTTATGAAATGATTAAAATTCAATTAAAGTTAAGACACAAACTTACTTTGTGAAAAAAGCTCCAACAAAATTTAAAATTTGTTTTACTACTTTCTATTAAGCTTCAAATGCAAGAGGCATAGTTATTTAATGACAACAGGCTATGTTATATATTTGCCCTAAATGTATCAACCTGTTGGGAAGAAGTGTCTAAAAAAAATGTTAATTTTCCAGTCCCTGACAAGCTGTCTACCAAATGACTTTCTTTTCTCAATAAATAGGTTTTGCTTGACATGTTTATTTACATACTATTTAATATACCTGGCATTGAAAGCAGATAAATAACTTGAATCAAGGCCAGATTACTCTACTCTATGTAGATTAGAAGATAAATTCAAGACCTCTAATACAAAATGACACTAATCTCTCACTAGTGAATGAGAACCAAAAATTCTCTGTGCTGAACTTTCCTTTTGTTGTTCATTTAGGGGAATACTGTTCTTGTTTTCTCCTTTTGAGGTGAATGGAGTAACTAATAGAGAACAAGTATGATTAAATTCTGGAATTCACCGCACAATAGCTTTTTCTCTTTCACAGATTTACAATTAATAAATTTATCAGAACATAATTGTTAAGGATATTTCCCTCTTTTTTGTGTAACTTATTTTGAAAGAGTTATTTTAGGTTTTTGATCTTTTATAATTCATCCTGCTTCTATGGTTAAAGACTAACATAAGTATTTCAAAATGTATGTTATTATGTTATTATATTTTTTCATAAAAATGTATTCTTAGATACAACAAAATTACTCTATCCTTCAAAGGAAAATGATCTGAGTGGATACTTAAGTTTAACATAATTTGAGGAATTGTAGAGGTAAATTTTAGATTTTTAAAATTCTTGTTTGGCAGCAATTTCAGGATTGGCTGAAATCTCTACTAGCAAAAGAATAGTACCTCAATGATATGTTTTATAAAAGCCCAATATTAAGTGACTACCTATAATTAGCCTTACGTTACAATGAATACAGTATAGAAAGAGGTTTCTGGATTTCTATTGCTGAAAACACTGTGAAGAGGTGAACAGTTAAACAGTGATGAGAGCAGCCCTGATATCCACCACATTGATATTTAGACTCTAGATATAAACTTAATGTTTAAGCAGGTGATCCAAATTGGTTAACTGGATCACTAAGTTCAATATAGGTAATAAAATATCTACCACAATAGTAATTCTGTTGTATCAATAAAACACCTTTTTGCAAATAAATTCATTAGTACTTTATGGTACTATATATTCCTTGAGCTATGGATATTTAATGAAAGAGAAATTGTAAAGTCAGAGAAAGATTAAAAAGTGGAACTAATGGGATTCCTTTCTGAGAACCTTAGGTTTTCCTGGGTATCAAAATTCTTTGTGTCTATTTAGAAGGTAGCATATATTTCTCAGTCAGTATGCACATTTCTGTTGTTTCCTTCACTTCATATCTGAGAAATTTCATCAAAATCTTGTTCAAATCACCACAATGGGACCATCTTCAATAATATGTCAAGTTGACATGGACAAATCATCACATCATTATTACTTCCTTTGTGACTATTTGCATCAGCACACAAATATTAATTTTGCGACTTTTTTTTTAACCAGAAAATTAGTCGACCTATAAGGAGTTAGGGTAAATACCTAGGAAACTTTTCTTGAAATTAAAATTAAACTACTAAAATATAGCATTAGAATAAAAAAAAAAACATTATGAATTTATTTGAAGAGTTTCAATTCAAATTAATAAAAAATAAAATTTATAGACAAGCTAGTCAGAGCGCAACCCTGTTGAAATATATTTTAATCGAAAAACTGAGTTTTATTTTCAATTGGTCCCCTCATTTGAACTCTGCAATTTTCTCTTGCCACTTAACGGCAGTATAAAATTCTGGCAGCTGCCTTGTATCACAATTGTGAACTATCAAGGCAACTATAAGTAGGTATGAAACCCGATAACTTTGGTCAATTATGGGAACAGTTCTCTACCTGCAATTATGTATTGAGCAAGGAATTTACAACATTAATTCCAAAGGTCCAATCTAAATTATTAGAAGCTCTCAGTACAGTGAGGGAATTCTTTTGTTACTGAGTAGGCTTCAGAGACCATATTTATCCAAAACAACAGTGCTTTCATCTTGAATATTTCACAGAACATCTCCCTTTCAGCTAACAAACACCACAGAAGAAGATCCATCTTTATAGCAATTGAGGTAATCATGACTGGCTTTTTCTGCTTCTCATTGTCAGAGATCAACATTTTGCTTTGTGCAAAACAGACGAGTGCAGGTACTAAACTGTGAAAATAAAAACTGTGATAGACCCAAAGGAAATTCAGAGAAAGCTACCTTTACAATGAGATTGTCTGACTTGTGCAACATTGAATGCATAATTCCTTAAAAGGACTGAAAGCAAAGAATGAACTTATATAATATTGACATTTGGCTGCCTGACAAAATCTTTTGTTACTGTCCTAAATTAATAGTAGAATAGATTTTTTTCAAATATATCTATGTATTTGGATGTATATGTAAAACACACCTACACCCATATATCCTTCTTAACATACAGTTACATGTATATTTTAAACTTCCATTGATACTTTGATCCAATAATCTACTAGGAAACTCTACTGATCAGCCTGCAGTTAGCTAGAAGTTTTGCAGGGGTATTTGAAATTTTTTAGGCTGACTTTGCTCAGCTTTTCTAGTTTAGTAACATAGAACAGCTGTTTGCAGATAATCTCCATCCCCATGTATCCCACTACTACACAGCCACATCGACATCCCACTCAAGTTCTTTGTTTATTTCTTTGTTCTATAGGAAAATTTATTCTTCTTCTAGAATTTTGCTTTAAACTATTTAATAGAAAATAGGAAAAGATTTATAAAAATAGTAGAGTCACATAGGCTATTTTGTATTCAAGATGGACTATTAATTTCTCTTGTGGTTCATATGAGATTGTAGTAACAGGTAGAGCACAAAGGCAGATCGATTTTATGTAGTAGGGTTTTAGAAAGTATTATTCAACAAACTTTCTATTTTTGTATTTGTAAGCAAAATCTATTTTATATCTTCAATGATTCCAGACTATAACAATGTATTTTTCAAATCTTTTTAAGTACCAAGAAATTTATGTATGTTCTTGCAGTTCATGAAGGACCCTAAAAAAACTAGTTTCAAGTTTCTACAGAGGAGTGATAAATAATGAAAGGAAAAGAATAATTTTTTTATGTTAGAGAAAATCTGTTGAAAGTTACCTTTTTAGTTTTATGGAACACAAAAATCAATACTTGATTATATTTTTCCCAGCAAAGTGTTCTTGCAACTTGTTTGCTACACAAAATTATTACCTTTTTTTTTTTTTTTTTTATTTTTGGAAATATCTCTTTCGGTACTCTACATTCAGAAGTGTAAAAATAGTGCTCTTCTTGATCACAACTTTTTCTAAGATGGCTCAAGAGTTCAAAATTATTTGTTATTACACATGGTGGGACTGAAATATGCCACGATTTATAGAGTAACAAATAAAAGGGTGAAACAAAGTCAAATGCCTATGGAAGCAATTCATAATTCTTAGAGCACTGAGTAATAAACAGCCAATTCACATGAAAATGTATAGCATATTTAAATCTGTTATATTCTAAAACAATTTACAGTGCTAACAATACTTTGTAAGAAACGGAAGTCTAATGATTGTATTTTTTTGATACATATAGGCCAATATGTCATTAATGTTATATTTTCTATCATTTTTTATGTCTTCCCATAATCCTATATATTACCCAACTCAGTGGGAATGTAAAATTTATATGCCAAATTAGGGGTTCTGAAGTCTTTAGCTATGGTACTTCTAAATAAAAATTTATGTAGAAATATCAATGATCCATAAAGCATTCAAATATTTCAGTTAAAGAACTAAATACTTTCTCATCATTTATAGCTAAGAATTAGATATGGAAATTGATAAAATATTTTTTTCTTAAATTTTAACATTATTTCAGTTTTCCATGTCATACCTGGTATAAGACCTTTTAGATTTTGTCTCCATCTCTATTAAAATGACTCTACATCATTTTAAATGCTTCCTTCCTTCAATTTTAATTGGGAGAGTATAAGGATTTCTCATGAACACAATTCGTCAGTCAGGTTAGATGTGCTTGCTGTTTGATTCTTTGCTCATCTGCTGTTCTAACTCAGAATTTCAGTGGAGATATTTGATGGGAAAGACACTGATGCTAATAAGGAATCATAAAGGCACTTTGCTGCCATCAACACCCAAAATGCCATTTTTATCAATTTAACAAAAGCCAATGAAAACCAACGAAGCTGTATCAATGTGCTTCAAATAGAAAATGAGTCTCAAAGTTATGGTTGTCATGACTTTAAAATTTTTGGAGAAAGAGCACGATTTTACTTCCAGCTACTGCATTTGCTACCTTCCCCCAACCTCCAAGGAGTTAAATGAACAATTTCATTACAATGGTGAACACAGAAGATGAATGTCTCAGAGTTAATGAAATAATGAGTTGAAAAGAAATCCAGATAGAATGAGCCCACTTTTGAGTGACTTTTGTTAAAACAAAACAAAACAAAACAAACAAACAAAAAGAAACAGGAAAAGAGAAAGAGACAAAAATTTATAACAGAAAGCACGGTCAAACAAGATGAAGGAAATGAGGCTTAGAAAGTTTAAATAATTTCCCCAGAATTACCCAGCTAGTTGATGAAAAAAAACAAAACTTTGAACTCACATACTTTCTACCACAATGTGCTGATTTTTTATAAGATACTTGACTTTGTCATAGCCCACTCACTTTCTATACAAAATTTCATAGACCGGGTGGCTTATAAACAGGAGCCATTTATTTCTCACCGTTCTGGAGCCTGGGGAATCCAAGAGGCAAGTGTAAACAGACTCAGTACCTGCTTCATAGAAAGCTGTCTCCTTGCTGTTCTCACAGGGTGGAAGGGGCAAGGGAGGTCTCTGGGATCTCATTTACAAGGGCACGAATACCGTTTCTGAGGGCTTCATGCTCATTACTTTATCATCTTCAAAAGGCCCTATTTCCTAATGCTATCACATTGGGCATTAGAATTTCAACATATGAATGTTGGTACAACATAAACAGTCAGTCTATAACAACATCCTAGTTCTAGGAAGAGATTTTAGATATAACCCATTTGATGAGAAAAAAAATGCAAGCAAAACTATCATTTGGAACAAAGGAAAATACACATATAACTTTTGCTGGGAGGAATGTAAAAGTTAAATAATCCTTAAGACTATTAGAACCACTTAGAAGATTAGGGTTTGGGGTTGTATCACCAGTCTGGGAAGAAAAGGTGAGATTCTAAATTTTGTTTGAGCAGAAACCAAAACTGACCTTCCTACAGAAAGCCAAGAATCCTGAGGTACTGCTTCCTCTGTGAAATGATGACAATAAAAAATGCCATTAGCCTGGAGAAGCAATGTCACCAAATTAAAACCAACACCATGTAGGTGTCAAGTAATGATATGGAGTTTAATTTCATGTGACATAGATAATAAGGGAATTCCTCATGAGAAAAATAAATTTAGTCCAGATTCTTTGAAAAACTTATAACCCTAACAGAAACAAATGTTACAAATTTGACACTTTTAATTCAAAGGAAGAACCATAACATGATAAATTCATCATAAAAAATTACAGCTACCACCAGGAAACAAAGTGCTATGAGTGTGAGCTAGCTAACATAAAAATAGGAGGAATGTATTCTAAAAATTAAACTTCTGAGAGTTTAATTGATGTGTTTAAAATGATCAGAGAGAATGGAAAAAAGTCATTAATTTAAAAAATGTTAATACAGAACAATGCTGTATTAATAGATTTTCTAAATTAAGAAATCATCAGATATTTTAACATTAGATTATATAAAGCTGAATAAAGCATAAGTGGGCTTAATTAGAATATAGAAATGGTGAAATCACTGAGTATATACCAGTGAGGAAAAGAAATAGAAAACAGGAAGGGTAATCTGAAAACTGGGTGAGTGAAGTCAAAGCTCTAGTCTTTTATAGTTACAGAAGCAGGAAACTGAGAAAAAGGTAAGTATTCTAAGATAATTTATTGACCTTTTTCCAAGACTGAAGAAAGACATGAATTTTCAGACTGTAGGTTTATACTAAGCTCCGTGCAGCACAAATTAAAAGAAATTTCCACTCAGACATACTGGTGCAGAGGCCGAGCAATAAAGACAAAGAGAAACCACAAATCATTTGTAAGGGAACAGCACAGTAGACTTTAACGTCAGAAAATATCAGGAGACAATGCAATAGTTTTGAGGAAGAATAAAGACAACTTTAAACTTAAAAAAACTGCTTACCACTCTCAGAAGCTCACTGAAAATTCTGCCAAGATATACACTACACTAATTAAAAAAAGAGAAAAAACCCAGATGAAGAAGTAGATACAAAGCAATTGCATGCAAAGAAACTTATCAAAGTTGTTAAACCTAGATAGGTATTGAGTGAAATTAAAAAGAAACCTGATGACAACTTTGGTGAAAATTTTAAAAAGATGAACATTAAATACTAGATTTAAAAAGTATTTTGAAAGTGATAAGGGAATGGAATTGCATTGTTTGGAAGATGACAAAGATTAAATCATGTTAGCCTTTTAAAAAATAAGCTTGCATGTTAAGCATCAAAAGATAAATCTAAAAGTATACTGCTTTAATTTCAAACCAGAAAAAGCCAATATGGAATTAAAGAAATTCAATATATAAGATCGTGGAAAGGAAAAGGAGAAATATAAAAATAAAGCAAAAATATGACAAATTAAAAACCACAAAACTAAATCATAGAAATTATTTCACAGTATCCATCATAATAAATAAACCGATGTCTTCTTAATTTAAGGTAGAGACTTTCTTAATGAATGACAACCACCCAACAATTTGAAAAGTAGAAGAAAACTAAATATCTATCAATTAATTTAGCATAGAAAGTTGTAGAACATTTATAAGATAAAATAGTATATAGTATTTACAATGAATGAACTACATCTGTGTGTATCAACAAAGATAAAAAAAATAAAAGATAAAAACAAAATCAAAATGATGTATATGGCTTAATACCTCAGTGAACAAAATTCAGAGTCCATACAGTAGCTTGCACAACCTACATCATATGACCTTTGACTGTTTCTATCTCTACAACTTGTATCTTTTCACTCTCCACTTCAGTTATTCTGACCTATTCACAACTGACCTCATTTGCAGTAACTGAGCAAGTGTGTCTTCATGCCAGGGCCTTTCACTCTGACTGAAATGTTCTTCCCTTAGATCTACACACAACAATGCTTTTTAACTTCATTGAGGGCTCTGCTCAAAATCACCTCTTGAGGGAGAAGCTTTTTCTCACTGTGCTTTCTAAAATGTGTTCTATCTCTGTATCCTTCCCATGACATTTAATTACGTATTTAAAAATAATTATATACTGAAATCATTTTATTAATATGATTGACATAGAAAAAGCTGTACATATTAAACACATACAACTATACAACTTGATGAGTTTTGAAGTAAATGTAAACCCATAAAACAATCACTGCAATCTATGCTGTAAATATATCCATTACTGCCAAAATCTTCCTCCTGCTAGCCATTTGTATGTCTTTGATAAATAAATGTTTATTCACTTCTTTTCCCTGTTTTTAAATAAAGGTTTTTTGTTTGTTTGTTTACTATTGAATTGTAGGGGTTTCTTGTATATTTTGGAAATTAACCCTTTATAATATATGGTTTGCATTTATTTTTCTCCCATTAAATAGATCTTTTCATTCTGTTGTTTGTTTGCATTTACAATTCTGTTGATTGTTTACTTTGCTGTGCCTTTTAATTTAATGTAATCCTACTTGTCTGTTATATTGTAAAAGCTTTTTCTCTATATTTCTTCTTGGAATATTACATTTTCAGATAAAATTTTTAAGTCTTTATTCTCTATTAATCCAATTCTTTTGCGTGTGGTATTCAATTTTTGCAATATCATTTATTGAAGACACTATAATTTCCCCATTGTGTATTTGTGCTACCCTTATGGAAGATCTGTTGATTGTATATGTGTGGTATAATTTCTGGACCCTGTGTTCTGTTCCATTTGTCTATATGTTTGTTTTTATAACAGTATTACACTTTTTTGATTACTGGGGCTTTTTAAAAATGTTGCTAGGTATTTTATTATTATAATACTATGCTAAATGGGATTATTTTATAATTTTCTTTTCAGATAGTTTATTGTTAGTATATATAAATGCAACTTCTTTTTTGTTCGTTGTTTTGTACCCTGCAACTTTGCTGGATTTTATTAAACTTTGTTGAGTTTAATAGCTCTAAGTTCTTTCTTGTAGAGTCTTTAGGATTTTTATAAATATAAATTATATAAAAGCATGTCATATGCAAACAGAACCATTCTTACTTCTTTTCTTCTGACTAGGATACATTTTATTTTATTTTATTTTATTTTATTTTATTTTATTATTTTATTTTATTTTATTTATTTTATTATTTTATTTTATTTTATTTTATTCTTTTCTTGCCTAATTGCTCTAGCTAGGATTTCCAGTATTATGTTGAGTAGAGGTGACAAAAGTGGGCATCCTTGCCTTGTTCCAAATCATAAAGGAGAAACTTTTAGTTTTTTCAGCATTACGTATTATGTTAGCTGTAAGCTTGTCATGTGTGGCCTTTACTATGTTTAGGTACATTCCCTTTATATCCTCTTTGTTGAGAGTTTTTATCATGAATGGATGTTATATTTTGTCAAACATTATTTATGCCTCTATTGAGATGATCAGATGATTTTTATCCTTCATCTTGTTAATATGTTACTGAATTCAGTTTGTTAATATTTTATTGAGTATGTTCATTGAGGATATTGGCTTGCAATTTTATTTTATCATAGTGTTCTTATCTGGCTTCAGCATCAGGGTAACAATAGTAATGACAATGAAGCCAGGCACTTAGTAAATATTAAGTTAAATTATAGATGGAATTATTATTGCCATTATCGTTGTCCTTAAAATTGTTCATAGCTGCTTAGTCTCTTCCTGATGATAGTCACAAACACATGGACAAGGAAAAATGTTAGTCTAGGATTCATGTTCACCACAAATCAAAAACGCAAGAGAATGCACACTCTCTATGCCTATTTTGATCCTTAGAAAAGTTGTCTTTTTTTTTTTTTTTTTAAGAAACACCTGTTGAAATCCCCAAAGTACTAAATAAATAAATTGATTAATTAGGTCATTTATTATTGGAAAGCACCATCATAGGAAGCTCATGCATTTTAACAGTACAATTGTATACTGATCAATAAGATACACTTAATCTCTTACGTTTCAATACCATTTCAGAACTGTCAGTCAGCCTTTATTCTGTAGTCACTGCTTCAAAATGCTCTTCACCACAATTAACATGCTTATGATAATAGCATCTTTAAAGACTCGAACAACAACTTTATGCCCACTGGGCTGAATGAGATATTTAATAATTGGACTTTATGCAAATACCATTCAAGATATGATTTTATACCTTCCAGAATACAGATCCCTGTGTTTATTTGGCAATGCATAATGGTGGCTGAGTAAATTAATTATCTGGGAAGAGTTTTTACTGCAGTGCCTTGTCACAGAAAATTTTAACATTATTAATAATATAATTTAACACCAAATAACATACCAATGAGGATTCCTTTTAATATAAAGGAGATATATTTATAAATGTTCACATTAAAATATTTAAATTGTCAATTTATTAAGTCTAGATATAATATTGGTTTCACAATGTATATAATTTTCTTTAAACTCTATATCTTTTTTGATAGAGTTTTGAAGGGTCTTAAGTGAAAGGAATAGAAGGTTAAAAAGAGATTTGACCTGTTGAAAGTCATAAAACTTTTGATGTTCAATTTACTTTCTGTACACACTGTTTTTAAATGTATATCTATTTATTCAGTGTTTATCACTAAGTATATAATGCTGTCCTAAAAGATGTTTAGATACATTAGAGTAAGGGTGGCAGAGAAACCAAAAAGGTGATAAAAAGTAGTGGAGATTCATGGAGAAGAGAATTTGAATAAAGGTATATCAGTAATTGGCAGAACATGGACTTAACCTACTGTGAGGACCCAAATTGTTCCAAGTTATATGAAAGCATATTAAAGCATAGAATAAGTTTAAATGATTGTCATAGATATACCTGTGTTTGAGAATAGAAGAGAGCTGAATGAAGAGTGTTTTTAAATCCTGTGCTTGAAATTTGATTAATGAGACATACTCAGGAAGGTAACCAATATATTTTTGAAAATAACAAAACATAAATGGACATATTTATGCAAAAAAATCAAAATGTGGCCAGAACCTATACCTTTCTGTAT
Source organism: Cynopterus sphinx (assembly GCA_030015415.1). Classification (NCBI taxonomy): domain Eukaryota; kingdom Metazoa; phylum Chordata; class Mammalia; order Chiroptera; family Pteropodidae; genus Cynopterus; species Cynopterus sphinx. The sequence goes on along the minus strand of CM057381.1, from coordinate 68,941,148 downwards.
TGTAAATAAACTGTATAGACAAAGAGACTTATATGATACAGTCCAGGTCAGTAGCTAAATTTGCACATGACAATACTCATAGATGTTAAAAGCTAGTCATTCTGCTGAAGTGTTGTTCTTCTATCAAGAGCTGCCTGAAAGAGGCTGAAGTTTATCACAATATATTTATTGATCAATTGAATGCCTTCATTCATTGCTTCTTTCACTTATCATTTATTTAGCTACAGACTCAGTAAATAAATAGAGTAAGGCAGTAAGATACAGTGGAATCAGCAGTAATTGGTTGAATCATTCATTCTTTATATTAGAGTGCATATCACATATCATATGCCAGGCACTGGGACAGTGATTGATAAATTATGCTCCCTTCTTTTCAAGCAGATCATAGTCTAAGAGAGGACTGGTACATAAACATATTTGAAAAATCAAGACTAGGGCTACAGAAGATATTCTTTTGCTTAGCACAGTGGGGGTTCCTGTGGAAGGAATAACTTACATTTTTGTAGGCCTCAAAAAAGACAAAAAAATGACATACATTTTATGTTTAGGGCAAAGGAACAGTCTGGTAAAGGCACAGAGACATAAAAGAACATCGCTGAAACTGAACAACCTACCTGTTAAAAAAATTTCAGGCAATAGCATAGAAAGTTATAAAAATAGCCAAATTAAATAATGCTATTTTTAATGAAATTATTTTCATCTTAACTAACATTTCCTATTTATTTTCTGCCATTTTATCACTTAGAAAGTGAACACTTGTTTTGAAATATTACTATACTCACATAAGACTGTTGTTTAAGACACATTTTATTCATCTACCTTTCAGTACTTTTCAGTGCTCTCTCCTCTCCAAAATTCTGATTTCTTCAATATCAGAAATGTACAAAGCTGATACTGATTTTTTTCTTATTTTTTATAATTTTTCCTCACTGCCTATCAGAGAAATCATAGATTATTATTTGAAAGTAATTAATGTCTAAGAATATAGATAAGCAAAAGTTATTAATATGATCATAAATTTAGTGTATAATCTTAGACTATTTATATTCAACTGAACATTCACCTAATTAAGGAGACATCATCACTGACCACAGAGCAAAGACTAGAAAACAAACAAAAGTCACCAATTCCCAGAACGACCTTGGGTCATGGCCTCAGAATGCCAGACATCACCTTGACCGTAAGTGAAGCAAGGAAAAATAGCAGCAACAACTCTCAGCACATATTTCATGCAAATGGAGGTAGATTTAATAAGAAAATGTTAGGAAAGCATTTTAAGCTCTTTTGTGAGAAGATACTGTATAAACACAAAGCAATATTATTAGTCATTTTAATGGGTTACAAAGTTTTACTTCTTGAGGGAGATATCCAGTTTGAATTTTGCTGGTCTTACATTGCTGTATGTTCTTTGCTTTACAACACAGCAAAGGTATTTAAGCTTCTAACTTTCTATTATCTGTAAATATTGGGGATGCAGCTGTCTCAACCAGAAGCTCTGTAGTTAGAGTTCCAAAGGGAGAGTTTGATGTTGAATGGCTTTTGAATTCCATGGCTGTGGGTGGTTGTGTTGAGGGATGTTTTATTTATTATTGCTAATACAAAAAAATCACAATAAAAAAGGCAAATGCTGAACTAGAGAATATAATCTTTTAGTTGAGCTGGTGGCTCCTTTAATCCCAGGGCAAACATTCTTATTATAATAACTCAGCAGTCACACTCCCCCTTTCTCTTTTAAGCAATAAAAGACCAGCGAAATCATTACAGGTTCAACCAAAGAGCAAAGCTTTCCAGGATGACAATCCACCGTTCATTTCACATAACTGCAAAGAGTTATAACTGCAAAGAGTCATGTTGGAGCCCTGAATAGTAAGACAGTGTTATAAATTTCTCAGGGAACTAGATTTTACCAATCTGTTTCAAAAAGTGAAACTTCAGGTCCATGTTCCTGTAAATATATCCAGAGGGGCACACTTCACTTTTTCTCTGACAAATATACTGATATGGGTAATGCTGCTAAATTTTTTTTAAAAAAGGTTTTGCAGTAAGAAAATTCCTTATTACTTCAATGACTGTAACACATAGTACTACTGGGCATTCTCCTTTGCAAATCTTCCTGCTTGAATCACATTGGAAGCATAATCACTAACATAAGAACTGCCCCCAGTTCCCCTTTGCCTCTAAGCTTATCAAGATTGCATTCGCCTTCTTTATATTGTCAATGGTAAATTTCTGTGTCACTTGGCTCATTTTTTTTTTTTCTTTCTATTCTGTCTCCTTCCATCTCCCTTGTGAACTTAAAGCATCCACCTGGATATCATCCCTTTGGCCAAATGTAACCTATCCCTTCCCGACTCAGGAGAACTTCATTCTGTTTCATTTAACCTTCTCCCATGACTGAACCCCAGACCATGATCTCTTTCAAATTATGCAGTCTCTGAAACTGTAAATCCTGAGATTCTTTCCCTGTTCCTTCTCTATCCTCATTCAGCATCCTATTTCTTTACTTTCTCATGAAGTCATGGCTTTATTATGACTTTCACTCACTTGAGTCTTGCCTGTTCTCATAATCTCATCTCTCCACGTCTTTCCCACCTTGCCTGGATCTCACAACCAAAAAGAGCTTTCTCTTTCCTGTGCCTTTCATTTTCCTGCTCCTACATCCATCCTTTCATTGCCATGACTTGGCCAGTTTTAAAAATGGAATCGACTCTTGGGGTTTCTGTGTTTCTGCTTCCTCTGACAAATCATCACGTAACCCATGACACTTGAGCAAGTCCAAGCCTCAGCCAGATTCTCATGAATCTTTAAGAAACCCCAATTCCATTATTTAGTCTCTCTTTTTTTCCCTGGTCCCCAAATAATTTTGTCTTTATCCTTCCTAGTGAATGATTTTTAATACATACATCACTTAAATTCTGAGACATGACCTTCCCCCAGATTTTCTTACTTTAAGCCCAAAATCGATATTCACTACACTCTGATAATTAAGAGTGATGCTCAAAATATTTAACAACTAGGGAGGAAGTGGCATAAAATTATCAGGACTAGAGTGCATGTTTTTCAGGCCTTCTGCTGGGGTTTGACATGAGGAGGATAGATAACAGACAGGACCATGGTAAGAGCACTGTGGTATGAGCACTCAAGCAGTAGCCACACGGCAACCACTGCGAAAGTGTTTCAATATTTTAAAAACAGACATGGCTGGACCAGTGGTAATACATGAAGATCAGCCTTGTTGTACCTTTCCCCTGATACAGAGAGACTCGCTTCTCTCAAAACACACACATGTATACTTCTGTGAAAGTCTCCTTCTTTCTCTGAGATTTTGTTAAATGTTCTCTTCCACGTCTCCTGGGGCCAAACTCTAAGGGTCTGGCTATAAACCTTAGATACTTACAGTATCCTAAAAGTAATATTCACCTTAACTGTCTTTTTATTTATTAACTTTTTATTTTTAACCTTCTCAACTTGGCATTTAACTTCAACTCCTAACAGTTTGACTTCTGATCTTGCTTCATTGAAGAAACAGCATTAGCTTGTCCATTCATGGCCTCCCACTTATTGACTTTCAGGCTTACTTTTCATGCCATCCTATGATAATATGGGAGCATTTGGCCTTGTTAACACTCTTACTTGGTGTTTTATTTTTTTCTATTTTTCCTTCTTTTTCTCTGTTTCTGGTTTTTGTGACACACTTTCATAGACTTCATTTACTCTCAGGGCATGACCTTCTAGTCTCCTTTCATGGCTATCTTCTATGCATGTACCTATCCCTTAAATGAGGATATTTCTTAGAGATGTGTTCCCAACCCTATTCCTTATATTCTTTACTCAATTCCTAGCTTATGTTATTCAAGACTACAGCTTTGGATACTCACCCACTCTTATTCTTACATAAATAAGCACCCTTTTGCTATACAAAAACTCACACGTCTATACAGCCTGTGACTTACAGTATTTTTCTATGTGTCTGTGATTTTCTTCGCTGTTATCTTACTTGGGCCTAAAACTTTAAAATTTTTATAAAATTTGGGAAGTGCTTGATCATAATTTAAATTTTATTTTCTGCTCCATGTCTCCTATCTTTTGAAGACTTCAATTATTACACTATTAGGATGTTCAAAATCATTCTAGATTACTGAGAGTCTTGTTTTTCTTAATTATGTTATTTAATTCATTCTTCATATTGCATAATTTCTATTCCTATTGCTTAGAGTTTACTGATTCTTTCCTTCTGTCATCTCAAATCTGTTATTATGTTACTCTAGTAATTTTTTAATTTTATATATTATACTTTTTAATCTCTAGAATTTCCATTTGTTTTTATATTTCTATTTCCCATTGATATTTTCTATTAATATTTAGAAATTTTTTTTATTATTTGAATATATCTTTCTTTGATTACTGGAACCTAACTACAATGTTTTTAAGTGCCCTCCCCCACCCAGATCCCACATCTGTCCACATTCAGAGTCATATTCTATTGACTAATTTTTTTCTGAAAACTTACTGGTCTTTTTATATCTAATATATTTTGTTTGAAAATTGAAAATTGTAGATACTAATTGTAGCAACTCTGGATTCCGTTTTGCTCTTCTGAAGGTTGTTTTGTTTTACTTTGTTTTAATAATTAATTGTCTGGGGTCTAACTACAGAATAATGTGCAGCCATTAATTTTTCATGTTAGGCTTTTCTTTTTGCTTTTAAAAATGTTGTCATGTTTCCTAAGTCTCCTATTTAGCTATATTGTTTAGTGATTATGAGATTTCTTATGCAAAGTTTGAAACATCCCAAGCCAGAAAAGTTTCCATTCTTTGCCACCTGAGCATTGTTCAGATTGAAGAATGCATTTAGAAATGCAGCATATTCACCAGTCTTTCTGGGACTTTGATTTTCACTTTGCTTTCTAGCATCTACTGCACATATGTATAGTTTAGAAGTTGTTCAGGATATGTTTATTGTCTATCTTTTATATGTGTTTCTATGCAAGTGAGCCGTTCTCACTTCAACTATATCATCCTTAAATGCTTAGCTGCTTTGTTGGTTAACCCAAACCCAGTTTACAACCTGTGAGTTTATAAGCCAAAATTGTAGAGCAATCCCCCACCTCCCAAACTATCCTTTTTTACTTGATGCAGCAACAGTTTTTTTTTTGTGAATAAATACTTCCCACATTGTTGGTTCCATTTGGTCATTTTTCAATGCTCTGAAATGATTCCTTTTACTATATTTGTGTATGTTTGTATTTAGACTCTACAGATTAGAGTCACCTGGCTTCTTCATGCTGAATTTATAAAAAGTAGAACTCAGATTATTATTTTTACATAAAAATATGTAATCTTCAACTTTATTGAAAATTGTTTCTGAGATGTAAAAATCAATCATCTTGCCACTCTAAAATCCCTTAACAGCTGAAGCTAATTCCCTTAATTATTATGACTAGTAAAGATAGTTACCTGGGTATATTACAACTATAAAAGTATAAATAAGACAATTATTTTTTCTAAATTTTATATTTTATGCTTTCCTTATTCACTTGAGGATTGCTTTTGCAATGCTGAATTTTCTCCAAAGTGTTTCTTTTGGTATATATGGACATATAAATTCACTTAACACCACAAAATAACCATTTCTAAGGAGACTTCCCCTTTCTTCCTTTGCAATTCATATGTGGTACTTCAAACATACCTGCTTTGTCAAAATGAGTCCCTTTGCACAAAGGGCATGAAATCTTTTTGTTTCTAAATTGTAACATAAAGCCAAAACAGAGAAGATACAAAATGGATCATTCTATGGTGTCAACATTTACATTTGCGTATGAGACTTTACTTTTAGCCATTTTACTCTTTTTGCTAATGTTTTATCTTTACCAGCACAAGATCCCCAATAGTATGTCCTAGTTCTTGGGACAGGGTGTTAATATCTGTGTCCCAACTTCTGGTTCAGAAAACATGGTCAGCTAATTAATTATTACTAAGTATTGAAGAAAAAGTTTAAAACTATAAACTACTAAAGTTTTTCAAGCTTAAGAACTCTGTAGCAGCATAATAATAAAGGCCTACTTCCTCTTTTACTATGATTATTATTATTTTTATTTCCTTTTACTTATACCTAAAAGAAGGATTTCTTACCAATCAAGCAGAGACAATATGTTGCCTTATTTGAATAGAACTTGCATGAAAATATTCATGCATATTTTCAGAAGAAGAAATATTATAATGCTTGTCAGCATCATGTGTAATGTTCCTGACATAATTCATTTATTGTTTTTCATTCCTCAACTTGTCACTAACTTGATATTACATATCTCTTTTGTATTATTTTTCTTAATAAAATGAAAAGGAGAGCTTTAGCATGGCAGAAATAAATTACTTTTTAAAAATTGCCTTTGGGCAATTAACTTTTTTCTTGTATTATGAAAGTCAGGTACTGATACAAATTCTTGTGTTTCCTCTTCATATTAAAGCGATCTAAGAAGTTTTAGTTATACTCTTCTGGCTAAATTTTCTCTAAACATTTCCCTATTAGATCAATTGCAATGCCTTACTCTTAAAAGGATTCCAAGTAAACAACAGTAAATCATGCAGTTAGTTTTTCAATATTGCAAATCTGCATAGGAATAACAGTAAACAGAATATTGAAAACAGTTCTCTGAAGCTCTAGAGAATGAAATCAATTCCGAGGACATGCAATAATGAGCTGTGCTGCAAAGCTAAGATTACCAAGGCTACTTTTGCTTCAGCACAATATTTGACAGGTTTTTAGATTTATTTTTTCATTGCAACATGGCAGAGAATTGTCTTTCAAATATTAACCAAAATACAATTGAACATATTTCACATCAAAATGTAGCAGAGACAAATCAATGCAAATAGATTTGTCTCAAAATTTCTAGTTAGACAAAAAATCCTTGTAGATATAAGAAAAATGACATTTATTTACATTTGTTACCTTGCCTCACACAAGTTCCTTTTGATAGCAACAATATTCAATTCCTGTTAGTTTTTATATTTGACATTACTCAATTACTAGAAATAGGAAACTATTTTTATTTCTTACACAATAAGCCCAATCAATTAAAGATGCTTCATTAGCTTAGTCAATTTTTGGCCACTGACTTAAGTCATATTTTTCTTCTCATTTTGTCTGGTGAAAATAGAAAAATTTTAAAACTGAAGGAAAATGCTGTTCAAGAAATACGCACTTTTAACATCTTTTCCATCCAAAATTCCTTCAGGTGGTGCCAAAGAGAATACTCCAACTTTTAAGAAAGATGCAAAATATTTTAATTTTAATGTTAGATGATACCTCAAGTTGAGTGTCAAACCATTTTCAATATAGATGAAATCCAAAACAATTCCAAATAATAAATTTATAAGAAATGCTTTATAATGCTATTAAGATCATTAAGCAAGTTTAAATCAGCATCCAAAGTACAGTTCTGAGGTAATGTAAAAAAGCAGTCTAGTTGGTCATGTGATATGAAAGCTATCAACAGTGTTGTGACCTAGTGAGAAAATTTATTTGTTAGCAGCTCCCGAAAATCTTTGAAGGCTGACATGAGAAGATGCTTATTTATCCTGATTAAATAATTCATAACATAACTATTTCATCCTGAAGGATTACAGATATTACATATGCTTAGTAAATGAATGAAAATATTTGAAATTGTGGGAGTTCATAGTGTTACAGCTTTGTCTATAACCTTTACTACACATTGCTGCTATTAACAAAATTTCAATGTTTTAAATAGGGTCTGATGAGAAAACCCACACAAGTTCAAAAAAGAAATTTTAATTTAGCAAAGGGAATACACCCTGAATGATCAGCATTCATTTATTTTGTTTTACTAACTATGTCTTCTCACACTTTTTGAAGGGATAAATAGAAGAATTCTGCATTAGCCAAACATTCTTTTACCTCTACTCATTAGAAGTAAGTAGATAAATTGATAGATAGATTATAAATTAAACTTAATAAACACAATATATGAAAGGGTTTTGGTTGAAAAATTTTTGCTCTTGTGAAGTTTGTATCATAAAGAAAATCCCACAAAGCATAATTATCATTCCTTTAAAACACAAGAGAATCTTTATACGTGTGTGAAAGCTCTGCCTTAATGTGTAACCAGTTTTGTTTTTGTTTTTCTTATGGTCTTACATCTGTGACTACATTATTGTCTCTAACTAATGTTTTATTTGTTAGAGCATCATTTATGTAAATAATGTGACTTGTTTTTGATTCCATGAGTGAAATGTTTACTGACAAGGGGATATTTTCTGCTATGATAATTTTCCAGGCCAGACAGAGTCTAACAATAAACATTTGTTTTGTTCCTCATCCCCACAACAGGAAAATGTCTGCCAACACTGTGGTTGTGAAAAGCATATTCTCAGAAAGGGATAAGGATATAACTATGATTTTGATTGTATACTCTGGTCTATAAAATGTATCAGAATCATCATCTATCAGCCAAACTTTTCTTCCTCCTATTTTTTTCCCTTGCATCTAATAAAAAAATCATGAACTTTTTGGGGATGGAGAAAGCAATAAGGGACTTTATCACACAACCTTTAGTTAAAAAATTATATCATGAAATGCTTTTGAAACCTTACATCAGTGTTAACACATGTTTTGTTGTAATGAAGATGAAAAATAAAGGAAATTTTTGACTAAAGTGTTAGCAGGAGACCTGTATTATTCTTTAGGTTTTTTTCTTTTCTGCTTAAAATTGTATAAATAGCACCATCTTTAAAATTTTTGAATTTTTTGATACACATATAAAAGAATAAAAAGGTAATTTTTCTGTGTGACTGAAAGTTTTAACTAAATAATTATAGTACAGTTGACTGGAGCCTTATAATAGTCATAGCCTTTGAGGCTTACTATATTTATTCTTAGTAGCCACATAGTAGGAAGCCACGGTACCCTGAAGCTCAAACACTATACCAGAGATGATCCTAGAATAATAATATCAAAATCTCAAGATTAGACGGAACTTTTAAATCAAAATCTCATTGGTTTCTTGAATCTCTACTTGCACCTTCCTGCCCTATGTTTGCAGCTATAATAGGTAGAATATTTGCTGTTTCCTGTAGCATCCTATTTCATCTTTGAATAACTCATCTTTGAATACTATTCTATAAATTGATATTCGTTAATGATGAAATATCTTCTTATTAGTCTCAGTTCTACTTCATGTAACAATAATGCAGTGTACATGTAATTCCTTTTTCATACAAGAGTCTTTCGAACATTTGAAAAATAAACTGCCAGATTTCTGGTTAAATCTTTTCATCTATGTGCTTAAAATTAGTCATCATTCCAGCTTTATCTCACTTAATAAAAGATCTCATTTCTGGTTGTTCACTTTGGCACTTGGTCCAATGTCTCACTTCAAATGTGGAGCTCAGAATTGAACACAGTTCTTTAATTTTAGCAAGGAACAAATTCTGTTCCTTGAAACAATGTCTTTCCTATAATTAGAATTCTGATATTCTATTCTGTCTGTTGGCTTATAGTGTTATTTTAGTCTTTTATTTCCATGTTGATTTTCTCTTTAATTTTTTCATTTATTATTGAAAACAGAGTATTAAAGTTTCCCAATATTTTTAGTTAAACTGCATATTTTTTCTTCAATTTTGATACTATTTAATGTGTACCATTACGTTGGGGGTTAGCATTTCAATATATGAATTTTATAAAGATACAAACTTTTAGTTCATAACAGAAATCTATGAAAACCTCAACAAATATTAAACTTCATTGTGAAACTCTAAATGCTTTCTCCCTAAGATTATGAAAACTAAAAGATGTCCACTTCTACCATTTCTGTTCAACATTGTCCTATAGGTTTTATGCAGAAAAATTGGGTAAAAGGAGGAAAAAGCCCAAATTGGAATGAAAAATACAAATTTATGTCTATTCACAGATATCATAATATTCTACATAGAAAATTCTAAGGACGACCTAAAACATTGTTAAAGATGATAAAGAAATTCAAGATTACAGAATAAAAATTAATATACAAAAATTAATTTTATTTTTATATATAAAGGAACAATCCAAAAATAAAATTAGGGAAGCAATTCCAATGAAAATAACATTAAAAATAAAATATTTAAAGGTAAGTTCAGTTGAAAGATGTTTAAGATTTATACACTGAAAATTGCAAAACATTGTTACAAAATTAAAGATGATTTAAATAAAAACATATCTGTGCTTAAAGATTGAAAGATGTAATATTTTAATATAACAATACTATGAAAATTTATCTACAGATTTGGATGATCTATCTCAAAATTCTAGCAATTTTGTTTCAGACATGGGCAAGCTTACCCTAAAATGTATATAGAAATTCAAAAGACCCAAATAGCTGATACAATCATGAAAAAAAGTGGGACTCACACTTTCCAATTCAAAATTTAACACAAACTATTAAGACTTTTAAAAGTAATCAATTGTGTGATACTTCCATGCAGTTAGATATGTAGGTCAATGGAACAATGAAGAGTTCTCAAATAAATCCACAGTTTATTGATCAATTGATTTTCAAAGATGTCAAACATGTTACTGGGGGAAAGAATAGTCTTTACTACAAAAGTTGCTAGGATTACTGGATTTTCACATGCAGAAAATGTAGTTGGAATACTACTTCATTCCACATAAAAATTAACTTAAAATGGATCAAAGACTAAAATATACAACCCAAAACTATAAAATTATTGAAAGAAAACTAAGGTGTACATCTTTATTATCTTAGGCAAGGCAATGATTTCTTAGATGATAATAAATCACAATGACTGAAGAGAAAGTTGATAAATTGAACTTTATCAACTCTAAACTTTTATTCTTCAAAGGATTCTGTCAAGGAAATGAAAAGACAATGTACATAATGGGAAAAACATTTGCAAATCATGTATTTGGTAAGGAGTAGTGTCCAGAATATATAAAGAGCAATTGTAAATTAAAAACAATAAGACTACTCAATTTAAAAATGGGCAAAAGATTTGAATAGACTTTTCTCTAAAGAATACAAATGATTAAAAAACACGTGAAAGGATGCTCAACATTACTCTTCTTTGGAGGAAAGCCAATCAACCATATTGTAGTGCTAACTTCACTCCCACTGAAATGGCTATAATTAAAAGGACAGATAATATCACGTGTTGGGGAAGATGTAGAGAGATTGGAAACATCATACATTGCTAGTGAGAATGTAAAATGGTATATCTCCTTTGGAAACCAGTCTGGCAGTTTCTCACATGATTAATCATAGAGTTATCACATGACTCAGAAATTCCACAAGTAGGTATATATCCAAGAGAACTAAAAACATATGTTTACACAAAAATGTATACACTCTCATTCATGACTGACTTATTCATCATAGCCAAAAAAGGAAACAACTCAAATGTTAGCTGGTGAATAGATTTTAAAAAAATGTGATATATCCATATAACATAAAATTCTTCAGTCATAAAAAGAACGGGATATTGATTGCTACTACAACATGAATAAACCTTAAAAACAGTTTTCTAAATAAAGCCTAAGACAAACGGCCACATATTGTATGATTATATTTATATGAAATGTTGAACAGAGGCAGAAAGAAATGAAAAGAATAGTTTCTAGGGCTAAGGGAGGGACCAATGGGGAGCGACTGCTAACAGGTTTAGGCATTTTGGAGGAGGGTGAAGAAAATGTTCTCAAATGAGATAGTAGTGATGTTTGCATGAATACATGAAACAGCACTGAATTGTACACTTTAAAGAGTTGAATTTTATGGTATATGAATCATGTTTCCAAGCTGTTCTTGCTGACAGACCACTTTTTGTGTGTGTACTTTATTCCTGCATGCCTTTACTAACATAAAACTATCAACATTTATGGAGGTCTTTCTTTCAGATACACTTGCATTATAAATTGATGCTGCAACAGACTCGGTATACAGAGAAAGCCCCACCCTTCCTTGTTTGGCTCACTGGCATTTCTTCAAAGTAGTTAAGTTCCACGTTAGGGAGATGTTGCTGGTCTCTAGTGCTCTTTTTAAAGTTTATAATGCCAAGAATTATACATCTCTCTTATAAAGTGTTTTATCCTTCTTGTGATCTTTCTTGATTACATGGATAAAGAGAAACATTTTACTGTGGGCTTTTGAAAGAAAGATTTAGTTAGTTCCTGACAAGGGCCCAAATTAAACAAATAATCCTACCACAGAGTGCAGTTTTACCTTCAATGACACTATTTAAACACAATATACATTTTATTATTTTAACATTTTATATACCAAATCATGTAGAATATATTTTTGAGGGAAAATCTTCCCCCCTTCCTAATAGCTTTAGTATAATGGAATAGAAAATGTATGCCATTGTTACTTATTATGTTTGTAATATAAAGTCAAAAACATAGGAAGGCAGGTGAAAACATGTTTTATCAATCCTATGCATTGCTGTGAATTTCAGGGATGGAATATCTAACACAGGGAACAATAAATTGGCAAGAGAGAACTAGACATATTACAATCATTGTAATGATTTAATTTTCCTCTACATTTATTATTGTTTAATTAAGGTGATGTTACATTTCAAAATCTTTGTATCTGAATTTTCCGCCCTGACTCTGTTAACATAAAATTATCTAAGATTCTTGCACTTTAAATAGGTACTTGAATTTTCTAACCAAATAATAATATACTTGACAGGCAGCTAGATTATCTAAACACAATGTTTCAGGCAGTTTGATTAATCATATACTTCTATGGAATGGGGTATGTTCAGGAGCATAAAACAACAGCTTCTACTCCTTAAGATATTTCATATATATATATATATATATATATATATATATATATATATTAATGAATGTTACTATATAAAAGATTCTAAAATGTCCTGTTAAAAAGGTTCTTTAATTTCCAGAAATTTATTAAACATGGAGTTTTTGTAAGCTAGGAATCTTTATTATGGTGGCATAACCCCTTGAGAACATAAAATAATTTCTGCAAGGCTGGATATATAATATTCTCTCTCTCTCTCTCTCTCTCTCTCTCTCTCTCTCTCTCTTTCTCTCTCTCATAAAACCTACAGGATGTGGTGTGCAAGAAAATCGTGTCATCAAATGAAATTATGTTGAAAATAGTGTGAAGAAGCATTATAAAGGGCATTAATTGAACTGGTCTAGAGCATTTTTAAAGACCCATATCACCTAATGACTACATTACTAAAACTGCCTCCAGATATAACATTCACCCTCTAGCCTAGTCCATCTTGTCCATTCTATGTACCTCTGGTAAATTAATCTTAAAAGTACTTTTTATAAGACCTGAAATGTCTTAAAATATTAATCACACTTAGCACTTATATAATATTTTCCATATACATTATCTCATTCTAATAATGGCCCTAGGGGCAGGAAGTGCAGGTATTATTTATACCTTTAGCAAAAAGCAAGACACAGAGATATAAAGTTACGATCAAGATTAGTTTAGATACAAATAAGTTAAAGGTAAAAGTGTGAAAAAAAGACATATCAGGCCACTAGCAATCAAAAGAAAATAAATTAGCTATATTAACACCAGACAGAGTGGATAGATTTCAGATCAGTGAATATCAAGAGGTATATGTTATGATGATGAAAGGGTCAGATTCCTAAGAAGCCATAATAATCATAAGATGCATTTAAGAACATAGTTTCAAAATGTGTAAAGAAAAACCTGTTAGTGATGAAAGAAAAAGCATCAAATCCACAATTATAGTAAGGGAATTTAATATTTCTGTCTCAGTAATCAATAGATCAAATACAAAATTAGTAAGGGTTTAGAAGACCTAAAAAATACCACCAACACATTTGAGCTAATTGTATTTGTAGTATACTCAGTGTAATAGCAGGATAACACACATCCCTTCCAAGTAAACATGGATCATTCACCAAGATAGACAATATTCTGGGTCATAAAATAAGCCATATTAAATTAAATTGAAATCAAATAAACTATGCTTCCTGGACCCAATAGAATTAAATTGGAAATTGGTCACAGAAATATCTAAAAATATTTGGAAACTAAACCTCATGCTTATAAATAACCCATGGGAACAAGAGGAAGTCAAAAGGACATTTAAAAATATTTTGAATTGAATGAAAATAAAATGGAGTATTTCAAAATGTATGAGATACTGTTAAAGTAGAGCTTATAGGTAAATATAGCATCAAATACTCTATAAAAAAAGAAGAGTCAAATATTAATGATCTAAGCTTCCACCTTAATATTAGTAAAGGGAAGCAAATTAAACTGAAAAAAAAGCAGAAGGAAGAAAATAATGGAGAGATAATAAAATTAATAAAATTGAAAACAGAAAGTCAGTGATATCAAGTTCTATAAAAAGATTAATATAATTAATAAGCTATTAACTAGACAAGCAAGAAAAAATAAAAATAGAAAACAAATAATCAGTATCAAGAATAAAAAAGGAAAACTTGACAGGCCCTGAGGTTGTTTAAAGTGTGAGAAAGAAAGATTGGGAAATATTTTATGTTCTGATGTCCTACAACTTAGATGAAATGGAAATTCCTTGAAAACTGCACACTAACAAAGCCCATGAGGAAGAAACAAATAATCCGGTAGTATAAAGCCTTCCAGAAAATGGAAAACATCATGCTTGGACGACTTCACTGGTAAATTCTTAACAAAACAGAACAGAACAACACTGAAGGAAGAAATAATTGAAATTTTACACAACCTTTACCTGAAAATAGAAGAGGAGGAGGTATTTACTATCTCATTTTTGATGCCATAGTTACCTTGCTACCTAAATCAAAGATAGAAATTTCAAGATAAGCCAACTATTGGCCATTATATCATCTTTTTTGAACATACAAAATTCCTCAAAACAATTTTATTAGGTAGAAGCCAGAGACACACAATATGGATAATACATTAAAACATGTTTAATCCTGCACATGCAACATTCATTTAACAGTCGAAAAATCAAACATTGTACTTTGCCATATCTATATACTAGAGAAATAAAACCATATGATCATTTCAAGAGATGTAGAAATAATTTAAACCTCATTTATTCTAAATACTCTCATGAAGCCAGGAAGGTAAGAGAACATCTTCAACCTCATAAAAGGCATTTACAAACAACCTGTGATCAACAAAAAAGCATGGTATTTTTTTTTTTAACAGGGTAAAAGATATTTAACTGGTTTCCAGTGTGGAGCAATTACAAAGTTCCTATAAACATTCACACTCAGAATTTTGTGCGTACTTAAGTGTTAACGTCTTACGGTTAAATACCTAGGAGTGGATTTCCTGGCACATATGAAAAATGTATGTTCAACTTTGTTAGAAATTTCCATGCTTTTCCATTTTGCATTTCCACCAGCAATTTCTGAGCATCCAGTTCTGCTTCCTTGTCTGTACGTGGGAGGTTATGAGAGCAATCCTGCAATATCCACTGCCTTTCAAAATCTCATAGAGATCATTGCTTCAGAGAGCTGTAATCCTTCCAAGATGGATCTTTCCTCAGTGTGGAAAGGATTTCCTATGCAATGTGGATTTCCTGAAGGGTCTATGGCATTCTGCTTGTTGGGCTCTCATGTGATTGCCAGTGGGCTTGATCTCTCCATTGCAGGAGATGCTATGTTTCTGTTTCTTTAGATAGCTCTCTGCCATTGTCTACTCTTTAGTCATCTGATATCTTTTCCCATATGGTGACCTTCGACAGCACTTCCTGGGTGTTATTAAATATAATGAGATTTAGACACAACTGCCAACTGCCAATCACTGTAGTCCTCATATCACCTGAAACAGTAAATTTAAACTTCTACTAGGTATCACCTATGAAAGGCAGATGGTCATTCTAAATACTCTCATTAAGCCAGGAAGGTAAGAGAACATCTTCAACACACCCCTTCCTCTAGATGTGTTCGATGGTTTCTTAGAGGTTACCAGGTGGTTATTGAATAAGAACAAGAACTTATGCCAATCCTTTTAATTGCCTTCAGAAGATGGAGTATCTTTCCTCAAAGGCTATTCCAGACTCTCAAGGGTAGAATATTTGGATCCATGTTATTGCTGCTTTATGAGATGCTGGAGCTTATTATGCATATTCAGAACATTTATAGATTAAAAAAATGATAGAATAGAGCATTGCTCTTTTCCTCTGTGGAGATGTGCACTGCCTAGTTTGAGAAAAGCTTAGAGAATTAAATGGAAGCATTATAAAAATCATTGATTTGATTTATCTTTGGGGGGAAATCATGGTAGTTAGCAGTTCTCTTATATCCCTTTTTATAAATATAAAAGTATTCTCTTTTTTTCAATTGTAAATCATTAGAGTTATAATGCTGCTACTAACATTTGTAAAATAGATGTTTTCTAATATTGTTGGAGACTTTTAGATTTATACTCAGTAGGAAAAAAATATTTTTTTTTCAGGATTATTCAATACTGCCTGCAACTTTTGATTTAAAAGCTTCTCGTGCATGTATGAAATAGATATATTTAGTAGCAAAAATCTCAGTATGCTTTTCTGTATTAAAACATGCTGTAATCTCAAAAATTTGGCTGTTAATTTTTTTCCCCTTATTTTAAAGAGTAACAAAGACGTGAAATGCATAGAAAGATGAAAGGAGATCAGTGGTAGCCTTTTTCTTTCTTTTAAAATTCTTAACCAAAGGAACTGATGATAACGCTGACATTTCAGGGTCAGTGGCAGCTGAATACTTTCCTGGCAATGGGCACCTAAGCCTAAGGTTTATCCAGCAGAGGAATTCTGTTTGTCCTCACATAACCAGCAGCAGAGGAAAGATGTCAGGTCAAAGGTAGAAATAGAATGGGAAAGAACACGTCAGTGCCTTAGTTTTTTCCCCATCAGTCCATGTTCTCTGGTTATCTTCATATTTTAAAACTAATGCCCCCAATTAAGTTTAAACTGCTTGAGGATGAGGGCGTTGGCTTCCCTGATAGTGACATGCAGTGACCATCGAACACTGGTTGAACTGATTTACCCGGCAGAAATTTCTACATCAGCACCATTGCAGGGGCAGGAGATTGCAAGGTCTTCCTCCTCTGTAGGCACCTTTATTTTTACCGACACAGCCCCTTCCGTCTACCCACAATTACTATTAACCATTTGCTTGCCAAATCTAGTGGCCTTTCTCAGTTCCCATTCTCTTCACTCTGTTTATAGCATCTAGCACTGTTTTTCGGTTCCATCATATAGAAACTCTGTCTTTTCTTGGCTGCTACAACATCACGTGCACTGAGCCTTCTTTTAGCCAATCAGCAGTTTCCTTTTGTCTCCTAAACACAGCTCTCCCCCAAGATTCTATCCTTTGGAGCAATAAGAGATTGTGGAAATAATGAAGTTTTTCAAGCCAGAACCACTGTGTTTGATTCTGGGATGCACTATTTATTAGCTGGAGAACCTGTGAACCTCAATTTTCTCAACTTTACTTATTCCTTCTCCAATGCTCTTTCTTTGTGCAGACCTGAGTTTGTGACTTATGCTGTTTTCCTTATCTCTAAAGAACTTTTAATATTTGTTGCAAGATAAGTCTACTGGCAACAAAATCTATCAATATTTATTTGTTGAAGAAGGTCTTTATTTCTCCTTCACTTCTGAAGAATAATTTTTTAGGGTAAAGAACTCTTTATCGTGTTTTTTTTTTCTCTCTCTCAACACTTGCAATGTTTTACCTTACTCTCTTCTTGCCTGCATGGTTTCTGAGTAGTGGAAGTCAGATATAATTCTTAACTTTGCTCCACTGTAGATAAAGTATTTTGTTTTCTTTATCCTCCCTCTGGCTTCTTTCAAAAAATTTTTTTCTTTGATTTTCTGTAGTTTTAAAATAACATGCTTAGTATAGCTTTTCTGGCATTTATTCTGCTATGTACTCTCCAAGCTTCCTGGACGTTTGGTTTAGCATCTGATATTAATTGGGGGGGGGATATTCTTAGTCATTATGTTTTCAAATATTCTGTTACATTCTTTCTTCTTCTGACATTCCCATTACGTATAAGTTATATCTTTTGTAGTTGATCCACAATTCTTGGATATTCTGTTCTCTTTTTTTTTTCATTCTCCTTCTCTTTGCTTTTCAATTTCAGAGATTCCTATTGAGATAACCTTAAGCTCAGAAGTTTTTCTTCAGTCATATTCAGTCTTCTTATAAACCCATTAAAACCATTTTTCATTTCTGTTACAGAGTTTTTGAACTACAGTACTTTTTTGGAGAAGGTGTTGGTGAAGGGGGAGTTCTTTTTAGGATTTTCATCTCTCTGCTTACATTGTCTGTCTGTTTGTACCTGTTTTCTACTTTATCCATTAGAGGCATAAGCATAGTAATCATAGATGTTTTAATTACTGGTCTGATGTTTCCAACATTCCTGTCATCTTCTTTCCCTTTTGTATATTCTTGGCACACTTGTCAACACTGTACATGCATAGGATTATTTTTGGCCACTCGATTTTTTCCCTATGTGTCTGTTTTTATGCCAGTGATATACTGATTTGTTTATTAGTTCTAACAGTTTTTCTTTTTTTGGTGAAGTCTTTAGGGTTTTCTATATGTACTCTTTTGTCATCTATCAATAGTTGCAGTTTTACTTCTTTCTTACTAATTAAGATGTCATTTCTTCCTTCCTTCCTTCCTTCCTTCCTTCCTTCCTTCCTTCCTTCCTTCCTTCCTTCCTTCCTTCCTTCCTTCCTTCCTTTTTTTGATCCTAGTCTTAGAGGATAAGCTTTTAGCTTTTCACTGTTGAGTATGTTAGCTGTGGGCCTGTCCTATGTGGCCTTTGTTATATTGAGGTACATTCCCTCTATACCCACTTCGTTGACAGTTTTTATTGTAAATGAATGTTGAATTAAAAAATTTTTCTTACATCTATTAAAATAATCATATAATTCGTATCCCTCATTTTGTTAATGTGGTGAATCACATTGGTTGATTTATGGATGTTGAACCAGCTTTGCATCCCTGGAATAAATCCTGCTTGATTATGGTGTACAATCCTTTTAAGGTATTGTTGAATTCAATTTGTTAATACTTTATTAAGGATTTTTGTGTCTTTGTTCATTAGGGATATTAGCTTGTAATTTTTTCTTGTAGCATCTTTAGGAGCTGAGCTACTTTCTGAATACTCTAAAATATCATAGCCTATATAGGATACTAGTGGATACCAATAGTGCAAATAGTCAATTGTGTTTGGATATCTTCTGTGTCCTCTCTCACATATGCTTGCTCTAAGTTTTGCTTCAGTTCTGCTGTGGCAACTAGAGGCATATAATTAGCCTGACTACACTTGTCCCAAGTGTATGAGATACCTTTTCCTATTGAGTGCCTTTGTGTGAGACTATTGTCACACTCTACTCAGGCATTCTGGTGTGTGCAAAAACCTTAGGAAAGATAGACTAGTAAGATTTGGAGAAATCCTCATTTAATGGGAAACAGAATTTACTGGATAAATAATTCTATTCTTTCATGTCTCAGGATGATAATTATGAAACAAACTTTACATATTTCTTCAGAGTATCCCCAGGGTAAATGAATCTAGCTGCCCCAGGTAACTAGGATTATCCAGCTCAACCCACATTCTTGAATTGCCTTTCCTCCTTCCCCATTTTGCTTTCCTTAGTCTACATTTATCTGTTCCAATGGCTTACTTCTCACAGTAAACTATACGCAGTGCAAACCCTTGTCTCAGGTTTTGCTTTGGGGCAGGTTGGGATGAATCTGGCCTAATACATCTAGGAATAAGATGGCTATGAAACTCATATTCCAAACCTTTAAGAGTGAAAAGAGGTACCCGATTAGTAAATTAAGTCAGAAAAAATCAGTATAAACAAATAGTGTCCTAGGCAAACAAAGATGTATGTTCATCATGTCTAGAAAGAATAAATATCAGGTGTAAAAAATAACTGAAATTATAGATTTGATATTATGGGCATAAAGTGATGAAAATAATAAATTTAATAAATATCATGTAGTAAGATATTAACAAAACTAATTTTAAAGTGACTGAACTATAATATTTTATTCCTTTATTCGTGTTCCAATGTCCACTTGAATGAATTTCTATATTCTCAAAAAAGACACATGATTTGAAGCTCTCATACTCTGAAATTCTGATTACTGGTTAATTTCTTTTTGTAGTGATAGGATATACATGATAAATATTTGAACTGATGACTGAGTCAGTGGTCCCTACAAGACTTTTGTTCCCAATATTGAATTAAAGGACTTGCCTATTAAAAAGAAATCAACCCTTGAGAAAAACAGCCCATTCTCCTCCTGTATCTTTTCTTTCTTTTATTTTCTAAACTCTTTTTTAAAAAGACTATATGTGTTTAATTATTGGCGAAAAAATTTCAGAAAGTACAATAGATATTATTCTTCATTAGGATAGGCTATTAGAGATTACATTTTCATGAAATTTCGACAAACCTCTTGTGGGACATAAGAAGAGATATATCAGAGATGGTAACCAGTATTTAGAAATAAACTATCAAGTCTGAAAGTCAATGGATAAATACTGGTACTTAATTTCCAGATAAATTTTTAGAGAGAAAAAAGCTCTGAGAGGAAAATAAATTGGGATATACCACCTTGTTCTTGTAATATTAGTTGGTGGCCAGTTAGTTTATTTATTATATGAGTGAAGCTCTTTCTGCCCCTCTTCCCACTGTGTGTATGTGTGTGTGTGCACGTGTGCAAGAAGATGGAACAATGTTAGTAGCTATAGTTTCACTTTAAGGGATGGAGATGATTCTGACGGTAAGTGAGAGGGTGATGTTACCAAGCTGCAGTGGGAACCGCAATTATCAACTGAAGTGGCTCTGTCAGCTTGATGAATGGGAATTCCATCAGATTCTGGGGCTAACCCAGGGGAAACAATATATAGACAAAGAGGAGAGCCATATTGTCCTTCAGAAAAACTGTAACAACCTAGGACTTATCAGAGAAGGATGGCATTTAGGGAGACGTAGTTCTTATCTTTAAACTAGCAGAGACTCAGCCAGGAACACTATTGTGTCTCTGGAAATTACATGCTTTTACCAGAAACTCTACCAAGACTTAGTGCCATGTAGTTCCCTGAATACAGTATGTTCATAAACAGTTCCTGATAATGAGGGAATTGGGGTAAGATTAGCTCAATTAGAAAAAAGGAATAAATAATATTACTTCCTAAGATATCTACCAGAAGCAGAAATATTACTTAGGATACTGTTTACCTGGATTGTGCCAAAGTGCTATAGAAGTAACTTAGAATGTACAGATGATGAAAGAAAAAAAGAACAAGAGAGAGAGAGGGAGAGGAAGAGGGAGAGGGAGAAGGAGAGGGATAGGGAAGAGGGAGAGGGAGAGGGAGAAGGAGAAAGAGATGGAGAAGGAGAAGGGGAGGGAGGGAGGAAGGAAAGAAAGATGGAAGGAAGGAAAGAAAGAAAACAAACTTTGGGAGCAGATGGAGAGATATTTAAGGATGACGACAGGAATAAGAAAACTGGAAATGTTCACTATAAACATTCAGAATTCATTCCAAGGTACAATTACCATACTACCTATATTTTAAATGCATGCTGAGGAAAATGTGATAAAATTACAGTCATTAATCTGAATTTTGTCAATGCAAGAAATAGTGAACCTAGTCACTACCACTAGACCAAGATAATGATACATCTCACATAATCTCCCAAGGGGACACTAGCAATTCAAGTTATTTTTGTAGCATGGGCTAGAAGAAGAAAACAAGATATTGCCAAGTGTAGTAATTGAAATTTTCTTAATGACACAATAATAGATGCTGGAAAATTGTTGATTGCCTGGCACACGATTGCTCACTGGCCAAATAACAAGTCAGAGTTTGTTTTCAAATCAGAGGCACAAGACTTAGCTGATTCATTTTTATTCACCGACTATGCAGACTTTCCCTTCTCCATTTTGACAGCAATTTAATGAGGAATTGTGCATACAAATGCATCTTTATAAACCATTTTAAAAATAAGCAATTTTTGGATTTTGTATAGCACAAAAACAAGCTTATCAGATACAACAAAAATGCATGTTGAAAATGTTAAACTGGACATGATTTAGAATTACAATGATATGTTGTCTATGCAATTTTCTATCTGAAACTTTTATATTGATATACCTGTCTCTAATGCATAATTTCCTTCCTTTAATAATTATTTCTAATTATTCCTGAATGTGTTTCATGTATGATAAGTGTTGTTTGGTCTTCTTTTATTTCTGAATTACAAATTTATTATTATTGGCAGAAAAGATTTCTGAAATTTTTTACATTTTTGTTTTATTTTATTTTTTAATCCCTTCACACTTTTCACTCAGCACCCAAACCCCACTCTCATCTAGCAGCCATCAGTTTGTTCTCTGTATTTATGAGTCTTTTTCTGTTTTTGTTTGTTTGTTTATTTATTTCGTTTCTTAGATTCCACATATAAATGATACCATGTGGTATTTGTCTTTCTCTGTCTGACTTACTTCACTTAGCATAATACACTTCAGGTTCACCCACATTATTGCAAAAGGTAAGATTTCATTCTTTTTTTATGACGGATATTCCATTGTATATATGTACCATCTCTTCTTTATCAAATTGTCTATTGATGGACACTTAGGTTGCTTCCATATCTTGTCTATTATAAATAATCTTGCAGTGAATATAGGGGTTCATACATCTTTTCAAATTAGTGTTTTGCATTTCTCCAGTTAAATCACAGAAGTTTAATTTCTAGGTTATAAGCCATTTTTAATTTTTTGAGGGCCCTCCATGGTTTTCCATAGGCTACATCAATTTGCAATTCCACCAAGAATGCAGGAGGGTCCCCTTGTCTCCAAATTCTCACTAACACTTGTTAGTTGATTTACTGATCATAGCCATTTGGACAAGTATGAGGTTATCTGATTGTAGTTTTAATTTGCATTTCTCTGATGACTAGTGATGTTGAGCATCTTTTTATATATTTATTGGATATCTCTATGTCCTCTTTTTAAAAATGTCTATTCAGGTCCTCTGCCCACTTTCCAACTTAATTCTTTTTTTAGTGTTAAGTTGCATGAGTTCTTTATAAATTTGGATATTAATCTCTAATCAGATGTATCATTGGCAAATATATTCTCTTATTCAGTAGGTTTTTCTTCTTTTAGTTGATGGTTTCTTTTTGCTGTGCAAAAACTTTTTATATAGTTCCATTTATTTATTTATTTTTTCTGTTTCCCTTGCCTGAGGAGATATATCAGAAAAAAAATTCACTAAGAGCAATGTCAAAGAGTTTACTGCCTCAGTTTTCTTCTAGGAATTTTATGATTTTTGGTTTTACATTCAAGTCTTTAATCTATTTTTATTTAATCTTATATGTGGTATAAGAAGGTGGTCTAAGTTTTATTTTTTGTCATGTTCCTATCCAGTTTTCTAATGCCATTTATTGAACTACTATCTTTTCCCCATTGTATATTTTTGCCTTCTTTATCATAGATTAATTGACCATAGAGGCATAGATTTTCTTCTGGAATCTTTCTTCCATTAATCTATGTGTCTCTTTTCATGCCAGTGCCATGCTGTTTTGATTACTATAGCCTTGAAATATAGATTGATATCAGGTGTTGTGATGCCTCCAACTTTGTTCTTTCTCAGAATTTCTGTGGCTATTCAGGTTCTTTTTTTGGTTGTATTTAAATTTTAGGATTACTTGCTCTAATTCTGTGAAAAAATGCCAATGGTATTGTGATAGAGATTGCATTGAATCTATAGGTAGCTTTGGATAATATAGAGATTTTAATGATGTTAATTCTTCCTATTCATGAGCACGGTATATGCTTCCACTTATTTTTGTATCTTCTTCAGTTTCTTTCTACAGTGTTTTATAATTTTCTCAGGACAGTTTTTTACTTCCTTGATTAAATTTATTTCTAGGTATTATTTTTATGCAATTTTAAATAGAATTGTTTTATTAATTTCTCTATTTGATAGTTTGTTGTTGGTGTATTAAAATACAACTGATTTTCAAATATTTTGTATCCTGCTACTTTACTGAATTCATATATCAGTTCTAATATTTTTTGGTAAAATCTTTATGGTTC
The DNA here is from genome assembly GCA_030015415.1 of Cynopterus sphinx. Classification (NCBI taxonomy): domain Eukaryota; kingdom Metazoa; phylum Chordata; class Mammalia; order Chiroptera; family Pteropodidae; genus Cynopterus; species Cynopterus sphinx. The sequence goes on along the minus strand of CM057381.1, from coordinate 68,917,037 downwards.
TCTATATAAACTATCATGTCATCTTCAAATAATGACAGTTTTACTTTTCTTTCTAATTTGAATGCCTTTTAATTCTTTTTCTTGTTTGATTGCTGTGGCTAGAACTTCCAATAGTGAATGGTGAAAGTGGACATCCTTGTTTTGTTTCTGATCTTAAGAAAGACACTAAATTTTTCCTATTGAGTATAATGTTAGCTGTACATTTGTCATCTATGACCTTTATTATGCTGAGGTATGTTTCCTCTATTCCCACTTTGTTGAGAGTTTTTATCATAAATGGCTGCTGGATTTTGTCAAATGCTTTTCCTGAATCTGTTGATATGATCATATAATTTTTATTCTCCATATTATTTAAGTGGTATATCAAGTTTTTTTTTATTTGCAGATATGGAACCAACTTTGCATCCTAGGAAAATAAATCCTACTTGATCATGGTGTATGGTCTTTCTAAAGTATTGCTGAATTTGATTTGCTGATATTTTATTGAGTATTTTTGCATCTATGTTCTTAATTGGCCTATAATTTTTTGGGGGAAATATTTCGTCTGGTTTTGGAATCAGAGTAATGGTGACCTCATAAAATGAACATGGGAGACATCCCTCTTCTTGAATTTTTTGTAATAGTTTGAGAAAACTAGGTGTTACATGCCATTTTGACTTATTTACAAAGCAAAGAATCCCCAAAATATTTTACAGTTAAAAAAAAAATACTGACAGCAGGCTGACCCATTTTAATTTGTACTTCTCTTATTTTAAAATATATTTACCTTGGAATAAATCTAACGTCTCATAATTCTTGCTGGCCTATTTTTCTGTTGCCACCTCCAGCTCCAGGTGATTATGGAAAAGTTTAGCCCTTTAAAATGTTGACTTGTCTGATAACATTTTAATTCAGAAGCCAAGCAGAAAAGGAACTGTAGCTGAACACCTGGCAGCTTTATTCTTCTTATTTACTCCCGTGACTAGAACACACATATATGCAAAAATAATAACCTACCATGTTTCAGACCTTTTCAGTGTCTACTTCTGGAAATATTACATGGCATTAAGAGTGTGGATGTCAGGGTCAGACTGCCAGAGTTGAAATTCTATTTGTTAGCTGATTGGCCTTAGAACAATTTCTTATTCTCTCTAAAATGTAGGTCCTCAAACTATAAAGTGGGGATTAAAACAATACCATGGACATGGACAATAGACTAATGGTTACCAGAGTGTAGGGGGAAGGTGGGAAGAGGGAGAAAGATGGAGTAAAAGGGGTCAAATATGTAGTGACAGAAATCTGGCTATGGAAAGGGAACACACAATGCTATCTATCATCTATCTATCTATCTGTCTGTCTATCTATCATCTATCTATCTATCTATCTATCTATCTATCTATCTATCTATCTATCATCTATCATCTATCTATCTATGTCTTACTGTTAAATTGTACACCTGAAACTTACTGGATTTCACCAAAAAATTAATTAATTAAAAAAAAATACCAATCATGTAAGGTCATTTTCAAATTAAATGAGACAATCAATGTAAAGAAAGTATAATATAGTGACTGGCATGTAGTATATGCTCAATAAATATTAGCTAGTATTACTAGTTTCTCGATAAACTTCCTTATATTGCTTATTCATATGCTCATATGGTACCTGGCCAGCCTAATAGTATATTTTCAACCCCCACCTACCACCCCCTACTCCCTGCAGGATGGGAACAGGTTTTCATCCTCACCATTAAAAAAATTAAAATAACCATTATTTTGCAGATATAAATCACATACTATAAAATTTACCCTTTAAAAGTTTACAGAGTTCAGTGGGTTTTTTTTTTTTTTGGATTAAAAAAGGTGTGCAACCATCATCACTAAATCTAGAACATTTTTATTACCCCCACCCAAAAAAAATCTGAATGCATTTTCAGTCATTCTCCACTGTTTTCTCCCCCAGTCCCTAGTGACACTAACTTTCTTTCTTTGTGAATTTGCTTATTTGAACTTTTAATATAAATAGAATCATACAAAACTAATTTTTGCCTGGCTTCTTTCACTTAGAATATTGTTTTAAAGATTAATCCATGTTGTAGCATGAATCAGTGTTTTGTTCTTTTCTTGGACAAATAGTATTCCAGTGTGTGGATATACAGTGCCATGGAACTGAGGCGTTCCCCTGTATGGAGGCTGAGTGCTGAGCTTCAACTTGGTCCCAGATTTTTCTTCCTTCATGGGAGAGACCTTTCCCCGATTCTGGGTTTTCAATGAACTTTCTTGTAGTGCTTAAGTGTGTGCTCATATGGCACCTGGCCAGCCTACCAGTTTATCTCTACCCCCTGCCCCCACCAACCTACTACCCCTCGACCTGGGTGTGTGCAGTCCCATTCTCTGTGTTGGCTGTGAAGAGGAACCAGTGGCCATGAAAGACCTTGACACACTACAGATGCTGATCTTGCTGTGTCTCTTATTTCTGTGAGCAAAGCAGTGTTCTAGCTGGTGCCTATGTGTGGAGTCCTCTTTGGTCACTCCAAACCTGTAGAAGATACAGTGGGCTGGATATGTGGGCTTCTTCTCCTGGTGATTGGCAGTGCTCTGATGGTTGTCATGTGTCATTCAGTGGGAGTCCTTACTTGAAGCTGATAGCTGGATCTTTCTGTTTGACAGGTTACATGTCCATGCATGCAGATAGCAAATAAAATAGATGTAATATCTTTTATATTTAATATTTTTATCATATAGCCTACCTAATATTGTCCACATAGAAAATATTTAAAATGCATTGACATTCAACTAGAAGTGGTAGTTAAAATTTTCATTAAGAAATTCAGACTCCATCATTGGTCTAGGGTGATAGGATGATTGGTATCTGATGACCGGTATCTGAAGTTCTTCCTAGCAGAGGTTATCAGTCAAAATTTCTCCCAGTCATTAGGACCCTGTAATCAGAACTGTTTATACCATGTTCACTGGCTTATAAAATGAGCAGCTTGCTTACCTGTCTGAGTTTAGTGGTCCAAAGCATAAATAATACCAAGCTGAAATTATATACAAGTGGTTTTGTCAGAAAGGCCCTAATGTGATAGTTCACTGAAATGAACACACCTTGCTCCAGTCAGGTGGAATTGAGACACTGATAGCGAACTATGGCAGAGATGATGTTCTAAAGGCTGGAGCTATCCTCATTCGAATGTCCATTCTTTAAAGATATCCATGTAACATCTTTAAATTCAGTTAAAAAAATCTCAAGAGTTTTCTCCTTGGTTTTGTTCTTGTGTCAGAAAAGCCTTTAGCCAGTGGAACTATGTTCAATGCATGTTTGGAGTTTGTCCAATTGGATTAAGTGTAATCTGACTTTGGGCCCTGAGCAAGCTAAGGTCTGTAGAGGGATATTACTGCTGAGACTCATTTTTTTGTAACAGTCTCAGGCTTTTTGCGGTGCCATACTGACTGGAGGGGTTGAGAGTGCTTTATCACCCTTCGTGAAGTCAGCAGTCACAGAGGTGCATCAGGATAATGTGCTACTGTTGTAATCTAAGCTCAGGAATTTAAGTTTGAGATTCAGCTATAGAGTTGAATGAGAAACCTCTATAAAGTTTTAATCAAGGTGGAATGTTTGGTCATTCCTTGATCTTCACCTATTCACTGTGTATTTAAACAGAAAAGGAGTTTGAAACTTTTTCCTTCTTCTATTATCATTTAATACTGGAATGCAAATGTGTGAAAGTGAAGAAAGGAAATAATCAATAATATCTATTGATGAGAATCTTTCATTTGCGGGGTAGGCAGTAAGTTTTGTATTTTATATAAATAACTTTATTTCATCTGTATAATAAAATTGTGTATACTTATGCCCCTTTTGTAGATGATCAAGCTGATAGTACAAAAGTAAGATAAGCAGTATAAGGTTATATAATTAACTATTGGTTAACTTAAGATTTTAAATGCTGTTTTATGTGCTCTGACTACAATAACTTTTGAGATTTCTATTTCCCTCTAAATAGTGCATTCTAAATAATAGAATAAAGACTTTAAACTGTTTAGAATATTTAGCAGAACCAAAAGCCATAGAATATTGAGACTGTTCTCTCAAAGAATGTTTATTAATTCAATGATAGTGTGACATTTTTTTTTGTTAGATTTTTAAGTTAAGAAAGCTAAGAAAAACAAGTGTGTGATGATGCCAGGAAGTGAAATATATATGTATATTGAAAACTGTGACATTTAAGTGCCTCCAGGCTCAATGACTTGAAAACAACTTAGTCCTACTTCTAAAAATATTACATAGCTATCATTTACCCTGGAAATAAAATAATAACTTTGCAACAGCAGAGAATCATTTTCCACATACAAAACATTTTGCTCATTAATGAAGAACATTTGATTCATTGCACATCATAGACCTTTTGGCATTTTGTGTTAGACAAATAAACTTAAGCTCAATTTGATGGAAGGAGAGTTACACGTAGAGATGCTACTTATGATCAAGTATGACTGGTGCCATAAGGAACAATAATTTGTCAGCCTCAGTAAGAATTAAGAACTCTGGACTATTAATTCTGAGACATGACAGGACTTGTATTACATGTTGCTTGGAAGTATGGTTAATCAAATTGATGGGAAAATGTGATTCAAACATCAGCTGCTCCTTTGTAGTTTAATTTTGATGCTCTCTAAACACTTTCTTCTTTAGAATTTTCCACTCTGCTTCTGAAAGACATAGTATATATTTTGCTATCTATATATTGCTGCATGGTTATTAATTTAACAAACGTATATTGGCCTCCTACTATGGATCTGTCCTCATGCAGGTGCTGGAAGTTTGTATTTGTTGCAGTTGCTCAGGAAGCTTGATTTTCTCATTTGTAGAGTTTACAGTTTAGAACAGACATTTAGGTTGCCCCATACATGTATTTATCTCTAAAAATGGTATCACTTCATTTCTGTGTTGTTAATGAACATATGCTAAAGGTAGTTTTGTTGCCAGATGATCTGAATTGAATTATCTACAATGAGTTAGTTCTTTTGCATGTTAATATTTAATAACTTACTGAATATCATCACATTTGTATTATTATGAAATTATATATTTGATGACTAGTGTTCCCATTTATGAGTTTTGGGGCTCATTTATGCCTTTTCTAAGATGTGAAATTCAATTTAAATATTCTGCTTTCAAAATCTGTAATAATGTTTTCATATAGAAAAAAAATATCCTACTTGACCTACTTTCTCTCTCTCATTTAAAAATGTGTAGCCCATGTCGGGTCAAGATTGTTCATGAGTGGTGATTCCATTCTCCGTTACATATTTTTGAGTTCTAAAATCTTGCATTCTAAAATCAGTTCTTCTAAGTGTGGTTTTCTATTCAAGTATCGTTCAAGGTCACTTACACCATCTGGACATGATGCTCAAATTTAATTGCTTACTATATATATTACTAAAAACTAGAAGGTATATATGATTCATTACTTTAGAAAATATGGATTTAACACTAGTTCAGCAAAGGTTTTTAATATTGCTATTCACATAATTTTGATTGATTAAATACACGATAATTTGACTTTATGTTTATATGAGGGGGATAGGTATAAATCTTTAATTTTAAATATTTTAGGATGCAAGTATTTTCATTTTGTACAGTGTAGACCATACACTGACTTGAACTATCACTATAGTAAACATAATTCTCACCTGTGATGCCTTTCACTTATTTTCAAGACTCGAAGACTTTTGGGCAATATGTATTCACTGCCATTCTCCTTAAGAATAAATAAAATGTTCTCTTCCTAATTTCCTGTAAGTATAAGTCTGATTATAAATTATCCAAAGAAGCTCTATATAGTAATAGAACAGGAGCTAGCAATTAATTAAACTTTATAGGTGTGGTAGCCCGACTCTGCCCACCACTTTTATCTAAAATATAACTAAAGAGCATAGAAAAACCTGGGTTCAAAGCCCTGCTTTTCACATATCAGTTGTCTTATCTTGATCAAGCCACTGAGTCTACATGATCATTGTTTCTTAATTCATTAAATGGGAGTGATGTTTCCTATAAAATCTCTGTATTTAATAACTGCTTAAAAATGTATCTATTCTGATAGTGTGTACACAGTACCTTGTCTGTAAATTGGCTTACATTCTCTATCTGTTTTGAGTAATATTGAGTAATGGATAGGCAGGTTTTGACTCAAGGAAAAAATTTGAAATAGGATAATATTTTTTCCCTATTATATGAAGAAGTTTCTACTTCCTGCATTCTACTATAGGCATAAAAGAGAGATACAAGACCTACATTTTAAAATAATATGGTAGAATACTTCAGAACCTGAGGATTCCAGGATAAAATGTGGATTGAAGTCATTAGTGTCTTAAAGAAGTTAATAAACTCATGGTTGTGAGTATAATTGCATGGTCACTGTCTGCCCCCTCCTCCTGCCCAACCTCTTCTTCAGGCTCACTGAAGATAAACAAAACCCATAGGTTACCCTCAATGCCTATGTTGCTACTGGCTTTGATCACACAATATTGATTCTGTCTTTTAAAAACATAATTGGTAACAGATCTTTTGATATTGTTTTTATAGAGCCACTGATTATCTTTGGTATAAACAGGCTAATAAATATCATATTTTATTAGAAATTAATTCATTCATAGTGTTGATTGAGACTAGCTTTATGTTTGCTGCACTGACAAATAGTTTATAATTTATAATCTCTGTTTGAATTTGAGAACATAAATATCTTAGCTCTATGAGTGATGCTGAGAAAAAAAAAGGGCATGGTGAGTATCACGGGCAAGGTGTGTATCATGAAGACTAATTCTGATCATTTTAAAACGGACAAGCATGGAAAGCTTCATGGAGATGAATGCATTGTCATGCCACCCTGCTTTCCAAAGAATTCTCGGAAAAAGAGTTTCTATTGTCTGAGAGGTAATGAATGGCTCAGCAGTTCCATTCACTCAGTTTTACCAAAACTGCTTTTCAGTTCTAGGCCAAACTTCTTTCAAGATTGAGGGGTCCTAAGGCTGGAAAGTGAGATTAAATACCCAGGTTAAGAACAAAGAATGTTGGCATTAACAATGTGTGAATTGGTGTAGATAAATTCCCGGTATCTATGCTCAATTCTAAATGTAACTAAATTATTCTTATCTGGAAATATGACTTTAGAGCATACAAGAGAGGAATCTGGTCAGAGCCGCTTTTTGGCACGGGTATGTCAAATACCAGAAGCTCAGTCTTTTGCATAAGATGCTATTTCATTGTTTGGCCATCCGGCTGATTTGCTGAAAACATGGATTTGTGGGAAATATATAGGACCAACATTGCTTTTTGATAAATAAGGAATGACTTTCATAGAGAAATAGTATTGGATTCTATGTGTTTGCTATTTTCTTTCAGCAATAACTGTTTTGCATTTTCTTTGCTTATGCTAGTAGAGAAAGAAGACCTCTGTTATTGTACAATCACAGTTGCTTTTACATTTTAACAAGCTGCTGGTAGAAAACAAATTTGGAAGCTGCATGCATTATTTCTACATGTTTCCAACTGTGTGGAAAATTAGTATTTTGAAACTTCAGTATATTACATATAAATAAACATACCTTAGTCATCTCACAGGTAACAGTGTCATCTCTTTGGAGAAATGATTTGATCAGGCAGTACAACGACAGACAAAAAATTTGCCTCCAAAAGATTGCTCTGTTATAAGCTGCTATTTCTCTTTGTAAAGTATATTGTAACAAAATATTTCTAATTTAAATTCTGGAACACTCTCATTTTTCTTAAGTATTAAATTGTTTCTCCAATCCAATCTGTGTCTATATATAGGTGGCACCAATCCTACACTGTTGCAGTGATCTGGACTTAAATGTACTGGATTGTGAATACAGAGTGAATTTATGAAATGAAAATAAACTTCAGGACTCTATTTTCAGATAGGTTCTTCTAGTTTTATAAAAGTATGAGCTTATGTTCAAAATGCTGTTATGAATAAGAGCCAACTTCAGCTGCCAGCCAGCTCTAAGAATCTAACAATTCTGCCCTTTGTGATCTTGAGAGTCTTCTGACAGAGAATTACCGTCATGTTTTAGTACGCCATAAACAAAATAACTGACCCATTGAGCAGTATGGTTCCCATACTTTTGCTCAAGGAAGTCATAAATGACTAAGAATTAGTGTAGAGTAGAAACTGTTTTGTTCTTCACGTTGATATTTAGAATGTATTAGAAAAAGGCAGGACAGTTGTTTTCTTTGTTGTTGTTTTTTTTTGTTTTTTATGAAATTCCCACTTTCATGAGTGCCATAGTGAGTAATTCTACAAACATCTCAAGTAGGACTTGTTATAACACTGGTGCTGATGCTACAAATATTTCTGCTCTCATGGAAACCCTAGTTGAATCTTCAACCAAGTAGAATCCATTAATGAGAGAGGCTTATTTAACTTTACAAAGAACTTCTTCATTTTTAGGAAGCCAGATACAAAAGACTTGTGGAGTAGTGTTCCCCTAAACTAATCAACCCCCTGGAGCTCATAAATTTGTGTTAGATTATCTAGGAGTAATAGTAACTAACCACATTTGGTGTGTGCTTACAATGAATATGCCTATAAGGTCTTCAGATGGTTTGGCTCATTTAAATCTATATAATTACTACTTTTTCCCACCAATTCTATGATATGTACTTTTTAATATTTTAACAGTTCTAAAAGCAAGATATGTCTTAAAATTGAGGGGTTTTTTTTTGTTTGTTTGTTTTTACAATTGCTATCCAAGGAGGCAATGGTTAAGATGGTATTTGTTATCGCCAGCACATGTAAGAGCATCAAAGTCAGCTTTAAAGCATGCAGAATAGACGTCAGGAGCTAGGCAGAAAATCTCAGGGACAGCAAATGAAGAACTTTTAACCTCCTAAGAGTCATGTAGTTGTTGGTAATAGGAAGATTGACACATGCCATGCATGTTCAGCAGCATTCCTAATGCCAGTGTCAACAGTTACTGTAGTACAGTCCTATTACTATAAAGCCAGGTTAGGGGCTCAGCACCAGTAGTGTTTAGTCGGGTTCATGTTTTTCTATTAAGAAATGCTGTACCTTAACTCATCTGATAACACAGTGAACAATGTTATAAGGAAAAACTCAGACTTTGATGAATCTAATTCAAGAACTGACTAGAAGAGTTTGAATCTGATTACAAAGAAGTGATAGGAATAGCTAAACCAATCTTATGTTGCTTCTATTTCCTTTTTATATATGTATGAGAGTGGCATATGATTAAAAACACTAATGTGTAATTAATTCTAAAAGTTTTTCAGTAAGCACATGAAATAGAAATTCATAGCATCAAGAGAGCTTTGTGTTATATTTTAATTGGCTATGGTTTTCCTTCCTAGTGGTGTTTAAAACTTTGTTTTATCATTGAGAACTTTTTAGATTTGATAACAACAGTATTTCTATTTCTGTTATACATGGATGAGGAAATTGTGACACAATAAGTAGCAGAACTAGGATTTAAATTTAACCTGTGTCCAACAATATGACACTTCTATACTATACTGTTTCTCTGATGAAGCATCTACAGAAGTTATAACTTTTTTATTGTACCATTCATAATAAAGTCAATACAAGGCATTTAAAAAATTCAATTTTACCAAGTTCCAGTCTCAGACTATGGTACCAAGTACTTCTTCCTCCCTAAAAAAAAGCAAGGAAGGTCCATATTTTTTGCCATACCCCTGGGGGTTCTTTTGTCTCAAGCTCACTGAAACAAGTTTGGTCACAGATTCCAACTCAGGACAGAATTTGAAGGGAGCCTATTTTTGCAGCCAAACCAAGTTGAACTCTTGCCTGGAGTATGTATTACTAAAGCAGACACTGTATTTTAATTTCCCCCTGGCTCCTGTGCAGAAACACCACACATGTTTGCAGTGGTTGCTTTTATTCATAATTGGTTCTGCTCCTCTATTTTTAATCAGTCCAGAATCTATAGGGAATGTGACTGAAAGATTTATTCCTTCCAATCTTCAAACTTCTTTACCTTTATAAATCTATGCCAGAAAAACAATGATATTTCACTTTACATTCATTACAAAATTGTATAAAGAGGAAGTAAAACATCTTTCACTTTATATTATTCTTATGAAATATGACCTAACAGAAAATATATTAAAATAAAAAATGTGCTTTGGGATCTTTATGTCATGTGTATGTCAAATATTAGAAATCAAGTCACTTTTTATTTTCAAAAGCAGGCATAATACCAAGTTTTTATCTATGTAACATTTTTCATTTCAATGTAATATGAAGATCTGATCTCACACAGGTATATGGTCCAGAAAAAGAAAAGTATGGAAACTGCATATTTTGTACTTATCAAATATATTGCATTAGACTAATATAAAACTCAACAATTTTTTTGGGGGGGGGATAGCTTTACTCCAACATTTTAGGAACAGAAGGCTATTATCTGTGATTTTTACTTTTGAATATCACTTTTCTCTTTTATCTTTCACAAACAATCAGAAAACATGATCATTTGTTTTTCATTAAAAAAAACTATTTTAGCTCTAGAACTTTGGAGTAAAAAGTTTTGTAGAAATATTTGCTATACTAGGCAATAAAAATAGATTTAAAAATATATTAAAATGAAAATAAAAAGGGGTACATACACATGAAAACATCAAGTTGATGATATGTATCAGTATAACTGAATGTTAGCAAACAGGACCTTTGCATCTGTGCCTCATAGCTGTGGTTTTATAGCAAGTACTCTTTCAATACCCTTCATTATTCTCAGGTGTGGCTCACAATTTATTAATGTAGCAAAATAGTTTTTCTTTTTATGAATTTTGTATCTGCGATTATTAAATGCCATTTATTAATGATGAATCATAGTTTAAAAAATTTCTTCTATTAAAAACTAAATTTCAGAAGAAGATAATGCCAATATAGTCTCCATTTATCTTTATTTTATTCTTAGAAATCATTTAATGTACATTTATGAAATTAATATTAAACAACATCATTTGGGAAATGCTATTATGGAAAAAACTGGGTAAATAAGTGGAAAAATTCACGAGGTAATCTATACATTTGATGAAACCTATAAAGCATTAAATACAAGTGAATTATTAACAGTAAAGTCAAGGCCTTTTCGAAATGGCTGCAAAGATAGGAACATTTGATGAAAATAAAGAGGAGAGTTGTTTGATCAATGTTTGTATTTATGGAAGGAAAATAGTTTCCACAATTACTATCATACAACTCTTACCTGTCTTTAATATTGCATAAATTTTATGATTTAATCAAAATGGCTTGTAAAGACAATTTGATACTCTTTCCTCCTACAAAAAGTTCTATCTTATTCATCAAAGACATGAAGCAAGTTTATTAAGAAAGAATGAAATTTTTCAATAGTACAGAATCCTGTGATTTTTAAAAGAAAATTGACATAATTAAGTGTCCTTTAATGATTGGTTTGTCATACAGACAATGCACTTTGGCATTTAACCAGAAATTCCACTTTCAACAATCCATCCTTTTATCTAGGGGTGTGGTGGAGGATCTGAACTCCTAATATCATACATTTATATTGCAGCCTTGTGACTTTTTTGTTTGGTTTAACAAGTGGTTTGTAAAATATCTGGCAAAATTGAATGTTTAGGAACTTTAAATATCTCTTTGCATTTTAGTATAATAATATTTTCTGTGATTTTCAGCATGTACATCTATATCTCTTCTCTCGATCTTATCCCTTCTCTCTAATGAATTTAGATTCAAATATGATAGTTTGACATGTTTGTACTTAGAGCAATGGTTTCATTATCTTACTAGAGATGGATATGCACAATGGATGAAGAATTTGCATTTTTACTAAATGATGAGGAGAATATATGTGGGTGGTGTATGTTACTTTGTGGATAAAAAAAAAAAGAGCATTAATTATCTAGCAGGCCAAGGGCCAGTTTTATCTTTCATTATTTAGTACTTTATATTGTGCTTCTGAGAATACCTGCTGAGAGAAAGGTATTCTATAGAAATATTGATAACATTTTAACGGTACCATACATTTGGTCCTGCCATTCACGAGACTTCCTGAAAGATTGTGAAAATTTTATACTCTTTCCAGGATTTTCATCCATCTTGGAAAGTTTATCTTAGAAGGATATACTCCAAGCAAGTGGTATAATTAGTATTAGCTTGAACAGAAAGCACTTTAGCCAGTCACACTAATTATGAGTTTGAAAGTAAATAAGATACAAGTAAATATCAATAAAATGCTTCTGTCAGCAATCCTAATACTGTTTTGAATGTTTTATAATTTGTTATTCTCAGATGTTAAAATCAGGGCTTACTCGCACATAATTTATGGTAGACAAACTACAAAGATTTCATTTGAGTAAGTCAGCATGTCTTTTTTATTATGTCACAATTTCTAACTCTCTTCTGTTAATAGCTGATAACAGAAATCTTGTATTTGGCTCACATTTATTGTTATTAAATATGCATTTTTTGGGGGGAGTATAAAAGCAAGTAATGCTGAAAGCAGTTTGAATTTTCTCATTAACTACCTTTAATTGTCATTCTATTCAGAAATGGTCACTTTGGGAATAGTTGCAAAAGGTCAATGAAATTGCTTCAGAAATATATTCAATCTAGATGTTTCTTTGAGTTCTGCCTAACTAAATTTCTCCCCCTATTTGTTTTTTAATATAATATTTTTTTTTCCCAAAAGACTAATAGTGGACTTTCAAAAATATATGTACTATACCATTTTTGTGAAAAACTTTAATGAATAAAATCATCAACTGCAGAGTTTGATTCTTCAACCATTGAAAACTATATTTAAAGTACAGTATATTTTATGATTTGGTGAAGTGATATGTCTTCTCATTACTGAGAAAATTCCTGGATTCTCTGAAGTTCAGTATCAACATATAAAATTTATCCTTGAAAATCTATTTTAGACTCTAACACAAAGATTCTCCCCGGGAGAGGAGCTTAATATTTGGATCACATGAACCACCATGTAAAGATTTTCATCAAGACAGTTAAACATTTTGATGTTTTCTCCTTTGGCTTCTAGAAACAATTGCACTTTATCTATTGATTCATTATTATGTGGCCAAATCTACTTTTAATTTATTAGATATATTTCTTTACCATTGACTTCACATAGATATACTTTTCATTAGAACTGAAATATTGATTTCTTTTAAAAATGTTCTATTCATTATGAGCCATGTTTTATAGCTAATGTGTCCCCCCTCCCCACCACTTCTAATAAGGGAAACAGTAGAATAGAAACCAGCATCAATGTTTGTCACAATTTAGAAGCAAAACTTGAATATGGTTTTATATTCGTTCATTAAGAAGTATTTTGAGGAAAATCACTGCACCAATCTATATGTAATAACATTTCTTGGGAAAATTCTGATATGCACAATAGAAGAAAAGGAGAAATGTGTGTGTGTGTGTGTGTGTGTGTGTGTATTTTTACACATTATATAGAAAGGTCAGATTTGACTATAAAATTTTTGAGTTTTATTGGCACTGAGACTATTATTTCTCACTTAAGAATGTTACTTATTTTAAATCTGTTTTATTTCTTCTATCATACTACATTCACATCCATGAAAGTGCCTCTGTCTGAGCTCTAATTTTTCTATGACCCTTTTTTTGAATTTCCTTATGACATGTTTAGATTTTTTTTTACAATATCTAAATTTTAGCATTATGTTTCTTAATATCCTCAGAGACTCCTTATGTACTTTAGACTCAATTCTGTGTGCCTTTCTAAAATATTTCTGGTCTTCCACAAAAAGCTTGGAGTTTTTTATGACATTCTACCTATGCAATCCATTCACTTTGGCTGTTACCATTTTCCAGAACTGCACAGAGAGTCTGTTATTTAGCAACAGCATAAACTTGTGATGTCACCTGTATTTTAATGAATCTTAGACTTTCTCTTCTTAGAACCTTCCTCTTATCATAATTACTTATGTTTAAACATTATCAACTCAAATGCAATTTCTTTCCCAAGTTTCCTGATCTCCTCAAGTGGAAATAATTTATCCTTTATGACTCTATATGATTTTTGATTTCTTTTTCGTTCATTCGTTTTTCATTCATTCATTCGACAAGTTTTTGCTGAGTACCTGTAACTGCCAGGTCTCTTTCAGGCTCTGAAGATACAGAAAAAAATTTTAAATAACAAAACATCATGCTTTCAAGAAACTTTCATTTTTTGTAGTTGGGAGAGAGACAAGAAACAAATTAATAAAATATAGGTATAAAGTATTTTGGAAGGTGATTGCAATCTAAAAAAAACAGCAGAAAGGTCTGATAAAAAATGCTGGGGTAGGAGATGAGGGGTTAGGCTGACAGGATATGGTCAGAAATGGGCTCACTGAGAACGTATTAATGGAGCAAGTGTGTGAAGGAGGTGACAAAAGGATTCATGGAAGAAATCTTTATGGGCGGCAAACAAGGGTGTGACTAGCATGTTGGAGGAATTTACAGGACCCCATAGAACATGAGCAGATATGACTTTGTATTGTGGTTCTGTTTATACTTTGATGACTTCTCCTTATTCAAGGAGCAAAGACATATCACAAATATATTTATATTTTCACAGTTTCAGGAAAAAGTGGTTCAATATATGTTCCTTTAAAGTCTAAAAAAGGAACTTGGGGAACTTTGAAAGTCAGTGTTCCAAACAGACACCTAGAATACAGAAACATTAGAAGGAGAGAAGGAAGCTTCTATGTAACAGAAATTGGTACATAGAATGAGTATTAGCTATCTCCCAAGCCTGCATTAATATACAAGTTATCTCAACTAATTTTTATAGAAACCTTGAGTATTTGAATGTAAAGATCAAGCCAAGCAACAAATATTCTAGTTTTGGAAGCATGTGAACATGTACCTACCATCAGATATAGAGAGAAACATTTTTATGGAAGGACAGGTGAATTGGAGGGTGTTTAGTCAATGTTCAATTTGTGATTCCTTTCCAGAATCTGTTGAAATGAAGTAGCTGGATAAAATGGTCAATGAGATTTAAATTGCAGGAAATCAGTGAAAAGGTATATAGAATTTCTAAAAGGCTCAGTAGACTATAGGAATCTCAGATAATAGGATCTTTTGCTTTGAAGAGACTGGTGCTAAGGATAGGAAATGTGGGACCACAAAGCTAACATCAGGGATTCTAGTAACTGGGAAGCTACAATACCCAATACTGTGAAGACCACTACAGGTATACAACTGAATTGCTTCTTAGGCTATTGTGTATGTTGTAATCTGGGCCAATGTTACCTTCATGGTTTGGAGTAGAAGAGACACTATAGGTGATTTATATGAGTTTGGAGACAAAGATCCAAGTTGCTCATTACTGTAAAAATTGATTACTGAGGGTTACTTATAAAGAAGAAGAGGGACATCAAAATTTATCCTTGAGAAACAAAAAAAATCTGCAGGAGGAAAAATTCACTTGTGATTATTTAAAGTAAGACACATGAGAAACAGAGCATTGACTTGTAAATGGAAGACTTGTGTTGTATCCATTTGGTATAAACTTAATCTGTTTAGATTGGAGTCTCATTTTTGTTTGCTATTTTAAGAACTTGGTTCGCATAGTTAAAGAGAATGGCTATGTGTTTGTATTATGTATGATCACTAAAATTACCATAGTTGGATAATTGTTGCACAGTCTCCAATAAATTAATATGGCTTTTGGAACAGGTCAAATGTGCTGATCTTGTTTGGTTTTTAGGTAAGTGCCTCAAAGTATCTTATTCTAAGTCTTGAATGTAAGGTGAATGGATTCATAAATAAATGATGTTTTATAGTTTTCTAAGCACGTTTTATATTTTTAAATTTATTTTACCTTCACACTTGTTTCGTGATGTCATCTTATTCTTTTCCCCTATTTCTAAATGAGGAAATAGAGTCAGTGTAACCTGTTTCTTGCATTTATTCAATTATACTTATTAAGCACTACTATAGGCAAAGTTCCTTGCCATATATTGGAATTGAAGGGAGGCATAAATTAATTCTTGCATTTTTTAAAAATTTGAATTAGTTTCAAGTATACAGTGCATTGGTTAGACATCTATATAGTTAGTAAAACGATCCCTCAATTGCTCCCTTTCTTCCCTGACTCTCCACGTAGCCAATGTATTAAAGCTAATTTCATTCCCTATGCCATGTTCCCCTCTCTGTGATCATCCATTCGCTACTAATTTGTACTTCACCCCATTTCCCCAGCCCCTCAAACCCTCTCTACTCTGTCCATCACCAAATTATTCACTATATTTGTGAGTCTGTTTTTGATTAGTTTGTTCTTCTTATTCTTTAAATTCCGCACATAAGTGAAATCATAGTGTTTATCTTCCTCTGTCTGACTTAAATTCCTTCTAGGTCCATCAAAGCAGTATCTTTTTCCATTCCCTTCCATTTCATATGTAGGAGTCTTGTTTACTTATCTTTTCAGCCACTCTATGTTTTGGTTGGAGCACTTAATTATTTCCCAGTTAAGGTACTTATTGATAGGAATGTAGTTATTACCATTCTTTATTCTTGTTTTTGATACATGTTTTTTCTTCTTAAAGAAGTCGCTCCAACATTTCCTTGTTTTTGGCTTGGTGGTAATAAATTCCTTTAGCTTATTTTTGTCTGAGAAGCTCTTTATCTGTCCTTCAACTCTAAATGATAGCTTTGCTGGGTAAAGTATTCTTGGTTGTAGATCCTGAGTCTTCATCCTGTCAAATGTGTTTTGCCAAACCCTTCTGTCCTGCATAGTTTCTTTAGAAATCAGCTGCCAGTTGTATGGGCGTTCCCTTATAAGTAATATCTGTTTTTCTCTTGGTGCATTAATATTATTTCTTACATTTAAATTTTGGAATTTTAATTATGATGTGTCATGGTGTGGGCCTTTTTGGATCCCTGATTTTTGGAATTCTCTGAGCTTCCTGGAGTTTTATGTCCATGTCCTTCACTAAGTTAGGGAAGGTTTTCATCATTATTTCTTCAAACAGCTATTCAACATCTTGATTTTCTTCTGGGATCAGATGAATATATGGAGCTTTAATAGTGTCCCATATCCTTCTTAAATTATTTTTATAGTCTTGGCATCTTTTCTTCTTGACATTCTGATTGAGTGTCCTGATTGGTTTTCCTGTCCTCTAGATAGGGCATTTGATCCTCTTCTTTATTCACTTTGTTTATTCCTTTGTTTATTCTATATAATGTACTTCTCAGATAATGTGTTCTCCATTACAGACTTGTTCCCTTTTATAATTTCCATTTCCATTTTTATCTCTTTGTTGGAATATCCTATACTTCCAAAAAGTTCATTGAGCATCTTTATAACCAGTGTTTTGAACTCTGCATCTGTTAGATTGCTTGATTCTATTATATCTGGTTCTCTTTTCTGTTCCCTCATATGGTTTCTGCCTCTTTGTCTTCCCATTTTGGCTGCCTTTCCATGTCTGTTTCCATGTACTAAACAAAGCTCCTAAGTCTCCCTGTCTTCTTAGTGTCGATTTGTGAAGGAGGTGTCCTGTAGCACAGTCCTAAGAGGGGTTCAGCTGCAGGCCAAGTTTAGCCCAAGCCTCTGCCCCTCTGGGGCCACCTATTAAGATTCACTTAACAATCCACAGTTGCTGTGCTTATAGTAGCCTCAAACGGCTACATCAGAAACCGAGGCCAGCTGCCTCCACCAGTGTGAATCTTAGCAAGGAGAACCTAACTCACTGAGGTAACACCTGGCTGTGGCTTGGATGGGGTCCGAGTTGGGGGAGGTGGGGTTTCAGGGAATCTTCTGGGTGGACTGACCCCTGTTATCCAGTGTGATGATGTCAAAGCTATGGTGGCGCATTGGTGCCGGGAGGGCTCGATAGAGAAGGATGGATACCACTGGCACTTCTGTACCAAGCAAGTCTTGCCTCGGCCCTCACTCTGACAATGTCTTCTTGTAAGTCCCTGGTGCCCCTGTGTGTAGCCGAACAGGCATTGGCGCTCAGAGCGAGCCGGTTCCTTTCTGCAAAAAGTCGCTCGCAGATGTGGCCCCTTTCGTCTGCTGCCGCCCCACAGCCTCTGCCTCTCTCAGCTGCTCAGGACGGGGCAGCCCCGCGTCCTCGCTCCATCTTACCTTCTGCCATTGCAGGGTGTTTTCTTGGATTTCTTCATAGTTGTATGGCTTGTTTTTCTAGATCCCAGGTGATTTTTCCCTTGCTGCTGCTCCTTGTTTCCATCCCAACTTTGATTTGGTCACCAGAAGGATGAACAGAGCCTCTCTCACCTATGCCATTTTTTTCTCCCATCAATTCTTGCATTTTGAAAGTCATAGAATTGGTTTATTCTGATTGGGCTTCTGTAACAAAATATCGTAGCTAGGTGACTCACAATAAACATTTATTTCTCACAGTTCTGGAGGCCAGGAAGTCCCAGATCTATGTGCAAGCAGATTCATAGTCTGGTAGGGGCACATTTCTGATTCACAGAAGGCTGTCTTCTCACTGCGCTGTCACATGGTGGGAGGAGCAAAGGATATCTCTGAGGCTTCTTTTATAAGGGCACCAATTCCATTTCTAAGGGCACCGCCTTCATGACCTCATCACTTCTCAAAGGTGCTACCTCCGGATGCCGCCACATTGGGGATTAAATTTTAATATATGAATTTTGGGGGGGACACAAGCATTAAGTCTTTAACAGGTAGGTAGACATGAAATCGATGCATATGATAGTGATTTCTGCAATGAAGTAACTTCCAAATTTTTTTAGAGACGTAGGAGAACACTTGATACATACAAGCATGTAGTTGTTGATATTAAAAATACTTAGCAACATGCATGCATCGATTCCAGATATGACAACGTTTTGAGAAACTAAATACCAACCTTGAAAATAGATTAAGGAAGATGCTCTACATAGATACCGGAAGAAATCTAATTTAAAAGAAAGAGGTTATAGAGCACAAAGAGATAATTTTCTGTTTAATCTCTTTGTGTCTCAGATTCTCATCTGTAAAATAAGAATGACCTAGCAACTTTTGTATAAGACTATTGGTAAAATTAATTTATAAATAGAATTTGTAATTGGTCTATACACATAAAGTGTTTAGAACTTAGTTAAGTACTGAAAATATTAGTTCATGTTATTATTTTTGCCATAGTTGTTATGCATCTTATTTACATTTTGGAAGTTTATACTTCTTAAAAATCATATGTCAAGGTAAGTATAAACATAGAAATGATTCACCTTGACTTTAGTCTTGACATTGGTGACTAATTTTGAGACTCATTTCCAAAATTAAGGTACATGAAAATCTCTACTGTTAATTAGGGTAATTTTTTTAGCTAATAGATTTTCTCTAAGGTGTGTCGGACATCAATTACCAATTGTCCACTGAATTCATCCTCTACTGAGATGTGACATTTGAGAAGAAAATCTATGACTCTCGGGATGACCAGTGCTCCAACACGTACCACCTGTGCTTACACCAGTGCAGTGGTTATGAATGAGATTAGGAGCAGCCTGTGAATTCAAAGAAATCTACTTAATAACAGCACCGGATCAGGTCACAGTCAGAATGAGAAATTACTGGTTCCCTTTCCTAATTACCACACATTTATTGTGCCCTAATAATAGCTAATAACATTTTCAGCCCCCCTTCCAAACCACAGAAAGAAGTTCTGTGTATTTGATTTTTATTTCTTTCATTTCATCAAAGAAATGGGTGTTGTACTAACAGACAGATCTTGGATATAATATGTGTTTCTCTTTCTGCCTCAAGAAAACATCAAGTGTTTTGGGACTTAGTTTTCTCATGTCCAAAATAGAAACAGTTGCATTTTTATTTTGCTTTTTGCAAAACCTAAATATTTAGATTGTGTTTTAAAAAAATCTGTAATTCATGTGGACTGCCTTGAGATTGGACCATTAAATAAAGTATTAATACCTTGAGCTTCTGAATTTTGTTCAATAAATGAAAGTTGGTTGTATTTGTCATGGTTACAAACTCCAAGCCTGTGTGTAGACACAGCCCTAGTTGATGGCAATAATGAGTACAGTGTGGCATGAAACAGTCCAGGGAGATCTTAGATTCCATTCCATGGAATACTCTGACACCGTATTTTTCAAACATCTAAAACACAATTTTGTGAAAACTAAATGTTTTTTCAATGTTGATATAATTGAATATGAGTATTACATCATGCTTTTTCTTTTATGGACTTTATAGACATGAAGCAGAAGCCATTATTTCAAAAATAGATGTTATAACCTAAAGCACAAAGCTGCATTGAGAATTGATGTTTTCATTGGCTATATCTTTGACATTTTTGACATTTTTGTATTTACACCAGAAATCCAGCTTTAATTTGACTGCCTTTAGGAGATTTTGCAGAGTTTAATTATGTGACATTCTAGCATCCAGAACCCACAGTGAATGATGAGCCTTGCATTATTTTTGAAGAGTAGCCTACGCTTTTGAAATGTTTGAACTGGACAAGAGGAGACCATTTTAGCTGAAAAATGACTACCTTATCCTATAGAAAATAAAAGATAACAGGTACACAACTTTTTAATGTGTTTACTAATGCAGAATTTTTTTCTATTTAAATAAAACAAGAATTTTGGCTATACACAATTATTTTTATAAAATAATGTTTTGTATCATTTATGATACATGGAAGACAGAAAAACAGAGATAAAACTGGAGAGAAGGTAAAAAAATTAGTGGTTAAGGAAGGAGGAAAGTGTGACATGTTACATGACTACTTTGGCACCTAATATTTGCTAAGGCATCGACGGCTGCTAAAAGATGTACTTGATCAGATGCTTGAAGCTTCTCCTTAATCCTACCTCACTGTATAGTGGTCATTTTCTATTAGTCAAGTTTTGAGTTATCAGGTTTCTCCAGTTCCCCTTGACCTTAGATAATTGAAAACATTGTATTGTGATTAAATTTAAATGGATTATAAGAACAATATAGACAGAGGTTGCTGACATACCTGCAGGATCCACAATTACAGGTTAAGGGAACTAATTATCAGAAACCTGAAAATTCTGGTTAACTTGTGAATATAGGAAAGCTGAGACTAGTGATGTTTCCTCCATACTCCCCTATTATACAGATATTAAATATATAAGTGACAAGAATTATAAAATAAGGAGTAAGCATCTTGGTCATATTTCCAATTACCTCGGCGTTCAACTTACAATATTATAAAAATTCAAATAATATGTCAGTAAACAAAAGTAAATTTTCATTTTCCTACCATTTCTACTATCATTAAATTTTTAAATTATTTTACACCTCACCTTTGAAAAACCACATATCCTATACAAAGAAACCTGACCAGATTAGAGAACACTTCTGAAATTTCAGTGTACTCTAAATTTCAAAAGTGAGATTTATTGAAAATTAGGATTTCTAGGCTCCATTTATAGAGTTTCTAATTAGAAAGTCTAGCATTGTGACTAGAAATTTTTTCTTTTAATAAACACCCAGATTATTTTAATGAAAGTGGTCCATTATCAGTGCTCAGAGAAATATTGTTTTAGAATATTCAAAAATACTGTTAACATCTTTTTTTCTTTTAGAACTCATGAGTTAGAACCAGCCATGAGTTACAGTAATCATTTATCAAGGGCTAAGTCTGTGCCAGACATCTTTCTAAGTGCCCTGCATGTATTAACAACTGTAATCCTCACTACCTAGGAGAAGGGTACTGTTATTATCACCTTACAGTACAAATACAATTCTATCATTTACTAGCTGTGGATCTTTGAAGAAAAAATAATTCTAAGCTCCCTACATCAGTGATCTCATATAAAAAGAGACACGGAAACACTGGAAAGATTAATGAGAGAGCACCTGGAGCATAGAGTTCCACATGGAAAAGATAACTGAAATAAACAGCAAACAAACAAAATTTCTCCAGGGAAATTCAAATACCCAGAACAGTCAGAGCAAGCTATTATGCATTCATTTCCTTTGTGCTGAGTGAAGAGCTCAACCTTTACCTCTATTCTGTACAATACCAGTGGAAAACCAAGAAAAGACATAATCAATTAACAGCTACACATCACCATTTTCTCTTTACTTGCTTTTTAAATGATTATAATTAGGCAATACAAATCAGAAACAGCACAATGACATTTAAAACCAGATTACAGCAAATACCTGGGAATGTTTTTCTAAAGAGGAAAATTAACATTTGGTAGGAATTTATCCTTAAAATAAATAAGAGTATATTTTGGGGATTTTGGCAATGTTGAGAGCTGTCACATATTAAAAAGCCTAGTGGAGATAGTGATAATATACATTAAATTAAATGATGGCACTTTAAGGAGTTTAATAAAATAAATCAGCATGAAGACAGTTGTGAGAGTTAAGAAAACCAAGATGGAAAGGAAAAAGCAATCTGTTTTGAAGCGCCAATTAAGTTTAATGTTTTGAATAAATGGACAATCTCAAAAAGATTAGCTTGACTTAAATTGTTCATTTAAATTTTTCTACTCTGTGGTCTCAAACCTCGACAAATGAAACAATAACCCTGACTTTAGTTTGCAAATGTAATGCTTATATTGATTTTTTTTTTTTGTCTCATAAAGTGCTTGCCATTGAATACCACACTGTGCTTCATGATTACAACTTATTCATTTATGGACTTCCACTACCCTTAAATTTAGCAGTCTGTCTTCTTTCAGTGAAGAATGGTGTCAGCATTTCTTTTTCTAGTTCTACATCAGCTCATGTATCATAAATTTATTATCCATCCATTTTGTCTTTAAAAATGATAATATATTTTTGAACTACTTATAACAATACTTAAGCACTGAACCTTCTAATTACTTAAACTACCAGCAGCAGAGCACATTTAGATTTGAGGGGAAAAGCCTGGTTCATAAAAATGAATTGAAATGGTAAATAACTATACCTTTTCCATTAGTTATCCTGCCAAATTTATAATACTATAGGAAAACCTAAGGCCAGTGTTTAAAGCAATTAACGGCACCTGTATATAGTAAATGTGAGAATGTGACACATTCAATTGGCAGCAGGAATAACTGAAGACAAATATAAACAATAAAAAAAGAACTCTTACAACTAACAATTTCAGTCAAATGGGCCTTTCCAATGGGTGCATTTTGAAGAATTATGGAACTGTGACAGGTTTCTGTGTTTGTGGAATGAATATTCAGCATCCATCATTCACCTAGCTCTAATTAGCGTGGTGACAGATAGTTATTTAGCAGACCTTATTTATTTTAGAAATACTACTTCATCTTTATTCTGTGAACAAGCAACAGTCCTTGAAAAATAATGAGTTTTGTCATTTATTTAATACCTAATGTATGCACCATGATGTTCTTGCTCTTTGTGTTTGCACAATTTATTCCATTAATTTGAAAAAACAAATCTTTCCAATATCCCCTCAGCTAAAGTCAGTGATAAAATTGTCAAAGCATGCATGAGAGTTAGATTGTAGAAAGATTCAGGGTCTAAACAGAGGTCACACTAGCTAAATTCCAGGCCTGGTATTATATTGAACAATCTGAATTTTTATATGATGGTGAAGGATGATTTGGCAATCATGAATTTTGCATTACTTTTCTACCTCTTTGACTTAATTTATTTTCAATAACATATAATGATTTTATAATTAACACTGTTTCACATAATATGTTGTTTTATATAATATACAAAATGTTTAAGGAAAATTACTCATAAATCTATTATCAAATAACTTCTACTAACATTTTTCTATATTCCATTTTTTATTTTATTCACATGTAAATGATCGATTAAACAATTAGGATTTGATAGGGCACAATTATGAAACAACTGATTTATATTTCAACATTTTCTATTAAACTTGCTCTCTTGAATACTTATTTCCCTAACACCCCACTAAAAAACTTTGTAATAAATACAAGTCTGATGAAACACAATGACTTCAAACTTAATGGCTTCTGTCACTGTCTGATCCCCTGGTTGAAGGGATTATGGGTAATTGTCCCAGGAATGGTGGAGTAATTTGGTGTGTATGTGTGTAATCTGATATAGTATGTATGTGACACATATAGTTGCTAGTTATTTCTCTTGAGATATGGTTTCTCAGGAACGAAAGTTGCATGGCTAACTGCAATAACTTTGACATTAACAACATCTTGCCAGCAGCAGATGACTTACCTCTCAGCCTCTCACAACTTCTGGGCCTTTGGCATCCATACCTTCCACTGAGATTTCTTTTCTGGCACCTTTGGGCACAATCCCTGCTCCACTGTTGGGGAAAGGACAACTCCATCCCAGTGCAGCCCCTTTTCCTTTTTCTTTGTTAACTAAGCCAACATGTCATAGGACCCGTGCCAATCTCTGAGTGATTTTATTAAAGTCCATCTCATTTGGATTGAGTAGGAAGAAATACACCCTACCCTCAGAGTAGTGGGATGCAAAGAACACTGAGGACTCTTGCCAAAATACTGCTTTTACATCATCAATGTAGGTATTGGAGTAATATGGAACAAACTAGTTTTATGATCTGTAGGCATATCCTGTGTAATATTAGGGCTAGAAATTTAGGATGTGCCACTTATTTGACGTGCATTTACCTTAGCCTCAGTTAATTTTGAGATAGAAAGAACCTCATTTTAAATGTTACATGTAGTCTGGCTCATATACAAATCAGTTCCTGCTTTTTTCATTTAACATTGCCTTATGAGTGTTTTTCTATATTGTGAGAGAAAATATAAATATCCTAAGACCATAATAATGCATCGTAAGAAAATACCACATTTAAATTATTCCCACATTGTTATTTTCATTTTTGTCAGTGTTAAATATATCTTTAATTATAAGTTTATAATGTGAATTCTTACCTATTTTTAAAATTATTTTTTGGGAGATAGATTTGGGTTCTAAAAAGGATATCATTTTAAGACTTGATACACTCTGCAAATTTTTCAGAAATGTTGAAATTAATTTACAGTGTAATCAGCTAACTTTGAAGATACTCAATTCATTAGACCTTGACAAGTAGTGGATGTTATTTTTCTATGTTCATTTAATAAACAATTTATTGAAATCTGTTATCAATTTAGTACTTTTACATTTTTATTTTTATGAGTATTTTCTCAACTGGACTCCAAAATGATTATCTTTTTTTCTTCTTTAAACGTACAAATGATAACTTTCTCTGACGCCTATCTTATTCAGTTAGACAGAAGTCAAGCAATAGTGGTAAATGATTATTGAGAATAGAAGTGCAACAATGAATTTTGTTGCTGAGTGATAACAGTTGCTGAGTAATAATGCCTGTAGCTTAGAACAAACTATATACCTGATTCAGAGAATTACCATTTGATGAGGCCAGTGTCCTCCTCTTAGAGCTTATTTAGACGTGCCAGCTGGCAGAGTCAGAATTATTCACCCCCCACAATCTTGACACTCTAGTCAATAAAATTGTGACCAAGTGCTTAAGCTTTGGAGAAGTGATGGCCATGAAGAGAAGCTGTTATTTCTCTTCAGCTCACGTTGAGTTTAAATAAAAAAAGAACCAATTGAAAGATTTAGGTATCTGAGCTGTTCAACCTTTGTTTTTGTTAGATCATGATGATCAACTCTCAACTCAATGTTGCTGTGCCATTAAATTGGTCGAGTGCATGGTGCTGCTCAAATGTAGGGAAAAAAATAGAAGAGAGAAAAGGCAGAGCTTAGAGAAGACTTGCTGATGGGGCAACCTTCATTCCTACTCTGTATTCAGTGGAAGCCATAACAGGTTGTTAGAAATTGAGGCAAGCTGTTGATAACATAGCGAGTAGCTTTATGGTGGATCACCAATGCAGAGAGGGAGAAGAATTGGTGAATCTGAGACTAGATATACCATGTCAAAAGCTAGATTCCCAGAGCATCCTCCAAAATATTCAATAAACATGCAAAGAAAAGAACTAACTAATGTTAGCAGACAGAAATGGCAACTGCCAGAGAAAATTCTGCACTTCGTTCAATAGCAATCCCAGAGAGACCTATCCTCACTCCCTTATTCCTCTTCCCCAACTGAATACTGGTAACATGCACTAGAAAACACTAATCCCCCCCAAACATATGTATAAAACGAAACACACGAAGTATGTCAGATGGCTAGGAAGAGAAAAAAGAAAATTTTAATTCAATAAGTTTGCAATTTAGAATAAATAGGACTTAGGCTTAAAGAATTCATACCACTTGCATAATTATAAAATCTGACAGCAAGAAAGTACTCTGTAAGACAGAGCACAATTTTTAGTATTTATTTATATAAAGAAAAGTCTTATCTTTATATACAAAGAATTTATTTTCCCCAATAAATCATTCATATGTTCTTGATCATATTGAGCATATTTCTTAAATGTTTCACTTTAAGAACATGTTAGGCTCTGGTTTTGCAAAATAAGGTAGATATGTTTTAGCATGTTACAGATGTATTGTGCTTCTCTCCTCCTGGCACTACCTCTTCTCATTATTTTTGTTTACTCATTCCCAGCCCCCTAAAACCTAACTTTTGTCTCAACATGCTACCAAAACTGCTTTTGCTAAATTCAACAATTACCTCAACATGACATTATTTGTACTCAGTTCTCATCTAACTTGACCTCTCTTCAACATTATCTGTTGAAGTACTATCAACCATTCTCTTTCCTTGACTTAGGAAGTTTTTCTTTCTCTTACTTATCCCCTGACCTTTTCAGCTACCCTCTAAGTCTACTTTGTAGGTTTAGTATCTTCTAGATCACTGCATTTATTTTTTTAAGTTCTAGAAAGTTTGGTTTGGGGCCTTCTTCTCAAATCCTTCTCTAGTCAATCTATTCATGGCCCTGACTTTAACTGCCACTCATGAGCAGGTGATTCAAAAATGTGTTCCTCCTGTCCAAACATTTTTATTTTTTTCTAATTTTTAATTAAGTTTATTGAAGTAACATTAGTTAATACAATTATATAATTTCAGGTGTACATTATCATTTGATATTTGTATATTCTATTGTGTGTTTATCCTCCAAAGTCCAGTTTCCTTCAACTACCATATATTTAATCCCCTTTACCCACTTCACCCTCCCCCTAAACCCTATATTTTACTTCCTTTATTCCATCTACCTCCCCGCTCCTCCCCCACCCCACTAGTAACCAGTAGCCTATAGTCCATGTCCATGAGTCTCTGTTTGTTTGTCCTGCTCATTTGTTACCTTTAGGTTTATATCCTACATATAAGTGATATCATGTGATTTTTAACTTTTTTCTGTCTGGCTTATTTTACTTAGCATGATTATCTTGAGGTCCATCCATGTTATCACAAATGGCAGTATCTAATCTCTTCTTTTGGCTATTATTCCATTGTATATATGTACCACAGGTTCTTTAGCCAATTACCTATTGTAGGACATTTTGGTTGATTCCATGTCCTGGTCATTGTGAATAATGCTGCTATGAACATTGGTGTGCAAATATCTTTTTGGATATGGATTTTCAAGTCTTTGGGGTAAATACCTAGTAGAGAGATTGCTGGATCATATGGTAGATCAATTCTTAGTTTTTTGAGGAACCTTCATACTGTTTTTTATAGAGGCTGTACCATTTGCAGTCCCACCAGCAGTGTATGAGGGTTCCTATTTCTTCACATCCTCTCCAACGTTTGTCATTACTTGTCCTGTTGATTATAGCTATTCGAACAGGTGTGAGGTAGTATCTCATTGTGGTTTTGACTTGCATTTCCCTAATAGCTATTGATGAGTATCTTTTCATTTATTTGTTAGCCATGTGTATGTCTTCTAGGAAAAAGTGTCTGTTCAGGTTCTCTGCTCATTTTTTGATTGGATTGTTTGATTGTTTTGTTGTTATTGAGTTGTATGAGCTCTTTCCAAATGTCTTTAAACTCAGAATTGGGATTAAATTTCTAATGTCTTTTCATTTACATTTTTTTTCTAATTTATAAAATAATGCTGGAACTTTATCTTCTAATTCTTCCATTGCATTTTTATTTAAGTGATTCTAACAACTTATTTTTATTTTCTGATTATTCCTATATTATACTATTTTGTTCTTATTTTATAAATGAAAAAATCTATTTGAATATATTCTAAGTATAATATTTCAAATTTATGATGATCTATTCCCAGAATTATCTTTTCTTCATATGATTTTGTATTTTCTGTTATATTTAGCTTTTAATTTTTTTTTGGCAGGGGACTTATATCTTTTGTCAGCTCTGTGTTAGAATATAAAATGCATAAATGAGTTGCTTGTTTTTGTTTATTGGCAGGGAAAAGGCAAAAATGCTGGAGAATATTAACTTCCAACATTTGGTGGTTTTTGCTCTGGGGCTGGGTTGTTCACTTGGCTGTAGGAAAATCTGTGTGTATTCATGCTATTCTCCATATGTTTTTTTGAAGTGCCCATTTTTATTTGCTTTAAAAAAAAAATTTTGTGAGAGCTTTTCCTCTTTCAGTAAATCTCTCATAATTAAACTTTCCTTTTGTTTTTATAAAGTATGATTTTCACTTTATATTTAAAGATTATTTTTATAGTCCCATGCTAGTATTATTATTATTATTTTTTTTTATCTAGGTTTGGTGTTCACTAAGAGTAGGGTGTTCCACATTTTTAAAAGTCTACACTGCTGTACATTAGGTAGTGATGATTTTCTTAGGATTCACATGAAGTTGGAGGAGGATGATGTTCATATTTCATACTGAAAATTCTGATATATGGTATTTATGGGTAATTGTGAAAAACAGTTTTTTGGATTGCAGGAGGATTTCTTGCAGATCATACTTTCTAGTATTTCTTGTGTGAGTAGCAGACATTATTTTTATTCTATTTAGTGGCCTCCTGATATCTAATATATAGTTTTTTATTATCTTTTACCTTCCATTTTTGGATATTTTTTCTTATCAGTTCCTATAAAATATTTATTTTTAAAGTCATTAATGTATGCTTACCGTATAAAAATTTTAAAAGTATACACAGAGAAGTCAAACTGTATGGAAAGAAATTTATTTTTAATTTGTGTATTATGTAGATCAGCCTCTGTAGAATTTGGCGAGAATCTGAGTGTTATTATACTTTTTAAATCATTGTTAGAGAATACATTATACACCTTAATATAGGCCAATAACTTCTCTCTTAGTTACATCACTAAAACATTATGGTTGTTTTAGAATCCCTACCCTTCAAAATGTCTCCTTTTTCAAAAACATAAGATTTATAATCTGAAGCAGTACATATATAGAGGAATATATTTTTTTCAAGTATATTGGGGTAATATAAAGGTAATAAAAGTTTGTATGTATATTTCTTAGACTACAAAATTGACTACATATTTAATATTCTGTGTTGTGTAACTATGTGGACCCACAGACCTAGGAAGCCACAAAAGTTTCCATTTGTGAATACTTTAGAGAATGTTTCAGACCATAGCAGTAGAAATTCTTCCATGTACTTTGAAGCCACTGAGTTATATCCTCCTACTATGAACTCTCTTCTCAGTGAGGTGTATAGGAGAGCACAAAGGGCATCTCAAAGAAAATCAATAGCTATTTTCCATATGAAGATAATTTCATATGGACATATAAATATACAAACAAATACATATAGAATGCATATATTTTTCATATGAGCATGTATATATCTATGTGTAAACAGATTTAATATATAATTTGAAAGTTTTTCATTGATTGATTAGTAGATACAGAGATAGAAAAATTGATAACATCTAATAACTTCCCTTTGGTAGAACATTTTCAAGCAATCCAATAAAAACCTGAATCGAGATTACTACATTTTAAGTAAAACTACTATGCAATTTATATAGTAAAAATTCTCGCCCTAATTTTTGTTAATTATTATTTGGTTTTTTTTTCCTTCTAATAATGATTTCCAGCAGTTTGTTATGAATTGTGAATATTTAAATTGGTATTTTTCTATTGTAGAAAGTACACTGTAGGTATTTGCTAAGCTATATTTAATTTTTAAAAAATATTATTTCCTTTCGACAGTCTCTTCTAAATTGGAGGGCCTCGGCAGAGAAGAATGCACTATTTAACCCCACCTCCCTTGCCTCAGCTACTTGGACCCATAATAAATTCTCGTCTCAGAGTAAATTAATCCATGGGCTGGTCTATTCAAATTTACTCTATGGAGAATTTGAGCAAAAGTCTCAGAGAGTCATCAGGTAATGGAGAGTGTGAAACTACCGTAGAGCTGGAACTAAAGCAAGTCAAAGAAAATGTAATTAAAATTATGGGACCAAAAGAATCCAATATTAAATAGAAGAAGCCCCTTAGCAGAAGAAAGCATTAAGTGTTGACCACAGGTGCTAAGCTCTAGTCACGTAGCTCCGGGGGCTGTGATCAGTGTGCCCTGCCCCAGGAGCTCTGAGCAAGTCTTTGTCTGGAGCCAGCTTGATCGCTTTGCTATTGGGCTACAGATGGAGTATTTAGAGACACTGTACATTGCTGCTCATTATTCAGTTATATAACTTGATGCAGTTTAATATTTACAAATTTCGAATAAAAATTTTTTATTCAGAACTGCTTTAGCAAAGAGTGTTATCACCACCCTAGCAAGCATAAAAAGTCCTAGCTATAAAACAATTGTGTGAACTGACAATTTGTTTTAATATTTTTAGACTCTTAGTGACATTTCTGTAGTGCAAGGCCAAGGCCAGCTTATTTAGTATAATTATCAGTTGGCTTTGAACATAACTAGGAAACAATTCTAGTTGTTACATTTGTCTCAGAAGTCAGTTTAGTAACATTTATTTTTCCACATTAAAAATACAACTAATGCCACTTTTAATAACCAAATTTTATACTCGATATTTTCTCAATATGATTTTATCTATATGGGCTTGATTTGATCTCCAGTAGCATTTCTTCCCCCCTTTTCCTCTTAGTCCTCCTCCTACTCCTTCTCCCTCTCCTTACCCTCTAGCTCTCTAAAAAGCTCGGAATGCTTTTTTGATTGTTCATTTACATTATAATAATGCTGAAGTACTAGAAAATTAACTGTTGTTAGATCACATATGAGAAA
Source organism: Cynopterus sphinx (assembly GCA_030015415.1). Classification (NCBI taxonomy): domain Eukaryota; kingdom Metazoa; phylum Chordata; class Mammalia; order Chiroptera; family Pteropodidae; genus Cynopterus; species Cynopterus sphinx. Next base: position 68,885,985 of record CM057381.1, on the reverse strand, counting down.
TATAACTGCAACAATCTTTTGGAGAAAATATGATTCAGTTTATGATTGAAGGCAATTTGTGGGACGATACACATAGAGGAAACACCATGAATAAAACTTAGTGCCATTAACGTTGGTGTATAGTAGCTGTGAGTTATGTCTGGCTGTGTGTGGGGCTGCATGTGCCAGACCTGGCAGCTCAGGATCATTGCTAATGAACAGTTCTTGTCAGAGGGGAAAATGATGATCCTGATATAAGGCTTGAAAAGAAAAAATGATAAGGAAGCCAAGGCCACTTCAAAAAATCTCAGGGCTTGAGATTTTTTGGGGTGATTTTCAAAAGACTATTTTTTTTTAAGAGATGTTCTAGGTTTATACAAAAACTGAGTAAGAGTACAGAGTTTTTCCTATATCTCTGTCCCCAAACATGTATAGCTTCTTTCATTATGAATATCACTTATCAGAATGATACATTTACCAAAGATGACCTATATTGGCATGCCATAATTATTCAAAGTCCATAGTTTACCTTAGAGTTCACTCTCAGTACACATTGTACTATGAATAGTTATAATATCTAGAGTATTTTCATCTCCCTAAAAATTCTGTATGTTCTTTCTATTCATCTCCCCTCCCCTCCTCCTTCTTTCCCTGACCCATAAACATTGATATTTTTAATGTCTCAGTAGTTTTACCTTTTCTAGAATGTCACGTAGTTGGTATCATATAGTATGTGGCCTTTTTAGATTGGCTTCTTTTACTTAGTACATTTAAGTTCCGTTCTTGTTTTTCCATGCTTGATGGCTTATTTTTTTAGAGCTGAATAAAATTCCTTTGTCCACGTGTTTATACACCCACTCACCTACTGAAAGACATCATCATTGCTTCCAAGTTCTGGCAATTGTGCATAAAGCTGCTGTAAACATCCATGGGCAGGGTTTTGTGTAGACATTAGTTTTTAACTCCTTTGGGTAAATACAAGGAACTCAGTTTATGGATCATCTGATAAAAGTATATTTTTGTAAGAAATCACCAAACTGTCTTCCGAAGTGGCTAGACAATTTTGCATTTCCATCAGCACTGAATGAGAGTTTCTGTTTTTCCACATTCTCAGTATTTGGTATGGTCAGTGCACTCGAGTTTGCCATTTTAATAGATATGTAGTGGAACTTGGGATTATTTTAAATGCTCACTTGGAAATATGAAAATATGGCCATATTTCCCATTGCTATTATTTAAAAAAATGTTAAGAATCAAAGTTCTCATTTCTCACTATTAAAATTATTTGACATATGCCACAGTTGATTTCAGATATAATACTGGATGCTCAGGGAAATGAAAAGTAAATCATTTACATATTTTTATGCCCTAAATTTTAGCTGCAGGATTATGGCATTAATTAAAAGATCCTATAAATTAATTTTGTCCTTGCAATTTTTCATAATTATTTCCATTCAAAAACCAAAGTAACTTCAATGGGAAAATGAACTTTAATATCAAATCTTTCTAGTTATACAAACATTAGTATTTTTATTTTCCTAACAAATAAATATTTTAGGTGTTGGGAGGGTAAAGAGTAGAAAACATAATGCCATTTGTGATAGGTCATTGTAACATCATATTAAAAATTAATTGAAAATTCTTTATAAATTTTTAACTGTGGTCCACTTGTGGCTTGTGAGGCACAGTGAAGTTTTTAAGAACAGTCCTGTCTAAGACATTAAACTTCATAATAGAAGCAAATATGATTTCTGTTACATATGAACATACTATTGGGATTTTCCGGGTTTTGTGGTCCTGCAATTAATATCTACTGATATAATGGATTACAAATATGAATTGACAGAAGGCAATAGATAGGCCTATTTCTCTTATTCAATATTGTATCTATAAACATTAGAATGTTAAAAGCAATCTTTAACAGCAGCATGAAGAATTAATATGTATGCTTCCTTAATAGGATTTGTTTTAGTTTCCAAATTGGGCCTCCAAGCAGGCTAATTAAAGTAGAATAGCTAAATTTAATATATTTTTTTCCTCTCTGGTGATTCATTTGTTTTACTTTTTCAGTGTAGAAATCTCATTTTAGCATAATATACTTTAGGAATATCAAATGTTTTCCTCTCATCATAAATACAAAGAGACCAATAGTGTAAAATTGTACTATTATTGTAACTACATTTCAAGATTTTGCAAGTTTCAGAATACTTGATGGATTTGCTCTCTGTACCCTGATAGAATGGTATTCAGGGCATCTAAGTTTTAATGTCCTATTAAAGTCAGTAATTGGTATCTTGTCACTTAATAACTCATCCTGAGGGTCATATTAGAATCATCTTACTTTAATATTTCTGGCATACTGATACTTTTTTACATTTATTAACAAAATGGAAAATTCATTAGGCTGTGATAAAATGTGTTCACCTCAAGCAAACAAGCCCCTTGGAGCTCTAGGACTTTCATACAAAAGCCTATGTTCGTGCTGAGAATCTGCTCTTTTTTTCTTTCTAACATGGCTCCTGCATAGATCAGACTCTAAAACAAAGGATAGCCAGGAGTTAAAAAGAAAATATTGTCAGACAGAATGGGATTACCTTTTAAACTCTAGAACTAGGAACAATAAAAATACCATCTCCTGTTTTGAATAAATTTATGTTGAGTAGGATTTGTGTGTGTGTGTGTGTGTGAGAGGGGTTAAGAGATGAGTTTAGTCATGAAAAAATTGATCATGAACAAATATAAGGAAATTAAGAAAGATGAATTGAATTGAAGAGAGCCACTTGGATTTTTATGTTAAAAGTGGCAAATTGTTTAGTAAAAAAAAATTATGAGGTAGTGGTTTAAAACATGCTTTTCAAAATGATAGGTAGTAGATTTTTGCGGAGATTAACAAGGGAAAAAGAACAGAACTCAGTGTTGAGCAACATGGTCATGTTTATGTGTTAGCACAAATCATTTGTAATGGAGATTCCAGGAAAGAGTCTTAATTTTTTAAAAAAATCCCTTTTCTTACTTCTTAAAACATAACCAATAAAAGGAATGAAATTAGTGTTTCTTATTTGTTAAGGGCTGATAGTACACATATAAGTGTGCAAATCATTTATTTTCTTACAGATTTATGCTTTTTATTTTTAAAATCAGGTCTCATTCATGGGGACAATAAAGGCTTCCAGCCTTGCTGGCACAAGTTAGAGAACTGCAACGTGGTTTGTCCTCATGAGAATTTCTGTTTTGTTTTGCTTTATTTTCTGTGTGTGTGTGTGTGTGTGTGTGTGTGTGTGTGTGTGTGTGCGCATGTGTCTGTGTGTGTGGTGGTAGTGGTAGTGATGGTGGTTATATCTCACATCAGTCAAAAAGGAGAGAAAGCCAATAAAAGTTTCATGAGTTCATTAAAGTTTTATAGGCATTGCGGTTCCTGGAAACCAAGTTGTTGCTGTGATCTCTGGCAGGATTTCCGGTTGGGCAGCATCTTATTCATTACAACGTGAGGATTAGGGAATGAGGATTGAAAAGGGACAAAGGAGATGCCACAGCCAAAAGCTGACGTGTTATTTGAACTATATTCAAGGTTCTCATAACTTTCTGTGCTATGTGTAACTTGATGAACATTATCTATGGAGAAAACAGGGGTGTGGGGATTTAAGTCATGGCAGTTCATAGGGGATCATTCAGTGGTAAATAATTCATTTTTGAAGAGTAGTGTCAAAGTATATGGAACTCTTAATTAACAATTTTGTTTTGTTTTTTGTTGCTTCTGGGGAGAGAATTTAATGAAGCTCTCATTCAGCCATTCTGAAAATAAAAAGGATTCTTAAAAAATTATTTTTTCAAACAAAAAAATAAATTCAAATTTTAATAAAGAAAAAAATATATAACATTATCTAGGATTTGATGATTGATGGGCTTGACTATTGATTCTTTACAGACTTAAGACTGTAGTGGATCTAAGTGTTCGATTTCTCACGTAGTCAACCAAAACCTAGTGACTTAATTCTGGACTACATTTCTTTAAATAATTGTGTGGAACAAATAGAAAGGCTTTTAGTTATAAACAATATATATAATTGAATTTTTAAAAATCCGAAATCTCTGCCTTTTTATTGTCATTAATGTAGTTATTGATATGGTTGGATTTTATATCTGCTTTTTTGCTATTTTGCTATTTGTAGAATGTAGTTAACTCCACTTTCACTGTGAAAATATCCATTCTACCTATACTCTTTCTTCTCCCTATACCCACATACTATTTATTCAGTGTTTTTGATTATAAGTGACAAAATGTAATTGAACTGACTTAATAAACAGAGAAACAAACAAAAACGAATGAATTTCCTCATATTATAGAAAGGTTATCTATGGTACATGTAAAGACTCATATGATTCGATGTGCCTGCTTTCTTCTGTATGTTTTTATTTCATATCCTGAAGACCATTATCAGACACAGGCTTGTATCCTACCTGCTTAGTTGCTGCAATAGTCACAATTTTCCACAAAATACAAGCAGAAATCCCAACAATGATAAACATTGGCTATACTTTACTGATGAGTCCATCACTATGATCTGGGGGATGAGTTAATCTTATTGGCTGGCATGTGTCAGTGACTATTACAGATGCTAAGAGATATTATATACCCCTCCATGAGCCTCCACTTCTCCCAAAGTAAACATATATTGTAAATGAAAAAAAAAGAAGATGCTGACCTGCCTTTTTACTATACCCTGTCCTTGATATATTTTTACTTTCCAATTCTTAACTGTTTTATTTTCCCCACAGTATTGACAGAATTTGTTTGTAAAAGTGTCCTGGGTGGTAATGCTCTCCCAACTTATTTAATGGAGTAAATTAGCTCTTAATTAACTTCTTGAAGAGAGTCCCAGGAGTTTCCATAGGAAATAAAATTTTGTATTTCCACTGGAATTAAAATGAGGCCAAATGTGGCAGATTTTTAATAAATGTTTCTATATGTGTATTTGTCTATCTACATGTGCATGGACACACACACATAAACACACGTAGACATCCATCTCTACACATATAACTCATCCCATGAGATCACCTTACAAAATAATGACACCCCCCACCCATGAAGAGGAAAGGTCTGGTTTTCTTCTGCCTGAATAGAGTGAGGCTTATGACTATTCTGACCAATAGAGTATGGTAGAATTGATACTATGTGATTTTTGAAGTTGAAGCATAAGATGATACAGCCCCTACCTGGTTCTCTTTGTCTCAGAATTTTTGCTTTTGAAACCCAGCCAGGATGTTGTAAGAAAGCTGAGACCATTTAGAGAAGTCATGTGTAAGTTTCTGACCAATTAGATGAGGCAAAGTCCCAGCCACACCAACCGTTAACTGCCAGACAGTTGAATTAGTGAGTGTTCAAATGCTTATAATCCCTAGACTTCACGCAGACCTGCCTGAGGCCAAGTGAAGCAGAATAAAAAAAAAATCCACTAAGCCATGACCAAATTGCAGATTTGTGAAGAAAATAAGTGTTATCATTATAAGCCATTATATTTTGAATACCTTGTTAAGCAGTCTTATTAACTTCAATTAAAGGCTATATATGTTTTAAAAATACCTGTTATTCTTTTGTGCTTATATAGTTCTGCTGAAAATGATAAATCTTATGAAAGCTTAGCCTCTTGATGACTTTCAATGTGAAATTTTAGAATAACACAGCTTATAGCTAAAAGCTACTGGCAACTAATTCTTGAAAAAATATGATGACTTGTGTATAGTTTGGTTTATCTGTTTTAGCATGATCTCAAGATTTGCTACTACAAATGTTTTGCACATATTCCTCAGAAAGAGTGAAAATCAATGTGAATTGTTAAAGGTCTCAAAGGGATTTCTGTGTTTGAAGCAATCAAAGCCAAAATATATGCTTCTAGTATATAATCTCTGACAGGTTAATGTCTCTAAAAATATACCACTCATTTCTTCCTGGCATTTGCTACTAATCTCCATTAAAGCAATTACTTAAATTTCAGCTATCCTCATTTTGGGTGGAATAATTTAGCAATGCATTTAAAATTAGTTATTTTAAATTTTAAAAATCAATTGTGCTGTATTCATTATCTATGTCTCTGAAACGCATCTGCAGAATCTTTACCTTGAGAAACCATCTTTTTTTTTTTTTTTTAAAGATAAGTCTGTATATTTCCATGGTGTACTCTAAACAAAGAAAGCTAGTTGTCATATATTAGGATACTAACAGATGATCAGGCCTTTGGGAAAACAAATGATTGAACATACAGGACTGTAAAAAGCCAAACATGGTGAGGGATGTGATTCTTACTGTCATATCTTACAAAAGACTGAGTGTGTCCACTGAGGCAGAGAACATACTGAAAGTTTATTTGAATAGAATCAACTATTTTTTCTATTAGAGTATTAAAGCTAACGTTACTTCTCAGGGTTTCAGAATCAAATTCTAAAATCTCTTCTTGGAAGCACAATCTATTCTAACAAAAGTTTAAACACATAAATTTGAGTTATAGTAAATTACTTTTTCTTTCTACCAGTTACATTCAGTGACAATGGTGATCTGTTAACATTTGAAACTTTGATATCAGAATCTTAGACAATAGACATAATTTATGAATTAGTAAGTATAGTGCTTTAAAGAAAACACCTCTTCCTAAAGAAAAAGAAAACAATTAGTTATCACGGGCAAGAAGACATGGTATTACACACATTTGCAGACATGTTAAGTGTGTGTGTATATGTGTTTATGCGTGTAAACATGTATGTTTATGTATATAAGTAAAATGCTCATGTGAGTAATCATGTTTTTACTTTGGTATAAATTTAATGAAGGCATGGTTTTGGACATTCAAGTAAATAATTTAAATAAAAATGCTTATTTAATATACTTGTTGAGTATGTATCTAAACAAGAACATACAATTGGATGATTTTCATATTATCAAGTTTTGATAATATGTTGGATTAACATCAGATTATTGATTTTTAATTATTGCATTTTACAATGCTATATATATAACAAAATTTTTAAAAATAAAATATTTCTATGATGTTAATTTTGAAAAGATCAAGCCTCAGATCAATTGTTTGGGTATATAATTCAGGTTTAGAAACAATTTTTCCTTGTCTTTAAAGCAGCAGTAGCTCCATTGTTTTCTACCTTCTAACATTATGTTGGAAAGTCAGATACCCATCTGATTTTCTATTCTTTATGGGTGAACTTTTCTTTCTGTGAGTTTTTAGGATTTCTCGTGCTTGTGTTCTGAATTTTCTTGATATGTCTTGGTATGGAAACATTTTATGACTCATTATGCTGGACACTTTCAAGTTAGAAGCTCTTATCTTTCAAGTGTTGGATGTTCTCCTGAATTATTTTTTTAATAATTTCTTCTCCAATCTTCTACCCATTTCTTTTTATTTTGTTCTAGAATTCCTATTATATGAATGGGAGAACTTTGATCTGCCCTTCTAATTTTTTATATTTTCTGTACTAATTTCCAGTCTTTATTTTTTTCTACTTTCTGAGAATCTTTAAAACTAACACTTATTTCCCATTAATAGTATATGAATGCTTATATTCTCACTTCCCCAAAATATTGTGTATTATTCAGCTCTAATTTTTGACTGTAAAGTGCCATCTTCTTATTTCAGTGTGTATGTATCTGATTATTTGTGTTTGAAAACTCCTTCATGTCTGGACTTTTAAATGTATTCCATTGGAAAATGTCTATTTCTCTTTCTCTCCACCTTTTTTTGGGGGGGATCCTTTTTTGTTGTTCCTGCTCTTGGATTTTAGAAGTTTCCTTTATATTTAGGTACTATTCACTTGTAGATTTTAGACACTGGATATAATTTATTCTAATTTTTTTATTAGTTAATTTACCCATAACACCATCCATTGAAAAAATTATATAATTTAATTTATTAATTTATTTTTGCCATTTTTTGCTTTTAAATGATTACTCAAGAATTTGAGTATGTTTCAAAGATATTCTATATAATTGACTATTATTAACATGCTCATCTCTATATCCAAGAATATTTTCCTATTTTTATCGACTATGAGTTTCATTGTTTTCTCTTTCCTACCTGAAGTTCACCTTTGTATTTTGTTTTAGGTAAGAATGTAGCTTGCTTGCTTGCTTCATTCATTCATTCATTCATTCATTCATTCATGAAATAGGTAAGTTTTACAATAACATCTGCCAACACAATATACTATTTCTTTATTGACTTGTGATAACATCATTATATATATTTTGTGTACATAGATTTCTTTAGTCTCTTTTTTGTCATTGTTTCATTTTTTGAATCAACACAACATTCCTTTTGTAATTATAACTTTATAATATATTAATATTTCCTTTAATAATAAACAGGAAAAGGGAATTACTGGGAAATCTGCTTTTGACATTAAACTTTTGAGTTTTACCTAGTAATATTTTAAAGGAATAATCAAGCTGATTTGTTTATGTGATGATTTGTTTTTTAAATTTAAGGAAAAAAAATAAACCTAAATCTCTTAAAAGTATTTATGACTTGCTTAAACTCATAATTGCAACACAATTTGCCGATGTGTTTCCTGAATTAGTCTAATGGAGTAGCAGATTCTTTGGCAAAATAAGAAAACTCTAGCTTGTTTTACATAAAACAGATGGTTCTTAAATTTGTTATTTTTTTGGAAAAGAAATCAATAGTTTTAATAATCTATAACATGCTTAATAGAAAGAAAGGGGAAAGATGAGGATTGATGAAATACAAAAGTTTATTCTGTTTACATTCTGTACCTTACTTTAAAAAGTATGATTTTTTACTATTTTTCATCACTTATAATACTTTTTAGCTTAAGGCCATTTTTCTTCATCTTCTAATAAACATGACTTACTTTCAATTAAAAACAATGCTATAGTCGATACCCCTATATCTGGGTGTACCTATGTGTGACTGTACTTATTTGTTTCTTTGTATTTTTTATTATTCTATAGAGTGCTTATATTTAGTGTCATTCAACTCTGTTATGTGTTAATGTTCATGTTAATAATTTATATTTAATTTTATCTTTCTAATTTTTGAATTATTTAATAAACTTCTAGTTCTTGAGTTAAATTCATTTATATTCAATTGTTATGTTTTTAAGTCCATATATTTTTTACTGCATTTCACTTCACTTTTTTTCTATATATTTTGCACTTTTTTATTTTATATTTTTACCACATGATTGTTTAGAAATTTATTTTCACATTTACAGTTGCCTATGTGTTGTAGGCTTTCATAATGAATAAATAAATAAGATAAAACTGCATTGCACTTAGCAGAATTTTTAGTACACAGTATATGCCTAATAAATGTTATTTTCTTTGATTATTTTTAATGTTCATGAATTCTTAATTTCCTGGTTTAATTATGCTATTCTAAATTTATATTACTCATTTATAGTATTCAATACATAGAACATGTCCTAATTTTTGAAACCCTCTTTCATCCTTGGTTGACTTTTATGCATAGCCCTGCCTTATTATTTCTGACTGCTCATTTTCTGCTTCACGTATTGGCAACTAATACTCCCTCAATAAAATGTCTGTCTTTAGAGCCTCTTATTGTTCCTTGCATTATACTATATATGTGTACATGCTGTATTTATATATAAACTATATGAACCAGTTAAAACTAAAATAATCAAGAAGTCCCACAATAATTCCTTTTCTTCTGCTTTATTTTCTATAGTTAACCTCCCACTCTGAAAAAGCATTTTATGAAGACATATGTTTATTTGTCTTTTATTGGTACTCTTCCTTTCCTCTAAAATGCTTATCTCTATTACCCTTTCCTCAGTCTTAGCCCTTTTTTCATTGCAGCCACCTTCAAAAATCACTCTAAGCATTTTCAGTTTTTGGAAAATTTTCCTTAGCATGATGACTGTAACTCTATAATATTTGTTGCAACTGCTCATTTACTAATTTTACTTCCCTTGCCAACTTTATACTATACATATTTCATGTTTCTCTTATACTGTCTAAGCCACTGGAAAGAAGAAACTGCATTGTGTTTGTCTAATTTTACTTCTTTGTGGTCTAACAAATAATAAACCTCCACGTTGTATAGGAAACTGGGATGAACATATAAAATTGGAATTATTTTGATTGCTCTGATCAAGGTCAGGTTGCTACAGCTAAATTCTAGAACTAAAACAGGGTAAGTCTAGGATTTATAGCAGATGAGAATAACCAAAATCAAATTCAGATATACCCAGGCTGTGAAGAAGGTATTGATGACAGAGTTGGAGAATGAAAACATCTGAATTTGGCCAGGGGACATCTCAAGCAGAGGTGAGACAAGTTACAGTTATTTGCATTGTCCCAGAAAGTATTAAGAGGAACAGAGGACATTTACACCTTCCAAAACTTTTATATCCAGAATTTAGAAATAGAGTTTTTTTGAAGTTGTTTGGATGGAATGTGTAGTGTCTCATTGGCCACACTTTACCCTGTGTTTGTAGTGGTCTCTGTGTTTTGAATGGATTGATTAGTGTTATGCATTCATAAAACAAGTGGCTGTTCATGAGGCTATCCAGAGACAGCTATTCAACCAACAGAGTACTGCCTTCCATTGCACGGGTATGTACACACACACACACACACACACACACACACACACACACTTCTGCATGTATCTAGATGACCAGCTTTATGGAAACTGCTTCTCCATAAGCTGGAGGAGAGAATAAAATGAGAAGGAGGAGGGACCCAAATCCTGCATTCCACTGTAGGTAGAGATCAATAGCTGGGGCTCTCCAGTGCTCTGGCTATTTCTGTGACCTCCATGAAATTATACAATTCTAGATGTGTTCTTTCCAACTTTGCAGTTAGAGGTGAAATCAATAGTTTACACGTGTATATACCTGTATCATTTTAGAAGTCTCAAGAATGGCTGTGGACTCAACTCCTTTCTGTTCTCATCCTGATAAATCATCACTTCACCTCTGTAGCTGACTGAGGGAATGTTTCATGGAGAGTTTCTCTGGCTAGGCTGAGAGAATTGCCAACTGTCTTTCTTTGGTCTGGGTCAATTGGTACCCAAAGTCTATTTTTTTTTTTTGTGAAACTTTTAAGCTCATCCCTCCCCTGTTCCATCTCCAAAACAATCTCCAGATAATAGAAGTCCACTTTGATTTCACTATAGTTTTCAATATCCTATGAGTCTCTTAATTTCTGTATCATATACTATTTGGTGGTATATATTTGATTACTTCAATATTGCTAAAACATTTTACATAATAAGCTCATAAATACCTGACATTTTGTAATACTGAAGAGGTATTTTGAGAAATTCATAGGCTAACCTGCATTCTTGTGTGTTCACCATAGCTTTTAATTACTCCTAATCTGTCATCACCTCAGCACAAAGCTTCTATGTAGCCTAAAATCATTAGCCGACTTAACAATTGTGTCCCCTCAAGCACGAGGTCTCTTATTGCTATTTCTCATTCATGGAGATTCAAAAAGTTCAAGTTTATAAGTCTTTTTGTTATTGTTGTTGTTTGATAGTTTCTGCAAATTCTAAATATTTCATTACTTTGAGTCTGAATCATAAAGCACAGAAGAGAAATAAACTACAACATGTAAGGTCACTGACTTTGATTATGTTGATACCTGCTCCACTTTGGATTTCTTAAATTCATATCTGAGTTTGAGGAAAATCGTGTTGCAACAAATGTGCTTTCACAGGTGCTGATCAGGTATATGTGGCTGAAAAGCAAAAGAGAGAAGTGAATTTCTGCTACATTATGACTGATCTCTTCTAAATAATAGTTCTCTTAAGCAAAGAATATTCAATTGTAGTGTAATAGAAATTATAATATTTTGCTATGATCTACTTTTTTCAAAAATGTTTTTTTAAACAGATTTCGAGTATAAGAAATTTTATTTGAGTATAAGAAATAGAACATTGTGTTTGGTTGCAAGACAAATTTTCTTCACTTGGGCAACCAAATAAAAACATTTAAATTGTGTACTTGAAATTTCCTTGTTAACTTTTGTCTTTGAAAGTAGATTTTTTATTTCTCAGCTTCTCTTCTTTTTTATTCTGATTTCTTCTTTCCCTGTTGCTGAAATTTCTCAGTATATATTCCTGAAACCCTCTGGCATGCTGTCTCTGAGCTTTATCTCAGTAGAGAGAGTGTAAATTACCTTCTTTTCTTCAATCTCAGTGCCACTGGACTGTGTTATCCAGCTTTAGTGCTTAGTATTGCAATCACACTTCACTTGCCTTTAGTTGATAATTTCACAGCACGTCTTCCACACCTGGGTGCTGATCAGATTCAATTCCAGCCTCCCTACACCACGTTGTCCTATATCTGTGTCTTCTGTGTAATTATTAAATGCTATTCTTTTTCTACTAATGAAAGTTAGAGTGACTATATCTTCTGGAGAAATTTCTAAAGTATTTAGCTTTTTAAAAAATATGCCATTGACGAGATCAGTGACAGTTTTTAACTTCAAACATTCAAACTTTGGAGTGCCCAGTTCATAATTGTGTTTGGGATCAAGCAACCTTTTACTCTACCATAGTTGCTAGAAGAAAGGTGATCTTATTTTCACAAGGAAATCGGTGGCTCATCACCAGATACACAGTACAAAATAGAAGCATGAAGAAGAAACTTGGTACTGAAGATTTTAGAATGTTAAGCTGAAAATGTGATCGACAAAGGAAATGTCTCTCTCCTTTTGCTGCTGTGTGGTGTGCATCTCTTATTAACGTAACCAAGTCAGAATAATCTTGATGTAACCATGATAGAAGATTCCCCCCTCCCCAGATTTCTAACTCTTCGAAGATGTGTTTATGTCACCATAAAGAAATTGAATATTTGATTCTTGTATTTCAAAGGTGGTAAATGTGAAACTTTTCAAAGCCTCTATGATTTTTAAATGAAAATTAGCAGCACAAAAGTTCTTTTGAGGTTTTTCGTAATCTTTTTGAGTATTTTTACTTTGCTTTATTTTTATGATTTTTTTATTGTCATGAATTCAACAATAGTCTGGCACAAATGATTTAAGATAGAAAAAGTTGGATTTTAAATCTATTTCTGTGATTTAGTAACCAAGTAGAGTAACTGAGTGATTTAGGGCAAGTCAGTAGAGCTCCTAAAACCTATTTTCTTTTGGGAAAGAAAGGGACATAACACTTCCTCTATTTCAAAGACCCAAAGTGAAGTATTTACTGAATTTACACATACACACACATGTGCACACACACACACATACACACACACACAAATTTCAGATAGTTTATTACTAATTTCTAAGTTTAAGCTGACTACATCATATGGTACTTAACTGAAGAAACAGTAATTATTTTTTTTCCTGGACTGGAAGAAACCTGCTACATTAAATAATTCAGAGTTTGTGTGTTAATCTTCCATGGGAAATTTTTCTAAAGCATGCTCATATTTCATTTTGTGTTCTTATTATTTTCCCTTTATGCTTTCATTTTGTTCATTTCACTTTGGAACTTAACTGCTAATGAAGATAATAGTATGAGGCTGGAAGTTAAACTACGTTGAATATTAGGACATTTTGTGTTAATAGGAAACTGGCATAAGAGAATATGGGAATGCAGAAGAAGCAACAAACTGACACTGCCAGCTCTAGCAGAGAGAGGCATCACAAAGAAGGTATCATGGGAAAAGAGCCTTGAAGGATAGGTAAGACTTACAGTAGAGATAGAAGAGATTGTAGGCAGAAAGAGTAGCGCATGGAAATATATGAAGGTCTAAAAGGAGACGTTTTATTTGGTGACTCTAAATTGTTTGGTGTGTCTGAAGTCAACTGGGAATTTGGGGCAAAATGATGATGAATACCATTATTATGCCTGATTAAGGAATTTCAAATTTAAACAGTGGGGGAAAAATTGGATACTTTGAAGAAATATTAAGAAACATGTATGTGGGGCATTTTTTCATGAAAAGATAAAATATTAAAAATTAGGGGTCTTCTTAGAAGTTACATATGCTACAGTGAGAAATGGATAAGAATTAAACTAAAGCAGTGGTGATGAAATGAGAAAAGGAAGTGGTTGTGATGAGACACAGTTTTTTCAAAAGAAAATAAATTGGTAGGCCATGGATAGGGAGTTCAGAGGCACTTGATGTAATGAAAGATGTTATTAAAAGGAGCACTTTGCATGTGTGGAAAAAAGTGGAATTAGAAAAAGAAGAAAGCACTTAGAGGTTGCTGAGGGTACATGATTGTGGGAGAGGACATATCAAGAATGTCTGATGACAGAACGGAAGAAAACCCCATGGCAACACAGGAAATTCTGAGAGGAAACAAGCTCCTGCTAGAAGTATTCCAATGAAAACGTTTGTGTCTGCCTTTATCCTCCCCAAACCTAAATGTGGGAAACCTGCACAAGAAAGCAGGAGGGCCAATAAATCTGAAGGCTGAATAAGAAATATATGTTGGGAAGCCACTGTAGTAACTGGCTTCTCAATGCCTTTCATTCATTAAACGCACTGTATGACACAAGTTATAAAAGATAAGAATGTATATAATTAATTGGCAATAGTATTTATGAGTTAAATGAAGTTTAATCTAACTGTAGAAAAGGCATAGATAGCTCACCTATTTTTTTTAACTCAGTGCAATTATTTACTTTAATATTAATGAGAAAATGATCAATAAATTCAATATCAGAGAATACAATAGATTCAAGATCTTCTTAAATGTGAGTCATGGATTAAATTCTTCTGTTTCTCTGTGTCAAATTTGGTCACGAACCCTAAAAATAATTTAGCATAAAGAATTTTCTACCCAGGTAATAATTAGAAGAGAGAAATAGTACTATATTCTTGTATTTATCCTGTTTCTCTGTATTCTAGAGGTCTGAAAATACTTCTAATTCGGGTATACAAGCAATTACAACATTTCTGCTACCACTTGTGTCTCTTTCATTAGTATTTGTGAGTGTGTTAAACTGAATATTAGGTTTCCATATAGTAAACTAGATTTGCATGAAGCCCTCACTGTGCAAACCTGTGATCTGAGAAAGTGATGCTGATGATTGATAACCACAATAAAGAAAAGTAAGAAGATGAACAACACCAAATTTTAGCAACAATGGATAGCACTAAAACGCTCCTGTATTGCTGGTGGGAGTGTGAAATGGTACATTTTGTAAAACTATTCAATGATGTCTCGTAAAATAAAGCATATATCTATCTTATGGCACCATAATTTCACAACTATGTAGTTACACAAAAGAAGTGGAATCATTCACAAAAAGTGCACAAAAATTTTTATAGAATTTTAATTTATAAAAGCCAAAAACTAAAACAATTCAAATTTTCTTTAGTAGAATGGATAAATGAATATTATGCAATAAAAACAACAACAAAGAGCCACTGCTATGCACAACAACAAGAGTCAATTTCAAAAAAAAGTTAAGAAAATAAAGTAGGCTAAAATTACTACATTGCATTTTATGCTTCTTATGTGGTTATATATATATATATATATATATATATATATATATATATATTCTATAAGGATAGAAATCAGAACAGTGATTGCTTATGGAAGAACAGGAAAAAGAAAAAGGGAGATTTCTGAGGATATGGAAATATCTGTGTTTTGTTTAGGGATTTAATTCTTTGGTTGTATAAATTGTCAACATTTATTGATTGTATGCTTAAATTCTTTGCACTTTACCATATAGAAATTTTACTTGAAAAACAAAATGATATGGTACCAGCTTCCAAGGCAAGAGTCAAAATAATCTCAAAACTCTAAAAACATAAATAGACATTTATAGATATTTTATCATATATATTCTGGTATTAATCTTCTTTAAAATTTTATGTAGATATAATGGTTGATAAGAAGCTGATTAACATTTATAGAGTAAGTAATAGGTCCTGAGGCCTTGAAATAGTGAAGCAAAATATACATCAATATATATGTATAAAAGTAACACCTTGAATGTTACTCAAGATGAAATATGAACAAGGATATCTCTAAGATAGGGAAAATTGTTCCAAATAAAAGGGTAGCCTGAAGAAAACGTACTGATGAGTAAAACTGTCAAATTAAGAGGGATATCAGAAAAAAGCAGACCTGGAATGAAGAAGATAGCAGAAGGAGCATCTGGTATCCTTATGGAGCACACGTGACCACCTCTGTCAGCTCATTTGTCAAGCTGGACTTTTATATAAAAATGATATATGATTAGAGTATTGGAAGCAGAAATCTCAGAATATGGGATGGAGTAGTTTTGGGAAAAATTATTCAGTTTCTTGTAGCACAATGTAACCACTGTACCATGAGGCCTCATCAGTTTGTAACATTCCTAGTCACCTAGCTCTTCTCTTTGTCTTCCTTTTTCTTATCCTATCTTCAAAGTTCCTCATTTATCTAGAAGTGTCAAATTGGATGATGCCTCAACAAGTAACATTATAAAAAAAGGACTAGAAATCAGATGGCTAGTAGGTGTTATTTTTCCTGTGAATTACAGTAAACTAGTGAATTGTTAAGAAAGGATCTAAAGTCTTATCTAGACTCAAGGAGAATGGCTATCATGACTGAATAGAAATGTTAATTAGCGATGTCTACAAAGGGTACATAGCACATAATTGAGGACCCTACAGTAGAGGGCATCTCAGTTTAAAGGTAATCATTTTTAACAGCAGTTTTCTAGAGCAATGCCGTTTGCTAATGGCCTCAGCACTGCCTCTGATAATGAGAAATACCCTTCACCAGAGGGACTTTTCAGCATCCAGCAGCTTTCTGCAAATCACTCTACTGTCTATAATAGTTTTAATTAAACAGTTGTCTTCAACCTATGAGTCAATCACGAAATCAATTTAGTAGAGTACATTACTATATTTAAAAATATGGGATATAAAAATATAGAATGAATAGAAACACATTAAATTTCCAATCATATGTATATATGTACATAAAAATTTATATAAAATTATAAAATGTATTTATTGCTAAGAAGTGTCTAAAATATTTGAAATCTGCTTATTTGTGGGCTTGTTTTGATACAATGGGTTTTAGAAAAAATAATTGTTTACAGTTTGAAGTGTCAATGGCATGAAATTTGTCACTGCAGATGTTCAGAGCACTAAAGTGCAGGATAAGTCACGTGACAGTCGATACACATTTGATACTAATAATGCGACTTCTGCTTTTAGGATAAATCAATAACAAATAGATAGCATCATCCTTTTAGTGTTAAATAACTATTGAACGTTATGCTAGTTCCGCCTGTTTTCTGAGTTTGTGATTATTTATAGATTTGTATCTATAGTATAATTTACACTTTTGGATGATTAAGGGCAAAAGTGATGCATAGGCCACACTTAGCAAACAGAACTTCTGGGGTGTGCTCCAGAGAGTCTCTGAGATTTGAATGGGGGTCGTGGCTCACCTGACTTACCACCTGAGCATGACTTTAATGCAGGAATGCTAACCTAGCTAGCTATGTTGCAAAGTGACAGGTCAGTTCTTGAAAGATTACCTGAGGTGAATGCCTCATGCCAAAGCACATAGCTTCGGGGCCTTTCAAGTAAACATCCAGCCCATAGGTTAGACACTGACCATGGCTTATTCTCAGACCTCTGGAAGTCCCTGGGGGTAGCTTCACACTGAGTGTATCATCAAGTAAAGAAAGCCACTGGGAGCCATAACAGGCTCACATCAAGATCTAATACCTTGTGGGGACATCTTGATATTGCTATTTCTTGGCTGAAGAGCAAACCGCAGCTCTTCCCCAGAGACTCCACTCAGCAATTGTTTCTACCTATAAAGAACCTTTTACAGCTGTGCTAGGGACATAGACGGAAGCTGTGAGGCTGCTTGAGAATTAAATAGTAGAATTTCCAGCCTATGAAACATTCTATTCCAGCTCAGTCTGTTCCACACCAAGCATCATTTTACTATTTCCCAAACAAAGTATTTAAGATATGCAGAAGTTAAATGCCTACCTTGAGGAAATGTTGGTAATTATATTGTAAAACTCTAAGAATAATTTTGCTTCACACATGGCACTTCATAGGAGGGTGAATTTTGCTGGTAGGAAACAAAGTGTTCTGCCAGTGGATTGCTTGTTGTTAGGGTGAGATCTGAGAAGCCTAATGTAATGACCATGTCATTCATGGAAACTGTGGGTTATTAGAAGGTTAAATTTTATAGCTTCAGTGAGTATAGAGATTGTGCTTAGTAGGGGTTCATACACTTTTACCGCTGGAAATTAAGAAAATTAAATGAAAAAAATAAAAATATCCCTTAAATACCAGCACACTTACCTACCAAACTGCATGTTGGAATTTGTTTCCCAGGGCCAGTGATGTGCTTGCTTAGATATATAGTTTTCCCCTGCTATCTGAAAGTAGAGTTTCTGTGAAACCTTTCTTAAGCTTAAATGGAATAAAGTGAAGATCCAATTATCATTAATTTCTAATGATAATTATATCATTATAATTATATCATTATCATTATAATAAATTTTGAGCACTCTGAGGCCCCCAAAATAACCTACAAAATCACACAAAATAAAACGTAAAACCTAAAATAACACCTTATTTTATAATAATACCTTAAGACACATCTTGCTGATGGAAGCACAGAAGAAATCAAGGTAAGTCACAGATGCTCACGGACACAGGTCAAAGCTCTCGTGCCTGGATGCTGAGTGTGGTTCCCAGGGAAGCTCAGAGGGGCCACTCTCGCTGCGCTGGGTATACGCTGCCTCTGTAACAGCTGCTGTAGAACAAATGCTCAGTGCTATTTTTACTTTCACCTTTTTTTTTTTTTGTAAAAACAAAAACAGGTACTAATGAAGTTCTTTTGTAAAGGTGAAGTGGTATAAAGTGAACTTTCAAAAAGTAGGGGACACCTGTGTATGCTCTATGTTACCTAGTTCCTTGTGGTTTGGGAATGGGTACTGTAGAGTCCAGTCACTGGCTATGATTCAGCAAGGCAAAGTAGCAGTTGTATGAACCTGGGACTGCAGATTTTTTGCACTAGACATACAGGAAAGAAAGAAATATTTGATATTAGGCCTCAGATTTCCTTTTGTAGCTGTTTCATATGAGAAGGCAAGTTATGACATGTATATCCAAAAATGAATGAAGCAGGGAAAGTTTTATAAGTAGCTTGCAGGGCTTAAACAGGGGATTGCTAGCTGGTGCATGGATTTGTGAAAGTGCTTTGCAGTCAAACTATAAATCATGAAATCAGAACTGAGCCTGTTCTCGTGCTTCCCCTTTACCTTCTTTCACACACATCTCTAGAGTTCCAGGATGCAGAGTTTATAGCCATTGTGGATTGTGGACTGACTTGCCCTACAGTTGTTGGAGTAAGTCTGAGGCAATCCTAGGGCATTCAGTTCCCTGCTCAGGCTCCTAGCCCTCTGAAATTCTTCCTTATCTTCCATAGGGCTTTACTCTCCCCCCAACAAAGGCTCTGCCTTATCCCAGATCCCAGACCAATTCTGAGTGGTGGCAGGAAACACTTAAGCAGTTTAATATTGAGGACATTCTTTATTATGTTCCCTTAAGACATTGCAGTGCCCCACCCCCACTCCTACAATTGGGTGTCTTTGTAGCATTTTAAATCACATATTTCAAACCTCTTCTGAACCTAATGGTCCAGCGAAAGCTTCTGGAATTCTGTGTTATTCTTCAAGTGGAATCTCACGTTCTCATTTCCCTGACTCAGTGATTCTATTCTGATTTTTAAATGGTTAAACATCTTCAGTACGCTGACTCTAGACTAACAAAGATTCATCTGTTTAACCTATAGAGAATCTGTGCAAATTAGGAAACAGAGAACCTTTTAGGCGGGCTGTGTCTTGTCCATCTGGTGAGTGACTTGGTGTGGTGACCATGTAATATGCAATTTATTAACAGTGACTTATGCTCTTGGGATATGTAATCCCATGCCAGACTAAATGGCTTAGAAAGCAGAATTGGTGCTGAATTTCAGCCCCACTCACCCCTCAGGTAGGTGTCCATGTACATTAGACTACTGATACCAGTAGATAAATGGTTTCAGCCCATCCTATGAATTCTTTTTCTGGAGGCTGCCTAGTCCAGAAATTGCTCTAGGACCTCTTCTTACCCTTACTTGGATCTTTGCTTAGCATAGAAGGAGCTAAGATCTAGAGGCAGAAATTCTGGATGTTGATTACTGCTAAAATTTAGAATTCTGATATTATCTAGTCTAGCAAATAATCTATTTTTAATAGTCTAATAGTTATTTGTATTATGTAGCCATCCTTATTAGAACCAAATTTAATGCCTAGAACAGTGCCTGGTATATAGAGGAAATATTATAAAAATATGCAAGTGAAACGAACGAGCCATTGCATCTTTCCACCATCAGTACCTTCCTACTCACCAAGAAACAGATTCAAACTCCTTCTTATATGACCATCTCTTGTTGCCAGGAAAATCATCTTACTTGGCTGACAAATCCCAAGATATAACAGTCAGGGTTAAAAATTGCATTAAAAGGTGATACCAAAGTTGAAATATTAATTGAAGACCTAAATACATGAAAATAAGTAATACATATGTATTGGGGGAGTATTCTGTTGGATGGTTGGTGTTGCATGCAGTGATAAATTATTTTATCAGAAAGAGTAAGGATGGCACAGACAATGCATATCTGTGTATACCGTGGTAGAGTATATTTATTCATTAGGTAGTTATTAAAAGTAAAGTCGATCTTGGGAAAATTTGCACTGGTAGTGTGTAGCTGGACGTCACTTTTTCCCCTCATATTTTTATATTTGTAACTTGTCGAGCATCTTATAATCCCTTGTAATTAAGTTGTCACATCACTTTTCCACCATGTTTCTTTTGTGGACAATTTTTTATTTTTTTTTATTTTAATGCAGATAGTGGGTGCACTGGAGATAGTATTGTGAGGAAATGTTTTCCTTTCAAGCTTAAAGGACTGTGCAACATGGATAACAATTGCAAAGTATTAGTGGTCATTTTTATGTAATAGAAAATTTCAGCTGTTTAGACAACTTGGAAATGCTCCAGGAAGAAAATGAATGTTTTTTTTTTTCTTTTTTTTCAAATGTGTCTTTTTGTATTAGGAGCAGCTGGACAGTTTGAGATTTATTGCTTGTATATCTGGAATTAAATTTCTAACACTTTGAATGCTTATCCTTTACAGTGGTGCCATATTCACAGAAGGTTAGCCAGTAATCATGTTTTTTTGCCACAATAAATACAAGTTAGGGGAAGTTTATCACAGATGCTTTCTTTCCTTATTGAACAAAATGAATGACCATCTACTGCACAGATAACAAAATAATCAAGAAAGAAAACATTTTTTGTTTGTTTTTGTTCCTTTTTTAGCTTAAATGGAAAGTGCTAAGCATGTTTGCTGAAACTGGCCAAAGAAAACACTAAAATAAACTTGTGAATTTGTTCTTGTTTGGGAAACAACAGACTCAAATGCCAAACTGACTTTCTGAAATGGACAATGCGAAAGTTTGATACGTAAAATGCTTACTAAAGTGGGCAGAGAAATTATGTTCCATAAGAACAAACATGATCATTTCCTCAGTCATTTTTCTTCACTCATTCCATTGAAGTAAAAATAGCTTACACATATTTCCAAAGTAAGAGGGAGGATCTCATTTTAAAAAGTCATAAGTGATATTAGAATGCAAAAATAATTAAAGCGGAAGGCGAACTGAGTCTTGCAGCAGTATAAAATACATGAAAAGATGCTGTAAACCTATAATTGCAGTAAAATGGTGAACATAGGTGCTGTTTAAGTCAGGTCTTAAAGAACA
Source organism: Cynopterus sphinx (assembly GCA_030015415.1). NCBI lineage: Eukaryota > Metazoa > Chordata > Mammalia > Chiroptera > Pteropodidae > Cynopterus > Cynopterus sphinx. The sequence continues at coordinate 68,864,197 of CM057381.1, read as the reverse complement.
CATGGGATTTGATAAATAAAAATGAAGAGAGCAGTTCAGGCAGTTGACACAGCATGCAGATGGGTGTAGATGGGGAAAAGGGGCTTTGAAAATGTGGAGTTCGGTCACGTAGAATTCCACTTCCTACAGGGAGCAGAAGGGTGATGCAACTGGGTGAAGAGGGCAGCTCAGGCTGAATCAGCTGAAGAGCACGGGCCCAAAGGGCAGCACACTCAAAACTCCTGCTGATGTTTGGCATTTCAGAAGACAGGTCCAATTTATCAAAAGATGAGTCAGCTATGGATTTTTATGTGCCATTGCCTGCTTTTACTGTGTTTTGTTTTGTTAGAAGACATGAGTTTATTGCCACCTGCTTTTCAACATACAGCTAGCTCTAAGATGTCCAGGACATTCCTGGTGCTACCTGCAGGCCATTTGGTTGTACCGCATACAATGTGCCCTGTACCTCCCTGCCTCGCTTCTCATGCAGCCCATCCAGCATAGGGCACTGTAGATGCCACTTCCTCCTGCTTCCTTGAAATGTCTCCCCACTAAAAACTTTGAGCTGTTAACACTTATATGAGGCCTCTGTTTGTGGAAATGTCATTATTTGGGCCCCAAGTTATTTTTTTATTTTTTTAAATTGGTTTTATAATAATGCATCATAAATATCAACAATTGTAAGTGCATGATTGTGAGTTTTGATATATGAATACATTCGTGTAATCACCACCACATCTCAAAATGTTCCTTTCTAATGCTTGAAATATTTTTTACAAATAAATATTATTATGGTCCTGAGGAAAACACTTGTAGCATCTCAGTATGAGGTTCCTTTGGGAGGAATAATTCAAACTTGGACTTTGAATAAGGAAGCTAGAGAGAGGAGATGGATCATTTCTCAAAGGCTCACTCTCAGAAATAAAATAACAAACTTTATTTGTTAATGTGTGTCATACAGTATTTGGGATTAATTACATATAAATAATTAGAGGAAAAGTTTGACATCATTGCTGATGATAGGAACTAGAATTACCTACATCTATAAAATAAAAAAAGAAAGAAAAAAATTTATTTTGACTCTAAAAAATGTTATCTACTAGACTGATTGATGTTTCTTACCATTTATGCAAAATTATCTTTCAGCAAAGTGGAAATTATATATACTGTTGGTGTAGATGTTCTGTCATTAATTTTATTTCATTGTTACATTAAGGATATTCTTCAATGCTAAAATAATTAGCTAATTGCTCATATTGTGTGATATTAAACAAATTTAGCAAATTGAGAGAGTTCACTGGAGCAAAATAAAATTTCTGTGTGTTAAGATTTAATTTTTTTTCCCCAGAGCCAATGCAAAGACTCTTCTTCATGCATGCAGATAGCAATAAGGGTTCTATGAGGTAGTAGTACAATCTCAAATGCCTACATACATGACATTCATTCAATGATTAAAAAAACTTTTTGGCATACTTATTAGGCATTTGATCTGTACCAGGCTATGCAGATATAAATAGAGACCACTTCTGTCTCCTGTGAGCTTTAAAACTTAGTGGAGAAAATCAATTTTTATCAAATAATGATCCAAAAATATAATTTCAGTGATAAGTGTAAAAAAAAAAAGTACAAGGGGTTAGATAGAATGTACTGGTGAATCCTTATAGACTCTGGGTGTGTTCTGAAAAGTTTCCTTGAGAACATAGCATTTGAACTAAAATCTCAAGTTCAGAGCCCTGGAAAGAGGGTTAGAGGCCAGAAAAGAGTCTTTTCAAGAGATTGTGGTTTGGGATGATATAAGGTATTTGGGAGAATGGGAAGACGGTCAGTGTAGCTGAAGTGCATGGAGTGAGGAGGGTAATGTAGTGAAGGCAAGGAGAGCAGAGGTTCAGTCACGAGGGAATGTATAACCCATGACATTGATTTTGGCCTTTGCCTTATTAGTAATGGCAAGTTTGAAGAACTTTGAGCAGAAGAGCAATATGATCAGGTTTTGAAAATGTCACTCAGGCATCAGTATGGAGGGCTGCTCAGAAGAGGGCAAACTTAGAGGCAGGACACCACTTTGAAGCAATTTCCACGTAAGAGACAATGATTGAGCATGATGGTCACTTGGTTAGTTATACATCCAATAAATAGTTTATCGAGGACTTAGCATGTTCCAAGCATGGTTCAGTGGCTGGAGAAAGTCTGAGTAATTGCAAAAATGACAAAAACCCTGTTTTTATTTTAGCTGAGAAATAAAGAACAAATATCCAAATGTCAGGGGTGTCAAGTGCTAAGAAGAAAAATAATAAAGGACAATGAGGCAGAGATAAAACGGGAGAAAAAATATCACAAAAATAAAAGTGGGTCTTCAAATTTACACAACTGAAAATTAAAGGGTCTGGATGGAAACCTACTCTGAACCAATTTTGTACAAATTGTTAGCAAACTGCAGGAATTAGGGGTGTGTGGGCGTGGGTGTGGGTGTATGCCTTACTAAGGAACGTGAGGGAGATTTTATTGGAGTCCCCTTTTCTGGTTGAGATGATGGCCATGATGTGAACTGGTATCTGCAGCTCTGTTAACATCTTTGCATTAAACGTTAATTTAGGTCTAGCCTACAGATTCAAAATTAAAATTCAGTACATATGGTGTCTGAAAATGTTGAGCTGCCATATTTGCTAAAGCATTTGTTAAATAAAATTAATATCTATTATTCAAATTGTGTTATAAATTTAAACATGGGATATACAATTCTGGTTATGTTAACTATTTGAGTTAATGAAAATAAATTATGTCTACCTAAATTGATATTTGAGAAATTGGAAGTAGAATAAATACCCACAGTTAGTGGTATTCTAATATTTTGTAAGTATTTTTATTTTATGAAATATTTAGAGAAATCAAAATGACATATTAATTTTTGAATAGTTTTGTAGCTAATGCCAGTAGCACTTAATTTTATAATATTTGGCAGTCTAGAGCTTTTACAGTTAAGTGTTCTAAGTTACTCAAAAAAGATTTAGGATTAATGCTTTTCCTGAAATCAAGCTATTTTGATTCTGAAGTCTTTTTTCCTTCATGTTTACATTTCTTTAGTTTCCTTCAGGACCACTTACATTACTACTTAATAAAAACCAATTTGCCTATTTAAAGTTTCTAATTGTATGTTAAGTAGGTTATTAATTGAAAAAGATATTAAGACATTTTGGTTTTTAATTTACATATTTGATAATTGAAGCACAAAAAGACTGATTAAACAATAGTAGATGATTAACTTGGTTATCCCACAGTCAACTGATTTTTTTATATATATGGTCTTAATAGGACAGTTAGGATATTAAATTGGAGTAAATAATTTTTTAAGTCTTGACTAAGAATTAAGAAATAACACTGCAGGAGATTTATAATAATAATAGACAATGGCTGAATAGGTGATATGAAAATAAGAGTACTACCTCAACAACATCCTAGCCTTGGATCAGCTTACTTTCCATAGATAATAATAATTAAAAATTATATATGGATGCTTGTTCAAATTTTAAAATATCTTAAAATAATAAGTAGTAATCAGAGATTTCTTTTAAAACTATATATGTATAGTATATATTATACAACATGTTGTATAATATACAACATATATTATATATTATACAACATTATGTTGTATAATATATATGTAAACACATACATAGACACACACAGTAACACATGCACAAATAAAAATATACTTTTAAAAAGCCCTTTCACATGTGGTGCTTTGTCATTAACATTATTTTACATGATCTGAAAGGCAGATTTAATTTTTTTATTGTACAAGTGAGCCATCCAAGGTCACAAAATTTCAAAAATTTACTTTTGACCTCCTGTTTTAGAAGTAGATCTAAAATTATACCAATTTTTTGAAGTATAATTTTAAGCAAGCTTTACTAGACTGCCCTGCTGGTATATTTTTCAAGGCTGCAAGTTACAGTTTTATGTGGCCTTATTCTTCAAATTATATATGTTGAATAGATTATCATTTGTCCCCCCCGATATCATTGTCCCTTTTTTTAAATGTATCCAACATAAAGTACATGTGCCAGTCTCATAAGTGGGTGTGGTCCCTGTGTCTATGTTCTGGCAAATGATGTGTAAACAGTGTCACTGGATCCAGCTTCTCTGAAGGCTACTGAAGTACACTGTATGCTGAAGTACATACTTTGAGACATTGTGTGTTTCTCTTTATCTTCTGCTTGCGACCTGAAAAGCAGATTGATAGCTAAGGTTTTAGCAGCCATCTTTGGCAGTGAGGTATTCTTGCAAATGAGATAGGCAGAGATAGGGAGGGGGGAATGAATGAAAGTTTTGCTTTCATGAAACCTTTTGATCAGCTTTGGACTCAACTTCCTGACTACTTCTGCATGAGAGACTATCTTTTGTGTTTAACCCACTATTATTTTGGATTTTCTATTCTATATAGATCACCCTAATTCTAACTAACATAGTATTAGAAATGTGGATATTAGCATGCTCTGCATAAAGTTGGCTTTTACATCATAAAAAAATGGCTTACATTTTAACTATTCACATATGGGTCAAACACATGTCAATTTTTGGAGGCTTATCAAATATTTCAAAACTAGATATAAAATAATTTTTAGTCTGGTTGCTCTAAACCTATTTGTTTTAATAAGCATGTTTGATGCTGTTTTGATACAGTGATTATGAATACACTATTTCAAAGGAACACTGAAATAGTCTATCACAGCACAGATGAATAGAACAAATTCCCAAAAGAGGCAAATGAGTTAGTTATCTTCTAAACTCTTTATGAGCTTTAGTAGTTTACTCAAGAACTCTGGATTTTCACTTTCTCAATGATAAGATAGGTGAATGAGTCTTCTGTAACTTCACCTCATTTTTAAAATTATTGACAAAAAAAAAAAAACTTGTATCATAAAATCATTACATTTAGAAGAAAACCTGGAGATTATCTAGTAATAAGATCCAGCCTCTTAGTTGAGTCGACATTTGTTTAATTTTGCAAATACTGTATATCCATGGAGAGAATAAAATGGCTTTTGCTGTAGGCAGATGTTTATGTTAACTTAAACAATAAAGATTTGAAAATATATAGGAATTATAAATGTGTAGGCTTGTGGGAAAACTGAATATGAAAAAGAATGTACTGAAAAATAAAAGAGGATTATAAACATTTTAAAACAAAAATGGCATACATGACAAAAGATGTGGAAAATGACTCAATATTTTCAGAATTAAGAATGATAAAATCTATAAAAGAGGAGAGATGAGCCTGTTTGAGGATAAAGGAAATAACAAAGAGCTTTAAGAGTTAGTACATTCAAATAAAGATGATCAATGAGAATTTAAAAAATGCTATATAAAGATTAAGAACACTAGATCTGGAGTAAGATGTGTCTGAGTTTTATATTCTGGCTCTGCCACTTACTAGTAAAATAACCTTGTGACAAATACCTAACCTTTTCAGAACTTGATAGGTTGTTGATGATTATGACCTCTAATGACATTCTCTCCTCATATCTTTTTGAGACGTGTACTGGTCTTCAAAAACATACTTCATTGTTATGCATTTTTCTTCTGACATTGAATACAGAAAAAGTAAAGAAGAAAAAGTCCTGAATAGACAAAATAGACAATAAACATCTTTTAGAAAATAAAATATGCATTTATATATAAAACTGTTCTTTAATAAACATGATTACATAGTCAGTTTTCAATTTTTTTCAGTTCACTACCTTTTCCAATTTATTAAACTTGTCAATGTAAATGAAAAAGAAAAGTTGTTTTCTTTAACTCAGGTTTACTTAATAAGAGATATCACACAAGAAAAGGACATAAAAAATCACTATAATAGAAGTTTCAAAAATCTGAAAATTACATATTATCTTTTGGTTTTTATGAAAAGTGGTTTCAAAAATCAGTGTGTTTCTTTATATTTGCATTTGCTTCTAGTGAATTAATAGCTTAATTTTACAATCAAGTAATTATTTGCATTTTTTAAAAAATGGCAATATGATAAAGTATATACCATGCAAACGTTAATAGCACTTCATTTCATGGTTCTTTGACACAAATGTACATAAAAAGAAATAGCCGTGGCTATTCAAAAATGAGTGGCACAAGTTAGAATTTGTTATGTTTTGATTAAAAGTTCCAAAATGGAGTAATTCCACATTGAACTAAATCAAGCTTTTTTTACAGAGGACCTCTTTAAATGAGAGAAAAATGGTAAGCAGATTTATGGTATTCTTTAAAAACCACATACTCTTCAGCAGAGGCTCTGAGCTCCAACTCTCTGTCTGAAGTGAACTTTAGTTTTTTAAGTTGAATTAAAAAGTAATAAAAATAAAAAGTGAAAATCTTTAGAAATACCCACATTAAAGGAAATTGTGGCAGTTTGTGAAATACAGAGCTCTGATTTTTATTTGTTTTATTGTATTATTTTTTGCTAATAGCTGATTTCAACAAAGTTGCAACCCAGTTATACTAAAAATGAGAATCTGATAAAGTTTAAATGTGAATAACTTGGATTATAATATCAAAGGGCACAGAAATAAGAAAACAGTGACTCATCTTTATAACTCAAACTGTTAGAATATATTTCTTTTGTCTGTTTTGATCATATTTTTTATGTACATTGCCTGATTGTACCACTAAAACACATAGTACTTTAGTAGCACTACTTAGAATCTGAAAGGAAGGCAAACTTGTTTTCTATTATTTCTTAGATTACCCTCAGTATAACTCAAAGCGGGTGCTAGAAAGATGTAGAGTTCTTTTAGACATGGGGAACCCAAGATGTGGACTTCCATATGGGTAACTGTGCTCTTTCAACTTTTAGGAAATCATCTCTTTACAAGAGACTCTAAAATGAATCTGAAATTAGAATTAAAAAAAAAAATACTGCTGATTCGGTCTTTTGTAATGAAAAATATATGATTAGCAAGGTCAATGCATTCTAACTAGGGAAGGGGGACTAAAACAAAAAAGCAAACAAAAACAACTAATAAATATGGAGAAAAATTCAGTTTTTTTTCATCGTCATTTCAAGATACTACCAGCGTTTAAGAACTGAATGAAATACTAGCTTATATAGGAAGAAAATAACATTTGCCTTTGCTAGGTTCTGTTGTATTACAGTGCCACTTAATATATAGCAGATAAAGTACTAAAAATTAGGAGAAAACAACAAAAAATAGTAACAAAAACACTCTGGAACTTTCCAATTTATTAAATGGCAAATTTTAAAGAACATGTTTTACAAGATATCCAAATTTGATAGAAATCCCCTAAGTGGAAACACATATTTGGTAATGTCAAAGCATTATATATGGTTTGGGTTACATGTTTATTCATTTTTAAATGTATTGAGCATTTCCTAAGGAGTAAGAAATGGTGCTAAATTCTTAACAAATTTTAGCTTTTTTAATTGTCTCAAGAGTTCTGTGGAACAGAAATTGTTATCATTAACCTGTTAACTTATAGAAAAAATGAGACTCAGAGGTTTTTTAAATTTATGAATTACTGAGTAATATCTCGTTGTTAGAGCATTAATATATTACATTTGCCTATACATGAAATGAGATGTTTATACTAAAAAGTTATTTGTTTATAAGGTCACTGTAAAAACCAAATTCAATCATTTCTTAGTGTAGAGTATTTTAGACATAGATGGAAATACATCTGTTAGTACAAGAAGATCAGCATGGCAAAACTGTTTTATAACGCATTGTTGTATGATTTCTTTAACTTATGTTGTATTTAATGGCAAACTGGAATGCATCCCTAAAAATGTCAGATTGGTGAATCATGGAGAGACAAGCTCCCTACAAAGGCCAAGGAAAATTGTAAGAAAATGGTGGGATAGTGATGGTATAGGTTATACAGAAAAAAAAAAAAATGCGGAAGATGACCTGAGAATTGTGCCAGAAAAGAGAATTTTGTACACAGGTTAGCAAAAGCTATTTCTTTCAAAGATGAAATTGAATAGTGAAATACACCAATGAATTGAGAAGGATGTAGAGCAAGTGGAACCCCACACACTGCTGTTGGGAGTGTACAATGTACTACTACTCAGGAAAGCTGGCAATTATTTATAAATATACACCTATTGTTTGACACAGTAATCTCTCTTGTAAGCATTTACTCAAGAGCTATGAAAAACATGTACACAAAGAGATGAGTAGTCAAGGGTTGATAAAGCATTATTCATAATATCCCCAAACTGTAAGCAGCCCAAATGTCTATCCATAGATGAGTGGATTTAAAATTTAAAAAGTAGCATATTCACACAATGGAATACTATCTTCCAACGAATAGAAACAGACAACTGATATACACAATCACAGGAATGAATCTCAAAAACATATTTTTTTTCTAAATGAAGGAAATAAGACACAAAACAATGTGATATTATATGGTTGCATTTATGTGAAATTCTAGAACAGGAAAGATGACAGTTACAGAGAACAGGCAGGAGTTTCTCTGGGGGTGTGAGAAAAAGAGTGTTTGAGTACAAACGGCCTGAGATATGCTCTGTAGTTTGATTAGGAGGATTACATAAGTATGTTTTGTTAAAGCTCATTAAACTGTATTCTTAAAATAAGTATATTTTTTGCATATACAATAAATCTTAACAAAATATCTTAATATTGCATTTTATGTTTAAACACTTAACAGTAAAGAATAAGATAGAACTAAAGTGATGAAAAGAACCTGAGTAGGCAAATACCAAATCAAGAGTTCAAACTTCAGCTTTATCATAAACTAGAACTAACATAGTACCATTTTTTCTAAAATGTTCTGAGTACTGTGTTATATCTGTAGGTTTTACTTCATAGTTAAATATTTAAATGATTAAAAACTATTTTTATTTTCCTAAATATAAATGGCGAATGTGAAAATACTGAGTTTTTTGTAGTTTTCATAACAAATTAAAGGCTAAGCCAATTTTTCTGAAAGCCACACCTTCTAATTACTAAATGACAATAACAAAAAGTAAAATAAGATACTTTTAACAATTTAAGGCTATTTTTACGAGTATGTGTTACTTGCCATTGAGTTGGCTCTGACTCTTGGTGACCCTATAAATGAGTGTTATCCACAACATCCTGTCCTCCACAGCCCTACTAGGCTCCTGTAGACTCATGCCTATTGTTTCTTTTATGGAGTCAATCTATCTCTTATTTGGTTTTCCTCTTTTTCTGCTGCCTTTTATGTTTCTCGATATTATTGTCTTTTCCAAATAACTCTACCTTTAATGATGTACCTGAAATAGGACACTTTCAGTTTTGTTTTAGGCCTAATTTGCTCTTGGACCCAATTGTACATTTTTCTAGTGGTCCTGGCACCACATCAAGCTTGCCTTCAACGCCATCTTTCAAATGAATCAGTTTTTCTGCTATCAGACTCCTTCACTGACCAACTTTCACATCGTACTTAGTAATTGGGAATATGAAGGTGGAATGATCTTAATTTTGGTCTCTACTGACAAATCTTGGCTCTCAATAATCTTCTCTAATTCTTCCACTGCTGCCTTTTTGAGTCTCAGGCTTCTCTTGATTTCCTGGCTGCAGTCTCCATTTGAATTGATGACTAAACCAAGGTAAGCAAAATCTTTAACAATTTCACTGTCTTCATTGCCTAGGTCTTATAACAAACTTAAAACTTAAATTCTTAACAAGGGAAACTTGAAAGGAAATATGGATACTTACGCACAACCTCTTTACACACAGCAGGCAATGAAACAAAGAAATGAGCAAAGTCTGGTATGCAGTTTGTGACAATATTAATGATTAACATGTTGATGTTCCCTTATGTTTATTCTACCAAATAAATTTTTATCACACCTCCCCAATGAAGAGGAAGTTTCGTAAAAACAAATAGGCATTAAAATAGCTGAAAACTTAATATTCTCATATAATAAAAAATATAGCTCTTTTATAAAAAACTATTTTCTTTCCTCTCTAAGTGTTTTCCATTGAGTTTATATTTTATAGAGAAATATGATACAATAAAAAAGTTAAGCATGAAGTGGATGAGCTACCAACACTGATGTTGATGACAGATATTTGCTAGATGTGTCACAGTGCTAGCTTAGCAGTACAGATGGGAAGCTATTAAAATATTTGCATATACAACATAGCTAGTGAGATATTTAAATGACTGCTATATGTATACTAATGGCAGTTTTCTCCATCTAATGGAGCATTGGTTAATCAGTCAGTCAATCCTATCTGATTTCATCTGATGTATGCAGGCATTTCACTAGAAATAGAAATGGAATTTTCACTGCCTACAGAAAGTTTAAAATTAAATGGAGGTATTGGATAAAATAAACAGATTCATATTAAAATAAACGTGTACAAGGTGTTTTTTCTCCCACAACGAAATTTTTTTTTATATACATGTGAATAATCCACTTAATAAATTGCTTACAGTCTCATAGGCTATACTATTTATCACAGTCATGACCAATTTCCTTTGATTTAGCTGGTATTTAATGAATGTGAACTATTTTAAAGTCAGATTCAATAATTAGAAGAGTAAGTTATAATGCAAATGAAATAAACATAATTCCAAAGTGAAATACAATTAATGTAAAGATTGTTGCATTTCTTCTCTATTGACATATAGATTGAGCTAACTATATGCCAAGTGTGAAGAATACTAAATGCAGTGATAGTGGTGCAGTTATAACTGTAAAGTAAATGCATTAGAATTGCGATCTCCAATCTTTCTTCACCTGCTTTCCATTACTGTTTTCTGGACTTGTTTTCCATTTACAATCATGAATTGTGTGTTCTCAAGATTTCTGACTTTTCTACATTTGGGGCCAGTGTATAAATTATGATGAAAACTGTGATCCTTTTAAGAGAGAAAGGGCATACTGGGGCAATACATAATTAACCTATAGAGTCCTAGACAAATCAAGCTATAAGGTTATCCAGTCTAAATATCTTGTTTTAGGCATTAAAAACATTCCCATTGATTCTTTGAAAACTGACTCCTAAATATATACCTTATATCAAAAAATAGTTTTCTGATCTTCTAGCCTACTAAAAAACTTATAAAGATTACTCATTGCCATATTATGCCATTCAGACTTTCATTATATAACCCAGGTTATACTTCCAAAAGCAAATTTATTCTCCTCTACTCCCTAAGGTGTACCCTGGAGTCCATTAAGTCAAACCAGATTTACTTATCATTCTATAATTTAACTTTCTAATGTCTATGACTATATTGTTTCCTTCACTTTGAATTCACTCTTTAAGTTCTCATTTCTATTTTTAGCCACATGAAAATATTTTTAATTCTTTAAGCATCTTTTTGAGTGCTATTTACTTTTTCTATTTTTTTCTCTTAAACAAACAAGAATAGGTTTCCTATCTCTCTTGAACTTTGTTTATAATTCTTTACATTACTATTTTATCTATACTTTATTTTAATAATATTTTATTATACACATGTATGAAATTAACTTTTAGGCAACATTATAACCTTTTTAAGAACTATGGATTTCATTTTATTATTACATAGCTCACATAGTATCTTGTTTTGGGTATACTAGATATTTAGTAAAAACATATTAATTAAAATATATCTATAGCATTAATTATGAGTATTTTAGTAGAGGTTCATCATTTTGTGTGTTAATAATTATATATTATATTATTTATTTCTTGTGATTTTCTCCATTCTTTTATAAAGGAATTGAACGTTGTGTTATGGGGGTGCCTTGGTTATTTGAAGTGAATGTTAAAAATGATTGATGAACAAATTTAGAAACAAATTCTCATACTGTCTTTCAAAAGTAGGCATTCAAGATTTTAAGATTCTGAGCAAAATATATTCATTCATGTAGATAATAGTTTTGTGAACATGATTGAAGCTTAATTTTATATTTCTTTAGAGTTAGACAGTGTTTTATATAATTCACTACATAGCTTTAAATTGGAAAATTATATAGGCTTTCAATTTATAAAAATAACTTATAAACTATTTGTTTATCAACATGTAGAATAAATAGTATCTGCCACAAAGATATTTCTAAAAAAATTTTCATTTTGTTATCTAAAAGTTAAATTTTCTAAATTTGCAAGGGTTTAGAATTCATATCTCATGTTTTATTTCATTTTTATTGGAAAAAAATCTTTATTGGTGCCATATTATTTAAAGTTATCCAGCTTTAGTTTAACACCTCCTATAGTACTACATATAATGTTGAACTCCATAAATACCTGTTGCATAATTCAAATTTTGTTTTCACTTGAAAATTCTTACCCAGAGAATAAAATGTTATTGTGTGACATTAGAATTAAAAAATTGTACAGAGTTAATATTGGATTTCTGCCTGTAATGGCCTATTAAGCAGATTATTTTTTAGTGATTTCAAAATTATGCAATTTTCCCAAAGAACTACTATGTTTTTTCTAGAGAGTAAAATTTCTCATGAAAATTCATATAGGTAAATGAGGAAATATGGGCTGTGCATTCTGTGACAACAGAGTTCCAACCTTTACGACTAGTATATTTTAATAATAGATTCTAATTTACTGATGGTAGGCTCCTATTTACTTGGATAACTGTTCTCTGGCATATGGAGTTTATCGGTTCACACAGGTAAGAATTGACAACCTTCCATTAACTGGCTGTATGGCATCTGTAATGAGCTGACTTTTGTCCCTGTCCCCTACCCTTACCAAATTCATATGTTGATGGCCTCACCTCCAGTACCTTAGAATTTTTTTTTTTAGATTAAGTGTTTAAAGAGGTAACAAAACTAAAATGAGGTCTTTAAGGTGGCCCTAATCCAATATGACTATGGTCTATAGGAGGAAAATTGAATAGCAGGTGTGCATGTGCACAGATGAAAGACCATGTAAAGAAGGAGAAGATGGCCATCCACAAGCCAAGGGGAGTGACTTCAAGAACTCAAACCTGCCGATACCTTCATTTTGAACTTTTAGGCTCCAGAACTGAGAACATACATTTTTGCTATTTAAGCAACCCAGTCTGTGGTACTTTGTTTGGCAGCGACTAATACAGCATTTAAGTCTCCATTACTATTGCCTAACTAGACTGGCTGGGCCTTTCTGTAAATCCAGCTTGGCTAGACTGCCTCATGAAGTCCCTCACTTCTAGACTGAAAAGGCTATTAACTCACTGAGATAGACATTGCCAGATATATAGCCTCTAAAACTTCCTTTCTCAAGACCCCAATAAAGAGTCTTCTTCTATGCATAGCCTTGTTTTCCCATCAATAACAATATGGAAGAGTAACTTTCCATTGCAACTTGTTGCATGGGAGAAGTTTAAAATGGAGGAAATGTAACTTATTCGATTCTGCTTTTATCATCATAGGGAGTGGGAGGAGTCCTTTCAATGACTGCTTTGGGAGCTAATTAGAATGATTAGAAAGTGCTGCTCTTTATGTGCTAGCATATAATTTCTCAGCATGGTTTAGTAGCAGGATAGCCCTATTCTCTACCTCAGTGTCTTCATTATTAAGCTGCTGCACTGTCACTGTAATGAGAAAGACTAGTGGCATAAGGCAGTAGGAGGGCTCTACTATCTTTAATCAGTTGACTTTTGAGAGATATAAATTATCCCCTAATGTGGAAAGCCCAACTGTGATATTTTTTACCTCCGTGTAATATGGCTCATAAGGGCAAGCAGCCATCCTTGTTTCTGTCTTTTAAATCTCTCCTTGATGACCATTAGAATATTCTGCATGAAAAACATACTTTAAAACCTAGTTATATGTTTACTTTGTTGTGTGTACAGAGTAAGTATTGAGTCAATGACTATTTAAATCTTCTACGTTTCTTTGTTCAACTCTTTATCTAGTTATAGATGCATAACTATGGTAATATAAATTTTCCATTTCAATGTGTTCTTTAATATCTACTGCTGTTCATCCAGCATGTATATTTATTAAGGGCCCAAAGTATATGACACTGTTACATTTTTAAGTATGTTGGCTTCATATATATATATATATATATACTATTGTCCATTTAGTGTTAAAACCACATGAGATATAAATCAAATAAGTCAAAGAACAACAAATGTTGGTGAGGATATGGAGAAAAGGAAATCCCTATACACTGTTGGTGGGATTGCAAATTGATATAACCATCATGGAAAATGGTATAGAGATTTCTTTAAAAGTTAAAAATAGATATACCCTTTGACACAGCAATTGCACTTCTGGGTATTTATTCAAAGAAAACCAAAATAATAATTCGCAAAGATCTATGCACCCCTATGTTTATGGCAGCACAATTTACAATAGCCAAGATATGGAAGCAACCTAAATGCCCAACAACAGATGTTTGGATAAAGAAGTTATATGATTCATATATTTAATGGAAAATTACTCAGCCATGAAAAAAATAAAATCCTACCATTTTCAATGACATAAAAGGGCCTAGAGGCTATCATACTGAGTGAAATAAATCAGACAAAGATAAACACCATATGATTTTACTTATGTGTGGAATCTAAGGAGCAAAAAGAACAAACTAATCAAAAACAAACTCACAAATATAGAGGACAATCTAATGATGGCCAGAGGGGTGGGGGTTGGGTGGCTGGAAGAAAGGGGTGAAGGGTTAAAGAAGTACAAATTAGTAGCTGATAGCTGGTCATGGGGTTGGGGAGCACAGCATAGGGAATACAGTGAGCAGTAATGTAATGGCTAGGTGGAGAGTCAGAGGAGAGAATTAGCAATTAGGGGGATCATTTTATAAACTATATAAATGTCTAACCAATGTACCAAATACTTGAAACTAATAAAATAAAATAGAGTAAAATAAGAGACATTTTGGGGGGAAAAAACAAAACTGTTTCCTTTAAGGATCTTACAGCTTATTACAGGGATAATTTGCATATGCAAACAATACTAGAAACTTAAGACTTCTAGAATTTTGCTCTGGACAGGAAAAAATATATATTTTTATTGCTGTCATTCCATAGTCAGAAACTAATAAAAGAATTTAAAAATTTGATAATCGTTAACAAGGAAGTTTAATTTTTCATTGTCTTCCCATGCATTTACTGCAAATGTGTGAGATCCGGGGGTACATAGCTTTTTATGTAATGAAGTACCTTAATAAGTATTCTCCTATTTTAATGATATGTTTGAACCCTATTTGGAATAAGTAGCAGATAACCAATTGCTTGGTATAAGAAAGTTTAACAAAACATGGAAGTTGAGGATTAACACCTAGAAAGGAGAGAAGGGTTTTAAAAGAAAGTCTCTCCCAGCTGATGGTAATCTAAGGCTTTAATTATGGACAAGGGCTAGCTGGGCAAAATGATCTCTTGCAAGTAAATGGACCGTGAATTTTAGGACGGCAATATTGTAATTTCAGTTGTTGGTAGTTGATCGACATTCTGAAACCCTTATTAAATCAAATTTTAGAAAAAAATCTCCTCTTGATACCACATCTTTATGCTAATGGTGCTTTGGGACATGAAAGAATTTGATATCTGGTATGTTAAGACATAGTATAGAAAAAGGGCACAACTTTCATCAAAAATAAATCAATGATTTAATAGATAGAAAACTATGATGATATGAAAAATTATAACAGGAAAAATGCAATTTATAACATAGCCTCCACTCCAGAGATAGTGAAAGAAAAAAATAGATTTTCTACTAATTATAGAACATGGGTCTCTCAAGACATCATACTTGGTTATGAAAGTAAATGACAATCAAGAACTTTAAGGTAAATGTGAGATATGAGAAGAAATATCTGGGTTACAGTATTAAGCAACTTCAAAAATTTGAGACAGAACTCAAAGTATATTCAAGTGGCAATAGCAGTCTGACGTAATTCCTTAATAGAGTAAAATGCTCAGTGATTATTGGCTGTGGCTGCTGCCTAGTGGACTCCCTCCCTGGAAATTTTTTTCAGGAATATTCTGATCTATTTTTAAGGCTCATTGTACCAGTTAAAGAACTTATTTTTCTCTGTCTTCATTGAAATCTAGGCAAAATCTGTTCTCCTTCATGGACAAATAAATAACAAATTATTTTGATCTTAATAAATAAATCTAGATATCAAAATTCTAAAATTTTAAATAATTTAAATATTATAGGGAACACGTTGTGTGAATATTTTAATGAATATATTATTAAGTTCTCCATTCTAGATTTTTAACTGGTGTGCATACTTACATAATTTAGAGTTGCTGTAGAGAACTGAAACCATTTGCTAAAATCTTTAGCACATTGAAATATATATGGCTAAATATTATGAATATAAGCATATAAAAACAGTACTTATTAGGATTTTTTAGAGAAAGAGAGCTCTTTAGAATCATGGTAGCATCAAATATTTTCCTACCATCTACATAGGTCATTATAAACACTTTTTATATAAGGATTCTTAAGGAAAAAATCAGTCTCAGGTATTTGTGTATGTGTTGGTGTAGTTCCTAAGTAATTTTATAATTTCATAAAATATTTTAGTTCCTAGTATTGCCAGTAATTATGTCATGTGTGTTTTATTTCTTGTATTCTATGCTATAACCCTCTGAGGGAGATACTGGCACATTTACATTTTACTGATCAGAGAACAGAATCCCAGAGGAGTGACTCACCCAAGTCGTCATCTAGCATGCAGGGGCCTGTATTTGACCACGGGTAGTTTAACTTCCAAATTCATACTTTTATTCACCATCTTGGATAGCCACACAATTATACGTTATTATGGATTATTTTTTCAGAAGTAGTGCTACATATCAGTTCAGTTCAACAAACATTTAATGTGTGCATGGTCCTATTCTGAGAACTGGTGATACAAAGATGAGTTACAATAGCTCTTGCCACAGTCAGGCACTCTCTAGTACCCTTTAAAAATTTTTTTTAATTAAATTGATTGGGGTAAAATTGGTTTATAAAATTATATAGGTTTCAAATTGTACAACTATAATACATCATCTGTATATAGCATTGTGTGTCACCATATATCTGACCCCCTTTACTCTTTTCTGCCTCCTCCCTTCCCCCTTTCCCTATTGTAGCTGTTGTCTTTGTCTATGAGGTTTTGCTTGTTTGTCTTTTATGTGTTTGTTGCTTTTAATTTTATATCCCACATATGGGTGAAATCATAGTATTTTCCTCTTTTCTCATCTGACATATATTATTTAGCATGACATTCCTACAATCCATTTATGTTGTCACAAATGGCAGTATTTTATCTCTTTTATGGATGATTAATATTCCATTGGATATCTGTACCACACCTTTATACAATCATTTATTGAAGGATATTTGTTTCCTCAAATCTCAGTCACAGTGAATAGTACTGCAATAAACATAGAGGGACATATATGTTTACAAATAACTGTTTTCAAATATTTTATGTGTATGTGGGGGACCGAGACCCAGAAGAGATTACTAGATCATATGGTGAAAAAACTTATGGTGAAGAAGTTTCTGAAGAAACTTCATTAATTTTCTGAGGAAACTGTTTTTCATAGGGACTACAGCAATTTACATTGCCACCAGCAGTGTGTGAGTCTTTCTACTAACTAGCACTTCTCATCAGAACAATCAACTATATTTCTGCTGCAAGTATTCCTGACTCAAAAGTCTCTATAGCTGCCCTATAGGAGGGTATGTGACTCACTCTCACTGGAACAGCAATGGTTCAAGAATGTTTGCTTTTTTTGTATAATAATTAATTATAGCATTCATTAATTAATGGTAGCTCTTAAAATGTCTTGGTTTTTGTCACATTCCCGATATCCACATTTTTACTAAACTTGTTGCTGGGAAAGTGGAGAGACCGATCTGATTGAAAATTTGGAAAAGGGATGTGTGTTCTGTTCACTCCTTTCATCTTTTGGGGTAAGTGAAGTACTGCTAGGGATGAGGCTCTTTTGCTTTTTCAGAGCCTGTGTTCCTAAGGAAGATGATGGACTGCAAGAACTGGGCAGTAAAGGCTATCTAATGTGGGGATTCAGTTAGCCAACCAGCTTGGCCAACAAGCTTCAACCATGTCCTCCAACATGGCCTCTCTCCATCTACAGAGTTTAAAAAGAAGAACTTTTGTTCAGACATCCATAGCTGTTTACTAGATATAAATAATTCTATTTTCCAAAAGGGAACAAATAACTGATGAGTGAGTATCTGCAATATTATTACCTTAGAAAATATTTAAAATCTATTTATATCTATAACCTCAGGTAGCATATATAATGTATATGTAAACACACATTATAGAAATATACACACATGGGTATAGAAGTACACACACACACACACATATACACACATGTATATATGTGTATGGATAGAAAGTCCTAAAGAACAGTAGCCAAACTCTTACTTGTTTCTTTACTTTCTAATAATCGCAGTGCCTTAAAATGTTCAGTTTCTTGCCTAGAATAACATTCTATACTCTAACCACATAAAATCTGATAGCATTTAGAAACAGAGATCTTAAGTTATTGAGGACATCAGTTATAGGAAATATATATTTTTACACAAAAGTAATAATTCCACTTTTGTCATATATTTGACACTTGACTCTCGTGGTTTAACTTTCCCTAAGAGATAAACTTACCTCTATAGCTAGTCAGCTGTCAGCCTCAGTACATTCATTTAAATTTTAGTATCAATATTATAACTATGTTATAAAGTTTATAACTCATAGCTTTTTAGTATAGTCATATAGAACCAAGAACAGTATCATAATTGCATATGGGGTCATTAAGTCAGCTGGCTAGGGCAAAAATGCTTATACATGAGTCTAGATTACATTCTGTGTGGCAAGTGAAGGATTCTATGCTGCAAGGCGAGGGGCCGTGCACTTTATCCTGTTTGCTTTAGGCTTCTGCAACTCAAGTGAGGTGACTGCTTTTAGCAGGCACTTAAGAAATTTATAGAGCAGTACGTGGCAGCCATGTAGCTGGATTGAAAATATATTGAAATCTGCCTCCTTTTACAAAACTGGAAAGGCAATTCACCACTGATTTATATGGGAGTTATTACCTATAACATCTGTACTCTCAACACAAGCTGATTTAATTTGCCCTAATTTCCTGATAATCATATACATCAACCTGGAAAGGACATAGTACTTTTTCTTTCTTTCCTGAAAAGGAAAATAACCACCCATCCCCTCTTTTTGAATTTAATGTACTTTTACCTATGGCAGCCTTTGAGAGTATCTTGCTGAAGAGTTGAAAAGGTAAAGGTAGCTTTACTTGACATTATTCTTTGGGAAAATAGAATTCTAGCATTTTTGCCTCTAGAGTTTGTTTACTAGACAATGAAACACAAAACTGAACAAAGATAAAGCCTTATATGCAGTGAGGCTATGTGAAAATAGAAGGCGTTTAATCACTGAAAAGAGCAACAATGTCATTTCCTTCTTCTTCTTTTTTTTTTTTTTTTTGCAAAAACAAGGTTGTTCCCTCTGGTCTAATTTTTTTTTTTCACTGTCCAGTCCAGACTTAAATAATACCAGATGTTGGCTGACTGGCAATATTTTGCTCATTTCTCCCCTGGAAAGTGAGCTTTCTCTTTTTTCTAATTCATTAAAACTCTTCATTTTATTGTAAAACAAAAGCTGAAGCAAAATTTAATGAATTATTGTTGAATACAGCAAATCATGAATTAATGTTAATATGCTTTATACCATATTTATTAATATTAATATTTACTAAATAGTTACTCTGAACAGAACACTATATTGGACTCAATTTGATCCCAACCTAGTAACATGAAAGTTCCAAGGCTTTCTAGAATTAACAAATTTATGTAAAAATCATTATGTGTGTGTGTGTGTGTGTGTGTGTGTGTGTGTGTGTGTGTGTAGATTTTGGGTTATTTTATATAAATTTTATTTTCCATAAATCAACTGACAAAATGTTTCACCTAAATGTTTCCCTATAAAGCAGTTGTTATTGTATCATGAACCCCACATCTACTATTTCTCTCTTCTTAATTGGTAAGAGGATACTTTAGCTGGGGACAGGAGTCCTGGAACAAAGTGAGGAGTCTCCACAAAGTATAAATTGGGTCCAAAATTTATGAAGGTGTCAGTCAACAATATGATCCTCAGTTTAATTATTCAGTAAATTCATGCACTCTACCTTGAGAACATGGTATACATCCATGCATGAGGTCAGCAATATGACAGTATAATCTGACAGGAAATAGTCTAAGGTAATGTTTGAGAGCATAGGTTTTAAAGGAAACTAGAAAGGCCCAGGAAGCTCAAGGGAGTATATGAAGAATATTCAAATTTAGATCTGTGAGGGTTATGAGTAGAGTGAAGTGCATAGATGGTTAACATAGGACAATGGCTATAGTAGTTTGCTCAGGATGCCATAAGAAAGTACCACAGGCCAGGTTTAAACAATATAAATTTAAATCCTCACAGTTCTCTAGGTTAGAAATTTGAGATCAAGGTGTTAGTAGGTTTTATTTCTCCCGAGGCCTCTCTCTGTGGCTTGCAGATGGCTGGCTTATTAGTGCGTCCTCAAATAGTCCTTTCTCTGTGCACACATATTCCTGGTGTCCCTTCTTATGTCTAAATTTCGTCAGCTGTAATAAAGTCACTAGCCAAATTGGATTAGGGCCTAGCTAAACAAAACCATTTTAACTTAATCACTCATTTAAAGGCTCTTTCTCCAAATACAGTCACATTCTGAGGTATTGGGAGTTAGGACTTCCATTTGTGCCTGGGGGTGCATAATTTGACCTATAACAATGGCCTTGAATATGACTAGAGATCAGCATCACAATGGATGGTGGCGTGGAAAGGTGTTAGCTACAAAGAGACAGAACCTCCCTCCTGTCTGTCTAGCCTATGTCTTGTAAGCATCATGAGAATGCAGGCAGGGTGAGATTTTAAATTGACCAAAGAAAGACTGAAATGACTACAATTGCCCTGAATCAATTACAATTGATTTCTATTATCAAAAAACATGGCCATGTAGCTTTTCTCTTTCCTGGGTCTGTGACTTGGATTATACTTGCTACGTTCATACTTCCTACAGTGCTTGGCTATATCACAATACAGGGTTAAAATAACCGAAAGACATTTAAGCTAATTTAAAAAAAACAATTTATTGAAAAGTTTTAGGGAGCTCACGGAATTAATAGAAGGCTGCCCAGAGCAGAGATAGGAATGACAAGAACCAAAAAACTCCAGAAACTACTCTGGTGATTGTCACCAACTAGGTGAATGACTTCTGGCCATTCTGCCAGCTCTTACATCATTTGTTCCAGATTTGAAGGTGTGTTTTTATTTCCTGTATGGTGCTGAAATTAAGGGAAAAAATCTAGCCCCTTGGAAGACAGTCTCTCGGAATTTTCTTCAATTCAATGCTATACCCAATAGGTCATGATCATTGCTCAATAGGAAATAGGGATGCTATTTGAGAGGAAGAGCAGGAGCCAGGAAACCAAAACATGACATCAGCCACCATACTGCACATAAAAAGCACCCAATATAGCAGCTGTTGCTGTTTCTCTAATAATTATTATAGCATTCTATCAGTTTCAAAAATTTTCCAAGAAAGTAGGAAACGGAAGTCAGTGTATCCTCGAATAATTAGATAGAGTTTAATGGAGAGTATTAGAGGTGAACAGATCCTGAAGGCATAGAATTTGAATAATTAGAAAATGTGATACGGCATATTCCAGGGAGGGGCAGCATGAGCACAGGCAGGTAGGTGAAAGGGAGCATAACTGATGTTGAATGAGGATGGTTGCCTGAACTGACGGAGGGCTCCTTCTGGCAAGTTGTGACAGACCAGCTTGGATACTTCCAGTGGGAGCTGCAGGTAGAAACTCTTTTGTTTCCACAAGGAAACATTTGATTTATTGGTTAAAAAGAAGCCACTGTAAGTTCTTGAGCAGCAGTTTCCAACATCTCCTTAGTTTGAAGTTTGAGGGCAGAACAGCAGAAGTTGTTTAGGGGCCTGGGAACCTCATTGGTCATCAGTTTTCTTTTTAGCTACTGTTAAGTGGTTTCCTTATACCTAATTTTTCTTTTTCTTTAGAAATTTTGTTAATGCTCTTCCACAATCAAAATCCTATCTGCTATGTATTTCTGTTTTTAAAAACAATTTGAAAAAAGTTTTGTTTCATCATACCATGGAAAATAAACTTTTTCTAAAATATTTTCCTGATGCAAATTACTTTTGACTTAGAGCTGGGAATTTATATACATATGTATATATATGTAGATATATATACACCAAACTGAAACAATACAAGCATGAGAAAGGTAGCTGGGACAATTTTGACACTCAAAGGTTTATGCTAACCATTGATTTGTGAAATTCATGTTGATGTAAGTGTATTTCAGTGCAAATTTCTTACTTTAGCTTACAAGCATTTATTTTCCCACAAGCCTTACATTATGGAATATGGAATGTTTTTCAGACTTTATTTTTTCTCTAAAGTTTTTGTTACATTTGGCTGATTTTTTTTTTCTATACTAAGGTCAACACAGATC
This sequence comes from Cynopterus sphinx, assembly GCA_030015415.1. Taxonomy (NCBI): domain Eukaryota; kingdom Metazoa; phylum Chordata; class Mammalia; order Chiroptera; family Pteropodidae; genus Cynopterus; species Cynopterus sphinx. Next base: position 68,841,716 of record CM057381.1, on the reverse strand, counting down.
CATAAACTTTTTTTATTTATTTATTTTTTAAGGAGAGAGATTTGGATTTAAAATCAGAACAAAAAAATAACTCATCAATTACTGCCATAGCTTCTGCCCTCTGCCTCTCATTTCCCCTGCCTTCGATCTTATAGGCATCCTTATAAAGTACTGAACTGAAATATTGGAGCAGAAATCATGGAAAGGGTTGGGAATGAATCATGCCTTTAACAAAGAAAGCATCACTCTATTCATGCCCTTTTGCAATGTGATGTTGCCACTCCTGACATAAGGTAGAGAGGGCTATTTCTTCAACTTGTTGATATTAGGCTAGCCTTTGATTGATTTTGAACTGTAGAACATGCTGGAAGAGCCATGTGGAGGAAACTGAGGTGCCCCAAACAACAGACACCATAGATTGCTAAACAAGTGAGTGAAGCCATAATGGGTGATCCAACCCTTTCAAGCCATCAGGTGACCACAGCTGCATAAGCAAACTCCAGTTAGACAAGAAGAAGAGCTGCCAATATTGCCAGTGCACAGAATTATGGGAAATAATAAATCATTGATGTTTTATGCCACTATTTGGAGGAATTTTGTAACAGGAGCAATAAATAACTGACACACGTGCTTTTTTTAAAAAAAGTTTTCTATTTTAATTCTTAGTTCAGGTTGCTTATGAATATAATATTAAATATGAGTCACTTTAGTTATCATTATAATTAAGAGCTTGTCAAAGGTAAAGCTTCTGTATCTACAGACAGTAGTGTTTGCTCAGGTCATTGCACCTAGACAGGGTGATCAAGATCTAGTGTCTCAGCCTCAGTTTTGTTCATTGGGCTGATATACTAACTCACATTATTAAATCTATCCAAAAAATGACATTTAGAATACCAGTTTCTTAAAATAACAATGCTGCAAAGTGGTTAACATTACTCATCCCTTTTGAGCAGAAAACTCTGATCTCTGCCTGGTAACCTAAATGAAAAGCCAAAATAATTTCATAGTTTTAGAAGATTATTCTAGATATTTTAGTATTACAGGTTCCTGATGCCCCTTCTACATAAACAGTGGAATTGGATAGTTCATCCCAGCAGCTAGACCCCTCTCACTCTGAATAGTCCTGGAGACAATGCAGTGCAATGTAATACAGTACATTATAATACAATAGAGTACAACACAATATTGTATTTTTTGACTTTGCATAGGCTAAGACCCAAGCCTCACATCACCTTGACATTATTGCAATGTGATTTCCTTTTTCTTGGCCACGTTCTCTTAATGAAGACTTGAAAAATAAATTGCTAGTAACACATTTATCAATACTCACATAATTTTGCTTAAGTACCCCCAATCTTTTTTCCAAATGTTGTTACTATATTCCTGATGTTCTGAGTAAACTACCCACAAAATTCTGATATGTTTGGCACATTTTTAAGTCTGATATAATTATTTACATTCTTTCTGGTACTTGCCAACCAAGACTTTCTATTAAAAGTTCGAGGTCCTTAATAGTAATACTTTAGCAAATTATTTTCATATAATAATGAACATAACATTTTAAAAGAGATATGGCTGAAAAAGATTCAACTCTACTGATTTTATAGCTCTCTTGTACAATACATAATTATTGGCTATCTCTACCCCAGTGGGGAACTAATATTTAAGATACCAAATTAAACATTTTTCCTCAAAATTAACACCTTTGCTTATTTTATTCACATTCTCAATTTTTTATACTTCTCCCTCTTATAGACCTATCAATAAAACCATTTCACCAACTCTCCTTTCACTTTCCACTAAAACAAAAACAAATACTTGAAGTAATCAGTTGAAATGAGGTAGTTTATCAAAATTTTTATCACTCAGTGTACCAGTAAACTTCTTCAATAGTGTGCCAAGTTTCTTAAAAACCACAAATGCAGTTTATACAAGTGGTATGGAAAATAAAGGTTCTCAATCACATTGTTTTTGCCTTTATATTTTTAAAAGGAACATCTGTACGTAACTAAATATGAAGAAGTTAGGAATCAAAGTTAGTTTTATGTCACTATATTTTCAGCATGCTAGTTGTAATATTTAATTTTCTATCCTCTACGACAGATTTAATAACTAGTAAAAACACCCCACTTAAAAGGTTGAAAACATTTTCTATTGTTTGAGAGGAATTGTTAGCCAAAATGTTTTATTGGCACTGGTGAAGACAGGTGGAACCTTCAGATTTCTAGTCATTTCCTCTGTGTACTTGTTTGGGTCAGAATGAGCTCAAGTATATAATGGCCACATAACATTCCTCTTTCTGTCTCAGACACAACAATGACCTGTCAATAAGATGTTTTCTCCTATTATTCCATCCCCAGGTGTCCTACCTATTCATTGAGTGGGTAGATCATTTCCTGCTCAGCAATTCAAAATTGCCTCTGATTCAGCTGACACTCATAGAGTCAATCAGTGTCCATCAGCCAGGAACAAGCATTTCAGTCACAGGAGATGTAATACCAAATCAAAGTTGTCTGGTTGGTGGCCATTGTTATTATCATCATCAAGTTACAGTGATGACAGGTTTTAATTCTTTTTGTCAAAAAAGACAAAGGAAGATACTTGCCAATGATATATATCTGATAGGGGTTAATATCCAAAATTTATAAAGAACTCATACAACTCAAAACCAAAAAAACAAACAATGTAATTTTTAAAAAATATGCAGAGGCCCTGAATAAACAGTTTTCTAAGGAGAACACACAGAGGGCCAATAGACATATGTAAAGATACTTGATATCACTGGTCATTAGAAAAATGCAAATTAAAACTACAATGAGATATCACCTCACACCTGTCAGAATGGCATTCATCAGTAAATAAATAGACATGTGTTGGTAAGGATGTGGAAGAAAAGGAACCCTTGTGCACTATTGGTGGGATTTGCAGTCACTATGGAAAATAGTATTAGGGGAGTCCTCAAAAAATTAAAATTAGAACTACCTTATGACCCAGCAATTTTACCTCTGGGTATTGATTTGAAGAAATTCAAAACATTAATTCAAAAATATATGCACCTCAATGTTCACTGCATCACTATTTATAATAGCTAAGATGTGGAAGCAACTTAAGTGCCCATCATCAATCTAATGCAAAAGTTAATACATTATAAAAGAGACTAAAGTATATCAGAAATATCGGTAAACATCAAATACATATATACAATGGACTATTACTTGGCCAGAAAAAAAGAATGAAATCTTACTATTTAATTTAACAATCTGGATGGACCTAGACAGTATAATGCTAAATGAAGTAAGTCAGACAAAGACAAATACTGTATAATCTCACTTATATGTGGAATCTAAAGAACAAAATAAATGAACAAACAAAACAGAAATAGACTCATAGATATAAACTGATGGTTGCCAGATGGGAGGGAAGTTTGAGTCTGGGTAAAAAAGTGAAGAGATTAATATTGACAAATGGTGGTTACAAAATAGTCAGGGGAATATAAAGTGTAGCATAGGGAATATAGTCAGTAATATTGTAATAACTGTGTATGGTGCCAGGTGGATATTAACTAATCAGGAGGAGCACTTCATAAATTATATAAATGTCTGACTACTAGGCTGTACACCTGAAACTAATATAAAATAATGTTGTATGCCAACTATAACTGAAAAATAAAAAAGTAAATATAAGTAAATACATATTTAGGATATAAAAATAAATCACAAATTTCTGAGAAAAAGATACAAAAATACAGCCAACTAAACAAATTTAATAACTACTTGAATTTTAAATCTATAAAAAAAAAACCTGTATTTGATGTTTACCGATATTTCTGATATACTTTAGTCCCTGTGTCTCTTTTATAATGTATTAACTTTTGCATTAGATTGATTATGGCTTTTGAAATTGTTATTTATATTGAGACATATTTACACTGGACACATATTTGTTCATCTTTTTTAACCTTTTCATTGAGAAATGGGTCTAATACCAATCACGATAGCTAAATAAGATACCCATATTTTTCTTTCCCTGATCTTTTTGTGAACAGAAATGTCATGCTAACTTTTTGGTGAGAAAGAAAATGGGTTTATAAAAATGATGCCTTCAGGATGACCTGGCCTTTGTTTGTAATTATTATATATAATGTATGATATGATTACTTTTTAAACATGCCTGGCAGTGATAAACATGAGATACCTGGGTGTAGAAACTTTTTAAGTATGACATCAAAACTCTAATAATAACACTAACATAATAATAACAATACACAAGTAGCTCCTATTCACTGAGTGTTTACTTTGTTCTAGGCATGATGCTAAACATTTCCCATACATATCTCATTTAACCCTTAAAATCATCTGTAAGGCAGCCATTATTCATATTTTACAGATGATGGAAAGAGGTTCATATAATTTGTTCAAGGTTATATTTGGTAAAGAAAACTTCTGTTAACAAATGTACATTTCATTGTTTTCATAAGTAATAGCAATGGCAGCTGCAGCAATGTACTTTCTATCCTCTCAATTAGATTGTTTGCATTGTAAGGTCCTCTTGCTCATATTTTTAGTGGAGCATTCATGAAATGATCATACATCATTAATACAATGCTAAAGAATAAATGTGGGGGTTAGTGTGGTCTCTGGCTTGAGCCCCATTCCCAGAGGATCACATCTGTGTAAGTCAGGTGCTTTCTACATATGGGAAACCATTAAGTGCAGAAGGATTACAAAGAGGATTTGCTGTATGTACTTTGTAATAATTTACAACATTTGCTCGAAAGCATTTCCAACATGGAAGAGTAATTACACAGGTAATAAACTGTATATCTGAGAACACAGAATACATAACATTTAGCCTTTTCATGCTCACTTGGTTTCTCCTGATTTATTAATAACTTTCTTACGTTTAAGTGATTTTTCTTATTATGCATTGCTTATATCTCACTGTGGCATGACCTTAGCCAAACAGTTGCTGTATTAAAATGGTCTCGTGATACTTCTTAATCTTACATTTTTCTGGCATATAAAATGTTAGTTTTATAGCCAAAAATATGGTTAAGCAATAAGGAAAGAAATGAAAGCAGAAACATACAAAAAGGACATTGAAAGCTGATTAACAAGTAAAAGCACAGGGACACAAGTACCAATTTATTCTCCTCTCTTGCAACTAGATATAAACACATTATGGAATTTTCTAAAGCAGAAAACAACACTTTACAAAGCTGCTCTGAACACTATATCGAACACCATACTTATCTGAACCCAACAGCTCTTCAAGTGACAGGAAATAAATTATAACACAACATTAAAAATATTTTTTAATGTTACTTAAAATACAACAAAGAAACCAAAGTCATTAGCTTTCTCAGTTTCTAATCTAACTTTTTTATTCTGTAGCTTAATTGCATAAAATTGTTTTCACTAATCAATGTGAATGAGTTCTCATCTTATTCTGACAAATGATAAAGGCTCTAAGTAACTGAGACCAGGTTAACATGTGATAGTGAATAAATTATAAGTGCTGATTCATTGTCACTGTTAAATAATTTGATTTGTTACAGTTAGTCCTATAGATGAGATAGCCAAATATGTTTTTGATAATGAATGTTATGGCAAAAATAAAAGTGAATCTATTTTTTTAGTGCCTGATAAAATAGATATAACTTTTGAAGATTTGAGCTTTCTGATTTCCTATGGCTTATTAAATGAATGATCTTTGTGAATGGAAAAACAGTATTTCTCATTACAAGCATCAAATAAATTTGTTGACTCTCTTTACCTTATATATATATTACTTTTAATTATCAAAAGGCCATTACTATTAAAATACTAGTATTCTCCTTTTACAGATGAGGAAATGAAAGGCCAGAATAATTCAGTGAATTGCTTACAATATCAATAAATAAACATAACTAGAATTTCAACTCAAGTCAGTCTGGGGCTAAAGTCCATTCTCTTTCTAATATATCATTCTACTTCCTGATTTATAGTAAATCAGAGCAACCAAGTCTGTTTTTTCAAATTTTATTTAATATATGATTGTGGTCCTCAAATTCTAAAACAATTAGTCACTATCTATTAATATTTACAGTCTGAAGAGAGAGTTAAATCAACAAAAAATACTGTTTTCTATCATTGTAAATGCCCACACAGATATAATAGGTCAACTTTCTATATAACCATTTTTCAAAAACCCTACAGATATTTTAGAATATCTTATGACTTGTATATAGTTGAATCCTTCTGTTACAGAGCTTACAATACCTCCTCTTTATTTCTGGTCACAAGAAAAGGACTGTTTGGTTATTTGAAAGCTTAAACTAGACAACTTAAATCTTTCTTATGCTGAGATATGTGATTTAAACAAAACAAAGCATAAATGTGATAGACTAATATGTGACAAGGGAATTTCCTCCTGGCATTCTTTAGGGAGGAAATTCAAAATCAAGAGAAACTAACAAGAAACTAGACAAGAAAAGTAATATTTAATATGTAATCGTATTTCAATATTCAATGTTGTACAATATTTTCTGTGTAATTAAAAAACATGTTATACATAGTCAGTAAATGTTTAAGTAACAGGTTGGAGTGGATTGCTGTTGTTTAAATATTTATCTCTGTTTTTTGATACATACAAGTATTATAGTAAAAAACAGAATCATTGCCAAGAATTAGAATTTTCTTAGTATTCAAATTTTCATGACACTGTGCCCATACCTAAAAATGAGAGGACATATATTATGTAGAATGGAGATCACCTTCTCCTTTGAGAAGGAAAAGGTCTAACAAGTAGATTATTTAAAGTCTTTCCAAGTTCATAATTCTATATTTTTATTCTTGCAGTAGTGAAAGCTGATTTGTTCATTGAGAAACTCTAGGGAAACGCTTTCTCAAGGGGTTTCTGTTCCCTTGGTACAGACGATGAAATGAAAATGAGGAGTAGGCCCTTGGCTAGAGTCTGGAGATCTGTAGTTACTCTTACTTTAGCTACTCATGGAATAACAACTTTGAGTAATTCAAATTCTTTGATTCTCGGTACTTCTTTACAATCTGTGGTATGGGAGTTAAAATTGACACTGGGGAACTAAAAAAAGAAATTAGTTGGTATAGGGTTTGTGTATATCTGGATGACAGCATCAACAGTTATCAAATAACTGTAGCCAAAGCAGAGCGTTCTGCAACTGCAGTGCAGCAGATGCTGTCTGGCTTGAAGGCATATATGCACATTTGAGATTCTGTCCCCACTCTGACACTGACCATCCCAAGCAAGGCTGTTACCCTCCTGGGAACTAAGGTGCCACACATATATAAGGGTGTGGAGTAGGTGACTGCAAAGTTTATTTTATATATATTCTTGGAAACACTTGCACTTCCCAGCAAAAGAGTTGGAATTTAAGTTTTAAGATATGGAAATAAGGATGACACCAAAAATATCCTGGACTAAAATTATACCAGAGTGATTGAAAGTCTGTAGAGAGAAGACATTTTCTTTTTTTTTTCATTCTTTTAAAATCTTTTCTGTTATTAAAGCTTTTAGTTTAAAGTTAACAGATTTTTCTGCCTCAGTGAGAGAAACGCCTAGCCTTTGTTTGAAATTTTGTCAGGTAAGTTTTTGTAAACGTTCTAAGATGAGGATATGTATGTTAAAATGGTTTAGTACTTGATTTATTTAGTGAAATTGATTTAAAAAATATTTTTTTTACAAAAAAAAAAAGTTTTAAAAAAATGGTTTAGAAGTGCAATTGTTTGATATGGAAAACCAATCTCTTATTTTTTAAACTGTGAAAGGGGTTTGTTGGCCCACAAATGAAAAAGTCCAAGGATAGATGAAATTTAGTCAAAATGGGAGCAGAGCTCTATCTCTATTTCTTGATTTCTTGTTAGCTTTCTCTCTTGCATGCCATCCTCAAGATGCTATCCTTATGGTTGTATGATGGTGATTGCATTTTTTTTACATGTCCAAGTGTGAGAAAATGATCACTGTCCTTAACTGCTGAACAAATGCCTAGATTTGATCTGACTGGCCAATTGGAAGGTGCTAAGCTTCGAACCAATCTGTTTGTTACAGTACTGCATGGTCTTTGTTTAGGGCTGAGTTAAACAATGAATGGCAGAACAATGATGAAACAATCTTTTGTGGTCAAAAGTAATGGGAAACCAGAAGGTACCTTATATCTGGGGATAAAGTAACTCTTACCCAAACTTCTTGTCTGCTATACAAAATGAGAGCAAGGTAGAAGGGTAGAATGGAGGTTGGTAAGATAATCACAGTACCTGCTGCAGAATTCTACCACTCTCGTAAATACTCTCAAGAGTAGTAAGCTTCTGTACAGGAAACTTCGAGACCAAACATGGACTCCATGCCTTCAGAGAATTACAGTGGTAGAAATTTAGACAGTTTAATCTAATCTTCATACTTCATGGATGGGGAAACTGAGACTTAAGAGTTTAGAGAGTTTGCCCAAGAGAATGTAGCAGAACTGGAGATAGACTCCACATCATTGACACTAGCTCAATATGCTTTCTTAACATACATTATTCACTTATTTATTCATTTAATATGTAACGAGCATTGCTATCTCTAATGCTGAATAGTGTCTGGCTTCACAGCTCGCTTCAATGGCCACCTCCACCATGAAGAATACTTTTGGTGTCCTAGTCAAAGATTCCTTTTCCATATTGTGTACTCTCATAGCATTTTTAATCTTTCTCCATCACTTTCTAATTATTATAATCTTATAATCTTTCTTTTTCTTCTTTTTGGCTTTCTCTCTCCCACTGTGGTGTAAGTTCCTTGAGCAAAAATTCATGATCCGTTCATTTCCATTTGTTTTAGGGTGCTGCCCATCATCTCAAGCATATTCTACATATTAACACTTAACTATATGGGTGAATGAGAAAATAAATCACCTGGGGGCAATGTTAGTTTCATGAAATGGTGATTTGAGAATTTCTTGTGAGTAGACAATCTGTACCCTTCATGATTCATCAGAATTATTCTTGTCGTCCCTTAGTAGTTGCTGGAATCTAACCAGGCTTGCTTTTGGTGACTCAATATTTGGACTCATGCAAAAAGTTGAAGTGAATGAAGTTTTACTTCTTTCCTTCTGCACAATTCTTTTCAGCATCACTTTCCTTCTCATGTGTATAGCTCGCTGCACCACTGGTAGGTTTTCCCAGCCCTATCAATTATAAATTGTTCTTTTCTATTTAAGTAGATAATTCTAGGAATCATTTGAGATAAATTTATTCTAACTTTATGATCCTAACACTTTTAGTGATATTTGATTTTTATACTAGAAATTTTAAGAAATCTAAACTAAATTTGAATTTTGAAATAGCATGATAAGGTAATGGTGTGACTTTTAAGCACAAAATGATTTTCTTTTTTCTTTTTCTAATTAATTTCCATTTCTCCTCGCCAAAACATAAGGCCAGGTCAGCCTTACCATGTCATGGTTTATTTCACAATACCCTTGAAATTATATCATAATGGGGAAAGGAACAGGGATTGAGAGCATGTGAAAAAATTCTCTTCAATAAAATGTACTTCATTGGACCCACTGGGACCCTAGTCTTCCTTGACAAATGCAAAATTGATGATATATTTCTTAGGGGAGAAGCCGAAATAACTCCAACATAAGTGTTACTGCCTCAAAGTCATAACAGAAGCACTGCAGACAGTTATGTGAGAATCTATGTTTATTAAGAGACCTCACATTGAAAATTTTAGCCAACTGAATCTGTCCAGAGAGAGATATATTGAGACATACTGAGATGGGCCTCTTCTTTCTGTCAATATTACATTATGATTGATTTGAATAGGATAGTAAATCTTGAATTGCAAATGAGATAGCTAAAATTTAGCAGATAATCTTTGCTGTCAGGTACCACATATCATAAAGATTACCATTCGGATTAAATAAAAACAATCTCTAAAAGCAATTTTACTGTACCATTAAAATTTGTATGTACAGAATAAGAGTAAATTATTTCATGAACAGACAATCTACTGTATAAAAAAAGTGATTGATTTTTACACTCCATCCCTCCCTTAAATCAGGTTTTTACTTTTTCATAAATTTTGCTAGAAAAATATGGATTGACTTCTTAATATATGTCTTAACAACATAGGTTTGATTATAACAATAAGAGCAGGAAATAATAATGGTTGTTTAATGTAGTGCTTATAGTGGCAAATAATAAAAATGTGTGGATTCTAGTTGCCTTTTACAATCCTATGTTTTTAGTCCTTTAGACATTTATAATCGTTTTGGCTTTAAAATTCAACTTTTCCACACTTCATCTAAGTGATAAAGTATTTCTTTTGGAAAGCTCTAAGAAAAATAATCCTTTCAGCTATATATATTTTTTGAATTATGAACCAATGGGTGGCCAATAACTAAAATGACTGAACACAACCATTTCAAATCTGGTATTTGGCTAAGCCACCAAAGAAATAACTGCATTTAGAGGAAAGAATACAAGGAAGTATACAAGATGAGATAGCTTTTTTTTTTTTAAGTACCTTCTTGGCATTTATTAAAGTTTGATTCAAAGTTAAAGAAGACATTGTCATTGCTTGTGTGAGATCTTACTTATTTCTGAACAAAAACTTTAAGGACATATTCTTATGGAATAGCAATTTGGGTTTTGAAGAAATGTGGAATCATAGATACATTTTTTACATCATCCAAATTTGCACTTTAGATGACAAAGTATACTTGAAACAGGATGGAATTTAATGTTACCACTTTCAAGAATCCCTATTCTGTTTTCATTCTTTCTCCTCACACACTGAATTTGAGGACAACCTATTCCACCTTATTTTTCTGATGGAAATAAAAAAAATCACTTCATTTTTATTCGTTCCATTTGAGCATAATGTGGGGCAAACACATTGATATATTAACACCAACTCATTTATCTTTTGTTGTCAAGAAAGTTTTTCAACAGAAGTAAAATTAAAGAAAACTAAACTGTATTCATCTAAGTGTTAAAAAAATTTCTACTTGAATGTTTTTTAATTTTAAAATGTTTTACATATTTATTACTTATTTTTCTCAAAAAAAGGGTGATTGGATATCTATAACCTGTTAAAATTTTATAGTAGTTCAAATCATTTATAGCAATTATTATTAATGAAACCTACTAAAATATAGCAATTTTGGGGGGTCACATAAAGTTATTTGAACCTACAATAAAAGACTATATTTACTGTTTATTTCAGTAGCTCTTGAGTAATTTAAAATTAGTTGCTGCTACAATTATTGGTTTGGGTATTTGTGTTTTGTTTGGTTGGTTTTACTTCTTTGTATGATGTTCTCTCTTGTCTCTCACTTTTAAACTGTCACTTTTTGTTGTTATTGTTGTTCGTTTAAATATGGTGGTGCTAGTGGTCGAGGTCATTCACTCCATCTAAAATATTGTTTCTAGCTTTGTTTGATCTGGAAAAAGAAATGACTCAATGTTCTAAAAAAGTGTCTTTTTAAAATATGAATCTGATAGTTCTCTTACTAGAAGATAAGTTCCAGGAGATAAGATATTGATTTGTTTTATTTACTGACATATCCCCTGTCTGATAAAATAGTAGAACAACATGTAGCATGTGGGCATCAAACAATATATTTGGAATTAAATAAATACATTTCAAATTGACATCAGTATGTTGTCATAATATCTGAAAATGTTAGTGCTAATCATCAGTGTTTCTAAATTTTATTTAAAATTATTTTATCACTTATTGTGACTGTTCAGATTCCTCTGTGCTAAAGATTCTCTAGTATAAATTAATTTGATTTGAAGATACCTGACTTTGGAAAGAAAACATGTTACTGTTAATAGAAAGTAAAGCTGTTTGATCCAAGGTAGACTTTAAAATCCCACATAACTCTAAACTTTAGTTATGAAGTACAGTAACAGAAGAATAGTTGGCATTCATTTATTCTGTGCTGCAAATTATGGTTTTCCTCATTAAGGTAAAATAGTCAAAAAATTTTATAAATAATCAAAATGTATAATTCTCCAAAGTTACCACCTCATAATCTCCTTAGTAAAATAACCTCTTATAATTAAGAAGTTATAGATTTCTCCACATTTATTCTGATATTCTCATCAATCAGTTCTAAATTGGTTTAAAATCTTTAGACAAACATAAATTTCCTTTATGAAATATAAACATTTTTCTTTATCGAACTTATTAAAAATAGAGGCAATATAGGCGAATTGTATAATTTCCAACAAATATGTGGAAGAGCGGTGTCTCTACAATGGTAAAAAAAAAAAAATCTGCAGTGTTAGCCCAGGGCAAATCTGTGCCTAATTAACACAAATAGAAAACTAAAACAGTAAAAGATGTCTTAAGTTTTTTTTCACAATGTAATTTACTGAGATATAATACAAAGTTTCTGATGTGGGGAGCTGATCCTAATGAGTTAAAGACTTGTAAAAATTCAATGAGAAAAGTGAAGACTAATAGAATAAAAAAGATAATTTTTCTTGTTTGATTTCAGCACATAACAGCATTTGATGTAATAGAACATTTGATGTAATTGAAAAAAAAATTTACAATGTCTAGGACTAAGTTTTGTGAGATGGCATTCAGATAAAGTAACTATTATATTAGTTTAATTCAAATTATTAATATTTAGCTGAAATTACATTTGACAGTAATTGAATTAACCATTTCATAATGGTGATTATTATCTGCATAATTAGTTAGGAGAAAGACTAAACTGTTTTAAATAACAGACCTCCAAGCAAAGTGGGTTGAATATTATACATTTTTGTTTCTCAGCCATGTAAGCATCTGTTAGGCCGTGATGGCAGTGTGGCTCCTTCAAGTCACTAAAGGTCCAGGTTCCTTTCATGTTGTTCTATTATATCCTAAGATACTGCATTCAGCTAAAAGACTGTAGCTAGATTATTGCCTCTGCTCACTCCAGCAAAAGGGGAAGGTGAAGTCAGTGTTCAAGGGAAGCAGCTCCACTTAACTTAGAACTAGGTTACACTTTTTTAAAAAAAATTATTTAATTAGTTTCAAGTATATAGTACATTGTTTAGACATTTATATAGTTTATGAAATGATCCCCCTATTGCTCTTTCTCTCCTCTGGCTCTCCACCTAGCCATTACACTAATGCTAACTGCATGCCTTGTGCTGCACTCCCCATCCCCATGACTATCTATTAACTACTAATTTGTGGTTCTTTAACTCTCCACCCTTTTCTCCCAGGCCCTCAAGCCCCCTCCTCTCTGACCTTCTCCAGATTGTCCTCTATATCTAAGTCTGTTTTTGATTAGTTTGTTCTTTTTGTTCCTTAGATTCCTCATATAAATGAAATCATATGGTATTTACCTTTCTCTGTCTTATTTTACTCAGTGTAAAACCTCTAGGTCCAACCGTGTCATTGGAAATGGCAGGATTTCATTTTTTTTTTAATGGCTGAGTAATATTCCAAAGTATATGTGAACCATAAGTTCTTTATTTAATCATCTGTTGATGAACATACAAGTTGCTTTCATATCTTGGCTATTGTAAATCATGCTGCCATGAACATAGGGGTGCATAGATCTTTATGAATTATTGTTTTGGTTTTCTTTGAATAAATACTCAGAAGTGCAGTTGCTGGGTCTAAAGGTTTTTTATTGAAAATTATTGAGGTGAAATTGATTAATAAAACCAAATAAGTTTCAGGTGTTCAACAGTTTTTCCTATATATATTACATTGTGTTTTTGCCACCCAAAGTTAGATTTCCTTCTGTCACCAAATATTTGATCCCTTTTATGCCCATCTTTCTACATCCTCTCCCTCTTCCCCCTGGTAACTACTAATACACTGTCTGTATCCATGGGTCTTTGTTTTTTTGTCATGTTTGTTTGTTGTTACAAATCACTTCTAAAAAGCCTAAGTCTACTCCTATTGGCCCACTTATTCCAGCAGAGACTGGAAATTTAGACTGTATCTCTGTGATCATGTACATGGGACAATGAAAAGAATTCTGTTTTGAGGCACAACACAGGATTAATCCTGACTGGGCTTCTCACACCAACATTTTTCTGTGTCAGTAAAATGTAATCAACATATATCTGAAGATTTAGGCCCAGATTAATCTTACTAGCAGAAGGGATATAGGGAAATTTAGTGTTTACTTAATTCACATGGAAGTGATCATTTCATCCAGTCCAACTCTGACCTTAGTAAGATAGAAACCAAGTTCTTGTCCTATTTTATGTTTCTTTCATCAATTATTCTATTTCTCTTTTTCAATAATTCTTATTACATTAAATGCCAAACTTCTCTATTTTATCAATTTCTGTAACAACCAGATTCCTATTTATAGACTCAAATTTTAGAGTGCAGACCCATAATAGCAGCCATGGCATCACTCTGATTTTCTCAGTCTCTGTTAATTGTAGATGGAACAGTCTCTCCTGGACCTTGGACCTTGGCATTGATTGATATCTCATTTATCCTTTTGCCCCTGTGGACTGATTTTTCAGCTTTGAGCCATTTTAAGATCCTCTATAATTTCTATTAGTAAAGTAAGTATACTCTTGCCTTGCTTCACTTAAGAAATTCCAGTCCTTTGCCTAACCAATTAGTTATGTTTGGAATTCAATTCTGATTTCCTCTGGTCAGGATTTTTTTAAAGCTGCTTGAGTTTTGATTATATCATCTTTCTGAACTATTATTTTATAAAATATTCCATCAGAATAATTACAGGGTAGAAATAAGCTCATGTAATTGACATATAAGGAAAGATAATTCTTATCCTGCCCATGATAAAATAAACATATATGTCCTCCCTTAGCAAAATGTAAATAAATGCAACCGTGAATCGAAAGTAATTCTATCTAAAATATTTTAAAATCAATGGTCATGTGCTTCATACATAAATAGTACATGCTTATAAATTTTCTTATAAGTAGAATCAATAACTGCTCATAATGGACAGTGCTTGGTGTTCAGCTGGGTGCTCCTCTTTCCTAGACAGTGTACAAAGCCCTGTTCACACAGTTTACAAAGCTTATTACCATACTCTCTTAGACTCTCAATCAGGACCCTTTCCAAGTGGGTTAGCTGCTCTTTCTCATGTAGGTTTCAAGCTCTATTGCTTGTTTTCAGTATTCTGCACCAAAATGCAAAATATTTTATGGTTGCAACTAGACACAATAAAAGTATTGAGAAACAACATTCTGCCTGTTTGCATCTGGATTTTGATGCATGAGTTAGCCATGAAGAAATGTCAAGTAATTATTCCCCAACTTCTCACTGAAGTGGAGACCCCTGAGCTTAAGAGTGCAGTTTTGCTTTGTGCTGCCACTGTTTTGGAAAAGAGCACTTGAACAATATGCTTGGCCAAGTTGATTAAACTGCATGAAATCTCTTAAGTACCATGGGACAATCCTGGCCCTATCAAGTCACAATCTTAAAATAGTTACTGTGAATGTGCAAAATATTTTTCTAGTCTCATGAGAAAGATTTCTACAGATGATAGGTATTGCTAAGTTGGTGTAATGCACAATATTACACAGGAAATTCTTGGCTAGAATCATATTTGAAAACTCAAATCAATTCACATTTTTCAATATGATTGTTCTAAGAGTTCACGTTGCATTCTACCTCCTGAAATTGAACCAAGAACAAGAAAGATAGTTATTTTGGTGGTACTTGGTTGGCTGTTAAGGATTTAGTTTCCTTTAGATTTGAATTATTGCTCACCTAACACACTAATCTCTGTTTAACAGTCTGGCTGTCATATAGTATATGCCCCGAACTACCCTGAGTTCAATAAAAAGTATGAAAATAAGATTGCCTAATAAGTGTACCCAGATTTTCTCACTTAGGCCAAATATTCAATCTGACAAATATTTATTTTGTGTTGTAGAGTGAGTACAAGGCATCTGTGGTTATCCAAGAAAATCTTGCCTGCTTGAAAAAATATAATTTCTATTGGAAAATATGGTTCGTATCCATGAGGAAATAAATTCTAAGCCTTGTTTTACCCCTGAGATGACAGAGTATCTACTAAATGTGCTAATATTCATTGGAAATGGATTTATGTGGTATTTGGGTTTGTGCTCCTATGCCCTGTCTGATGTGCATACAGGTATTCTGTGTCTCCTCCAGGCAATGGTCCCTCTCTATTCCATTAGGAAAGTGATTTAAGTGTTTTATTCTGATCATGGTCTGTGACTTTAAGGCAAGGATTATCAGGGAGGCAACTAGCATTTAACTTTATTCAAGTAAAAGAATAAAATGCAGTTTTTACAACAGACCAATATTTGGGGCCCAAAAAATATCCATTCTTTGAAAAGCAGATTTTTATGAGCTCACAAATTGGGCAGTAACTGACTTTTGAGTTATAATTAATATAATAAAGTAAATCAGGTTTTTTATTTTGCTGTCATGATTCATTCATTACCAGCAACCATCAGACACTGTAGAAAACCAAGTATTTTTAGGTATGGCCAACTTTCAGACAGTTTCCTGAAGATATTTTCAGATGTTTTACTTATTTAGTTCTACTGTGCCGGTGCCAGCCGGCTAGATGAGTTCTGGAAACAAGAGAGACACGGTGAGGAAAAATAGACAAGAGACAAAAGCATGGGATCGAGAGGATCGGTCCGAAGAGCCGATCTGGAACTTTATTTCAGACAGCTTATATACAGGCTTATGTTTATGATTGAGTTGTCATAGTTATTCTCTTGCAAACAGTATTAATCTTATTATACAAGGTATGATGACACTGTGTAAAGGTCACACTTGTATTGATACGATACTGTTACCAGGGAATGAGGTCCTGGCGGTCCTCCAGTAGCCCAATGTACAGAGATCTTACTTCAGGGCTAGCTGAATATTCGGGAACAGTGAGCTCAGGGAGCTATTGTCTGTAAACAGACACCATGGGTGCAATGGCAGCTCCTTGGCTACCGTTAGTGCTATGGCAGCTCCCTCGCCAGTCCTAGAATCTAACCAGATTCAACGGGACGGCTCCCCACACTACTGAAACAGTTTTTAAAAATTATTAAGCATGCAGTTTTAATTGGGTTCAGCTTTTATAATTTGGATTACTTTGAAAGAGGTTAAAAAAATATCTTGCTTTTTAAACAATCTGCACAGATCTTTAGAGTGTGGAAGTCTGTGTTCTTCTCATGAAATATTTTTTATAGGCTTACTCTTTTTTGTCCTGTCAGTATCAGGACAAAATTTCACAGTAGGCTGAGGAATAATAGAGGTGGGATTTATGAGTGACAACACCATTGGAAGAATATGTTAACTCAGAAAGAAGAAGAAATAACTAAATAATAAATAAATAGAGTGATAAATAACAATGACTCATTTTACATATCATTTTTCTTTCTCAGAGTTTTTGTAGTTTGTCATCAGTTTGCTTGCCTTATAACTTTATTTCACAATAATCAGAAAATTGAACATTAGGTCACACCTTCTTTTCTCTTCATTCACTCTAATTTTTCACTATAGGTATTTAAGCCATTCATTTGTAACCTAGAAGTTCAGTTGAATATTAAGAAATTTGATTGTAATGGATAATTTTAGGTAAAATAATTATTGATTGATTGATTCCAAGTACACGATATGTTCTTATGCTCTGCCAACAATATACATACAATATAAATAAATTAGCGAAGTCTCATGATATCAAATTTTATGTGCTGGGGTACCTTTTCACTTAAGACATATAAACAAACTAAATTTCTTCTCTCATTCCTTTCTTCCTTCCTCCTACTCTCCATTCATCTTTTTCTTCTTTTTTAGATTTTTTTTCTCTTTTCTATGTTCAGTTGTCCATTTCAATTAAATGTTCTTATAATTCCCAGAATCATATTTTGTTATTATTGATTTGTTCAATTTAATATTGTTTCCTCTGAATTGAATTACTTCATGCAAGCCATATTTAGAGATTCTGTTATTTTAACAGATTAAACTATCTTTATTCTGTTGTTATTCTGTGACAAAAGCTGAAATGTTGAACAAACCACTTACATATGTTGCAGTGTTCCCAATGCACACCCAAGAAGAATACAGCTTTTGTAATTGTTGAAAATGACATTAGAAATCTTAATGTGTAATACCAAAATTCTTATGATCTATGTATGTTCACTGGTTATTTTAATAAATCTGTTTTAATTCAAGCTTATTCACTATTTTTTTCACTTGATAGGGCATATTTTGGATTTGTCACAGAGAACAGTGGATTGAGGAAAAGATGATTATCGAGGAAAAATGGATGAACACATTCTCATTTAGCAACATGAAAAACTACTAGACTGTTTATATGTCAATTTTAATTTCAGATAAAACTCAAATAGACACCATTTTCCCACCACTGAGGTATTATAAGAGATGATATTAAACTGTCACTAGTTTCCATTACATTTCTCATTCGATCACCCATAAAACAATGGGGTAGAAAATGACACTCAAATTGTATATCTCAAAGTGTCAACAGATGACTGAACTTTCCTTTCACTATCAACATTTCTGCTTTGGAACAAAAAATACCCAAGGGAGAATTGAATTGTTTAAAAAGGAGGAGGAGCAAAAGTTGCTCCTTAAATACTCTGAATGAGAAATATCTAGAAGTTAAGATCTGATAGGAAATATAGTATTAGGCCATCTATAATAGAGTTTAAAAACCAGTAGAAGCCAGTAGAAGGGGATGATCGACTTTCCATATGAAAAATCATCTTCCAATACCAATACATATTAATTAACTTTTTATGACAGTAGATAACACACTGTTGATGTACTACTCAGCATTTCTTTCTTCTTTCCATGTTAACAGGATTCCTTTTTTTTTTCTTCAGTTACCCAGTCTCAGAAAATGGCACCTTATTTATTAGTTCGTGCATACCTTCTTTTGGGTCAAAGCCAGTCATTATAATTCTATTCCTTTTGTCAGTGACTCCAGTAGGTGTGGACATATAACATACTAACTCATTTCTGGCCAATAAAACTTGAGAACTTAAGGAAGACAGGAATGGGACTTCAGGAAAAGTCTTTCTTAGTCATAAGAAGAAGACACTAAAAAAAAATGGCCCTTTATACTTTATGTCTGGATGTGATTCCTGGAGTTGCTTCAGCCATCTTGCTATCAAAATGAAAATGAGAAAAATATAAAGACAAAGCCAAGAGAATCACAGTGAAGTGAAGAGTATTTTGACAATACAGTGCCCGGAGTTACCCTGCATTACTTTGTGAGCTAATAACTACACTATTTAAGTTATTTTGAGTTTGTTTTTCTACTACTTTTAGCTAAATATTTTCTATCTAGTAAAACTTATTTCTTTTTAATTAAGTTACCAGGCTTGTTCATGGATTTTCTATTTAGTAAGCTTTGGTTTTACATAAACATTTTTAGTTTTAATTACTTTAGATAAACTAAGTAAAGTCAAGAAAACATTTCTAATTTAGGTTGGCATGCCTCTAATCTTTCCCCACATTAAACCATCACCTTGACCACACCAGAGTGATTTTCACAAATCTAATTATAACATTCCCACTTAAAAGCTGCCCGATTGTTTTACTGTGTAAATGAAGGCTGAAAACTTTTTTAGTACATCTTTTAAAACATGGTTTTTCAAGCATTATTCAGTGATTCCAATGGCTTTACTTGATGTGTTTGAAGATTTATTATACCAGAGTATGATCCAACAAATACTGTCAGATTCCTTATTTCTCCCACCTTCAGTTGTGTGGACTATTTGAGGTTAGTCTATGGAAATATGTACAATAACAATGATGCAATCTATTAAAGATATAGTTATTGATAACACCAGTTACTACTGAAAGCAGTTTATGTGTTTGATATTTAAACGTGTCCTATATTTAAACTTAACTTTTTATACAGAAATGTGTTCCTTTTGTGCCTTATAGCTTTTAAAATTGGTGTCTTGACAACATTCCAAATAAATGAGATAAGAACAAAGCTTCACGTCTTTTCAGAGTAGTCTCCACACTATAACTACACGATTCTAACATTTTAGGCAGCTTTCATAATAATAGCTACAACTTATTCATTGCTTATTATGGGCTCAGCACTTAACACACACATACCTGAAATAACATGCTGCTGTATTAAAAATTCGCTGAAAATGGAAACATGAGTCTATGTTGATGACTATTTTGTATCATCATTTATAATGGCAGTGACTTTCAGAGCAGCATCAGATTATATTTACAAAAATAATACAGAATTTTTATGCCTTTCTAAAAATTTATTATATTTTCATGAAATAATTTGCTTAATGCAGAATTCATATAATTCTAGAGTATGTAATGCAGAGAGTTTTTGAAGGTGGTTATTAGCTTGAGCAACATAAAGATTCTGGCTCTATTGCCTTTTTTTTGGTATTTATTTTCTTCCTGCATCAGCTCAATTAAGAGTTGAATGAGTTGTAGAATAATCTTTCATTATAAAATTTTCTCCATGTGTTGTTATTCTAATTCTTGGTTCCAAGGAAAATCCATTCTGCATACAGCAAGGAATGAGGACTGGCACTAACTTTCTTATAGTGGTAATTTCCCAGAGAAAATGGTCACTTGCATATTACTTAGCCCTGTGCCACAACAAACGATAAATGGTAGTTCTTGCTTGGCTCTCCACTCTTATTGCTAGATCAGAGATTTAAACTTACTGAGACATATAGGTACCTCACAATTTTTCACATTTTTGTCAGTATTTTCCCTTTCTACTCTGTATCTCTGCTTACAAAACAGCCACAAAACAAATCTGGGAAGAGCAGTTTGTCTGAATCCAGCAGGGGCAATGTGTAAGATAGAGCTCTGCCATCAAGTCCTGAACAGATGGGTTCAAGGTCATAAATCACATGTGCCCAGAAAAACAAAGACAGAAAACAAGGATCAATAGATTTACCCCGGGATCAATGGTAACACTGTGTGATCCCTGATTCAGTGAAATTTGAGGATTTCTACAGCATTTGTTTACTTCTTGGTAAGTATAAAACAAGCTAATTATCTCCTCTTGCACAAAAGAACTATATGAGTTTGAAAGGATTCTAACTAATAAATATAGTAAGTCTGTCCCTTGGAACAGGAATTCTTAGAATGCTAATAGTGTAGGAAAGAGGGGAGGATTTCTTTGTATTACATTGGGGAATTCTCATTCAAATAAGGTAAACGAGATTTCTGAAAGACTTCAGATCTTTTAATAAATTTCTAAAATATCATGAACAATTTCTAAATTAAATATATGGTGGAACTGGTGATCTACAGAAAACTCTTTAGGAAAACCTCAGGGAGTGGTATCTTGGCTCCTTTAAGGAAAGAATGTGTTTCTAGATTTCTTTCCTAAGTGCTATTTGAATACCTGATGTGTGATTGTAGTTTAGCCAGTTTTTTTGAAAAGAAAAACAAAAAATTTGAATTCCTCTGTTTTCATTTTACCTCATCCAAGAGAAAGGCATTCAATCCCATAATGTCAAACTGTGAACCATCTATGATCTACAGTCACTTATCTCCAGTGGCCTATTTGACTATTTAATTAGATGGACATGTCTTAAATCATACTTAAATTTCCCCCTTAATGGTGTGTCCAGCTGGTTTCCTAAAACATAATAATAATGACCATTGCAGTAGTAATAACAACAATTGTGTACTATAATTTTGTGCAGAGCACTTTACGTGGACTATCTTTGTTAATAAACAATAAATCTCACAATAAACCTAACAGATAAGTGCTGTTATTGTTCTTTTTATAGTTTAAGACAAAGAATCTCATAAAAACTATGTAGCTTGCTTAATGTTTCTCAATGATGAACTACTGAGACAAGATATGAACCAAGTAGTTCTTTTTTTTTTATCAGAGGCCATATGTTTAATTACTATTATTTCATCTATTGATATTTACCATTTCTGTTTATAACAATAGAGTTTTCCTAATAATAGAGGTTTAATAAACATTTCTGTGTTCTTAACTCCAAGCTTAAACTCCATTCAGTCATTTAGCATGGTCAGCTTCCTCAATTATATTTCTCACATTTAGTCCATTCTTTTCATTTCTATGACTAATACCATGTGCTTCCTCACTAGCTTTCAGTAAAAATATATTACTAATCTTTCAGATTTCAGTCTCTTCTATTCCAACACAATTTGCACACAGAGACCAGATTAATCTTTTGTAAACATCACTTTCATCATGTCACCTACTACTCAAATATCTTTCATGTCTTTCTTCACATCTCCAATACAGAGATGGGAATTTGAAACTACAAAGTACATATTTAGATTTGTAAAAGAAAGCCACCTCTGATTTCAGCACAGAAGATAAATTCCATAAATCATAGTGGTATGACAAAACTTTTAACATGTATTTTTTTTTTCATTTTTTTTTAAACCAAACCTCCATTTCAACATAGAGACCTACTAATCATGACCTCTGTGTACCCTACAAAGCCTTGCCTCAGGTTTTCACTTAAAATTTCACCCTTATGAAGTAGACTATCCCTTTCGCCTTACCATCCCAATTCTACCTGTGTATTACAAATGCATGAGGAGCCTTTAAAAAATTACTACATTAAAAAAATTCAGGTTATTTGGTAAAACACTATTATTAGAAATCATTCAGATTTCCCTGCTTCAGTAAACTTTGCCAACACTGGAGTTTAGTTATTGTCCTTTAAGGAGATTCGTCCTGCAGTGAGTGCAAGGCTCTCTTCTCCACGGAATAAACAAGTACCTGACAGGAAATATTTTTTCTTGCTGTATTTTGTATTCAGCAGCTTGATATAAGCCATTTAGTTGATTTTGGAAAAAGAAGGGAAATATAATAGACTTCTTATACTCCCGCTCATTATTTCTTTGGTATTCAAAAATCCTAAAGATAAACTGACCTCTCCTGTTCTCCCTCTAAAATTAGAAATTGTCATTTAATTATTTATTAATCTAAGATTTAATCATTTTTGAAAATTGCTTAGGCATCCATACTTTCAAGTAAAATTTTCACTAAAAAGTGAGGAAGGCAAATAAATAAATAATTTTAAGAGTATTTTAAATACCCTCCATCTTAGATATGCTCTGCCTCAGAAACAGCTTCATACTTAGTCTCTAAAATGATTTGAAGCCTTAAAGCAAAATTGTGTTCAATAATTTTAAAATACCAATTTTTTGGGCATTTCTTAACATAATTCATGTCCTGCATTTGTCTAGGAGTGTTTGAGTTGATTTCATAAACTTTTAAGCAACCTATATAATGTTTCTTCCTTTGTAAATGCAGTGATAGAATTTTTCTACAGCCCTTTCAGATGTTGCATCTGTAAGCATAGAGGGATGTAGGGAATTAAAAGCATTATAATAATTAATTTGATTAATTACCTCATTATGACCTTAGTTTTCCATCTCCCTCTGTGAGTAGAACATAGCCAAAATATGTCTTCTTAAATAGTCCAGGTATCAAATTACATACAGATTATTTTTTTAAGGAAACATTTAAAATCTCGTGAATTACATCACCTAGTCAAGTACATATCAATGGGAGAAGTGATGGATAAATTTCATTTAAAATCAGTTTACATCTTCAAATTTATCTTATAAAATTTTATTTTCTATTGAATCAAATGACAAAAAGCCTAGTATTATTTTCTCCTATGTGAATGAATGTATACTAAGAATCTCCCTTTACTGTGAGTTCACAATTCAGCCTGCTGCTTAAAATAACCTGCAGTTTGATTCTTAAATTTATACGTGTCAGGTTCATGAATTGGACCTGAAAGAAAATGTTAAGTGGGAGTTTCAACGTCTGGATGTAAAACACCAGACAATTTGTATATGGACGTAGTTACCTGCTTCTATTATACTGTATGTACTCTTGAGAGAGTTTAGTCTAAATGAAAGAAAATACTCCAGTCCTTTTTTAGCTGTTAACTTGTAGACCTTTTGATCTAACATGATTTATTGCTATCCCCACATGCAGATAAAGGCCAGTCTACTTTGAGCTGAGAAATATTCCATGGTCTATAATAATTTTTATTTTCAAGTTGGAGCACAGCAGCTGGTACACTATTATTATGACAGGGGAGCATAGGTTTTAGGTAGTGGACTTCACTTATCAGTCAATGCCCTTTTCTTCTTTCCCTTGCTTCTTCTCTGACATTGAGTGGCATAAAGTCCAAAATACCCATTTCTTGATAAACCTTTACAGGAAGGTAACATCATGTTGATAGAACCCATTTGTAATAACTACCCTGCATCACTCCAGTTTCATATAAGGCCAATAACCCACCCAACTTGTTCAGCAGAAATGAGGAGGCAACATTGCCATGTCCTTTCACTGCACTGATTCCAGTGACCTAGTGGCTAAAGGCTACTCTCATGAAAATTTAATCATGTTAAATTTTTACAATATAGAGACAGGAATTTGAAACTGGGAAGTACATATTTAGAGTTTGTCAAAGAAAACCATCTGTGATTTCAAGGCCAAAAAGAAAAAGAGACAAAAAAGGAATTGTCCATGTCAACAAACCAAAATAGAAGACTGGAGGATTACAAACTAATGAAAATATTTTTGCTTTATTTTAAATTTTCTCTTAATTATCAAATTAATTACCTCAACTTTTAATTGCTCTAATAGAACTAGTTCTGTTAAAGATGAGGCTATGTAATAGAAGTTTAGAAAGAAATGGTGTATCTAAATTCTGCTGGGAAAAAAAGTGAAATTAATATTATCATAGACTTGCATTTACAAATATATATGAATGTTTTATAATAAATTCCCTATATTAAAATTTGATTTTCTTACTCCACAAAGATAGCACATTGTATAATTTGCCTTATAGTTCATTATCCTTATTATTAACTTCCTTCTGGGCAAATAGCCAGATTATTTCCCAGACTCCTCGAGCTGGAAGTGAGGAACTTGTGACTGAATTCTGATAAATAGAATGTGGCAGAATTATTTACAGTACTTCCAACTCTGTATATTATCTTGGCTTCTGAAACTGAGTGCATATCTATCTGAATATGTCCCTCAGGAACGTCAATAAGGGCAGGGATCGGACCACTAAATAGCCATACATACTCTGTGCTGGAAAAGGAAAAGATGTGCATGTGTATGTTTTTTTCATAAATTTAACAATGAATTATATAAACAGTAATCATATATCCTAGCTGGCCCAGAAATTACCAAGTTTATACATTTTGCACCGACAAAATTTTGAGAACAGCCCCTTCACTCTCAAAAAATGTCCATTTGTAATAATCGAGCTTTCATTCTACCTTTTCTTATAAGCACACAGATGAGGGTTGGTTCTCTTTATAGGTGTATCATCACTAATAAGTGAAGAACTGATTGAATGAGATTACCACTTTGCAATACCTAATACAATAATGGACTCAGGCAGTGGTCATTAGTGGCTGCTGACATCACATAGAGAGCCACCTGGATGAGTGCCTCCAGATGGAAATTCCCAACACTTACAGACCTTCCTTGCAAAAATATCAAACCCAAATTTGATTAAGACTCTGGATTTAAACTATAATTTACAGGAAATGAACAAAATGCAATAGACTCAAAATTGGAATCAGAACATATGTGATATCTAAATTGTAT
This sequence comes from Cynopterus sphinx, assembly GCA_030015415.1. NCBI lineage: Eukaryota > Metazoa > Chordata > Mammalia > Chiroptera > Pteropodidae > Cynopterus > Cynopterus sphinx. Next base: position 68,816,149 of record CM057381.1, on the reverse strand, counting down.
AAACACCATCAAGTGTCTCAAGACCAAACCCCAAGATTTATTAGGTAGGTGACCTTTGGTAAGTCTTGGAACAACTTTTGAGTCTTATTCTGTTAATCTGTAAAATATGAAGTTAGAACTCCTATGTGATAAACTTGTCATTAAATAATGCGCTATATGTAAAAGTACTTGGCACATAGTAGGAGAAATTGTTTTGAATCTCATGAGTTACTGAATTCCCTACGATAAGATATTTATTAATATGAGCAGAAGGGAAAACATTTACAAATCATCATATAAACTCAGAATACATACATGCAATTATTCTACCCAGTACTTATCAAGTACCTATGATGGACTAGTCATTTTTCTTAGTGCTGAGGATGCAGTAAAAAAAAAAACAAGAAATTTTCCATCCTCATAAAGCTTACATTCTATCAATAATAACATATAATTTGTAATACATGGTTGGAATATTTTTGAATATATAATTTTAAAATTAAGTTGCTAAATTATAATATACTTTACAACATAAACTATTGTCTGAGTGGTTTCATTGACTGCTGGCCCTACACACACACACACACACACACACACACACACACACACACACACACACACAGCACTGAGAATGAAACTTCGTTCAGATCTTTCTCTACTTAGTAGAGATTGATTGTGAAATTCAGGTTAATTTAACAACCATTTCACTCATCAGTATTCTGTGAGGGTAAGAATAGAGGTCGATCTGTTTTCTTAGAACATGGCAATACACTTTCCAGCACTTACTGAGCCAGGATGAGAGCAGGTGGTTGCAATCTGCAGCAGTTTACTTAACTACTTTTCTCCATTTTGCAAGCTTTGCTTTCTCAAGTTCAATGGCACTGCACCTGACGATTCATCAGTATGGGAAGACACGTATGCCTGCCTACAGTAAACATAAATCCCTCTTTAAAAAATGGTAAAAACACCACAGGACAGCATTTTCCTTTGTAGAATTTGTCACTCATCATTTCAAGTGCTGTGTTTTTCCGGGGGTAAATCTCGCTTTGTTTTTGAGTTTGTCATTGATTCAAATGGTGAAGATACACAGGTGTGAGAGTTTAAATGACAGTGATTGACCTGCCCACCAACAACGAATTCCAACTAGAAAATTAAGGCTATTGCTAGTGTTTGCCAGCTTGATTGCTCTAAGCAAAATTAATTCATAATCTCTGAGATGCTTAGCATGCCACATGGAGATTCTCCCCATTCTTCTCTAAGACCTACTGGGAAATTTTATTATACTTGTGACTAAAAATAGCATACCTAGACCAGGCAATGCAATTGAAGAGATTTATTTTAACTGTTTGAAAAATAGTTTGTTAGAGAGGTTCCAGTTAGTCCCAGTCAAAAGGATCCACTCAGCATTATCGTTCTGAAGTGTCTTAGCACCTCTTTTTTGAGCAGTGAGAAAACAATGTTTAGTTATGGTAGTGTTTCCACAATTGCTGGATTACTATGCTTTTCTAAAATAATTTTGAGCCTCTGACAATCTAAACAATCTTAATTTTTATAAGATTGAGGATTAGTAATTTTGCAATTATTGATGAGGTAGGTTAAACACCAACATAGAGGATTACAGCTAAAGATAAGTAATAAACTGTACATACTTGTGAACATACCATGTGGGGAATCAAAACTGGCCAAGCTATGAGAGGCACTAAATTATGATGGTGAAAGCAAATGACATTGCTGATTTCAAAGTGCTTGCACTCAAGTCTAGCGGGTGGACTGGGGCATATTAGATATAGTCATGATAGAAAATTACAACAAGCATTTTGGAAAGTGCTGGTGAAGACGTATAGTAAGATAAACTGTAGACAACAAGTCGATGGTTGAGATTATAATCTGTTAGGTCCCAATATCATGATCTGATTACTTATGCCACTCCCTCATTCTGGGAAAAAGAATATAAAAGATGCCTTATTTAAGGCAGGATTATACAAAGTTATACATAGGGTAGTTGAACTTGAGCTCATAGCTGAGTAATCTTTCCAAATATAATTCTACTATCATCAAAAGCATTGACTTACAATTTGAACCCTCCAAGTAGAATTATATAAATTAGAATTACTTGAAATTACAAGAGAGAATATATCTATGGAATGTTTCATCTTCACATAATTGTTTCCTATTTTTCACTTACAAATTTTTCCAGTTTTTGAATAATGACCTTTTATCTTTCTAACCAAGTGGATATAAATGTAAAGCTAAATTTACTTAATATTTAATGTTTGTATTTTAAAATTTCACCTTTGTTATTTAAATATTTTGTTTTCAAAGATGAAAGCTCTCAAAAATTAACATTCACAAATCAGAGATCTATGAAAGATTAAAAATCCCCGCTATTTTCAGTGTATCACAGATAGTCAAAGAATAGCAGACATTTGCATATTTTTCTTTAAATAATTATATGGGAAAAACTAATATCTTTTTTTAAAGAAAAAAGTTTAATACCTACACTACATAAATTTCTCATCCCCTATGACCTTGTATTTCACAAGAACTGCTCTTCATCTTACACATGTAGTTTATCTCTTAAAAGGAAGTTTTCTGAAATCAATATTTATGGATTTTTACAGTATTTTTTAGTGTTAATAAATTTAGTCTAGATTCATAGAATTCCCCAAAGTTTCTTTAGAAACAAAAACATTTCATATAAAATCGATCAGCCAATCAGTGGTATTCTATCTTTCAATTCACAAGCAGAAGGAAAGAAAAATTTATATTAAAAAGACTTCAGAAGTTGAGATAATTGAGGTTTTTTTCAGTTTTATTGAGATATAACTGACATATAACATTGTATAAATTTAAGGTGTACAATCTGTTGATTTGATAAATGATTACCATAGCTAGCTAACACAGGCATCATGTTAGATAATGACCATTCCTTTCCTTGTGAGGACATTTGATTTATTCTCTTAGTAACTTTTAAGCATATAATAGTATTATTAACTATAATCTCCATATTAGATACTTAGAAGTTGTTAATTTTATAACTGGAATTTACATCCTTTGACCAGTATCTCCCCATTTCGCCCACCTTCCAGCCCCCAGTAACCGCCACTTTTCTCTTTATCTGAGCTCAGCATCTTGAGGTTTTCAAATAAGTGAGATCATACTGTATTTGTCTTTCTCTGTGACTTGTTTCACTTACCATAATGCCCTTGAGTTTCAATCAAATTGTCGCAAAAGATAGAATTTCCTTCTTTCTCATGGCTGAATAAAATATTCTATTGTGTATGTACCACACCACATCGTCTTTATCCATTCACTCATTTAGATTATTTCCATATCTTGTCTATTGTGAGTAATACTGCAATGAACATGGGGGTGCAGATATCTCTTCGAGATCCTATTTTCATTTCCTGTGGACATATACCCAAAAGTGGGATTGTTGGATCATACAGTCATTCTATTTTTAATTAATTGAGGACCCTCCATGCTGTTTTCCATGGTGGTTGCTCCAATATACATTCTTACCAACAGTGTACAAGGGTTCCCTTTTCTCTATACCCTCACAAACACTTGTTATTTTCTGTTTATTGATGCTAGCCATTCTAACAGGTGTGAGTTGATTTCTCATAGTGGTTTAATTTATTTAGTTAATGATTAGTGTTATCAAGCACCTTTTTGTGTACCTGTTTGCCATTTGTATGTGTGTTTTTTTTTTAAGTCAATTAATTTCTTCTGCCTGGTCTTTAATTGAGTTGTTTGTTTGTTTGTTTGTTTGTTTTGATATTGCATTGCATGAGTTCTTTATATATTTTGAATATTAACTCCTTATCCAATATAATATTGTAATAACTATGTATGGTGTCAGGTGGTTTTCTCAAATTTTATAAATTGTCTTTCATTATGATGATTGTTTCTTTTGCTGTGCAGAAACTTTTTAGTTTGATACAGTCCCACTTATTTATTTTAACTTTTGTTGCTCATGATTTTGCTCTTATATCTAGGAAATTACTGCTGAGATGAATGTCAGAAACAATTTCTATATGTTTCTTCTAGGAGTTTAATGGTTTCAGGACTTGAATCCATTTTGTGTTTATTTTTGTTAATAGTTCATACAATGGTCCATTTCATTTTTTTGCATGTGGCTGTCCATTTTTCTAGCACCATCTATTGAAGGGACTATCCTTTCCCCACTGTGTGTTTTTGGCTCCTTTGCAAATTATTATTTGAGTTTATATGCAAGGGTTTATTTCTGGGCACTTAATTCTTATCTATTTGTCTAAGTATCCATTTTTATGTCAATACCATACTATTTTAATTACTGTAGCTTTGTTGTATGGTTTTGAATTCAGGAAGTGTGATGTCTCTGGCTTTGTTCTTCTTACTCAAAGTATTCAAAGTATTTTGTGTCTCCAAACAACTTTTAGGATTGTTTATTCTACTTCTGTGAAAAATGACATTAAAATTTTGTATATTATACAAATGACATTGTACAAAATGATATAACTGGATTTGGATTTCAGGTATGATTTATTTAATAAACTTTCAATATTTGAATTTATCTGATATATATGAAAATGGATGAATCCAGACTCTTCTATTTGATGTTTTTCAGATAGCTGCATGACAGTTTCTACTTGGCATTTTTATTTGAAGTGGCTTCAGTAGTAGCTGATGCCCACTTAACATTTGTCTAATGAGACTTGTTCATAATAAAAAGCTCTTTATGATCTCGGAGTCATTACATGTCTAAGAAACATTCCTACAACAAAAAAAGCATGACTGTTTTTGTAAATTAAAAAAATTTTTTTCCAAATGTGGAAAAAAATTGTTTTTTTTTTGAGAGGTGCTATGAGAAAGTTTATTTGTTTGTTTGTATATAAATTAATTTTAAATTAGTTTATAAATTAGGCCTCTTATCAACACCAGCTCTCTATTGCCTATTTATTTTAATGCAAGAATAAATGATGTAAAACTTTGTACTAAGAACGTAAACATTCTTATTATGGCTGTATGAAACCTTACTATATTGGAGTTGGAAATAAGGTGAATCACAAATTTGAATTTTTGTCATTTGATGTTTTTTTTAAGTGGATCTCACATATTGCAGTATTATACACAATTTTGATTTTAATAGCATTTTTAAATTTTATGCTTTTTCACAGTATATAGAAGAAAGATGTGTTGGCAATTATTCAATTAATCTGGGTTCTAGTTCTGATTCTATTGCTAACGAGGTGACTAATCTTGAATGTATTTCATAAACTTTCTTTGTGCTTAGCTTCCTTATCTGACACATGTAGGCTTTAAAAAAAGCCTATAATTTTGTATTATATTTATTCCGCTTTTCAATGCATGAGAAATGCTGTTCTCTTGTGTCTCACACTTTCAAGTGGTCCTAAGAATGTGCTGGATTCCTATGGCAATTATTAACTCTATGAACATTTGCAAGTTAATTAGTATCTCTTAATTTAAATTAGCTCATTGACAAATGAGAATATCATTAACTACAGTAAGATATAAAGGTTCTAATACAAAAGAAATACTTATCAAGTTTTTTATTATTATAATACTAGGGCCAAATAATATAATTATATTGTTATTAAATACTTTAATATAGTTATTAATATTGTCATTATTTTCATTTGTGTTATCTCCACTAACATCTTTCCTAATCAAAAAATATATGGGACTACACTTTTTTATAGGAATAATTTTGTATCTATTACCTTTTTATAATGAAGTAAATTATCTGAATTTATATGCTGTCAATGCCATGCAGGTTGCAAACACTGAAATAGACTGCAAAATATTCTTTATATGCTATAATTCCATTTTCAAGAGCATCTTTTTATTAATTAACTAGGGCCTCCTTAACAAAATATCATAACATGGGTGGCTTAAAAAACAGAAATTTGTTTCCTCACAATTCTAGAGGCTAGAAGCCCAAAATCAACATGCAAGCAGAGTTGGGTTCTCTTGCACATGCTCTTCTGGGTCTCTTTCTTTTCTTAAAAGGACAGCAGTCTCACAGGATAATGGACTGTGGACCCACCCATATGGCTCATTTACTCTTAATTATCTCCTAAAGGCCCTGTCTCCAGATACAGTCATACTGAAATTTAGGACTTCAACATATAAATGTTGGGATAACAATTCAGTCTATTACATTCCTAAAGGGGTATGCCTTCCTTAATTAGCACTCTCTGAGGTATATTAGCCCTGTATAATGGCTTGTTGCATCATGCAAAAGACAAGAACTAAGCCCTGAGAGCAGCTAACATGAGTCATTTCATCACTGTGTGCCCTTAAGTAACATTTAGGAAATCGTTTAGGAAAAACTCACTACTCACACAGAACAATTATGTGACCAGAGGTGTGGGATTTTTCCCACACTACCTGGGTGTCCTATAATTTAATTAAATTCTGCCACTAACTGGAGTTAGCTCAGATCCCACAGGTGAAGTGCTCAGTTCCACAGACTTCCCCCACATCAGATGCCAATCACAAATAGTATGTCCCCAGGTTATTTACAGATTTGTCTGACTTGGCTACAAATCAGAAGTTCACAAAAACCCCTCCTTGGGTTTGATAATTAGCTGAAACAGTTCACAAGTGAGGAAAACAGTTTACTTACTATTGCCTGTTTATTGCAAAGGATGTTTTAAAAGATATAATTAAGCTGTCAAATGAAGATATACATAGAGTGAATTTTGGAAGGGTTGAGAGCCCAGAAACTTCGGTTTCTGTGGTTTGGGGTGTGCCACACTCCCAGCGTGTAGATGTGTTCACCAATCCAATCTTCATACTTCTGGGAATTTTATGGAGGCTGTATCACATAGGCATGATCAATGATTATCTCCATTTCCAATTATTAACTCAGCTCTATCCAGAGAATGGGGGGTGGGACTTAATGTGCTAAGCTTCTAATCATGATTTGATCTTTCTGGAGACCAGCCTCTACTCTGGAGCCCACAAAGAGTTGCCTCATTAGAATTTAAAAAAAAAAAAAAAAAAAAGTTCCTATCGCCAGGAGACATTCCAAGGGATTTAAGAGTTCTGTGTCAGCAGCCAGGTTCAAAGACCAAATATTAGAACAAATGATTCTCCTAGTACCTCTATTTACGTGGATTTTAGGAATGCTGTGTTAGGAAACAGGACGATAGATAGATGATGATGATAGATAGATGATAGATAGATAGATAGATAGATAGATAGATAGATAGATAGATAGATGATAGATGATAGATAGTTCATATTACTTCACAGAAATTATTTCAAAAACTACTTATGCATGGTGTGACCTAGACTATACTTCTATCAGAATGGCAGGACACATAATCTGAAATGCTAGATAAATTACAACCATACACATTTAAATGAATTGCTGAGTCCACAAGAGAGTACCAGAGATCCCCAGAGGCCTCTCCACCCAGAGCTAGTTTAGGAGCCTGAGGCACACTGGGCCTCTTCTGTCCTGGAGAGTGAGAAGCAGCTTCTTCAGTGACTTATCGCAGGGTAGGAGAACTCTTCTGTCATATGTGAACATAAAAATTGAACAGAGCTGGCCTCCTATTCAAATTATCATATAATATAATGTATTATGTCCTATTATAACAAATGTCTTTGTCATACTAGATTAAATATGAAACCTAAATGTTGACTAATGGAACCAATCATTTTATTTCACTGGCCTAAACCATTTCATGTATTTTGCTTATTCTATCTTTGCCTTATAAAAAGTTCTATTTTTCAATCTTACACATTTCACTGGGAATATAACATTAAAAGGGACACCAAACTTTCAGGGTTAGTTTATGCTAGTATTTTTTAAAATGAATATTCTGACTTCAAATTACCTCATTACTCCTTTACCACAAATCATGTGATCAGTGCATGTTGTGGATAGGTCATACTCATTGACTGAAAATCAGATAAAATTCCCAGCTGTGCACTGAAAAAAAAAAAAACAATGCCTTCAAGAAAGTCAAAGTTTTCAGAGGCCATACTTTGAATGGAATTGGAGCAGTACTATAATAGTGAAGAATACATAACACAGACAACATAACCATTGAAGTCAAAGTAATCCAGGATTTGTCTGCATTTTTTAATGAGTCTGCAGAAGAAAGCAGGTGATATTAGTGTTTACACCAAACTACATGAGCTGAATGGTCTAAAAGAAACAGTTGGATTATCCATGTGTCAGCATTCTAATCCTATCACACTTGTCAGCACTATAATTTCCAACATATCACTTAGTTTAAAATACAGTAAGGGAGAGCAGAAGTGTTTGTTTTCTTCGGATGAGCCATTTGATTCAGAGCAAAGAAAAGCCTTAGAAATAGAATACTTAAAAAAATGAAGGAGTGTTGCAAATTACAGTGGTTTTGTTCAGAACTGTATAATTTTATTCTTTTTTTTCTGTAAAACAGATACATACTGAGCCATATTTCCTAGGGCCCAAATTCCTGAAGCAGTAATTTGCCACTCTTTATTTAGTTGCCTGAAACCAAGCAGCTTCCAAGTTTGCCTAATGCCCATGAAGTAAATTTGAACATGAGAGAATCTTGTTTAACTTTTACCTTTTGGTTAAAATGTTCAAATGCAGCAAAATTAGGCTTCACAACAGACATACGTCTAGTTCTAGCATTGAATGGGTGTCTTTATATAGTATTTAAGAAATTATTTTAGAAAACACTAATGCCACAGCGTCCGGGCTTATATTTCTATCAGAATGATAGAGTAGATATTCTGAAATGCCTTTCTGGCATAAAACATGCTGGATAAATTACAACCATAAACTTTTAAATGCATTGCAGAGCTTACAAGAAGGTGATGAAGATGCCCAAGGGCCTGCATACCCTCTTTCCCCCTCCTGCAAAGAGTAAGCTGATACCAGAGTTGTGAATAATTATGGGGGCTGGAGTTGCCCTGAATGCAAAAGACTTTGGCAGAATAAGTGTTACTTATACTGAGGTATAAGTGTTAGGCTGAGAATTGTCTTTTTTCTGCCTTTTTTTTTCCGTACTAAATAGAATCAATGCAGAAAACAGTTTATTTTTGTAGGCTCCAGGAAAGAGGTAGGGGTGGTGGGAAGATACTAATTTTTTTTCTGAGAATTGCTAAGCCTTTCCTCATAAGGGTCTGTAGACTGAATTTACATTTCCTGCATTAACAGGGAAATCTTATCTTTAAAAATTAACAAAGTACTCATAATTAGATAACACCTACTTGTTTCTGTTAGTAATAAAGGAATATTTTTTTAACAAATATCATCCTTAATTCAGAAGCTTTTAAATAAAAAAATAATTAAATATTGATTTTTACTATGACTATTTCTACTTTTTGTATCATGTTCTCAGTGTATTTTAGTGAACATAGTATTTAGTATATAATATATTGGTTTAAGTCTACCATTTTATTTGTTGTCTATTTTTCTCACCTCTACTCTGTTTTCTTCCCACTTTTCTTCTTTATTTTGAGTGAATGAAGCATTTATGAGTGTTCATTTTTTTCTTTTTGTTATCTTATCTATACTTTTTTGTGTTTATAGATAATGAATATTCTAAAGATCACAATATAAATTTATAATAATATTTCAATAATATCCTATAATAATGAAAAATACACATGTAAAAAATAAGTTACAAAATAATACATACAGTTTTTTTTCCAATTTTATTCAGAAATAATTGACATATGTTTAAGGTGTACAGTATGATGATTTAATTTACATATATTGTAATACATACAGTTTTATCTCTTTTCACACAACAGAACCTATTTTGTAACACTTTTTTTGCTTTATTTTTCCTTTTTTAATTAAGTTTATTGGGGTAACATTGGTTAATACAATTATACAATTTTCAGGGGTACATTATAATATAACATCTGTATATTCTATTATGTGTTTGCCACCTAAGTCCAGTTTCTTTCAGCTACCATATATTTGATCGCCTTTATCTACTTCACCCTACCTCTCCCCCCACTATATTTGACCCCTTTTAACCATCTAACTATCTCCTCCTACCCCAACCCCTACCCTCTGATAACCACTAGTCTATATAGTCCATGTCCATGAGTCTCTTTTTATTTGTCCTGCTCATTTGTTGCTCTTAGGTTTATATCCCACATATAAGTGACATCATGTAATTTTCAACTTTTTCTGTCTGGTTTATTTCACTTAGCATGATTATCTTGAGGTCCATCCATGTTGTTGCAAATGGCAGTATTTCATCTCTTCTTACGGCTGAGTAATATTCCCTTGTATACATGTACCACAGCTTCTTTAGCCAATACTCTATCATAGGATACTTTGGTTGCTTCCATATTCTGGCCACTGTGAATAATGCTGCTATGAACATCGGTGTGCAAATATTCTTTTGGATTTAGGCTTTCAAGTCTTTGGGGTAAATACCCGGTAGAGGGATTGCTGTATCATATGATAGATCAATTCTTAATTTTTGGAGGAACCTCTATACTGTTTTCATAATGGTTGTACCAATTTACAGTCCCATCAGCAGTGTATGAGGGTTCCTTTTTCTCTGCATCCTCTCCAACATCTTTTATTACTTGTCTTTGTTGATTATAGCCATTCTAACAGGTGTGAGATAGTATCTCATTGTGGTTTTGATTTGGATTTCCCTAATTGCAGTGATGTTGAGCATCTTTTCATACGTTTGTAGGGCATTTGTATGTCCTCTATGGAAAAGTGTCTATTCAGGTCCTCTGCCCATTTTTGATTAAATCATTTGTTTTTTTTGTTGTAATTGAGTCATATGAGTTCTTTGTATATTTTGGATATTAGGCCCTTATTGGAGGTGTTGTTTTAAAATATTGTTTTCTCATTCAGCTGGATGTCTCTTTACCTTGCCGACTGTTTCTTTTGCTGAGCAGAAGCTTTTTAGTTTGATATAGTCCCATTCATTTATTCTAGCTTTTACTTCCTTTGCTTTTGAGGTTAAATTCATAAAATCCTCCAAGGTCCTTGAGTTTTGTTCCTATGTTTTCTTCTATGAATTTTATTGTTTCAGTTATTATATTCAAGTCTTTAATGCACTTCGAGTTCATTTTGGTGTGTGGTGATAGACAACAGTCTAGTTTCATTCCTTTACAGGTGGCTTTCCAATTTTCCCGGAACCATTTGCTGAAGAGGCTTTCCTTTCTCTACTGTATGTTTTGGCTTTTTTGTTGAAAATTATTTGCCCATATTAATGTGGATTTACTTCTGGACTCTTCATTCTGTTCTACTGGTTTGTGTGTCTGTTTTGCTGTCAATACCATGCCATTTTGATTGCTGTCACTTTGTAGTATAATTTAAAGTCAGGCAGAATGATGCCTCCAGCCTCGTTCTTTTTTCTCAGGATGCCTTTGGCAATTCAGGGTCTTTTGTGCTTCCATACAAATCTGATGATTTTTTTGTTCTATTCCTTTAAAAAATGCTGAAGGGATTTTGATGGATATTGCATTAAATCTATATAATGCTTTATATAATATGGTCATTTTAACTATGTTGTTTCTCCAATCCAAGAACATGAAATATCTTTCTATTTCTTTGTATATTCTTCAATGTCTTTTAATAAGGTCTTGAGTTTTCATCATATAGGTCCTACACATATTTTGTTAATTTTATTCCTAGGTATTTTATTCTTTTTGTTGCAATTGCAAAAGAAATTATTGTTTCCACTTCTTTTTCTGATGCTTCATTATTAGAGTTTAGGAACGCTATGGATTTTCGAACATTAATTTTGTATCCAGAGAACTTACTGTATTTGCTTATTGTGTTTAGTAGTGTTCTTGTGGAGTCTTTAGGGTTTTCTATATAGAGAATCATGTCATCTACAAATAATGACAGTTTGACTTTTTTGTTTTCTTTTAAAATGCCTTTTATATTTTTCTCTTGTCTGATTGCACTCACTAGGACCTCCAATGTGTAACACATTTTTAGTATGTATTTTATATTCCTCTGTACATGTATATCTACTTAAAACATTTAAAAACATTTATTTGTAAAGATATATGCCCCCAGTGTTCACCGCAGCATTATTCACGATGACCAATGTCACCCCAATAAATTTAATAAAAAAATAAAATTTTTAAAACAATACATACTTTGATTTTAAAAGGCCTATTTCAATCCCCTATTGTATCTTCAATGTTCACTTATTTCTACGTTTTTAAATTATGTGTTTAAGTAGTCAAGAATTATTATACTTTCTATTTAGTTCTCTAAATCTTGGTTACATCACATAGCAACTGAAAGTTAGGTAAAACTGCTTGTAAAAGTTTAAATGTGTTAAACACTGACCCTGTGCAAGCAATGAATGAATGAAATATCTCTCTTGGGTAATATAAGATCTTGGACAATTGTAACAAATATAGATTTCAAGTGATGAGTACTCTATGTATATGTATAATTTTGCTGAAGTTTATCACTAACACAGACTATCAACATTATACATAAACAAATGTTTATGTCCAATTCAAATCAACTTTAAAATTAACTTTATAAGCAAAAACTCACATTTAACAAGACAACTTTAGTAAATTTTATATTAATAAATGATTCATTATCATCAATGGTTATGCTGTCCTGAACAAGCCCAATCTCATCTGGTCTCAGAAGCTAAGCAGGGTAGGGCCTGGTTAGTACTTGAATGGGAGACCACTTAGGAAGATCAGGTGCTGTAGGCATAAAAAATAAAAACATAAAGAATTGTAAGCTGACAAGGTCCTTGCAATCTGTGAAGTCAACCAAGGATTGCCTCACCTAAAAAAAAAAAAAAGATTCATTATTAGATTCTTTTAATTAGCAATATCCCTTCAGGTATTTAACTTATGTATAATTTATCAGAAAAAATGAAAGGAAGAGCTATATAAGAATTCATTTGTGGTGCCAAATGAAGCATTCCTGTTGTTGAAAGTATATCATGAAAGAGAATACTTTTAACCTTTTAATTTCTCCTTTTTCAAATCTCATTGCAATGGTGATTTACAAGAATTGTTACTCTAAAATCTTTTCGACAAATGTTTTTAAGATTTATTGTTCTTTAAAGTTTGATGTATTTTAACACTCACTGATGTATTATTATAGGTACCATACATTATCTTATGCATAATGAAATGTTTATCTATAACTTAGTTTTTTGCTCACTTCATTCTGTTTTGTTAAATTATCTTTCAGCTTGGAAACTCAGGCAAAAATGTAGTTTGTCAATTAAAAATTAAAAGTATTTTACATTTTCTAGTTATAAGAAAATGGTGGGAAAACTGATGACACACACTAATAAAATGAAACTAATGATATCTATACCAATGAAATAAATTTATTGTCCTTCAATGTTGTGCAACATACTCATACTTTCAAAACATCTGTACCAACCTGTTATTAGATAGGTTGCATACAAAGCCACATGCATTATAAAAACATTCCCATATATTCATAACTTTATTTGGTAAGTGACATCTTCATGAAAGATAATTTTTATTTTGGAAAGAACCACGAGATAGATTGATATATAACCAGTACATGAAGTAATATATAAATGATAAGAATGACCAAAGTAGATAAACCCTCTCAATGGCTATTAGTTTTGAAGAATATTTTAGAAACTGAAATTCAATCTTCACCAAATTAACCAGTAAATATGGAATACAAAGAGAGTTCCAGATCAAACCATAATAGTTTGTAAAGATAGCTAGACAGCCTTCCTAGTGTGGACCCTCATTACCAAAATGAAATATATTTTCATCACTTAGTATAGTTGTCATATTTTATAATTTATAAAGAGAACTCAAAGTACTCATAAAAGGCCTTCTCTAGCTTTGATTCTATTAAATGGAAATTGTCTAATTTTCCACCTTAAAAAAAAATCCATTTTAATTATATAACTAATGAATTAAAAATTTTTACTTTCATTTTAGTTTCTTTCTTCTCTAAATTAACTTTCAATTCTTCCACTGCTTATGCTTTTTTATCAGTATGACAAGTCACAAGTATGTTCTCAGATTTTGCTAATTTCTGGAAAGAAAAGTTAGGAAAGTTTGGAAATTTTCTCTATTTTCTGATATTTAGTATCTTTGATCTTTATGTCATATGATATGCATCATTAACCTACACTAACAAATAATTAATTTTGTGAGAAGTCTTTCTATAATGAAGTCTTCTTAAGTGCTGTTGTGTTTTCTCAGAAAAAGACATTTCTTTATGAGTAGCCCTCTGCACAACCAAGGTATTCAGCCCTCAGACAGAAATGTGGGTCCAGATAGCTGTGCTAGAGAACAGCTCTCATTTCATAAAATCCTCAGCTGCAACTGAAAAAAGCAGAAGAGGAACTTCTTAGGATGGACGAAATTCTCTTTCATATACTAGTAGCACTGTATTTAACAACCTAGCCAAATGGCAGACTTCTCTAAAAGCAGAGTGACCAATCAGTGAGCATGGCTCACCAAACAAAGATATTACCCTGCTAAGGAGAGAACACCCAAAATGGCAAGCATCTACCCAACAAATGCACAACAGATAGTTTTTCTTTACTGGTTCTTATCAGCATAACATCTGTAAAACTAAGACATTAGGGGTAGTGTTTAGCAAGCCAAGACATTTCTAAATATACAATAAATATTCAAGTAAAGCATACAATCATGTTTTTTGGATTAATCTATGGATTACTCTGAAGATATAGTTAGCTCAAAGTTATAAAATAGTTTTGGAAATAAAGGGGTTTGTAACATTTGTTACATAGTTCATACAACATATTCCTCAATTCCTCATGTGTGAAATTTTCATGCATCCAGAATCCTTGATTACCAAGGGACTTGTGGAAAGAGATGTGGATGCCTATGTTACTGACAGAAATGTCAGCTCCTTAAGTAAAGGGTGGCGGAAAATAAAACTCATCTCTTGACTTAGACAAAATGTGTAAGCCTAAATATTCAGAAAAGTGCAGTCAGCACTGAGGTTTTCTGAACTGCTTTGTAAAACCCAAAGGAGTGCCTGAGAAGAGGGCAAATTTGAGGGGCCATTGAACACAGAGCATTTTTCCAATTATAGGGAACACCTGCACTATGTGGCTTTATGCTGATCTGTTCTGAGCATTTTATAGAGTGTTTAATAGTCCTTCAGATTCCTCATTCTGCAATCCAAAATGAGCTTGGGGTGGTGGTGGGGATGGCGGTGGGTGTTGCTGGCATGCTAAGACCTAGCGGAGACTTCTCACTGGGGTTAATTTGATATCCTACCTGTAATGTAAAATGTTTGTCCTGGTAGAGTCTCAAATGCCACCCACCCATAGACACTCTAATTAACAGCCTCAGTGCATTGGCTTCTGGAGAAAAAAAGTATTGTTTTCTTACAGCTAGTGAGAAAGGATTGTTGGAAAAACCAATGACTAAGCTCTTCAGCAGTAAAACTATTTACATGGGCAAGAAAGGCTGCTGCAGGCTTGTAAAAATCTTGCCACAGATTTTTTCTTTTTCCTTATGAAATTGTGGTTCAGGTAGAATTACGCATTTTCAACATCTTTTGAATATCTATTGCTTAAAGTCAACATGAGCATTGCGGCCAAAGTATCTGAACAATAATTACCTCAATTATTTCTCTTTATCCTTGGAGAAATTTGATATCAAAACTGAAACATGAGAGTTGTTGGGTTTTTAAACACCCCCTTTCTGTATAGTTAGTAAACAGTAAAGGATGAATATAAAGTTTTTCTGTATTTATGCAGTGGCTTTCAAAAACCACTTTTAAAGTGCAGCTCTAGCATTTTTCCGATCCTGCCAACCATATTTTAAATATCTCCTTTGGAGTAAAACATTAACACAGTAGCATAGTTCGCTTTTCTGACAAAACTACTTTTGGAAACTTTTCTAGCATTATTGTTGCTATGTCTGAAAAATTCTAACAAAATGCCCTGTTAGTAGGGAGATGTAATTCAAAAATAACGATGGAGACCGTTTCTTTTTATAAGTCATCAAGAAAAGACACATAAACTAATCCTTCTTGCCCTCTGTTGGGCAAGGCTAGTACCAAGCTCATGCCTTAATATTCTTGAATTTTACATTAAAGGAAATATTCCAGCACTGAAGTTGATGACTTCTTCTTTTAATTTTGACTTTGGCTAATTTTTCTCTAGCTTTGGGTATATTATTTTTTCTCAGTAATACTTAAATTCATTGAAAATAGCTAAATTTAATGACTTGCCTTCAAGTAGTGTTTAAAAAATTATATAGCAGAAAAGAATAAAGATGTCTGTCATTATGACAATAAACCACCAGTGTTAAGGCCGTGGAATGTAAAGTGCGCTAGTCATCAAAAATGTTGTTCAGGAATGTCACTGTAACTAGGGAGGAGGCAAAGGAACTCAAATGTTAAACAAAGCTACCTTCAGAGACTGCAATATGCTGATCAGCCCTGCAGCCAGACCACCAGGAAACCTGCAGAATAAAAAACGGTTTCTTCTAGGATTGCAAACAATGCATTTCCCCACATCAGGAAGGGAGAACAGGAAGGAGAGTCTTTAAGTGGCACTCTACACAAAATGAAATTATTCATTCCCTGTGGCTAAAACCATGGGGAACCTATGGATCAAAGACTGGGAATTGCCAGCAAGCCTTTCACACTACATATTCTCACTTTTTTATACTGCATACACTTACCTTTCTTACTGTATGACATATCAAAGGAAAATGGGTAAATAAAGTCTTTAAAATGTAACTCACAGGAACTAAAGAATGATATATAAACTGAATCCCCAAAACACTTGGGATCCCTCTTAGTGTGTTTCTCTGTTCCTCTTAGTGCCTTTACTTTTGTCCCTCTCACTGTTCTTGTCTCTATTGTCTGTCCCTCTGGGTGTCTCTTAGGCTCCCTCTGCCTCTGAGAGGAGAACACGCTCTGTCTAAGTAGTTTTATCCCCTCTCTAATTAATCTTCCTTTGACTCTAACTCTGGCATGCTTTTGAATTCTTTGCCAAGAACTCTCTTCTCTCTCAGTGTAGGGCTTGAGTTTCCCCCTCACCTTGAAGGAATTTGCCCTGTCCTGCATCAAATGTCCATTTACCTTAAGTGTTATTAAACATTACTTTTAGAGTCAAATAATAACAAGCCTCATATTAGTGTTGGCTATACCATTAAAGTTGCTATGAATCTAATTCCTTCTTGTGTCTCAGTTCCTCACCGACAATATGGAAATAAAAGCATGTGCCTGCCTCTTGTAAAGAAATGCTGCGAGCCTGACTCTTTTCACCTTAAATCAGATTCCATTTCTATACCAGGGCATTCTGAAGGTAGAATAGGCTCTTGGGTAACACTGTTACCTCTTACAGGCCATTTCAGTGAATACATTAAAGTAATTTATATGTTGGCCTTTCAGCTGTGGATGGAAGGAGAATCTAAAGTCTTCTCAGGTAATAGTAACTACTTTAAAACTTAACTGATACTTAATATATTAATTGCTGTAAGTGGTGTTCCACTCATTATATAGGAATGTTAGATCTGCAAAAGTCTTAGTGGCTCTGGCAGTTTGTATAAACTTTCAAGTGTATATTCTATAAAAAGTTTTGAAATTACCAATGCTTTCTCTCTCTCTCTTACCAAGGCGTCTTTTACCCAACAACATAGGAAGCAGTTGAGTGAGAATTAAGTTAGATCTAAAAACCAATGGAAATAGGGTTGCTATTAAAATCTAGAGTCACTTTTGGGTGATGTTAGTAGAAATTTTTAGATTATATTCATCATTTAATCTGAAGCAATATTCTCTTCATTTCTTTTTAAATTTTTTTCTTAAGCAATTAAAACTGCATTCGTTCTTAATTTAGCTCATCCTACAATTGAATACATTAAAGTTAAATCTGTATTCTTTATAATGATAATTTAGTAGAAAGCATGTTGTATAAAAATAATTATTTTAAATAATCATTGTATAAAAATCATTATTTTAAATAAAAGTAATATTTGCTAATGAGCTTTCTCTTATTTTTGTTCACCTATAGATGGAATTAAATCTTTACTCAAAAGAGAAAAAAAACATGTTGTCATATAGCAAAACGAATACACTCAGAAAGATCTGTGCAGGAATGTAGTATGTATCTGCCACGAAAACAAAAGCTAAAATGTTTTTCCATCCTAGGGGCATCATCAGTCAATGAGACTTTGTTTTGGAAATGGCTGTAGGTGGAAAAAGCTAATGGCACATCCAGCACAGTCTTGTACATACACTCAGCATCAGGAAATGTTTGCTGATTACAATGACTAACAGGAGGCACTGTCACTCAGTACCTTTTAAATGATTTCTGACGATCTGCTGGCCAAATCGTTACAAAAAAAAAAAAAAAAAAAAAAGTGGTAGCACTACTCCCACCTGTAGGCAAGGCCTTAAAATCAACACAGTTCATTAGCATACAGGACAATCACAGAAATTATCTAGTTTTCTTTTATAATGGCTTTTAAAAATATATGGTTTGTTAATTACAGCTATTTGAATGCCACTTTTTTAGTAAAACTTGATGTGGTTTCACTTCCTTAGCGAAATTGTCTTTAGTTTAAGTAGGTACTGATATCTTTTATTAGGACCTCATTTGTGAAAGCACCATAGGAAGCTAGGTGGGCTTCAGAATAATCTTTGATCCTTGGTGCCCTGGAAGATAAAGTCAGGTTAAGGAAGGTTTCCTCATTAGTATACCTCAAAGACAAATATTTTTAAACTTGGGAACTTTTCCATGCAGACAGTTCATGCCTAGGTTGGCATCCTTAGAGCCTGTGCATGGATTTGGTAGCAAAATAAGGCTCTGTTTTTGGGAACACTTTGTCAATGTAAAAAATGTCCAAACCTGTAGAGCATTTTAATGAGTTTATTTGAGCCCAAATGAAAATGGCTAAAAAGCAAAATCTTAACAAATTAAGAAGATGCTCTAGAAAGTGGTGGTTTTGTAGCATATTTTATGTATTAGAATTAAATGAGTAGCTGTTATTAAGGAAAGTTACATAAAATCCATTGGTGGTAGATTAAGAGGGCAGGGAAGAGCAAAGCAGGGAAACCTCTGGGATTGGATAAAAAGTAAAACAGGAACACATACTACTTTTACATTGGTGAGTACCAGAAAGTTAATAATTAACATTAACAGCACACAGAGATGATATGCAGGGGACAAGATAACCATGAAGGTTTCTGTAGTCTTGCGTGATGCTCTGAGGGTTCTGGGTAAAAAGGATTACTCTGATATTTCAAGAGTGTGTTATCTTAGATGCAAAAAGACAATAGACAGCTTCACCTAAGGTAAAGATTGACCTTTGTCAAGAAAGTTACAGGCCCAGGATGTGACTACCAGCCACGATCTGCTTTTAGTTAGGAATTTTTATGTTCATACTGTTATAGGAGCCAACGGGGTCCATCTGCCAGTACACATCTGAGTCAAAGAAGAGAAACATGCAGGTTTTGCAGCAAAGTAAGGTTTATTATAGATTTCTGTTTAAGTCTCAGAGACACAGGTGAGCTATTGCCCTCAACAACCTGGTCCTCCCCTCTGCTGTCTCTGGGCTACAGATTATATAAGGGAAAACTCAGTAGTCATGGAAACTAAGGGAATTGGGGGAGAGGGTGCTACTGATTGGATGATTGGACAGGACTAAGTTAATTGATCATTGTGTTTGGTCTGGAAGCAGCCTAGAATTATCCCATTTGGTCCCATGGCCAGTGGGGTGTTGTTCTGTCTCAAAGGGCCTAGACTTGAAACACATCCAAGGCTAAGATGGTATCCTTAGTGTAACGGAAACTTATTGTCCTCATGATTATAGACCTGAGGCTCAATAAATTTCATGTTCTATGACTTAATGATTAAAGGAGCAGGCATATAAGGTAGAGGGTGGAAAAAGGATCAGAAAAATCTTGCATTAAAGAAAAATGAAATTTGTGTGCAGTTTCAAGACCATCCTTTGTGGTTAATTTCAGTCTCTTGAATTTGTAGGGCCATCCATGCAGGCCTCCCCTGAGCTTGTCATGTGATCCATTTTTTATTTGCAACTTCTAGGGAGATCCTCATTTGGGCAAAAGGCACACAAGGATTCTGCTATACTGGTCACAATTCTGCTTTTTACAGTGTTTGACCGTTGCATTGCAGATGTTGGATCATTGTGCAAGTGGGTTCAAGGGATACTGACTGCCATTTAGAAGTTGTGCTACAATAACGTATATCACACCTGACCAAAGACAGTAGCAAACAGGATTCGTTAATGATGAAATCTGAGGAAAGTCGTCCAGGAAAATAGCATAGGTATAGGTAGGTGAATACTTAGAAATGTATTTAAAATTGTTTTTCTTTTATAAGAGTGATTTCGAGAAACAGGGAAAGCCACAGAGATCCAGGAAGGAAAAATGAGTCAGTCTGAAGAGAAGAAGTAGCACAAAGAAAAGTCAGATTTGGTGAGATTAAGTCTATGCTTCGAGAAATGACATTTTCATTCTACAGTACTGAAATACTGCTTGATAAAAATGTTTGAATTTTAATAGTACAATTTGTGATATGAATGAATTTGAAAACACAAATATGGTCACTAAATACTCACAAATTATTTGCTAGAGACTGACAAGCACATCGAAGCCCTTCAATTCACAGGAAATGTGAGATCAGCTACACTTATTTTTTCACTTCCAAGACAACTTGACATTTTTTCAGATTTGACCTAACTGGGTTAGCTAAGTAGACTAGAAATGCTGACATATACACAACACCTGTGGGTCTGGCCTGTTCTTATGAACTTGGGATAAGCTGGACTAACTAAAGGGTTAGAAGAAGCATTTTGCGAGTTTCCAATGTTGAAGTTATTATCTTTGTACTGCAAGGAGTAACCTGAATGAAAATCCAAAACTGGAGGGCATAAGAGAGTGTGTTTCTTGGAAATACTGTACAGAATTTTGGCTCATTTCTAGGAAGACAAAACTATGGAAAGAAATTACTTTTAACATGCAATATATTTAGTTGGAGCCTCAGGGTCAAATGACAGGCTCATGATGAAGAGATACTTTGGGACAACTCAGAGGTCCAAGGCTTTACAATTCCTTGATACTCTACTTAACCTTTAGAACTTTCCAAAAGCATACTGTACTGCTTGAAAATTCCCATTTGAAAATAAAGTCTAGAATTACAGAGAAAATTATGACCCAGTGCCCATGTCCAAAACATATATATGTTGCCTTTAAAGAAGGGATGTAGCTGGGAGAGGAGTGCTAGCTGAAAGTATAGGTGGTGAGCTGTGGGGCTAGACTGAAACATATATTTTTCTTTTAAGTTGGAGGATATGCCCTTTTACACTAAAGTATATCAACATGACTTTTCATTTTCTAATCAATGCCTCATATTCCCTGGCTGCATATATTTATTTTCTATGTGAAATGTATTACAGAAGTTCTCACTGGTTTAGAACTTTGTTTTGCAAAATTAAATTTGTTCCCCAAGAAGATAAGTGTTAGATGAGTTTCAGTACTCTTGAGAAACACAGTAAATCTCAACTTATGCATATTTTAAGCAAGGGAATGACCAATGGCAATTCATGAAGAGAACCAAAAGAGATCTTTAATCTAAACTCCTTTACAAGTGAGAAAATAGAGGTTGACATATTCATTCCAACTTATTTAGCTTGAAAGTTTACAAACTTTACTGGAACTTAAGCTACTCTATTCCTATTTAGTTTCATCACTAGGAAGTTATGTTTAAACATTAACAAAAAATATGTAATCAGATTAATATTGATAAATTATCCTAAAGTTGGCATAATTTTTTTCTTTTTTTAAGTCTTAAAGTAAGGCATACACAACTTTTACAATCATTATTAAGTGTCTGTAGATTATAGAAATCTCAATTCTCATTCAGCCAAGATCATCCAATGTATTGTGAGACTCCAAAATAGTTCATGGTGAAATTTTGTGTTCCAGGAGATTTTTAAGTATCAACTGAGACACAATAAATGTAAACATTCTTTCAAAAACAAATAACAGTAAGCAATTCAAGTATCTGTCAAGGGATGAATAGATATGATATGACATATACATGCAATGGAATATTACTCAGCCTTTAAAAGAAAGGAAATTCTGATACTCTGAATGAAACAACAATACATAAACCTTGAAGACATTATGCTAAATACAAAATAAAAAAGTCACAAAAAAACAAATACAGTATGATTTCACTTATATAAAGTATTTAGAGCAGTCAAATTCATAGAGATAGTAGCTGGAGGGAGGAAGAAGTGGAGAGTTTTAGTTTTGCAAGATGGAAAGAGTTCTAGGGAATGTTTGTACAGCAATGTGAATATATTAATACAACTGAACTGCACACATTAAATTAAGAATGCAAATTTTATATTATGTGCACTTTACCACAATTAAAACATTTTAAATGCAAATAAATGTAAAAAAGAAACAAAAACAAGAAACAAATTTTAAAAAATAATAATCACCAAAGAAAAATTAAGCCACATTGTGAGAATAAATGTAAAGATGAGTTTCTTGGATTTTGCTTGATTTTGTTTTTAAAGGAAAAATAGTGAGCAATGCAGCCAGTTGGAAAGAAAGCAGCACAGAAACTAGCGCTAATGGTGCAGTGATATTTATATGTTTGTTTGTTTTTTAAGAAAGAATTGCAATATGAATGTGTGAAAAGTCAGGATACAGATTAAGCCCAAAGTCTGCTAAAACTGTCTGCATTTGAATTCTAACTCAACTATTTAAGGCTGTGTGCTCTTGGACATGTTACCTAATCTCATGCTGCTTATACTTCTCACACTAACATGAAGATAATCATACTGCTTATCTCAGAGAGTTGCTATGAGGACTTAAAAAATTAAAATATGTTCTGAACATTTAAAACCTGACATTTGATAGACATTATACAGTATTATTAAATTTAAAAATCTAAAATAAATAAAAATAAAAATAAATTACCAGTTAATTTCTTTATAGAATCTAATCTATGCTGTGAATTATTCATAGAAATAATAACTATAAAGATATTTTTGTTTAATTGAAAAATATTTACATTTTTCCAAGAAAATTTTACTCTACGTTGTCATCTAAAATATAACCTCGACAGAAATTAGAATGTTTTTGCATTTTCTTTTTTTTATGACAATTCTGAACAATGTTTAACATTAAAAGAAAAAGAAAGAAGAAATTGGGAGTTCATATTTATTATTAGAAATACTGAACTGAGAAAGAGCAATTATATTTTTATTGTTAGATACTGAATGCTGAAATCAGGGCAATGGTTGAATGATTTATTACTTATTTGTGCTCACACATTTTTAAGTTTTAGAATCAAATATCAACAAGTGGTTTAGAATGGATACTGATGATACCTTGTACATAATAATTCATTAAAATGATTCAAGTGATATGAATAAGTATATTAATATGAATTCACTGTTAGAGTTTGGGAATATACTTTGAACAATGTTTTACAGATTTGTCTTCAGCGATACATAAAAAATTAGGACACAATTATTAGTTAAACTTAATTTGATCACTTGTATAATCAATATTAGTACCAATAAGATATAACAGCAAGAAAAGAAAAAAATCCTTAAGATTGCATGGGAAGAAAATTCACTCACATAAAATGACATAAATTTTTGGAGGGTCATAGTAAAATCTGTGAGATAAAGTCTAATCCAAATAAATAAATAGACAACAACAAAAAAAACCCTTAAGTAGAGTTTATCATTAAAATTTTATAATCAAGCATATGTTGAGAACATTATTGCTTCCATAATTAATTTAAAAATGTTAATTGACCACTATTCCAAAATACAATTTTACACTTTGCACTTGGGCTCCTAAGTATGGATCCAAAACTACTGCAGACTGTTAAATTCATTATCTATGATCTCTGATTATTAGCCTAAACAAAACAAACAAACAAAAGCTAGTGACAACAACAAACTAGCTTAAATGATGTTGGTTCGAAATTGTTTTCGGAATATAAAATCCATTAGAAAAAATATTAGACTCCAATTATCAAAGACTCTGATATCTCTGAGCAAACATCAGGTTTAAAACCTGTACACAGAAAGAAAGAAAAGGAAGGAGAGAATGTGTGTTTATAAACCATTAAAGAACTCCAAGATGAAAATAGAAAGCTTTCAGATAGTTACTAAATGGGTACTCAATGAAATGTAATGACTGAAATTGTGAATGGAACATCATTGTGTTAACACTATTTACACTTTTATTCTTTAATATTTAAAGAATAGAGGTAGCTTTGAAATCTTCTCTAGTTCTAACTATTCCTTCAACAGGGACATTTTATCTTTTTTCTTTTTTACCAGATTTAAAAATTAATTACAATTACTAATTAAATAACTAGAAAAATCTGTAAAATACTAGTAAAATACAGCATCTTTCTTATACAGTTGAATTGGTCCTGTTCAACTAACCAAAATAGCTAAACTCCTAAGAGGCAGAGGTATATATATATATAGTCCATCTGTAAAAGTATATTTGAAAACCGGGATTAAGAAAGTTTCTTCAAATTTTTTTTGCATTTATATATAAGAAATTATTTACTCATAGAATTTCTTTAGGTTTCAGAAAATATAATGATAAGAACAAAAATGAGATAAGTAATACATAAATATTTTAAAAACTTATTTTCAAACAACGCAAAGAATTCTTGATGGCAATTAGTCATCTAAATATGCCTAACTATGTTGTATTTATGCCAAATGTTAAATAATCTTGTAACTAAAACTCTTTTAATTTCTATGTTTTCAAGCTTTACCAACTATAAATTTTATTATTAAAAAATGAAGTGTTCACAAATTTATATATTTTTAAAATCATTTTTGCATTATTCACAATAGAACCAACCAAATATTGGCTGTGTATAGTTATGGTAAATTAACTGCTAAATAACAGATAGTTCCCCAAATATATAATGGTCCCATATAAGACAGGATAGGACAGGACAGGACAGGACAGGACAGGACAGGATAAGATGGGATGGGATGGGATGGGATGGGATGGGATGGGATGGGATAGAACAGAATGAAATAAAACAAGACTTCTGCAAAATTAGAAGTAAATTTCTTATTCCACATAGCAGTGTAATCATCTGTCTTCTCTCAATCATTAAGCATATGGGTTAAAACATCTATCTTCTATACTTAATTTATGAAGTCATCCTAGGGATTATTCCATTCCAGCTTGCCATGAAAACATGGCAATTATACATGAGACTTTTAAAGACTACACTCAATATCACTTATTACTTCTGATCACCTTCTATTAATTTCAATCTCAGTTCCATGACGGTATCTAACTTCAAGGCAGACTTGAAAATAAGTGGAGCTGGGTCCCTAGGTGGATGAGGTACCAAAATTTGGTGAGCTGTGAACAGCACCCAATACACTATGTAATGCTATCTAGTGAGTCCATGAACCTTTTAGGATTTTAGAATCTTCTTAAATTATAGACAACTTAATTGAGAGAGCAATGGCTTCAAGTACTCTTTATTCATTATAGATACATATAATTGTTTGTTATTAGAAGCCAAATGGAATACATTTGAGAGGCACATAAAGTGACTGGTTTTTATAATAACACACAGCAGAAAACGATTTTCTGTAAGAATATGAAATGAAATGAAAAATGAACAGTATGCCTTCTGCTGACGCCAGAAGGGAAGCAGTCACAGTGTGAAACCATCTTATAAACTAAGAATGTCTTCACATAAATCAAGGGTTAAGTTTAAAAGGAAAATAGCTTGGAATTACCAAACTCTAGTCTTAGACAAACATGTAGTGTTCCGGGTGTGGCTGAATTATTCAGGGATGGATGAGTTGTGAACATGTGGAATAGCTTTGGCAAAAGCTTCCTGATCTGATATCTACTGTTGAGAGGTGTTCATGTTGAGAAGTATAATGCCATTCAGATGAAATATGGACTCTCACACTATCAAGTGGTATCTAAAGGGAGATTTTGACTTGTTCCAAAGCTTTATAATATAAAGAACGCTAAATAATGAGGATGGTACAATAGTCCTCTCTCTCTCAACTCCAATATAAACTGCTCCTTGCTGCCAAATCAATCCGGAAACACAATTTCAACCTTGTCATTCTCTTGCTAAAAGATTTCAGTAGTTCCTCATTTATACAAAATTCATTGGCAGTGTACTCAAGGGTCTTTATTATGTAAACTAACGTATTTAATATACTTATATCCCACAATCCACCCATTAAAAGCCTTCATTTCAACTAATCATTTACCATCCTTCAAATATGATTAGTACCATCTCTTTGCCCATATTTTTTAGATATCATAAACATTTGGCTTATTTTTCTTTGCTTGTGAAACTCCTTAATCATCTTTCAAGATGGATCAGGTCTGAATTTCTCCATGAGAAATTGAATCCAGAGTGAGTTTTATCTTATTTTTAAATCCTGGAGCCTGTAGCATTCATTTTTCACCTGACTTGAACTGTTAGCAGTACGTTTGATTTTTCCATGACCCTTCATCATTTCAGCAACTTAAAAATATCTAAGAAAAAGGGATTTTTTTTGCCTGTATTTTTGGCCTCACATAGTACAAGGTGTTTCCTTGGATGCTTATTAAGCATGTACTGATTGGTCTACAGATACGTGTAAATCCACAGAAATAGTTCTGAGCAATGTAGAAGTGGTTTATTTGGGAGAAGGCAAAGAATCATGAGTATGAACCAGCTCTTTCCCTAGAGACCTATGATGTTCAAAGAATGGTAACCATGCTGGATAACCATTGAACAGATGAACACAAACTTAAGGCAATACAAGAGTAACCATTACAAAAAGGAGACACTTTTTAAAGGAACATCTATACCCCAAACACAAAGCACATAGAAATAGTCATCATGAAAAAAAATTCTGAACATGGATGGCTACCTTTTTCTTATTTTCTACTTTTAACATTTATTTTACTTCAGATCACAATGAGAACAATATGAGGGAGTAATAATCATCACTTTGAGCACCTAAAATTTATAATTCGGCCCTGAATCCTAGACTAGACAAGAGAGAGCACACTTTTATGGCCATTTCCTACATTCATGGTCATTTTTTTATGACCTGAGCACTGTAGAAGTAGTATATGCATTCCTTCTCAGCAAATTTCCAAGTAGAAAGAATGGTGATATATTACTAAGTTGTGAACTAGCTGATTGGCTGTGGTTTCTCAATATTATATGGGTTTGAAAGGAATATATTGTATCTGAAAAGTTACTTGACTTGTTCAGTAGCTCTGATAGAAAGAAGAAGGAAAGGAGAAAAAAAAAAGAAAAGAAAGGTAGGAACAAAGAAAGGAGAGAAAAGAGAAAACAAAAAAAATCTTAATACAGATATATTTTTTTCTATTTTAATATGGAACAAATAAATCTTGTTAAAATCTGTGTTCAAGATTTGTTGCTACATTTATAGAATATGGGAGCTACAGTATAAAAGGATTTTATAACAAATGGAAAGATGCTAAGAATAAAGTTGAAAACTAAATGTTATTGTTACTATTTCCTACGTACATTT
Source organism: Cynopterus sphinx (assembly GCA_030015415.1). NCBI lineage: Eukaryota > Metazoa > Chordata > Mammalia > Chiroptera > Pteropodidae > Cynopterus > Cynopterus sphinx. The sequence continues at coordinate 68,788,639 of CM057381.1, read as the reverse complement.
TAAATGTTTATTGTTAAATGGCAGTTTGAAAAAGATGTTAAAAAATCCCTATAAATGACAGAGATAGAAACTCCATTGAGGTTTTTCCATCATTATGTTTGTCAAATTTGGAGATTAAGTGTAATGGGCATCTTCATCCCCTGGGCAGAGGATTCAGTGGTAAGTAAAATAGAACTGCAGATTTTCTTTAGATTCCCCAAATATTCAATCAGGTAATTTCTCAAAATTGTAAAATCTATTTATGCTCTTCTTAATACGAATACTAAGAGGTAGCTATAAATATTCACTTTGTAGGGAGAAAGTATAGATTAGGGTTTCAAGGTTGGTGTGCCAAAACCTAGGTAGAATTTCTGAGTTGGGAGACCAGGATGTTGCCAGAGTCACTATGAAGAGTTCAATGGCCACATGGGATTACTGCCTGCCATCATTTTATCCCCAAATCACCATATGTGCAGAGACTAGAGTCCTCTGCATTTACCTTTACTTCAGTACACATTTTAGCATGTTGTATATTTGGGGAAACTAACAGTGTTTGCAAATATGATACAAATATATATGTATATAAATATAGTGTGTGTGTGTGTGTGTGTGTGTGTGTGTGTGTGTGTGTGTGTGTGTGTGTGACTGGCCTCCACCTTCTACTGTGGACTGGGTTTCTTTTTCATCTGTTATTCCCTGGATTCTAAGAAAGCTAATCTGGTGTCCCAGGGATGCCTGAGGCAACCCTTATTCATAACATTAGCAATTAATTCTAATCTTAAATACATAAAAGACATATTTCAGCTTGGGTGGTACTGGTATTTGGGTACTTATACGTTTTTACAATCTGACAAAGCTATAGAAGGCATATGACTAAAGGCAATGGAAAAATACATAGAACAAATTATGCAATTCACATTTTCATTTACCTGGTCTATTCTGGAACATATCTATAAGCCTCGGGGTCTGTGTCTATTGACATTTTTATGAAATGAAGCTTTGCTCTTTCTTTATTTCCTTATCATGGATCATTTTATTCTTCCTAGAAGGAGGACATGACCCCTGCTTTACATATAAACTTAAGCAAAACCCATCAAATGATCTGGGAGTGAGAAAGTTCTTGAAGTCTTCATACTAATGGTGTTTATTTAATTGATGAGAAATATGGCAACAATATTTTTAAGACTGGGTGATGCATAGTTCAACCTTAAGCAACAATAAATAAGCCCAATCAACAGTAATTCATTCACTAAGTTAGTTTAGATAATATTGAAAAAAATAAAAATACACATTTAGGAATAATTAGGTTATAGATTTTCTTACTTGCCTTCTAAGCTCTTAACAAATATATCATCAGTGTAAAATATAATTATAACTAAATGTGTTTAAATCAAAGGTTATGCCCTTCTCCATTATTTGATTAAATTTTACAATGCAATATCTTTTCTAAGAAAACTCTAATGTAATAAAATTAATGTAAAAAATATTACTTTTTAATATGAGAACACTGCCTAGTATTTTTATTGTTTGAACCAGGACTTTTTTATTGAAGTTTTCAATTACAGTTGGCATTAAATATTACATTATTTTCAAGTGTACAACAAAGTGGTTAGATATGCATATAACTTAAGAAATGGTCCCTTATATGTCTAGTACCCACCTGACGCCAAGAATAGTTTTTATAAAATTACTGACTATATTCCCTTTACTGTACTTTACATCCCATGACTATTTTGTATCTGCCTATTTGTACTTCTTAATCCCTTCAATTTTTTTCACCCAGGCCCCCAACCTCCTTCTCTCCTAGAAACTATAGTTTGTTTTCTTTATCTCTGAGTCCATTTCCATTTGATTGTTAGTTTATTTTGTTCTTTAGATTCCATATATAAGTGAGATTATATAGTAGTTATCTTTCTCTCTCTGACTTATGTCACTTAGCATAATACCCTCCAGTCCATCCATGTTATTGTAAATGGTAAAATTTCATTTCTATGGGTGAATAATATTTCTTTGTATATAATTAACACCTCTTCTGTATTTAATCATCTATTAATGGACACATAGGTTGTTTTTATATCTTGGCTATTGTAAATAGCACTGCACAGTAGTAAATGTATCTTTATGAATTAGCATTTTATTTTTCTTGGGGTAAATACCCAGAAGTGGAATTGGTGCATCATAAGATAGTTCTGTTTTTAGTTTTTTGAAGACCTTCTGTAGTGTTTTCCAAAGTGGCTGCACCAAATTGCAATTCCGCCAACAATGCATGAGGGTTCCCTGTTCTCCACATTCTCACCAACACTTGTTCTTCGATTTATTGATGATAGCCATTCTGACAGGTGTGAGGTGATATCTCGCTGTGGTTTTAATTTGCATTTCTCTGATGATTAATGACATTGACAATCTTTTTTATACATCTATTGGCCATCTGTATGTCCTCTTCAGAGAAATGTCTTCAGGGCCACTTCCCATTTTTTAATTGGAGTGTTTGTCTTTTTCGTGTTAAGTTGTATGCATTTCTTATATATTTTGGATATTAACCACTTATCAGGTGTATCATTGGTGGATATCTTCTCCCATTCAGGAGGTTGTCTTTTCATTTGTTGGTGGCTTCCTTTGCTGTGAAAAACTTTTTAGTTTGATGTTTAGTTTGTTTATTTTTTCTTTTATTTCAGTTGCCTGAGAAGACATATACAAAAAAATATTATGAAGAGTGGTGTCAGAGAGTTTATTCTATGTTTTCTTCTAAGAATTTTATGGTTTGGGGTCTTACATTTAGGTTTTTAATCCATTTTGAATTTATTTTTGTATATGGTTAAGAAAGTGGTCTATTTTAATTCTTTTTCACATGTATCAGTCCAGTTTTCCCAACACCATTTGTTGAAAAGACTGTCTTTACTCCATTGTATTTTCTTGCCTTCTTTGTTATAGATTAATTGACCATATAGGTGTGGGTTTATTTCTGTTCTGTTCTATTGATCTAATTTTCTGTTTTTATGACAGTATGCTGCTGTTTTGATTACTATAGCATTATAATATAATTTGACAACAGGTAGCATGGTACCTCCAACTTTGTTCTTCTTTTTTAAGATTGCTGTGCCTATTTGGAGTGTTTTATGGTTCCATATGATTTTTTTTTTAGGCAAGGCAACTTTTGGTTGACCCTGCAGATTGCAAGGATATTGTCATCTTACAATCCCTTATTTTATTAAATTATATTTTTACACCTACAGCACCTGGTCTTCTTAGGTAGTCTCCCATTTAAGTACTAACCAGGCTCAACCCTGCTTAGCTTCCAAGATCAGACAGGGTCAGGCTTATTTAGGGTGGCATGGCCATAGACTTGTGGTTCCATGTAAATTTTAGAATTATTTGTTTTAGTTCTCTAAAAGATGCTATTGGTATTTTAATAAGGATTGCATTGTATTTATAGATTGCTTTGTGTAGTATGAATATTGTAACAATTTTAACTCTTTCTATCCCTGAACATGGTGTATGCTTCCATTTATTCATATCTTCAATTTCTTTCTTCAGTGTCTTATAATTTTCTGAAGGTAGGTGTTTTACCTCCTTAGTTAAATTTATTTCTAGGAATTTAATTAATTAATTTATTTTGATGTAATTTGAACCAAGATTCTAGAATTACAGATACCTTGAAGTTATTTCTGGCTATATCAATCATTCACTGTGTAGTATTAATTGTCTTATGTGCAGTGAAACGTTTGTCCTTAAGTATTTAAAGTAATATAGGTAAAATTCAGGCATTTATCGTAATTTATTAGGAATATGTTATTTACAATGAGACTTTTACTAAAAATTCCATCAGATTTGACAGGGTATCTAAAGATAGAACATTTGCTTTTCCTTATCTATAAATAACATTTTTTCTGTGACAAATATCAAACAATGATCTAATGATAATCATTAGAATTGTCCCATTAAGTCAATATTTTAAATAAATCACATTTTAAGGAAGTATATAAATTAACTGAAAATGATAGTATGACCTATTAACAGCATTTTGTGAGTGTTTTGTGGTATGCCTATCTAACCTGTTTAATGTCAGAAGAATATTTTAAGGCCCAGTATTAGGATAAAAACACAGGGCAATAAATAATCATATCTAATGAAAAGTTAGTCTGTCATAAAATTTTTTACCTCGACTTTCAGCTGGTCCTTAATAGTGCTTGGCAAACATTCTGTGTGTCTCTAATCTCCTCAAGTTTTCTGTTTTCCATCTCTAATTCTTGCCATTTTATTTTATTATTTTATTTTATATAACAAATACAGAGGATCACATATTGTTCAAAACAATTTTCAAACCTGCTTCTATTTGAAGATAAAAATAGTAATGATACACTAAATTTAGGAATACTGAAGATATTAAGGTTATTAATTTAAGGTGAAGGAAAAAATAACTAAAAACATCTCAATTGTAGTTATGCCTCAAGAATAACACTATTCATTATGGCCACAGAAAATTCTATTTTTTTATGTTTATTTGAACAAAATATACAGAGTATGTCTATAATTCAGGCAATGGGTCAGAGAAATAGTACATATAAATATTTGAAATACTAAAATGCACCTTAAAATAACTTAAAATATACTGAGGGTTTTTAATTTTAATATATTGTGCTTCTGAACAACACACCATAGTGTTACACATTTACATTATTATAATAACTTTGATATGAAAAATTATATATCAGTTAAGATGTGTATATTTTGTATTATCATGTGTTTGTGCAGCCTGCCAATGACTAAAATAGGTTTTTAACTATCACTGGGTTTGTAGAAATATTAAAATATTGTATTATAATTTCATAATTATGTGGAAATTAATAAAAATATTGCTGCTGGGGAAAAGCAAAAGTGTCACAAACTTCATGAAATTGAGAAGAGTTATAAATCAGCAGGTATGCTGAGGACAGAGAATCTTTAGCCTTGATGAGTGGCTTCTTGGACTCAAGCCAGTTGAGTCTACATTCAATCAGGAGAGAAAAGAACAAAATTAAAATTATTGATGAAAGCTAAGCAATAAACCATCTAAGCTATGTCTGAAGAAATTGGGTACTTAGGGATTTGGAATTATCTAGCTCTTCAGAAATTAAGCCCTGACTTTCACATGTTTTAATTTAGTTTATGATTCTGAGATGCATATTTGAAGTTGAAGTTCGATTGAAAGATAACATCAGGAAAAGTTTGCAAACCATAAGTGCATAGACGGATAGATTATAATGAACACACCTGTGTAAGCTTTACCCTAGACAAGGAATAAAACATGTCCAACACCCCTATCTCCTTTGCTTTGCTTCACCACTCTCCTCCCCAAAAGTATATACTAGTATAGATTAGTTTTTCCCCATTTTTAATTTTATGTATGTGGCATGATACAGTACATATTTTTCTTTTTCCTTCCTTCCTATTTTCCTCTTTTTTTCCTCTTTTTTAGTTGACTTCTTTCATCCAATATCATGTTTGTGAGATTTGTTCATGTCATTGCATGTTGTATTAGTTTATGCATTCTTCTAACCATATGATATCATGTTATAGGAATATACTACAATTTATTTTTCTATTATAATCAAGAAACATTTCATTGTTTCTGATTAGGGCAACTTCTTATAATTCTGCTGACTAAAAACCATGCCATATGCACCTTTTGGGCTCATATGTACAAATTTATGTTGGACATATAATTGTGGGTAGACTTCCAGTAGGGTATGCAGATTTTGAAAGTTACTTGATAATAACCAATTGGTTTTCTAAAGTAGATTTATAATTCTATACACTTATTCTTGCTTCATATTTGACCAACACTTAGTATGGATGATTTTTAATTTTAATAACTTAGGCGGACATGTGGAAGTATCTTCGTTTTAATGTGCATTTCTGTAATTGCTAATGATCTGGAACATTTTTTCATGTGTACATTGCCCTTTTGGAAAGCTTTATTGGAAAAAAGACTTTTCAGATCTATTCATATATTTCTATTAGTATTCTTGCTGTTACTGAATTGTAGAATTTATTTTTGTTTCTGAATACAGCCTTCTGTAAGTTATATGTGTTGAAATATCTTTTCTAAGTCTGTAGCAGGCCATCCCACTCTCGGTTCTCATTCGTCAGACTTGTAAACAAACAACACTATATTTAAATTATAATACTATTGGTTGCTTTTCTCAGTTTTTTTTTCAACAGAATGGGTGCTTTTGATATTTAGAGGTTATTGAGTATAATGAAGTTCAAATTAAAATCTTTTCATTATGTATTTTGAATAAAAAACTTTTTTCTACTTCAAAGTCATGAAATTATTTTTCTGTATTATTTTGTTGTGTGTCTCTGAAAAATACCATCAGAACTTTGATAGAGATTACATTGAATCCATAGATCACTTTGGGTACTATGGACATGAAATATTTTGTCCTATATGATTTCAATCTGAAATTGAATTATTTCCTGTTTGTTTTTTTCAATAGGTGTATCTTTGACATAGAACCTTTTATTGTGATAGTTTTCCTATTTCCAGTGCTCTGCCGTTTCACTTTTATCATGTACCAAATGTCTATTTATATATGTTTATTTCTAAATTCATTGTTTCAATCCATTAGTCTACTTGTCTTTCCAGACTATGTTAATATGGTAGCTTTATAAAAAGTCTTGCTATTGAGTAGGGTAAGTCCTTTCTCTTTTTTTCTTCAAAATTACCTTGTCTAATCTTGATTTTCTAAAAACTTTAGAATTATATTGTCTTATTTCCACAAGATATCTTTTGGTTTTTGACTAAAATTTTACTAAATCCATAAAATGTGCCTGGGAGAATTGACACCTGACCTGCAAGGTTCTTACTGGCAATGACATTTCTGTGAAGTGGAATCTTTCCAGATCTGAGCATCTCATTAATTGCTGTGCTACACTGTTATTATACAGGTAAGGTTAGCATACCATTCAGGAAGATATATCACTAATTTATATACTTATATAAGTATTTACAGATATATAAATACTCCATGCTCTTGAGTCATACTCAGTATCATCGAGGCCACATTATCGTTTGGTAGAATTAATGTAAGCAAGTGGGCCAGAATATCTCTACAAATTATTCAGTGTCTCAGAAATCCAATTTCATCACATATATATTGACTAAATTAGGAATCTATAAAAGAATTAAGACTTGATTGAAATAAGTATTGGAGATATGAACTATATTATTTGGAGTAGTTTTTTCAGATAATATAAAAAAAGGTTATCAGAAAATTACCTGTAATGAGGATTGGAGTAAGATGAAGACAACTATGTAATCTGAGAATTTAAAATAAAAAAAGGAATCGATACAGTCTTCTAATAGTTAACATTTGTTATTAAAAATTCTAAAATTAAAGCTAAAATATGCAAAGTAATCTTAAGGAAAAAGAATGGCTCCTAGTTTAGGACAGCATCATTTTTCTCTCTTCCCTGAATATGGGATGAAAAGCCACAGCTGCCTCCTTTAAGTAAGGGAAACATGTCCCCCAACACAAGGTGCTGGCACTGCTTTCAATGTGTGGTTATACCCGTTAACTGACTAATATATATTGATGGCTTTATGTAGATGATGATGCCATTTGTAGTAAACATCATTCAGAATATTTGAGACCTGTGAATATGTTGGATACGTCTGTTGTGTACTCGGCATCACGGTGACAAATTTTTGGGAAAGCTACTTATAATCTGCTAAACCTCTCAGACCTGACATCACTGTGGTCTTTGGCTATAACAAATGAGTAAGTTCCTTCAATCATTCTTTTTTATTCCTTGTGTTTATTCTTTTCTGACTCAAATATCAATCACTATCCTCTCCCAAAACTTTCTGCTGATCACCCTGGAAACCTCTGTCTCTTTACTGAATGTTTCCTCTATTTCTTTGCATTGGGGCAAAATGGATGTTACTAATTTTGCCACTCCTTACATAACTTATTATTAGGATATGCATATGCATCTTTCATGCTCCTTCAAGCTACTTCTAGAATGCAATTTTTCCATATCCTTCAAAATACTTTTTTGAGCATATTTCTTGTCATTTGTTTTTATTAATGGAAGAACATCTGTCTTGTATCATATTCTCTGTGTTCCATGTTTTTCCAGTAGCTGGTAGTCATAAGCTACATGGAGAACTCATCTAATATTAGTCTCCCAGTTCTTTTGCTTTCTAAAATATTGTGATCTTGGAACTCATTTTCTTTCTGCCATTGATTTATCTGCTATATTTTCTCCCAAATAGCAGCTATTTTCTGTCTTCAATTATTTTTTTTTTTACTTTTTACTGTTAAATTTTTTTAACCAGTATTCTCAAACTTTTTATTACCTGATTATCCTATAAATTGTACTAAAATACCTTCATACATGGATAAATCGACTTATCTTACTACTTTCATCCTCCCTGCTTTGGCTATACTATAGAGTGATGCTGGAGAAAATGTCACAGTGATACCAATTGGTTCCATGACAAATTATAATATCTGGCATCAAAAATCTTCATTCTACGTTGACAAAATTTCATGTTTCTCTAATTAGATTTTATTTTCTTTATACACAATAACTGTGACCAACCTTTTCTATTCTCTTTTCAATACCATAACCAGACTCTTCACTTTTAGCAGATATCCTTGCCATGTAAAAGCCATCAGACATGGGCTTCTGAAGTTCTGTTTATAGTTAGGAAGCAATTATCTGCAAAAGAACATCTCTCCTACTCTCAAATTAGAGAAAGCTAGATAATCTGTAAAGTCAGAACTTACTGTTGAGCACAACACGTAGCAAATTTCACAAGATAACCAGCTAAACTGAATTTTAAAGAATGGCAAGTTTATTCAGGAAGAAACAATTGTTTCACATTACATTTAACAGATGATGGGAGGAAGAAGCAACCACCATAAGAATAGATAAGGAAAACACTCAAATTCTCATAAATTCTTAAAGAATGGAGCAGAATACATATTTGAAGAGAACAAAGACCTCTTGTCAGAAACTATACAGGCTAGAAGACTACTATGACATTTGTAAAGTGCTGAGAGAAAAACAAATTAAACTCAGATTTCTTTACTCATTGAAAAGGTCTTTTAAAAATGACAATGAAATGAGACTTTTTTAGACAAAAGCTAATTCATTATCAGCAGACCTGAACTATAAAAGAACCATTAAAAAAATACTTCAAACAGAAAAGGTATAATATACAATGAAAATTTAGACTAACACAAAGAAATAAACAGAAAAAATAAAAAAATTGAGGGTAAATATAAAAAGATAATTGACTACTTATAGTAGAAATAAAAACAAAGTTTTGGAACATATGTAAAAATAAAATGCATGAGAAATAGCACAAAAAACAGCATAGTGGAAATTGAAATACACTGCTGTAAGATCCTTATTCTTCATATAAAATGGTATAATATTTGAAGATAAACTGAAGATTAAGTCAAAATGCATATTGTTAACAATTGCATTAAGTATAAATAGTCTAAATATAGCAATCAAACATCAGTAATTGTCAAGCTAGATAAAAATACAAGACCTAAGTATATTTTGTCTATGAAAAACTGATTTTAATATGAAGACATATGGATGAAGACTAAAGAATGACAAAAATAAATAATGCAAACTTTAGTCAAAACATAATGGATATATTTATAAAAAATAAGTTGATCTTAGAACAAATATACTTTTCAAGAATCAAAATGGGCATTTTATAACTAGAAAGGGACCATTTCACTGAGATTTAATAATCTTAAATATTTATGTACCCAATAACAGGGTTTCAATAAAGCAACTTTAAAAAACCTGAAATAACTGAAAGGATAAATAAAGAAATCCACAAGTATAGCTGAGGACTTCATTTCTTGGTTATTGATAAAACAAATAAGAAAAAATCAATCAATAGGGAAGATTAAAAACAACTTTATTAACCAGCTCAACCAAGAGCAGAATACATATTTTTTTAAGCACATATAAAATATTCCCTCAAATAAACCACATATCGGTCCATAAACTAAATTTTAGTAAAATTTAAAGTGTTAAAAATATTGTACAAGTATGATCTCAGATCAAATGGAACTAAATTAGAAGTTAGTAACAAAGAGATATTAGAAATATAATAAATACCTGGAATCAGTTTGCTTCTAAATAAACCACTGGTAAAAAAAAATCAGAAAGAAAATTAGAAAATACTTGAAATGGAACTTATATCAAATTTGTGAGACTCAGCTAAAGTACTTAGAATTCAGATCCATTAATTTTTAGTGTAGATGTCCCAGGAAGCACCTAATTGCTTACTACCTTGAGTACTTGTATCTATTTATTTTAGTTTTTAAAATAATTATAGTTGACAAACAGCATTGTAAGATATTTGAAGTGTACAATGTGATGGTTTGAAACATGTATGCATTGTTAAAGTGTTTTCCACACTGAGTTAATTAATACATCCATCACATACAGATTTATCTATTTTTGAGGGGGGAATGGGGATGGGAACATTTAATTTTTACTCTCCTAGCAAATTTTAACTGTATAATACACTCTTATCAACTATAGTTGCCATGTTAAATATTAGATCCTCAGACTTTATTCATCTATAACCGAAAGTCTGTAAGTTTTTACCCTTTCACCATCCTCTCCATATTTTCCTCACCCCAGGACCTGGTGACCACTTTTCTAAACATTCTGTTTCTATGAGTTCTACTTTTTTTCCTTTTTTTATACTTAAGATTCCACATAAAAGTGATACTTTGTGTTATTTGTCTTTCTCTGGCTTGTTTCACTTAGCACAATGCTGTCAAAGTCCATCCATATTTTGCAAATGAAAGAATTTACATATTTTTGGTCTAAATTATATATATAAAGCATTAGTAATAATGATGTTTGTTGATAATAAAGGAGCCTTAAAAACAACTTCCATCAGTGTGGAGAGGGAAAATTACTCCATTCTACTTGAAAACGTATATCAAATAGAGTTTAACATCTAAGATAAATAGTTCTATTTCTGAAGAAATGGCAGTTGCACTTGCTGCCATTTACTTTCTGTGTCTATATTCCCCAAGTCCCCTATCTCCAAGTGGCAGACATTAGCTATATGATCATTTCCTCATTTTAAAGTGAAACAAATTGTTATCTTCAATGGCAGAGGTAAAAAACCTATTCTAGAAATATTTTGAAGTAAGAACATCCTTCTAAGCAGGATTTCTTTTAGTCTTTGGAAGACACCTCCATTACTGATTTATATAGTTATAGATTATTGCTAATTTAATTATGCTTCTGGAATGGATTATGTTTTAATTTTAGAATTCCTTGGGCTTGGTTACAATTTTATGACTACCTTAAGCCTTTCTCAAGGGCATAATTTTTATCAAGCAATCAAGTGCAAACATTAGGTAAGGCCAGGGGTCATTCATCCTCTTTCCTCCTTTCTGCAAACAGTACTTTTATTAGAGCTTTCCAAAACCGTAGAGAGTACATGAAACCATTTCCTTTTACTACTGGGACTGCGTCTCCTATTAGACTGTTCATTAATTATGCCAATTACATTTGAATGGTACTAGAAAGTTTAAAGGGTAAAATATGAGTCAGTGGATAATTTTAGTACTTGATTTTGTCTAGAATTTTATAACCCTTTAGGGTTATTTCTGCTCAAAAACAAAGTATCTATACAATTATCTATCTTATTTTTATTTCTAATTACATACAGTGAATACCTTAAAATTGGAACCCATGCAGAGCTTAATAGTCTTTTTTATTCAAAACATGTATATGCTTTATAATAAGATAAAACATATGTAAAATGAAGACTTTCCCATGTAAATATTGAGCTTGATAAGGAATAAAATGGACACCCAGGCACCCACCGACCCAGTTAAAAAAAAAAAACATTACAATAACTTGAAGCTCCCTTTTTGCCTCTGCCAGGTCGTAGCTTTTTGCAGTGACCTAAAGGTAATCCTTGTCCACACTCTGAATTGTGTATTGTGTTCTTTATAATTTATACATTTTATGTATGTTTTAACAAACTATTGATTAATTTTACATATGTTTGAATTTATAACTATAGAATAACTGCATATTTTTTATAAAATGGTCAATATGATTAATGATTTATCCATTTTGATTCATATGTCGTGCTATAGATCCAGTATACATATCATTTGACCTTACTATTGTACAGAATAAGATTATGTGATTATTAAATAATTTATTTACTGTTACTAGACGTTCATTCAGGTCGTTTGAAATTTGTTGCCCTTACAGGCTGTAGGAGAGAGCTACCTAAAAGCACCTGTGGCTTTAAGTTTAGGAAGGGAGCCAGGGAAAAAACACTCTGATTCTACCTCCCTTGCACCTTCTGATCTGCTGGTTTCCCACTGAACAAACCCAACCAAAAGCCAGATGGCAAGGAATACCCTCAATGTAGAATATTAAAGTAACCCTTTCGACATTCAGACAAAGATGATGAAGAAAAGTGGAGAGCTGGTACAGAGCAGTGAATGAAAAACACAGTAATAGCAATTTATACTCTTGCTGGAAATGTACACATGTTCTGATGGTTCCTCTGCTTGCCAGCACTTTATGTTATCCAACAATTATACATAACATCTATTGCATGAATATCCTTTCCATTTATTTAGATGTTTAAAAGTCTTTCAATAAATCCTTATAATTTTCTCCAAAAAATTTGGTTTGTATTTTGTTAATTTAATCCTTGAGATAGCAAGTGAATTAAGAACTCACATTATCACTATAAAATGGTTCTTTTAGCTTGTAATTGTTATGATTTTAATAAGATTGTACATGTTTTCTGTTTATTAATTAGACATTTTTTATCTCTAAAATTCTTCTTGTTTTAAAAATGTTCTCTATCATGAAGTTTTTGGTATTTTAATATGTTCATGAAATGTATTAGATACTAATCTTTTTACTACATATTTGCAAGTACTTTGAGTTCTTGAAACTTATAAACAGAAATTTTACAGTAATTAATTTTGTTTACATGTATTTTTCAGTGTATACGTGTTTTAAGAAATCTTTTTCTTTGAGTCATAAATGTATTCACTAATATTCTTTTCTAAATTATCACAATTTAAGGTTTTAAACCATCTGAAATTTTTTTTTATGTATGATATGAGGTAGAGAACTGGTCTTATTTTTCCCATGTTATTAACTGTTTTTTTCGAGATACACTTTTTAAACTGTTAAGGTGTTTGAGAAATACTAAAAATTTCAAATATTAAGTTTCCAAAAATGTGTTGGGCAGTTTCAGGCTTCCATAGCACATTATTCCTCTGATTTATTTTTTATAATCTTAAACCAATAGAACATTATCTCAACATAGATTTAAAAGAAACTTTGATAAAGCAGCTCATCTCCTTTAATATTTTCTAAAATATTATCTAGACTGATCTTATCAAGTAGATCTTTCTATGGTGATACAAATTTTTCATATCTGCGATGTACATTATGGTGACCACTAGCTATATGTAGCTATTGAGCACTTAAATGTTGCTAGTGTGACTGAGAAACTGCACTTTTAATTTTACATAGCTATTAGCTACTTTATTAAACTTCCCAGACCCACTTATTCCTAGCATATTTGTTTTATATATAAATTTCACAATCATCTTGAAATGCTTTGTTGCAATGATGCTTGAGACAGCATTGAAGCAAAAACTCAAAATAATTATAACTAAGATCGTTAATACATAAAAACTTCCTACTTATAAATTTGGCACAACTCTAAATTTATTTAGATATTAAGAAGTCTTTCAATAAAGCCTTATAAGTTTCTCTATGAAGGTATTGTGTATTTCTTATTAATTTATTTCTATGTCACTTATTTCTTGCTGTTAGTAGAAGTAACATCTGAGTTACTTTTTTGATTATTTAGTGCTGGTATATAAAAACTGATTTTGAGTCTTGCAAAACTGGTAAACTATTATTTCTGATAATTTTATATAGATTTTGAGAATCCTGTTTGGATGATTTGCAGATATGTAAATAATATTTCTTCTTTCTAATATTCTTGAAATAATTCTGATTATAAAGATAGTTGTTTTGTTATTTTATTACTTCATTTAGAGTTTTTATAAGTATCCTTTATAAAATAAAGTTCATTTATCTTCCTGATTTATTGTTGTCTTATTTATGAATAGAGTTGGATTTTATTAAATCTTTCTCTATGTCTATTGGAATAATCATATAATTTATCTCCATTAATGTAATGTGAATTATATTAATAATATTTTTCTGAACCTATGCATTTCTAAATAAACAAAACATATTTTGCTGGATTAGACTTTTTAATATTTGTTTGGAATTTTTGCTTTTATGTTGAAGAGAAATAGAAACCTATAATTTTCTTTCTTAGATTTTAATATTCTGGGTTTGGTATCATAGTATACTAGAGATAAAAAATATTTTTTTTTCTCTTACTCTATTGTCTGGAAAAGTTTATATAAGATTGCAATCACTTGGTTCATAAATGTTGGACAGAACATCTGCCTTGGCCTTTAGCTTTGTTTTGTGGGAAGATGCCTAACCAGTTACTAAAATTCTCTAAAATTTATCCATTTCATATAATTTTTAATATTTATTGCCATTAAGCTGACCAAATAATTCATCATTTTTTTATAAAGTCCATCCTTGTGGCATGTATATCTCTTTTTTCATTCATGTACTTGTTTATTTGCTACTTTTTTTCATTCTCAATCTCTGGGTTTCAAATGATTGCCCTGTCATAATCAGACTCTCTTCTCTCTCTCTCTCTCTTTATATTTATACACACACACACACACACACACACACACACACGTGTGTGTGTGTGTGTGTGTGTGTGTATATATATATATATATGTAATCTTTATATAACTTTCTTCATTTGGAGTCTTTTACTTGAGAAAAAATTATTCATGTAAATCAGCTTTGTTTAGTATTTTTTTTAAAGATTATTAAGAAAAAAATGAAAGTAAACATATCGGCTCTTAAGTATTTACTGAGATGTTCAAAATTCTTATTAGAAATTCCATATTGGATAGAGGTTTCTATGGAATATATAAGAGTTGAAGAAAGGGGAAAAAACCTTCATCATTAGGGACAGTCTCCACAAAACAGAATTGACTTTATAAAATGATGTACAAGTAATTTTCAAAAAATGATTAATTTATTTAGATAGCAAATAAAAGGGTGAAAAATTTTGAAGAAAAAACAAGTGAATTAAAAATTTTAAAGTGAGTCTTCTCACTCAGTGTAGAAATTATTATGAAAGAGTCTCTGACACATATCTTTTAAGTGGACTTTCCTTTGGAGCTATACGGTTTTTTTTTAATTTCTTTTTATTTTTTTAAAATATATTATGATTTTCCAACCTGAAATCAGCTTCATGTTAACAACTGTTCTCCTTGTTTTTATAACAAAGACACTGCAAGTAAAATGTCTATTTTTTCTTTTTGCTTCTTACATAGAAGTTATATTTTATATTACCAAGAATTGTTGTTTTTTAAGAACACAATATTTGATATTTATTAGAGTTGTTACTTTGTATGGAATTGTATTACTACGCTTTTACTGTCATATTTTATTCTCTTTATTTGTAAGAAAAAAGTTTGCATATTTATCAATAACTGCACTTAGTATTACCATTTATAAATTACTTTACATTCATTATGAAAATTTTAAACTAGCTTATAAATTAGAAAAATAATATTAGATTTCTAAAACGTTGAACTAAAAAATTATTTAATTTTTTGATTGTACAGATGAGAAAAATTTCAAAGATTTCCTATGAACAAAGCGCTAGTTTGTGGACATATTAGCATCATTTTAGGTTTTAATAAGGGAAGCTTAAAGAAATTAAGGACTTATCAAAAGCAAAGTTAGCATGGTGCAGAGCAGACAGGTGTTCAAAACCAAGCCTCTTATCTTAGATAGCCTATATTCTTTGTCATATTATCATGCTGTCCTGTATTTAAACTATTTATTTTAGTTGGTTTTAAATGTCTGACAAAAATTTCATGATTTATCTAAAGATTTATTTTCTCAATTTGATATATTTTTTAAATTTCATCTATTGAGTAGAAAATTAAATATCTCTTGCCATTTTTACAAACTACTTATTGATCTCAGTCTTGGTTTGATCATTTATAGGAAGTGGGGTTAGACAAATCCCAAATCTTGACCCTTAGCTTGAACTGACCTTTATAAATACACAAGAAATTTCTTCGAAGATTTATTTCCAAATGAACCAAATTGCTTTTACAGAGAGGGTGCAGTCAAACTGTGCATGGGAAATTTAAAATGTATTATAAAATAGCCGTTGCTTTTTTGTTTCTAATTTCTTAAATAAAAAGTTTGTCATTAAATATCTTCAGAAGCACAATTTATGAAAATAATCTGATAATAAACCAAAGTGAATTATCATAACTTTTATACATTCAAACATCAATCAATACCTTAATCTTACCTCAAAAACCCAGTTCATATTATGTTTGGTGTTCATATTTTTACCTCATGAGTGGCTCTGTGGAAAAAAAAGTAATTTAGTTTTTAAAAAATATATTACTTTATACACATGGAGAAATATATCAGGTACTTGATAATACAAATATAAATAAAAATAATAAAGCCTTAGTAAGAACAGGACAAGAAGGGACAGTAAATCACGAAAGAATTGAACTAGTTTGAGTTGGCTGAGCAAACTTGGGAAAGTCTATTAAAAGGTAACTTTATGCATGCGTTCTCAAGGGAGCCTGCAGCTGAAATTGCATGTTGTCAAGATGTTTCTGCTTTTCTACCTTTGATAAAGGTATGATTAGCATAGAAAATGATGATATGATTTCTGTGTTAGTTTAGTTGTATTAAGCAAAACAAAGCAAGCAATTAATAAAAAACATTAAAGCCTGGTTATACTGCTTTCTAATTATGAATTAGTCTAATCTTTACAATTTGAATATAGATATGATGATTCATATTTACATCTTAGTAAAATGAGTATCACTGGTTAGCAGGAAGCCAACTGTGCAACATGGATTAGCATATAGGAATTAAAGAAGGCTCTTAGGTTCAATAATGCTCTTGTGTTGAAGAGATGGAAGTAGACTCTGCCACTGCTACATTTCCTTTGTTATGAAGTGGATCCTGCGGGCAGGCAGATGATTTGGGTGGTAGCACAGGCCTCAGATAACACCAGGGGACTCCCAAAGCTAAATGGCCATTTGGATATTTTGAGTTGAAGCAAAAGGTCTGGTCCTTACATCATTGCATTGACCAGTCATGGGATGTTGGCTACTGTTGGAAGAAATGACACGACCTTTAGCGGGTCAAGAGTCTATAGCACAGGGTTATTCTTGGAGAGAGCTAATAGCTGGATCTCTCAGGAGCTAAGGAATGAAGTCTTTTAGTCTTAAAAGGGATCCAAGAGTTACAAAACAGCATCCCATGCACTGCTAGGACTCACTTGCTTCATGTAAGTTCTATAACTTACTCCTTCCAGATTTTGCTGTATTTCTTTTTTTTTGGGGGGGGGGAGAATAAAATAAACATTAATGAAACAAACCTCTGTCAGTGAAACAGACTCTTGCTATAGCCGTTTACAAGGCTGTAACTGGGACTCATCATCTTCTCCCTCTACTGGTCATTTTAGACTCCTTGCACTATTGCCTACAACCTGTGTTGGTCTAGGCATCTTTTCTGGTATGGTTCCCCAGGTCTTCATCCCTGAGAAGTCTAAATTTTTAGTGTTCATAGCTTTTTCAGGCTGCAGCTTCTGCATTTATTCATTTATCATAAAAATTGTTTAAATGAATTCTAATGATGCACAAGTGGATTATGTGGATGTGAAAGGTACCCTCCACACTCGCAGTGTACAATAGCAGCTGTACCTCCTCATGATGATCAGGGCCAATTATCCTCCCTACCCTCACCGCAATGAGATGATTCTTTTCATTAATTTTTTATTTTATTATACAGGGTCTAAACTCTCTGGCTTATAGCTGTAGTTTTATGTTTGATATTATTTCTGTATTCTTCTCTGTGGCAGTGTCCCCTCTGTGGAAGCCAGGACCTCTAAACCCCACAGAACCCAGAGTTACATAGAAATAAAGCATGAGATTATCAGGTGGGTTGCTGGGCGTGTTGGTATGTGAGACCACTTCTTCCGCTCCTACATTTCTAGACTTAAGTGTTTTACTTGTTGGAGGACACAGCACCACACAGTCATCACTGATTTAATGAATATTCTTAGCCAGGACAATCCTATCCTTTGTATTGTAGCTGCTCTTTCAATAGGCTATTTTATCACTCTGTTAGGTCAGCAGTTTCTAGATATGTTTTAGGAACCATGCATCTCTTCCCTTAACCACTGCCACATTTCCTTTGTTATGAAGTGGATCCTGTGGTCTGACATCATATAGGCTCATGACTGGTGAATCAAAAACTCTTTAAGACCTTTTATAATGGTGCCAACTAAAGCTGGCAGGGAAGATAAACTCATGTGTAGAATATGACAATTCTTGTGAGTATGAATTGCTCTCTAAGGGTAGAAGAGGTACACTGTAGTCAATGCCAAGTGTCTGGTTCTTTTCTTTGAAGAATGGTGCTCTACTGGAATCTCAGGCCAAGTTAACCTCTTGCTGGCACATTGGACATTCATCATCAGCAGTGGATAGATCAGGTTTTGTGAGCAGAAGCACCTTCTTCGAGGTCTATGTATAACCTCTATCACTGTTACCTGGGCTCCTCCAATTATGTGCCTGTATATTAGCACTGGGTTGGCTAATGAGGCCAACACACATCATTTGTCCAAGTAATTCTGCCTAGGTTATTTAATAATGCTTTCTTGCTGGATGTTCTCTGATGGGTGTTACCACATAACAGTAATAGTCACACTTTGCCCCCACTCCCATGGGTTCACTGGCCCACTTTTCTTAAGTATTTCATCCTGTCCCTGATCAAATGTCCTACATTCTCACCCCTGCACATGAGTCAACACATATTTTAACTGAAGGATCCTTCTCTTTCTACACAAAACAAATAACCACTCCAAACTCTACTGGTTAAAAGGATTTCCTCTTCTCATTTCTTTTCAAGACTACTTACAGCTGGGGCTATGCTGAGTCAACACATCTGTAAACCAAGCATTGGTTTCTTCTTTTTCTAGTTTGTACACAATATTCTCATGAAGGTGGCATGACCTTGCTTTAGAATCTCAGGAGGTGGTATTGTGATTTCACATTGGGGTTTGCAAGAAACAATACACAGCACCCTTGCCACCACTGATAGATCCAATAACAAAGACTGTCTGACCCAAGGAAAAGGGCCACTTGCCCCTTAGCCTGGACATTCCATGCTCTGGACTCCATTTAAAAGTTGAGGGCATTTACATTACCCTATGTGTGGGTCATATTAGTATTATCTGGTAAGAAATATGTCACTTTTAGAACCCAAAGTGACCTACTAGATATTTAATATCCTCTTTCTGTGATGGACTGTCTTTGGAGAAGTGTGTATACTTGGGCAAAGAGGCTGTCTTCAGATGAGAATAAATCCAGGAAAGGTCTATTATCTGAGACTAGTTGTGGGACAGTCTTTGGAGCTGCTGGGAGAAAAGTATACTTCAGTCCCCAAATAGAGATCTGGGCAGTAGAGCACAGAATCATTCATTGAGAGTAAGAGTGTAAATAACTTGCCCATGGTCACAGCACCAGACATAAAGTTTGGACATAAGGTTTTGCCTCAAACTTCACTGTCACAATGAACTAATCCTCATGTTCAAACAGACTTTGTGTTAACTTGTTTCATTGCATGTATATTTTTTTTGTTGTTTGTATACATTTGTAGTACCTATCACAGATAAGAACAATATTTTAGCAATTCAGAGTCTAGATGAGACCTACTTATTTTGTTATTTTTGTAAATGAGCACTTTTTTCTCATTTGCACATATTCAGTGAATTAATTTTAACCAATAAAATGAACAACATTAAAACTGGTAAACATTATTCTACCTCATTTTTGGCATTTCAAAAATGACTAATAGCTAAGGATAATAGTGCTTGTGAAAGCACAGACAAGCAAATATGGTGATCTCTCGGGGCAGACATTTTAAATCATTTAGCTTTTTGAAATATGGGTAATGTAATGGTGACTTGTCTCTTTTTTTTTTCCTTATAAGAAAGATAATGATTTCCCTGTAGGAGCTCATAATATGGCAAATGTCTGAAGAAAATGGCAAAATGAAAAGTGAATGCATTATAGTGCTTCTTTGTCTCATTGCTAAAAAAAAGTAACATTGTGATAAATTATGCTCAATTCACAATTTATCTAGACATTCTAGAAAGGATAGAATAATTATTTCCATTAATGCCAAATATCTTCTAAAGATAGATATAAGTCAATTCAGCTTAATTTTTATATTTTATTACAAAACTGACAAAAAAGAGTAAATTAATATAAGACATATCATCATACTTTGGTCTTCATGAGTAATTAAAAATGAAAAATGAGATTTTGAGTAAGACTTTTGGTACTTCTGTCAGCTAGTGTGTTCCAGTCAGGCAGCGAGGGACCAAATTTAATATGCGCATAATTTTGTTGTCCATTCAGTTTGCCATTTACAATGTAGTATAGAAGAATAAGTTTTGAAAATATATTCTACTAAGAAGAATTAGCTTGCATAATGGAACAATCTTTTTCATATGTCAAATGACGACTAAACTTATGGATAATTTTATATAGTAAACTACAGTGGATGAAATAAAATAATTTGAACACCTGGAGCAGGAAAAAATACCTTAGAATTCTTTCACATTAATGAATGAGAATCATTCTTATTCTCTTCTGATGAAGTTGCCTTCCCCCCACCAACAATAATAATAAGCACATGTCTTTAGGTTTTGTTTGTTCTTTTAAAAATGGAAGTAGTGTTTCATTTACTACACTTTCCAGGTTTCAAAAATAGTTTTAATTGGTTCCTTAATGCTTCCCTCAGATAAAAGAAACTATCTTACATTTGACAAGGATAACTGAACAGACAGATTACTTCACTAAAGTGTAGATAAAACCCCAGAGCTGACACAGATGAGAGTTTGAAATGTATTTCCTATAACTGAAAGCAAGTGCAAATTAATACAAAGCTCCCAGTTGTTTTCTTAAGATGGAATTAAGATGCATATACCAAATATATTTTAATTAAATCCTACTATTTAAAAAATGTCAATAGTCATAGTTCTTGGCTAGTCAAATAGTTTACCATCATCATGACAAAGAATCCAACCAATCACATAACTTTCCAACCTTAAATTTCAATAAAGCACTATTTTAATGATATTTTAAGATGTATGAAAAAGCTTTATTTAATTTAACTAGGTCATTATTTTAAAATATAGTAACCAACCATCATTTCACAAAGTGTAATAGAAAGAATACAGGTTTAAGTACAAGATCCACCTTGTTAGAATTTCTTTTCTCTGCACATTCTCCATTAGTTAATTCCTTATATATCACAAAATAATATTTAGTCTTAAATACAATCATTTAGTGCACCTTCCCCACATTATTATTGAGTGTTGTGCATAAACTACTATTAATCCATTTAGAAACAAACAAAAAAACAAATATAAAAAAGCTTTTAAATTTAACAAATAATAGTTAAATATTTTATTTCTCATGTTCAGAGTTACTGCAATAAATTCTGTTTTCTCACATTATTATAAAATAGTTATTTGAATTACTTTTATTTTGTTTTTCAAATTTATAATTATGCCACATTAAAAAAAAATATCTGGTAGAATGAAATAGCACATTCAGGCAGGCACTTTCTAGTGAACTATATAAACTTTTTGTGCTATCACAGGAAGATTTTCCCATTTATTCTTACTACAAAATAGCAACCAAAAACACTTTAGAGAGTCTACAGAAAAAAAATGTTAATTTCTATGTCTTCAGGACAAGGAGAAAGAAGACCAAATTGGAATTCCATTCAAATATACAATTATATGCTAAAATTTCTCTTGCTAATAATGTTGATAAAATTCTAATCCTTGCATTAAAATTATAACTTTCTTTCAAGGAACACTATTTTTACCACCTTCAGAAACTCCCATTTTTCTTCTTAGGCCTTACTACTCTCTAATATTGTTAAAATCAGCTCAGTTTATCCTGTAGTGTCCATGAATCCAAATATAGACTTGAACTTTTATTTTTGAAGAAAGAAGACAAAGAGACAGTAGACACATATAATAACTTCTTTAATTTCCCAGTTTGATATTACCTTTCTCTGCCTTTGTTCCTCAAGATGAGCACTATGCCAACTATAACTGTATTGCTTTGTTTTAACATATTACCTGTCCCCATAGGGTAGAATAGTCCCAATAAAATGGTTAAGGCTATAATGAAGAATAGTCATGCTGAAAATTGGTGCTTCTCTACTCAAATTTTATGCATACTATATTACCCTAGTCTAAAGAGATGAGAACCGAAGTATAAAAAAGTATACTGTTCTATTATAGATTCCATTATCAATTGTTTTCTCTCATCCTGGATTTTACAATGGCTATACTGTGATTAATTTATAAAGAACTCACACAGCTTAGTACTAAACAACAAACAATCCAATTAAAAAAATGAGCAAAAACCTCAGTAGATATTTCTCCAAAGAAAAAAATGAGCAGAGATCTCAGCAGACATTTCTCCAAAGAGGACAAACAGATGGCCAGTAGATATATAAAAAGATGTTCAGTATTACTAATCATCAGCTAAGTTCAAATTAAAATGACAATGAGATATCACCCCACTCTTGTCAGAATGGCTATCATCAAAGAATCAACAAACAAGTGTTCGTGAGTATGTGGAGAAAAGAGAACCCTAGTGCACTGTTGGTGAGATTGCCAATTGGTGTAGCCACTGTGGAAAACAATACGAAGGTTCCTCAAAATATTAAAAATAGAACTACCTTATGACCTAGCAATTTCACTCCTATTTATCTGAAGAAATCCAAACCTAATTCGAAAAGATATGTGCCCTCCTATGTTTATTGCAGCATTATTTACAATTGCCAAGATATGGAAGTAACTTAAATGCCCATCAATAGAAAACTGGTACATATATACAACAGAATATTACTTGCCATTAAAAAGAAATGAAAGTTTACCATTTGTGATAACATGGATGGACCTAAGAGGTACTATGTTAAATAAAATAAGTAAAAGACAAATTCCATATGATCTTACTTATATGTGGAATCTAAAGAACAAAATAAACCAACAAAACAGAAACTGACTCATAGATAAAGAGAACAAAATGAAAGTTGCTAGTTGGGAGGGGTTTTGGGGAGCTGGGTGAAAAAGTTGAGAGAATTAAGAAGTACAAATTGGTAGTTATAAAACAAGATTGTAAAGTACCACATAGGGAATATAGTCAATGATATTTTAATGACTATGTATAGTGCCAGGTGGGTACTAGACTAATTGGGGAAATTACTATGTAAATTTATGTCGATGTCTATTCTCTATGCTGTACATCTGAAACTAATATAAAATAATATTGAATGTCAACTGTAATTAAAAAATAAAAAATATATATTAAAAACTAAAAAATGTTTACTGTTATATTAAAGAGTCTACTATCTATCATTTCCTGGATTTTACATTGTGCTTAATTTAAATGCAAAATATGTTAAAACTTGATTTATGTCAAAAAATATTAAGTGATTATTTTATTAAAAAATTCAACTACTCTTCTAAATGCCAGTTTATTTATTTTCCATACTATATATACATAATTTTTAAAAACATTTTATTTTTTTTATTTTTCCCTCCTTCCTCCCTTCTGGTAACCACTAGTCCATTGTCCATGTCCATGAGTCTCTTTTTGTCCTGTTCATTTGTTGTTTTTACATTTATATCCCACACATGTGATATCATGAGATTTTCAACCTTTTCTGTCCAGCTTAGTATGATTTTTTTAAGCTTCATCAATGTTGTTGCAAATGGCAGTATTTCATCTTTTCTTATGGCTGAGTAACATTCCATTGTGTGTGTGTGTGTGTGTGTGTGTGTGTGTGTACACACACACACCACAGCTTCTTTAGCCGGTTATCTATTGTAGGACACTTTGGTTGCTTCCATGTCCTGCTATGAACATTACTGTGCAAACATCTTTTCGAATATGAGTTTTCAAGTCTTTGAGGTAAATATGCAGTAGAGGAACTGCTGGATCATATGGTAGGTCAATTCTTAGTTTTTTGAGGAACCTCCATACCACTTTCCATAGGGACTGTACCAATTTGCAGTCCTACCAGCAGCATATGAGGGTTTCTATTTCTTCACATCCTCTCCAACAGTTGTTATTGCTTGTCCTCTTGATTATATCCATTCTAACAGGTGTGAGATGGTATCTCATTGTGGTTTTGATTTTCATTTTCCTAATAGGTAGTGATGTTGAGCATCTTTTCATATATTTGTTGGTCATTTGTATGTCCTCTATAGAGAAGTGTCTGTTCAGGTCCTCTGCCCATTTTTTGATTGGATTTTTTGTTCTTTTGTTGTTATTGAGTTGTATGAGTATTTTGGATATGAGGCTCTATTGCAAGTGTTGTTTGCAAATATATTTTCCCATTCGGATGGTTGTCTCTTTTCCTTTGATGAGCAGAAGCTTTTTAGTTTGATGTAGTCGCATTCATTTATTTTTGCTTTTACTCCCTTGCCTTTGAGGTCAAATTCATAAAATAATCTTTAAGTCCAAGGTCCTTGAGTTTCATTCCTATGTTTTCTTCTATGCATTTTATTGTTTCAGGTCTTATATTCAGATTTTTAATCCATTTTGAGTGAATTTTAGTGTGTGGTGATAGACAACAGTCTAGTTTCATTCTTTTGCAGGTGGCTTTCCAGTTTTTCCAGCACCACTTATTGAAGAGGCTTCCCTTTCTCCACTGTATACTTTTGGCTTTTTTGTTGAAAATTATTTGCCATGTAGTTGTGGATTTATTCCTGGATTCTCGATTCTGTTTCACTTGTCCCTGTGTCTATTTTTCTGCCAATAACATGCCATTTTAATTACTGTCACTTTGTCAACTTCTTTTTCTCAATAAACTAAAGTGCACATTAATTTCAGTTACAAGAAAACTATCTCTTCTATGTCAATTAAACTTTTCCATTTCCAAATATTGAAAAACTACCTCAAAAATTTTTTAAAGTATAATAATATTTATTGCTCATGTGACTAAAATAGTCCAGGTGAAACTAAAATGGTATACCTAAGACTTGAGTTCTTCTAGCTCTAATGACTTCTGCTGTACTTGCTGTTATCAGAGGCCTTTTTTCTGTTATTCAGGATTCATTTGAATGCATAAAAAGTAGATAAAATATTTAATGATGGCTAAAGTTAGGATTGCCAGATAAAACACAGGATGTTCAACTGAATATAAATTTTTTTAAAAAATGATGACAAACAATTTTGGTATAAGTATGACTTAAGATGGTAAATACTTATTCTAAACATATTTTTACATGAAATTAAAATTTAATAGGCATCTTATATTTTTATTTGCTAAGTATGACACCCTCACTAAAGTATATTGTTCAAATCAATAGGTTGTTTTAAAAAAATGGTGCTTAAACAATTGTTAAACTATGTAAGAAAAAGTGTAAATTTTATACTATATACAAAAATAAATTTCTATGGATTATTAATTTAAATGTAACAAAATATAGTTAGAAAAATATATGAGGAAATATATCTGATCATGTGCAGGGAAGAGCTTTACAGAAACAAATTTGCAAGAAATAAAATGCTTCATAAAAAAGTTTCAGAAAGTGTCACAAAGTTATTTTGTCTAAGTAAACTTAAAATAAGTTATATTTATTCTGCATTCACCAGCTCTATTTTCCATAAATGCTATAAATTTAATGAATGCCCCTTAAGGCTTCTCAAAGTCACTTTTGACAATAGCTTGTATTACATAGTATAAAGGCAGACAGCAGATGGGAATAATATACCAAAAATTATGTCAGTGAACATGAGCATTATAACATCAGAGTAATAAGCCACATAAAATCAATATTTACATACTAAAAATGTATATTTGCATCTTTTTTGCATTTTTAATATTTATCTCCAATGCAACCAAAAATAAAATATTCTTTATGGAAAGGCAATATATTTGTTTTTAATGTTCAATAAACCTAACTTATTAAAAATTATGAGCATTACATGTTTTGGTTTTCCTAAGGCTTTATTATTTAGCTTCCATGTTGTTTCATTATAATCCAAGGACAGGTAGAAACAGGAAATAAAGAACTTCCATCAAAATGATAGATACATCAATTACATATACAGTTGCACCAAAGCAAGTTAGCTACATATACCTCACATTCTCAATTAATCTTAAGCATAGTTTTTAAAAAGAAGGAAAGTAGGAAAGAAGGAAAGAAAAAAAGAAATACATTGAATGATTAGTATATGCCAATTGCCATCTAAAATTTGCATTTTTATACTTTTTCTCCATGCTCTACGCTATCTTGACAATTATATAGCAATGACTTCATTTATTAAAAACAGAAAAGTAGTTTTGAATAATAAAGTAATTTCCCCAAGGTCAAATTAAATGAGTGAAAGAATTAAAAGTTGATCAAGATAAAATAAGAAAAATAACGAAAAGGAAGAAATAGAAAAAATTCTAAGGATAAGAAGGGTATCATTAATAGCCTCATAGTTTGCCTCTACATCAATACAGTGAATTCATAAATAGATGTATTAACTATAAAATGGGAGGAGAGGGATTCAATCAGTGGTCTTTAGCTATGGCACTATACTACAGAATTGTGGAGCTTTTTAAAAATGAAAATGCTTGTGGCTTCATCATATATTTACTGTATATGAATCTCTGGGAGTAGCAAATGGATATACACACTTTTAAACAGATACATATTACTCTGATGTGTTCATATGTATAGTTCATTATGAAATCCATGATGTCTGCAGCCCTAGATTTCCTCTAAAATATATATAAAATTTAAATATTCCCAGACTTCTCTACCTGTCTTAGCCAGATTTTCTAAATGCAATTACCTGAGGTGGGGGCTTGTTTTAACCATATTACTTTGAGTGATGTATGAAGAAGCCAGATGCAGATCAAGAGAGAAAAACAAACCACATTTTACAGTTTGTTTTACTCATAGTTCCCTGGGGAGAACACAGTCATCAGGGTCACTCAGGAGAAGCAACAGAGTCCAGCATGAGGCAGAGAAAGAGAAGAGAGCTGTGGACAAGAGCCTTTATTGTGGGTTCTAAGGGGAAAAGGGGGCAAGGCAGGGTAAATGCATTGAATATTGGCTAACTTGAATAATTTCATCTGGATCTGAGGCACAGGGACGGCAATCCCTAGCTGTCTGGTAAATGGCCCTGGAGCATTTAGGGTGGGTATATTGTGGCCTTGAATTTAAGACCTCAAGACCGCAGTAGAGGAGGTGGTTGAGGTGTGGACTTAATCAGCTGCTCAAGAAGGGAAACTGACTGGACTATAGCCAGGAATTCAAAATCGTCAGAATTAATTTCTAAGACAGCAAAAGAAACAATCTCACTAACATAAACACAAATAGTATTTCTTTTCATTATAAAGGATGGCATAAAATGTAAATGAATAGACATCTTATTCTCTTCTCCATTATTAAATACCCTTGGTATATATTGTACCTATATCACTATAAGATGTTGATTAAAAATGAGATTACACGTAATTTTATATAAAGCAAAAACTAAAAAAACTTGTCATTATAATGGTAAATTTGTCAAACCCTCCTTGAAACATTAATATATATTTAAAATTATTTCATGAAGCAATAAATCAGAGAAACATTAGTAAAGACACATAAAAATTAAAATTAAGATTCACAAACATGATCTACTTGACAGTATCAACTCTTATGCCACAGAAGAAAATGTTTTTCTTTCCCTGAAAATATGAAATGTTTACAAAAAATTGAACAGATATTTGGTCACAATAGAAGTGCCAACACATTTAATTCTCTGTTATAAATACAATTACTACACTAAAAATCAGAAATTATGCTAAAAATAAATAATTAAAAAAAATAACTACACATATACATTTTTAGAAACCAAAAGATAAAATGCAGTCAAATGGATGGCATAAAAAAAATGTCAATATTGAGTTGTAAGAAATAGTAACTGAAGTGCAATGTAAATTCTACGTAATAAATGGTGTGGATGCAAACCTGTACTTGAAAGTTAATTTCATTTTTTAAATTAAGGGGTTAGTCAACTCAGGATAGTGAAAGCACAGCTGAGTAAATCCAAGAATACTAAAAAAAAGAATATCATAGAAATAAGACAAAATTTGGAAAGCAAAAAGAAAGAAACTTTTGTGTCTTTAGAGTTGCTTAAAAAGTAGACAAACATAGAAAGACTAATCAAGAAAAAAGGAAAAAAACAATAATTTATTTGGGACATAATACCATAACCAATAGATATTTTTAAACTATTACAAAATGTGAAAGTAAGTGTCAATAAACTTAAAAACTTTTCTTAACAAAAATGTTTTATAGAAAACATCAATTTCTCTAAATGACTGAGAAAGGAAAATGAATCTTATCAAGATGAATTAAAGATTAAAATCTTATGCCCATTGAAAATTTATAATAGAGTTTTAGGTTACTTTAAAGAAACCATAATCCTTATATCTGAAAAATGGTTAAAGGATAGAAAACAGTAAAAACTAGAACTTATGAGATTAAAACAACTTCTCTATTAAAACAAGGAAAAATCAATTTAAGAAAAATTTACAGTTCTCATTATAGAGCTAAAATAATAAATCACATTTAAACTGCTAGCAAATAAAATTCAGTAATATATTAAAAATATTTTGGTCAAGTAGATTATATCTCAGGAACATAAGAATGACACAACATCAGAAAACATTTATCAAAGAATTACTCCACATTAAAAAAATTGATGAGGCAAAAAAGCATGCAATCATTTTAAGAAATGGAATTATAGCTTACTAGGAAACAAAGGAAATTTCTAGAGAAGCTTTCCTATTTAATTCAGAAAAGGAAGATCTCTTCTATTCAGCATTGTACAAGAGGTACTAGCCAATGTAACATGGGGGGGGAGAATAATTATTGGAAAGGAAAAAATAACACCTTTTTTTGCAGATGATATGATTTTCTATACACATAATCAAAAATAATTTTATATATAGAAAATCAAGTAATCAAATAATTCTTTACCAAATATTAAAATACAGAACAATCAAATGGATAAATCATTAGGAATCATAAGAATGTACAAATATATATAATATTCATATATGAGAAAAGTAACTTTTCTATATACCATTAAAATATAATTAGAATACATATTGAGAAATCGTTCAGTTCATCATAAAAACAAATATATGGTATGCCTAAGAATAAATTTACCACGAATGGGCAAGATCTTTATGGAAATATTCCAAAGCATTATTGAGGACAACAAACAAGACCTGAAAAAGGCAGCCGTACCACACTAAAGAATGTATGGACTAAGATTGTAAATATGTCAGTCTTGATAGTGTAATATAAAATTATACACCCACATGGACATTCGCACACACCAAGTTGATCTTAAACTTATTGATTTTGATTCAATATGATCTTAAAATCATATTGCACAAGGATGAGAAAATGACCAATATAACAGAAATGACATTTATAGAAACATGACACAATAGAGATGGCATTGAAAACTGAGAAGGCATTTGCTTTGGTCTATTTAGTTAAGAAGAGAAAAATGAAGTAAAATCAGATTCTTATTGTACCCTAAAAGTCAAACCAATTTCAGGTGGATTGAAGATCCGAATATGATATGTGACTTTACAAAAATTTTAGAGGAAAACATGGGCTAATATCTTTGTAATCCTGGGTAGAAATGGATACTTTTTAAAAGATCCAAAAACTAAAAATTATGAGCAAAATTTAAAAGTTAATATTTTTATTATTATCAAAATATACCATACTAAGGTTAAAGCAAGGCTATTCCTCAAAAGATTTTTGCAATTTTTACAAATAGTAAGAAATAATATTCAGATAGAAAGTCTACACAAGCATAAATCTGAAATGACATTTTACTTTATTCCCAACAGTTGGCAAATATTATTAATAAAAAGTGATGGCAAGACTATACAGAGAGACAGAACATTTCAAACTGTTCATAGGAATATAAATTGATACAAACTTTTGGAAAAAAAGTTGGTCATTTTTAGTAAAGTGAAGATTTCTATAATTTATAACCCAGTAGTTCTCCAAAATTGTATTTTGATTAATTTCTTAGAGGAGCTCTAAATATTTCCAAAAGAACATTTATTGTAACATTGTAAAAATTAAAAGTGTCTTAATATAGGTAAATTGTGGATTGAATACAGCTAAGCTTTAAGAATGAAGTTGAATGACAACAAAAAAGATCAAATTGAGTATTGCCACATGTAGTAAAAATTTTTACTTTATGGATACAAACATACAAATTTAAAAAAATATGTATGGGGAAGATGAATTAACAACCTCAGGTTAGTGGTTTCTTATGAGGAAGAAAGAAAGGTCATGTCACTCCCTTTCTCAGATAGCGCCCATATAAAGTTCTATAGAATTAAAGTAGATGTAATCCTATTAATTCATTTAAAGAAAAAATAAAGTCATATTTATTTCAATGTAGAAAGAATTAAGCCCTCTGATCAGTAATAAAGTTGGTTTTTAGATATCTAATGGGCTGTGAAGATTTTGATAGAGAGAAAAGCCTATCATTCTGCAGAGAAAATATTTCTTCTTTAAGAAAGCAGAGTAAAGTTATTATTCTCTTTATGCTTCCATAGGCATTTTAAAAAAATTTTCTGGGAACTACTTATTGGAGAACACAATAAACATTTACTAAGAACCTAATAGCAAAATGAAAGTTATTCTAAATGTTACGTAAAACTTTTTTGAAGAAATTCATAAATTCTTCTCTTTATTCACTCTTCTAGTAAAGTCCAAAGGATTTTTACCTATTGTTTACTAGCTTCAAAATGAACCGTAATATGCTTTCTCATATTTTCTTAATTCATTTTTTAAACTGATCTTTTACCTCTTTGATCAAACTTCTAGGAAGCAGAGACAATGAATGAATTGTCCATGCATCATCACCAACTCAATTTTTACATTGTCAGCAACAAGCACCCATAATTACCTACATTTTGCAAAGCCCAAGGAAGTGCATATAGGCTTTTACAAAAATCGACAGAATGATCATGTTGTAAATCGCTGAAGTATAAAAGTATCCTGCAGTTTGGAAGAAAAATATTAAATTGTCCTTACTAAAGATTTTTAAGGCCACCTATCGTAAATCAAATATCCATAAGATTGAAAGTACAAAATTTAGCTTTCAGGTAGACTTTCAGAAAAAAAAAAAAAAGAAACACATTAAATAACATTTGAATGTAGATATTTTGCTCTCATCTAATCCAACTGTCTTGAGGAAATATATATTTCAAGAAAAACACTTTATACTTTAGTAAACTGCATCTAATTTTCAAACCACAGGGAATAACCCACTGACATCCAATATAAAACTTAAAAAAAAAAAAGCAATAAACATAGTGGTTGGTAATATCCTGTTTCAAAGAATGAGAGAATCGGGGTAATTTGTTATATCAAATTTCACCTCACATATCAATTTGCAAGAGACTGCACCTCAAATACCAACTCTTCAGGGAAGCCTTTCCTACAATTATCACTAGCAGCATTCTGTACTTAATGCTGCATTTTTCGCTGTAGCATTTTTCACACTAGGCTCTTTGCTCAGTATTGGTATTGATGGCGTTTGCATTTTCTCACCATTGAAGCTTCAGTTATTGCCTTCCATAAAGCTTGAAATATGCCAGACATTTTTCCAAACAAACTTCGAACATTAACTCATTTAATCCTCACAACAATCCTGACAAGTAAGTATTATTATTTGTCTCGTTTTACACATGAAGAAACAGAGGCGAGAAGTTAAATTTGTTCCAGGTCATACATCTACTTAGTGGCAAGTCCAGATTTAAATTCAGGAATTAGGAATTTCCCCTAAAGAACCAACAAATACAAAAGTTGCTATCCCATTAGGAAAAAAATAAACAAAAACAAATAAATAAATTGAAAAAGAAAGTAGTTAATTTGACAAAATGTATTAAATAAGAGTGTTTAGACATTGGCCAGTGAGCAGGGCAAGGATATTATCCCAAACAGAAGGAAAGCAAGCAAGGTGATCCCACTCATCAGCTAAGGTTTTTGGCCAGAAAGCTACTTCCAGATGTTAGGACAGAGGAGTCAAAATGATAAGCATTTAGCAGTTTTGCTAAACTAAGGAGGCAGTGATCAGTGCTTAGGAATCAAATGTGGCTAAAAAGTATGAGGCCTATTTATCGGGAGGCAGGGGAGAGGAAACAAAAGAGAAAGAGCTTCAGTTCTCTTGTATAAGCATCTTCTCAAATCTTTGTTTGAACATCAGAATACCAACATGTACAAGCATAGGATAAAACTCTATGAAGTTTGAAAAGAGGTTATAGCAAGAGGAAGTACAATTGAGAGGAAGCTACACTTAAACCACTGCAAAACTTACATAAGACTGGAAATCATTCATTTTTTTTTTAATCTGCTGGGATAAAGACACCTTGATGAGGACCTCGGCCATCAAACAGAGAGGGAGAAGGAGGCATCATGTCTTAGCTGTGGGGCTAACCTAGCCCTAGAGTGAAGGCTATTCCAGTCTCACGCTAAACACACACACACACACACACACACACACACACACACACACACACTACCTAAGAAGGATCTTCAAGTGTGAATAAACATGGTATATTGATATACATATATATGAATATAAGAAAAGAAATGCAATTCTCAGATTAAATGGAAATGATGGAAATTAAGTGAAAAAAACTTTATACTATGTTCATACAAAATAAAACATGTCTCTACATTAAACATGAAAAAGATAGAATAAAATAGCAGATAGCCAAAACTATTATAATAAATAATAATAAAAAAGAGCATAGTCAAATAAAAAGGAAAAATATATCTGGGAAAAAGAAAAACAAAACCAAGATGAGGGGGAAAAATTTTCCCTTGAGTGTTTTTAGATAAAATATAAGAGGATATAAATTCAGTAGAAAAAGGTATCAACTGCATAGTGATAGAAAACTAGAGATGGAAAGGGAAGATTACAATGCTAGAAACTGAGGAAGAAAAATAACATATTACATAAATAATTAATACATTAAAAAGAAGAAGTACATGTTTAAAAATAAACATAGAGGAATAGCTTGAGACAATCATAGTAAATGTAAAGGGAAAATGCCATGTTAGATAATAGGAAATAGATAATGATGACAAATCAATTTTATCATAAAACAATTAATATATTGATCCTAGAAAACAAATATATAGATATATAAAATAGCATTTAGATAAATGTATTTTAAATGAACCATTTCAGATTTATTGGGGATCACAGATTATTTGGTGATCAATAAATGGGACTGGGATAATTGACTATTTGTTTGGGTGAAAAAATAAAACTGGAACTCTACCTCATTTTAATGTAAATTAAAATATAGATCATTTTTTTAACTGAAACAACTGAAAATATGATAAACCTATAGTTTATTTCCTTTAATTAAACAGATGTATACCGAGAGCATTAAAACTCTAATATAAAAATCAGATATTAGCAGTTCTTAAAATAAATAGCATTTTTGTATACCATAATAGCATCAATGTTTGCAAGCATGAAAAGAAACATCCATAATAATACATTTGGTATATATATTAATTGATGTAACTCTTTGGTATA
Source organism: Cynopterus sphinx (assembly GCA_030015415.1). NCBI lineage: Eukaryota > Metazoa > Chordata > Mammalia > Chiroptera > Pteropodidae > Cynopterus > Cynopterus sphinx. Next base: position 68,754,785 of record CM057381.1, on the reverse strand, counting down.
TATTTAGTAACATACCTAAAAATTTATTTATATATATATATATATATATATATATATATATATATATATATATATATATTTTCCCTCTGACCTATCAATTACACTGCTGGGAATTTACACAAAAACATACCTAAATGCTAAAATGTTTAGCCATGTTTATTTTAAGATTTTTCAAAAGCAAAAAGAAAAATTAAATAAAGTTGGGAAAAATAAGGGGTCCAATTTAACTATGTTACACTCATTTGATGGACTCAACTATTAAAAAGTATGAGATAGCTTTCTGTGTCCTTATTAGAAAGAACAGGATGGACAATGCTCTGAATAGAGCTTCTTCTTTACTATTGAGAGTGGCCTCAGGGATACCTGCCTCTAAGAGGTCAGGGGAGTAGGCAACGATGGTTACAAGATTAAATCCCGACACAGAAATGACAAAGAATTCTGTCATTAGTGCCCTATGATGTTTGCAGCCATAGTAATTTGTTTCCACATAAGGACAGTTCAGCAGACTAGTTCCAAATACTTCTACTGGAAGTCTCCAGTCTGTTACTCAGGTCCTCCCACTGACTCTGAGAGCTGTCTAAAATCCTTTGAAGTACTACTATTTGGTTTAAAGTTATAAAAGTTAATTCTGTCACTTGCGACTAAGAAACTTGTTCAATACAGATTATTTTGGTGGTGGGAATATGATTCATTTTGTTTATTACTTTAAATTTTAATGTATTTTAAAAATCTACAATACATTATAGGAACAGTCAGTAGAACCCAAAGTTCAAAGAAAGGGGAGCATGAGATTCAGAAAGTGCTTAGAAGGAAGGTTTCCCAAGAGAGAATTCTGGTGAGTAGCCTGCCTCAAAAAACTAAAATATGCAAGACAAATTTGAAGTCCATAATTCATATTGTTTTAATAGATGGAAAAAGATATACCAGATGTAGCATACTCTCTATCATACTAACACATAAGAATTGTATATGTAGTAGATATGTGGACTCTGAACATTATTATTAGAGAGCGTTCACCTACTGTTCTAGGAAGATATCTGTGAATGAATTTCACTTGTTATTAGAAAATAGATGAAGAAGAGATCAAATTTAAAACTCCAGATATCTCCCAATTCTTGACTTTATTGTTACGTGCCATTGAATGTTTCACATATTATGAACATGTGAGTCATCATGTTTTTGTTTTAATAAGTAGCATTTTATAATTATAGGTTATTTTGTTATATAAATGTTTCCAAGCTCTTAATAGGATATTTAAGTATTTTATAGTTTAACTTAATGTTTTGGGATACAAAATGAATTGTTCTATATATCTATAGCAAAAAGTATCTTAAACTAGTTAGAGTTTATAACTTTATGATTGATATAGTCTTAAAATTACATGAAGTGAAAGTACTTTTAATAGCTAGACAATACATATTTCAATTTCTATCTGCTATGATAGTAAGGAATCAATATTTCATCATAACTTGGTGAGCTAGTATTAATGATCCATAAATAGCTTAATCTCTAACCACTGCATTTATTTATTTATTTATTTACTATATTACAGCTGATTTTATTGACTTGCATTTCAGTTGAAGCTTAGGTCAAAAAATGATAAAAATAAATGATTCAAAATGTTATTTAAGATCTATTATTTAACTTCTATATTATAGGCTCAACTAAATCAAAACATAAATACTGAACTTTCAAAAAATGTTCCTATTAATAAAATAAATTATAAACAGACAGCTATTCAAAGACACATCAACAAATATTAAGACTTCAATTTATTATTTGGAAAAAAATGAAAAGTTTTAACATAGAATGAATTTTTGGCAAAACATAAAGAATCACTATGGTTTAGAAATAATTAGAACATCATTCTGAGAGATATTGAGGGACTATTATAAAGTATTCCTCTAATTTATAGCCATTTTCTCTAATATGGGTAAAAAACATGATATTGAATATAGCTACTTTTTAATACATTTCGAATGAAGGCTTTTACTCTCAGGATATCTATTTATTTACTTAGTAGGTAATTTCAACTTAAGATAACCTTAATTTTTTAATTAAATAGTAAATTTCTTATGAAATAATTATACTTTTCCTATATCTATATCAATATGATGTATTACCCTCTTACTCTAAGTAAATAGAGCAAATAATTGGTTCTTTATCTGATGTTATATTCAGGGTATTACTATAATGAATAATTGTGTTTCATTCTATGGCCATAAAATTGAATAAAATAAAACTCTTGCTCCAACACATTTTATTTCTAGTTATTAAAGAGTTAAAAAGAGTAAGCTCTTTTTATAAAATAGGAATAAACTCTAGCACATAGTTGCAAAATAGAAGCATAAAGTTCACTGAGGATGCAGGGATATGAGTGCTTAATTCTACCTAAGATTACATGGTTGGGGATCAGAGATGATAACCCTAATGAAGAAGTGACAATAGAGTTTTAAACTAAGAAAAAGTAGATGTGAAGAAAGATAAATGCAATTAGTGCTTTACATATGAAACTCAGAAAAATAACTTTTAAAAACCAGGAGGAAGAATAACATGGTGGCAAATTTTTGACCATTTATTATATGAAGATATAATTGAAATTTCCTCACATGTCTTATCTCATGCATGTCTCATAATAAGCTTATAAAATAAGCAATATTATTATTCTATTTTGTATATGAGGAAACTGTGGTACAGACCAGTGAATTACATGGGTCACATAACTAACAAGTGATGGTGCAGCATTTTAAATTCAGACTCACGCTGGTGTTCTTTATAACCTCACTATATAACATATTCAAAAATACTTATTTTCATACATAGATACAAAAACAAACAAATAAACATCATTAAAATGGCCATACCACCCAAAGTAATCTGTAGATTCAAAGCAATCCCTATTAAAATACAGTGACATTTTTCAGAAAGCTAGAACAAATAGTCCTAAAATTTATATGGAACTATTAAAGACCCTGAATAGTTATGGCAATCTTGAGAAAGAACAAAGTTGGAGGTATCACATTACCTGTTATCAAACAATACTACAAGTCTACAGCAATCAAAACAACATGGTCCTAGCATAAAAACAGATACATTGATCAATGGAACAGAATAGGAATCCCAGAAATAATTCTACATCTATATGCCCACTTAATATATGACAAAGAGGGCAAGAATATACAATGAGTTAAAGACAATCTCTTTAATAAATGGTGCTGGGAAAAATAGATACATAAAAAAATAGAAACTAGACCACCTTTTTATACTGTATACAAGAATAGACTTAAAATGGATTAAAGATTCTGAAATGTAAAACCTGAAACCACAAAACTTCTAGAAAAATCATAGGCAGTAATCTCTCTGATATTGCTACTAATAATTTATTTTTTGACATATTTCCTCAGGCATCAGAAACAAAACAGAAAATAAACACGTGAGACTATATCAGACTGAAAAGTTTTTGCACAGAAAAGGAAACTATCAACATAATGAAAAGACAACTGTATATCTTCCCCCACTGAATGGGAGAAAATATTTGCTCATGATATATCTGATAAGAGGTTAATATCCAAAATATATAAAGAACTCATACAACTCAATTACCAAAAAACAAACAAAAATTCAATCCAATTAAAAAATGGGAAGAAGACCTGAACCGATATTTTTCCAAAGAGGAAATACTTATGGCCGATAGATATATGAAAAGATGCCACTAATCATCAGAGAAATGCAAATTAAAACCACAATGAGATATCACCTCACACCTATAAGAATGGCTATCATGAATAAATCAAAGAACAAGTGTTAGTATGGACATGGAGAAAAGGGAACCCTCATACACTATCTGTGGGATTGCAAATTGGTATAGCCACTATGGAAAATAGTCTGGAGGTTTTTTAAAATATTAAAAATGGATACACCTTTGGACCCAGCAATTGCACTTCTGATATTTATCCACAGGAAACCAAAACAATAATTCATAAATATCTCTGCACCCTATGTTTATGCAACACAATTTACAATAGCCAAGATATAGAAGCAGCCTAAATGTCCATCAACAGATGATTAGATATAGAAGTTATGGTTCATATAGACAATGAAATGTTAGCCATTAAAAATAATGAAATACTACAATTTGCAATGACATGGATGGACCTGAGGTTATTATGCTGAGAGAAATAAATCAGACAGAGACAGATAAATACCATATGATTTCACTTATATGTGAAATCTAAGAAACAAAAAGAACAAACTAATCAAAAACTGACTCACAAATATAGAGGACAATCTGGTGATGGCCGGAGGGGCTGGGAGAAAGGAGTGAAGGGTTAAAGAAGTACAAATTTGTAGTTGATACGATGGTCATTGAGATGGGGAGTGCAGCATAGGGAATGCAGTTAGCATTAGTATTATGGCTAGGTGTAGAGACAGAGGTGAAAGAGCAATCAGGGGAATCATTTATAAACTATATAAATATCTAACCAATGTACCATATAATAAAAACTAATACTAAAATTAAATTAAAATAATAATAATAATAATTTAAGAAGATTTCGAACACTTGAATAGATCAAAGGCAAGGACATAAACTGAAATATGCATCAACGTATTACCTGAAAAATTTTCTGTGCTGAGCATTCTTTTAGGGATAATAAATTTTATACTACTGAAAAACAAAATTTCTATTGTATAAACTATTCCAAACTACAAAAAGAAGAAATTATTTTCAATTTATTGTTTAAAACTAGTACAATTCTGATAACAAAGTATTGCAAGAAAGTGCACATGATTTGTGTGATAAAGTAGGATTTATCTCATATCTTTTAGAATAGTTTGAAATTAAGCTGTATATTAATACAAACTATCTCGAGTAGATCAAATAAGGAAAACTATGATTATCTAGACAGTTTCCAATAAACCTTAAGAGAAAAATAAATAATATTCTGATTAAAATTTTTAAATAAATGAATTATCAAAAACATTTTTTAAGTGAAGAAGACTATTTCAAAATAAACCAAACATGAAACTTAAGCATTGAACTAGAAAGATGTTTTCCCAAGGTCTGGAACAAGATTAGGGTCTCCACTACCATCAATGTTGTTTAAGAAAATTCTAGAAGTTCCAGCCAGATTTTAAAAAAGTAAAAAAAAAATAGGTTAGAAATTAAAATTATAAGTATTGATCAATGTTATAGCATAGTTGGAAAACTAAGAAATAATGAGAAGATTGTTACTCATAAGAAAGTAAAGGCAAAAATTTTAAAAATAAATATACAAAAAAATCATTTTTTGTTTAAAAATGGTAGAGATACTATGCAAATAATGACAAATAGATATAAATACACATTTTTTTCTTTTAAAAATATAATTTAATAGCAACTGTGTTTGAGTCTCTTATTAGAACTACAGAAACAGATATGAAGGATAAAGTTCCTATACTCAAGTAGTGTATATTCAAAAGTGTGTTTGGGGAATACAATTCACATATAATATGCAATCTAATTTTAGATAATACATATTACTTAAAAGAAAATCAAAGCAGAATAATATTGGTAAAAAAATAATAGCAGTAGGTCATATAGTGTTAGAGAAATATTTATCTACATTAGTCAAGGACGATCTCCTAAGGTGATGACATTATTTGTGCAAAGAAGGGAAAATAATTTTTTGTCTTGCTTTAAATTTAGATGAATATTTGATATCAAAGTAATAATGTTAGATAAACTAATGAATATGGATCAATAATTCAGTGGAAAGGTTGAGTCTTGAAATATTAATTCAAACATCTTTAAAATTTAAATATTAAAATCACAGACAGGATGAACTTACTTAAATATGATCTAAATAAGGAACATTAATGAATTATAAAACAGATTAAAAAAATCTATGAAGTTAAGAAATATCAGATTTAAATAATTAGAGATTAATTTGTCTTTCTAGATTTAAAGGTCAAAACACATGGTTATTAATTCCGCCAAAATAGTGAATATGTCTAATACCACTGAAATTTCAATGAATTATTTTTAATAGCAAAAAATGTTTCTAAAATCAAATGGAACAACAGTAGAATAGAAAAACAGATAAAATGTTGAGTATACAGAATGAAAACAAATATCCTACATGATATTGTAAATTGATGTTTATGATGTAAGAATTAACATAAGCTACTTGGAACACAGCATAAAATTAAGGAGAAGATCCAGACAAGTATAGGCCATTTTGTATAAATGTGGCATTTTAAATGAGTGTGCATATGATGAATCAACCAATAAACAGTTCTGGACAAATATTATATTGTCCAATTAGCCAATATATGTCCAGATGGCTTTGAAAGTTAAACGTAAAAGCAAAACAATAAAAATGCTGAAAAAAATTCGAAGTAAATATTTATTTGATCTTGGAATTGGGAAAGTTTTCCCTCTAAACATAAAAACAAAAAGAAAGGAATAATAAAAATAAAAGCCGGTGCTCCTCTGCCTACACCACAACCATACCGCCCTACACCGTCGTCTACTTCCCTGTTCAAGATTGCTTGAATAAAGTAAAGGTACTTTGCATCTCTTAAATATTAAGTTCTCAAAATCGAGTTTGAATTTTGGAAATTACTCCTGGTACATTATTGAGTGAATAAAATATGCAACTCCAAGTTCATAACAAATGTATAAATATATAAAGGCATGAAAATGTTTACTGTATATCTCTTGTTGGACCTATTAAGGAAAATTATATTTTATTCTTCTTTTCATTGTTTTTCTAATGGTTTACAATGACCATGCAATAATTTAATCATCACAGAAATCTTCTTAAAAATATAAATCAAGACACACTTTCATGTAAGATGACAACTGAGAATAAGGTTTCGATGTTCTTGTCTATGAAATAATAATCAGCCTCCTGATTCTTACAGGATTATTGTGAGCGAGAAGAGAGGTATAACATTTTAAGAGAGTGAAATAAGATACTCAAAGAGGTTTATGCATTCTTTTAGAATACTAACTTGCCACTTGAGCATTTTATCAGTTGTTTTAAATCTTTCACATGGGCACCATTACTGTACCAATTATAGTTGGTGACCTGAAGAAATTCAAACCCTTTCTTAGTAGTTTACTCCCAAAAGAAGCTGGTTCTCGGCACGTCAGCAAGACCACCCGTTTGCTTAAGGAATCAACAAGCAGAGCCTGGCAAGTCAAATTTATAAGTATTAGTCAAAGGTTTAGAAAGGTTGTGGTCTCGTTATGGAACTCAAGAGATACAAAAATGCTAGTGTGTATAATCATGGTCCACTAAGCAAGAAAGTGTTTTACAGGCCCTCAGGGCAATCCAAGGCTGAGTGTGGTACTCTCAAGCAGGGAAGGAAGCAAAGGGAATGAGAGGTTAAAGGAGTTTAACAACGGGACTGGTTTGCAGAGGTTAGACTTAATAAAGCTCTTTGGACCTGCTATTTGTGGGCAGACAAATTGTAGAACAGAGATTTAGCCCCTTTTTGGTTATTAAAATAATTGCGAAGTGTTGCTTCTAGTATCTGGCTCCTTTCCAACAGGAACACATGACATTTCTCATTACTCTAGAGGTTCAGGTTGTTTAGTGTAGACTCTGTCCTGAACTAGGTTGTAATTTTCATTCGAAACGTACAAGAGTTGATGCATTTGCTTCACAAAAAGAATAATTTGAGACCCATCATGAATGTTTCATTATGCTCAGTTTGCAAATTAACTGCAGTAGCTGTTCTCTGCCCTGAAGGTTTCAGCAGAAAACAGAACTGGGAGTTATGATATCCCTCCTATTGCAGTGAGTAACCTATTTTTTTACTGATCCCCTACTTGGGCTTAGCTTCTTTTCAAGTAAAACATGCATAACAAAGACCATTACAGGAGAAAAGGGAATGAAATACAGGAATTTATTGTAAAAAAAAAAAAACAGTATGAAAAATTAAGAAATTATTTTATTTTCAAAATGTTCACAGTTATTTTTTAAAAAATAAATAATATATGTAATTGAGCACTCAATTTTTCAGAACTCCTGTTCATTTATTCATTCAACTAACATATATGTCTCCCTATTATATCCCTATTTTCCAGACATAGTTCAGTGAAAAGATATAAAAATGATTGGTATGCAATCTCTATTCACAAAGAGCTTGAGGGAACAAACATATAAACAGAGGATTTCACCATGAAATAAGTGCTAATAAAAATATGTTGAAAATGCTACACTTATTTTAAGATATATTGAAATATACAAATGTGATAATGTTCTATTTTATTTTATAAAAAGTGCTACAATATATTAAATAACATGTCATTCCAGGCAGTAAATTGCTGCTTCACTATTGTACTAAAGGAATAGTCTGGCATGGAACAATGAAAATGAGCTTTTGAATGTAAAGAACTTAATTCACATAGTACCTGAATGAACTTTAATTTCTCTGAGTCTTGAGTTTTATGTTTTTAAAATGGCCATAATTTTACTTATTTCATAACATTTTTAAGAATAAGAATCTTAAAACACAGAAAATAAGAGTTCTATGTCCTTTAAAAACCCACATATATTTTTATCATTATTTTAATTGTAACAGCCTTCTGAGAATCCAGAAGAGTTAATACAACTTTCAAATTATCAGATGCATTATATTTTGAGAATATGAAAACACAACAAATCAATATATATATATATATATTTTTTTTTTTTTTTTTTTTGAAAAAATATGTGGCTTATATGCATCTTGTAACCCTGATGGAGTAGGGGAACAGGTGAAGTGCTTGTTATTCCAATACGAATTCTACTTCTGCAGCTGCTTCTGCTATGGCTATTTCTACCATAACCATCATTGTTATAAATAGTTTACATATTTTCAGATGTTCTCTCTTTTGAACTGCTAACTATCAATTCTACAGTACACGATTCAGATAATTCTGTTAAAAAATGTTAAGTTCATTATTGCTGTAAAATAGACCTCACCTTGAGGTAGGCTTAGTAGTGTCTCAAAAGGAGAAGTCAGAAGATAGTTACATTGTTTTAAGGTCTGGAATAGGTGATTTTTAAGGTGATTCATCAAGGACTTGAAACTCGTTGAATTAGAGAGAAATTGTGACATTAAACCTTTAGACTGGTGGGCACAATAAAGGAAAGATCTTGAAGTAAGTCTTTAACAGCAGTCATCAGTCTCTGTAGCAAGCTATTTTGGGTGGTTCAATCTTTTCTCTCAAGAGCAAGAATTTCTTGGAGCAAGTAGTTATGTTAATTTGGTTTGTTTTCAGTACATTTTAGCATAGGCCCAGGGAAGTATGTCAGTTTAATATTCATAGCTATGAGTTTAAGGGAATGTTTCAGAATTAGGCTACCAATTTGGATTTTTAAGAACTAGAAGATGTGAAAAAAGTAAAGGGAAAGTAAGTGTAATAGCAATCAAAATGTTGCTAGCAACCTCCCCCAAATCAAATCATATTAATCAAAGTTATATATATTTTCAAGGCATGAATATTATATATTTATAATAGAAATAATGGCTCACAAAAGTTTTAGATAAGATATGTTAAATATTTTTTCCATGTCAGGAAAGATATTTCAAAAAAATATGTCATCTGCTTCAAAATGAAGTAAAAGAAGAGTTTCCTGGATTACAGGTGAGGTTTTATAATTTACATTTGTAAACCTGTATCTTGGTTTTGCAAGTATCATTTGAGTAACAATTTAGGAAAACCAAGTTTGGATGTTATTTTCTATTTACTGCTTATACACATGCAGCAGAAAAACCAGTAAAAAAAAACTTTGAGAGATAAATAGCAATATTTCTTTTTAAATAGCTACATGTTATTTCTCTAAACCTGTCATTTTTTCTCTTTTACATATTGCTCATTTTTGTGTATTATTCTCCGTTGCACTACTTTTCTTTGAGGTGACTGACATGCACAAAAGCTGTATATGTTTAATGCATATATCTTGATGAATCTGAAGATAGTACACAGCCGTGAAACTGTCACCATAAACAATGTCATAAACATAATTATTGTTTTAAATCATGCTTTTTGGAGAATAAATTTTCTACTTTCAGACATATGTCATTAATGAAACTTATTTAAAGTAGTATTTTGTTTAGAAGTTCCAAAGTCATTCTAAGGACATGGGGTTTGGAATCAGGTATGCCTGGATTTGACTCCTGGATCTGGCAATTGCCATGTGTGTGACTCTGGATAATTTACTGAACCTTATGAAGTCTCTGTTTTCTCTGCTTTTAAGTGGGAATAATAATACCTCTCATTGGGTTGGTGTGGCGATTAAATGAAGCAATGAAAGGCAAGTGATTAACTGTAATAAAAATTATGGTCCTCAAATATTCATAATTGAAGTTCTAATCCCCAATACCTCAGAATGTGATCTTATTTGGTAATAAGGTCATTGTGAATGTAATAGTTCGTTCAAGATGAGGTCATTTTAATGAGTCCTAATCCAATATGACTGATGTCTTAAAATGAGGAAAATTTCTACATAGAGAACACTCAGGGAGAATGCTATATGAAGAAGAAGGCATGTAAAGATCAGAGTGATGATGCCTCTACAAGCCAAGGGATGCCAAAGGTTGCCTGTAAGCCACCAGAAGCTCTTTCATGGCCTTTAGAAAGAATCAACCCAGGTGACACCTTGACCTTGGACTTTCAGCCTCTAGAACTGTGAGACAACACATTTCTGTTGTTTAAGTGACCCAGTCTGTGGTTCTATGTAAGAGTTGTCCTAGCAAACTAGACATTGACTTATCAGCAAATCTTCATCCTTGTAGTAGCTTTACTGCTGATCACTAGATGATTCAAATCTTTGAGTTTCATAAAATATTACAGAAAATCATTTATCATTTAATGAAATTGTCAAGGTAATTTATTAATAAACAATAAAATCTCTAGTTGCTTCATGTTTCAACATTCTTACATTATGTCACTTAGATTTTATTCATAGTGTGAACAAAAAAGGGGCCACATACTAAATCTGACAAGCTCAAAGAAGGCCAGTATGTTGGGTCCAATAAATTAAGCGACCAAAATTAACCACATAGGCTTGTCTGAACATAAAAATTTCTAACTAAAAGTGCGTCATGGTAGGTAGTCACATCCTGGGCCTATAGCTTTCTTGATAAAGGTTAATATTTACTTTAAGTGAGCCTGTCTATTTTCTTTTGCATCTAAGATAACATATCTTTGGAATGTGAGAGTAATGCCCTTTTCCTGAACCCTTTAGGGCACGACCCATGCACCAGAGCAGGAGACCACAGACCCCTCCTTGTTATCTTGTTTCAGAATACTATCTGTATGTTCTGTAAATGTTAATTATTAACTGTCCTGTACTCACCAGTGTATACGTCTCTTCTTTTTACTTTTCATCAAATCCTAAAGACTTCCTACTTTGCTTTTTCCTGCCCCCTTGATCTACCATCAATAATTTCACATGGCCCTCTTTCCATCTCCTCCTTTGATTCTAATGTAGAAAATAAACTGCAAAATTGCTGTTCTCTAGAGCATTTTCTCAATCTGTTGAAATTTTGCTTTTTAATAAATATCATCAGTGCGACTCAAACAAACTCATAAAAATTCTCTACAGGTTTGGATGTTTCTTATGTTGACAATAGATAGAAAGAGATGTCCCCAGCATTATATTTATGTAGAATGGCAAAGCTTTTTTATGTTCTGATGGAAACTGAAATTATAGTCTGTATTTTAACAACTGATTAATTTAAATGAATATTTATATCCAAAGTTAATTGAATTTCTTTTATAAATGTCTTTAAAAATATAGATTTTAATATGAGCACTTTTAACTGATTACTAAGTAATTTCAAAACATAGTTTTTGCTTAGTTTTCTACACACTCTTTTAGAAAGTGTAATTAAAAAAGGGTGCATTCTATTTCTTTTGCTAACTTTGAGACTATGAAAATAAACTCACATTTAAATTGCTATATTGTGAAAACTGGAGGCCTTGGGGCTAGAAAAAAAAGCCCAGAAAAACATTTAGAAAAATTCAAGTACTTATTGGCTATGCCAGCTGGGAAGGTTTCTTAATTGAATGGTGTTAGGCTGTTTGGAAAGTAGCAGAAACAAACTGTAAAATGTATAAAAGTAAACATTTATTCAAAAGAGAAAAGTAAGAGGCTAATTTTTTTATTATATATATTTACTAAAAGATGTGCTAAAGTAGCTGTAATGTAGCATTTATATGACCAGAAAGCAGGATAGAATGATAATTTTCTAGAGAACTTCTCGTGGAAAATGACTTCAAAGAGTGAAATTAAGACAGAATAAAGCAATTTTGCCTTTATTACTTTCTAATAGCATGAACACACACACACACACACACAAACACACACACACTCACACACACAGTCTAATTCTCTCAGGAGTTTATTGCCTAACAAGAAATCCTCTTTGCCTTCATTTGAGTCAATGATACAATCAGAAAAAAATATTTATTAGGATTTTTCTTTGCTTTGGGGGATATAGGAAGTAGCAGTAAGATAAAGTGCCCTCAATGATACAGCAATTTATAATAAAAAATAAATATTTGGTCTTCATCTTTATTTCTGGCACTGAGCTACTTTGAAATCTCCTGAGCTTGAATATGATAATGATGTCTTTTGTCATGTCAATGAGGTGACTTCTGGAATATCCCCAGATCACTTAACAATGGAGTCTGGTCACCAGAGAAGCCAACCTTGTTATTAGAGGGTTGGAACTTTCAGTCACATACCCCCACCCCACCTCTACCTCCAAGAAGAAGAGAGGGTTTGGAAACTGAATGAATTGCCAATGGCAAATGATTTAATCAATCCGGCCTAAATAATGAAGTCACATACAAACCCAAAAGGACAGGGTTTGGAGAGCTTCTGGGATGATGAACACATGGAGGGGCTGGGAAAGTGGTGCTCCTGGAGAGTGCATGAAAGCTCTGCACCCTTTCCCCATGCCCTATGCTTCTCCTCTATGTGGCTGTTCCTGAGTTATACGCTTCTATATAAACAAAAACAAAACAAACAAACAAAAACAACAAAAAATGAGTAATCTGGTAAGTATAATGTTTCCCTGAGTTCTGTGAGCAGCTATAGGAAATTAATTAAGCCAAAGATGGGGATTGTAGAAACCTCTGATTCACAGCTAGTTGGTCAGAAGCTCAGGTAACAACATGTACTTGTGAGTACATTTAAGTTGGGAGGTGGGAAGTCTGGTAAGGTTGTGCCCTTAACCTGTGAAACCTTATATATCTCCAGGTAGGTAATGTCAGAATTGAATAAAATGCTCTGGCATCATGCTGGTGTCCCAGAATTGTTTGGTGATGTGAAGGGACAGCCCTCTTCTCCTACCATGTGCATCCAAACACACACACACACACACACACACACACACACACACACACACACACACACACACACACAGTAATTGGTCCAGGAACCCCAAAAGATACTCTCCCCTTTGAAAAATAAATATGAGGACAACAGAGGCCCATTCATGAATTCACTTAACAATATGCACTGATACCTGTTAGATGAAAGACAAGAAGCTAGGTGCAGGGTACACTGTTATGAATAAATTAAATAAAAAAAAACTCATTACTATGGGAAGCATGTATTAATAATATTTATATAAACTGCTGATTCTGAAATTCTATGGTAGAAGCAAAGCAGGTGCTTTAGTAGAGAATACCTGGGGCTAGAAGAAGGAGAAAGAGTTGTTCTGATTCTTGGTTGAGATTCTCAAAAAGTGAGTAACAGAGGTTGAGATCTGACAGATGAAGAGAGGCAAGATTTGCAAACAGCACGTGAAGAGAATTCTAAATCACTAATGAACACATGCAGAAGCCCTAAGGTGGGAAATCACTTGTTATATATTCTTGGGAAAAGGGCGATATGTTTATGCTAGAGATATAGCAGGGAACAAATCACAGATGGTCATAGTGAAAAATTCTGATTTTAATTTTTAAAGGCATTAAAATGGTATTGAAAGCTTTACAGAGGGAGATTTTTAAGCCTATTATTTTGTTTGTTTTTTTGTCTTTTTTAAAAAAAGTTTTGGTTGATGTTTGTAGTTTATTTTTAAAAAAGACTCAAGATTGAATGGGAGACTGGTTAAGTGGACCACCACAGAAGTGGAAGACAGATGATCATAGTTTGAACCAGGATGGTCAGATAAAAACGGAAGAAATTGGGTACGTGTAAGATGTTATTGAGGTAGAATCCACAGAACTTGATTCTGGACTGGTTTGGGTGGATGAGCACACCCCCAAAATATAGTTATTCAGTTGATAACCTTGGAGGATGGTGGTCACATTCACATAGATGAAAAAAAAAATTGAGAAGAAACATGAGCCAATATGAATGTTTTCACCTTACTAGTGTTTGTTCTTTACTTTTATTTTTTATATTAAATTTAAAATATTTTAAGTTTATTGGAGTAACATTGGTTAATACAATTATATAATTTTCAGGTATACGTTGTAATTTGATATCTATGTATTCTATTGTGTGATTACCACCCAAAGTCCAGTTTACTTCAGCTACCATATATTTGATCCCCTTTACCCACTTCACCCTCTGTCTATCCCCCTTTATTTGACTCCCTTTACCCTTTCTTCCCCTCCCCTGCTCCCCACTCCCTACCTTCTGGTAACCAACCACTAGTCCATTGTTCATGTCCCAGAGTCTCTTTTTAACTTGTTCATTTCTTACTTTTAAGTTTATATCCTACATATAAGTGATATCACATGATTTTCAACTTTTTCTGTCTAGCTGATTTCGGTTAGCATGATTATCTAGAGGTCCATTCATGTTGTCGCAAATGGCAGTATTTCATCTCTTCTTATGACTAATATTCCATTGTATATACGTGCCACAGACAGCTTCTTTAGCCAGTTATCTATTGTAGGACACTTCAGTCCTGGCCACTATAAATAATGCTGCTATGAATATCGGTGTGAAAATATTTTTTTGGATATGGGTTTTCAAGTCTTTGGGGTAAATACCCAATAGTGGAATTGCTAGATCATATAATAGAGCAATTCTTAGTTATATGAGGAACCTCCATACTGTTTCCCATAGTGGCTGTACCATTTGCAGTCCCACCAGCAGTGTTTGAGGGTTCTTTTTCCTCTGCATCCTCTCCAACATTTGTTATTACTTGTCCTGTTGATTATATCTATTCTAACAGGTATGAGATGGTATCTCAATCTCATTGTGGTTTTGATTTGCATTTCCTTAATAGCTAGTGATATTGAGCATCCTTTCAAAAGTTTGTAGACCATTTGTATGTCCTCTAGGAAAAAGTGTCTTTTCAGGTCCTCTGCCCATTTTTTGACTGGATCTTTTTTTATTATTATTGTTATTGAGTTGTATGAGTTCTTTGTATATTTTGGATATTAGGCCCTTATTGAAGGTGCTGCTTGCAAATATATTTTCCCATTGAGATGATTGTTTCTTTACCTCATTGATGGTTTATTTTGCTGAACAGAAGGTTTTTAGTTTGATATAGTCCCATTCATTTATTGTAGCTTTTCCTTCCCTTGCCTTTGAGGTCAAATTCATAAAATACTCTTTAAGCCCAAGGTCCTTGAGTTTCATTCCTATGTTTTCTTCTATGAATTTTATTGTTTCAGATCTTATATTCAAGTCTCTAATCCACTTCGAGTTCATTTTGGTGTGTGATGATAGACAACAGTCTAGTTTCATTCTTTTGCAGGTGACCTTCCAATTTTCTCAGCATCACTTATTGAAGAAGCTTTCCCTTCTCCACTGTATGTTTTTTGCTTTTTTATTGAAAATTATTTGCCCATATAAATATGAGTTTACTTCTGGACTCTGGATTCTTTTCCAATGGTCCGTTTGTCTGTTTTGCTGCCAATACCATGTTGTTTTGATTATTATTGCTTTGTATTGTAATTTGAAGTCAGGCAGAGTGATGCCTCCAGCCTCATTCTTTTTTTCTCAGGATGGCTTTGGCAATTCAGGGTCTTTTGTGCTTCCATGCAAATCTGATGATTTTTTGTTCTATTTCTTTAAAAAATGCCAATGAGATTTTGATGGGGATTGCACTAAATCTGTATAATGTGTGTTCTCTACTTTTAAAAATATATGTGTATTTAAAATGTTAGAGTATTTCAAGTGGAATCTGAGTTGTGGTAGTCTTTTGGATAATTAAAGAATTGAAACCATTTGATTCGTTAAATAGCCAGAGTGCTTAGAGCAAGTACTTACAGTTTTCCGTCTCTTCTCATTTTCACTTCAATTTCTCACCAGAGTTAAAAAACTGAACTAATACAAAAATGAAGTCATAACAATTACCATCTTTGGTCTCGGCAATTTACAACTGCTTGTTAAAATTGCTAATTTTGTGTCTACAGTTTTCTGTTATTTATATTTAGTTGCATTTGAAATGTGTAAGAACAAACTTTTTAATCAAATGAGCTATAAAAGAAATTTGTCAAAATGTGCTTTGTAGAGTTGCTTTAGTTCTTCAAATTGAATTGTGAATATTCAATGCTCAAGTACCTATTGTCTGTTATTATATATAGAAAATTCATATAATTTTCTTACAAGGTTTAGAAATGCAGTTTAAAAATTTGGAAAATTAAGTAAAACTTTCAAACCTAGTAAAATCAAAACAAAACTACTACCAACAACCTCAGTTCTTTTTTTTTTTAACCCACCGTAGTGATAATATGGCTTCTTATGACCACCTGAACCTCATTCTTTTTACTAGAACTCAGTGCCCTTTGAAAAGGTATATTATCACTCATCATGTGCATGTTTGTTGGTACAATTTGTTTTGATTGGGTTATCAAGAGATAATATCTGCTTCTTGCAATAAACACTTAGCTTAAGGCTTCCATCCCTTTTCATGTTCTGGTACTCATGGAAAAAAATTGTTCAGCACTCTGGAATATATAAATGATGCTGGTCATATCTGTCTCCAGGCTCACAATGGCTTACTAGGGCATTCCAAGAGCTAAATTATTCCAAATCTTCTAACTCTCATACTATCCTTGGCATAATAGGATGGATGTGTAAGAAGCTCTGTCCTAACTGGTAGATTGTTTCCTAGACTTACTTCAACAAAAATTCTTTATTAAATCTTTTAAATACTAATAAATACAACATGAGACCAAGATCTCAAGTAAAACCATTGGCAAATAATGTTATAAGGATCATATATACAGATCATGGGAAGCAACAACATGTGCCTGACACAGTAGTTTCTTTCAATGAGCATATGATCATAAATGTTTTCTTTCTTTTGACAATTATCTATAATTGATTTATACAAATATTATGCAAAATAAATTTAAATTTTAAAAAGACTAATATGATGCCCTACTTTGTTAAGAATGTAGGTAAAATATAGTGTTTTATGGTTTGTGTTCTCACATTAATTTTTCTGATGACTGGGCTTTACAAATCATTTTCTTCAATCAATATTTAAGATATCTTTGCTGTTTTTTCCTTCCTATTTTTTAAAACTACTTTATCATCCACAAATATGCTCCTGTTATTCATTATAGATACTTTAGATGAAAAGTGAACTTCATTGATTATTACTTGGCAAATGTCTATTTCTCATTTCACTAATCAAGAGTTGTTAGGGCTCTGGTGAGTTTATAGTAACGATTTTGATCTTCCGCAAATGTTTACCTACTTGATTTCAAAGTGACACAAGCTTTCTTTGGGATTCTGGCTCTGCATTTAATACATATGTAATGAATAAAAATATCTAAGACAGAATTATCGTGATAAAATAATGTGTGTTTTAGGGCTTATTTAACAGAATGCCTGGCTATCATAGCCATTCAGTAAAGCTTAATATAAAAAAACTAAAGCTATTGTGTGCCTACTCTGGTTGTCACAATATTACAAAGATTAAAAACTATAATCCCTTTGATGACAAGGTAGAAAATAGATTAAAGGAAAGAAAAGAGTATGAAAGAGTCTTGGCCAAGAGATAATCAAGTTCCAACTGAAGAAATTTTGTAGAATGGGGAGGTAGGATTTACAGAATGATATGAAGGACTAAATGGAATGAACAAGAGATCCCAGAGTCTGTCTTTGGTAACTTGGTGGATGGCACTGCCCCTACTATGTGAGTTGGGAATACCAGCTTTCATAAAGTTACATTGAAACATGATACCATGACATTGCAGATAAGTTTTTAAGGCAGCATCTATGACTTCATTCATCATAACTTTTCTTCCAAAGATCCAAAGTGAATACAAGCTGTCGTCTATGAATATTTGTTGTGTACTGACCTTTATTAAAGTCCATATCTATAAAATATAACATCATTTAGGAATCTGTCTTATTTTGTTTTGTTTTGTTCATGTTTACAAATTAACTTCTTGTTATGATTGGTAATGTTAAGTCATCATATGAAGCTTGTGATGATCTGTGTTTGGAGGATTAGAAAAATAATTCATGATTTTATTGGGGGTGAGAGGAAGAAAAAAGAGAGGCATTTATTTACTATCTAACAAACTTGAAACAGCTGTCTACTCTTTAAGTAAAAAAAAGTCAATCTTCAAGTTTAAAAATATAATACAGAAGAAAAGATGAATTTTAACTAGAGCTAGTTTTTAGTGAAAGCTGGTATTTACAGACATGCTAGTGCAAGTTGAAGGCATACTAGTCAAGAGTAATTTGATTTCCATTAATACTTTTTCTCATTTTTTCCAAATGATATAAATACAATTTATTCTTTGAAATAACTTTTTATATAACTAAATAACTGATAAGATTCACAGTTTAGGTTCCACTGTAGAAATCAGAAATATTTAAATTATGCCCACTTTTATTACTTCTAAGTCCGTATTTCCTTTCTCTCTCTCTGTTATCTATTTCTATCTCTTCTTCTTTCCAAAAATGTTAAGCCACACTTTAGATAAAACAACCTAAAGACAAAGAAAATACAGTTCCTTTAATAAAGAGATGTCAAGATCACGTATGTAATTGCAATTTTTTCTAATACTTAGCTTTTATTGTAATAATTTTCCACTTATAAAGGTACATTCATCACTTTGAGATATTAAGGTAGCAATTAATGCATCCCAGTAACACCAAAAAATTGCTGTAGGATGCTCCACCAAATAATAAGCATAAGCGATAATATCATGGTAGTGTTTTATTTACTCCATTTCATGTACTATTCTAGGAACATGTTTTTTGCTTTTATGTTTTTAGTCAGAGGTTCTTTTTTGAAAATCTAATACACTATGGCAAGGTAAGCAAAAGGAGATTTATTATAGGTATTAAGTGGTTTACAGAATCGTTAAGAGGACTGAAAACACAAACATAGGTTTTCTTTGGGAACTCCCTAAACTTACCCCAGATTGGTGTCTTCATAGGACCCACTACTACTTCTACTCTCAGAAGCCTGCTGCTGAACTGAGAAGCTGCTGTTTGGGTTCTCAGCTCTATCACCATGCTGACTCTGACAACATTTGTACCCACAAAATGTGTAATCTGCAGCCCACCTCTTTCCCCACAAAGCTCAGATTCAAGTTAAAATCTCATGAGATTTTATCTTGCAGAGCAAGAAAGCTCACTGGGATGTCACTGGAATTGATGACAAATAAACAACTTCTCAATATCTGCTACATGTTTATAAAATCATTTAATTATCACCATCACCACAAGAGATAGATTCTAGTTGTGCCCCATTTTACAGCTGAGGACATTGAGGTCAGACAGGTTCATATCTTTGTCCAGAGTTTCACAACTGAAAGGAAGCAGAACCCAGATATATTGGCTTCTGAGTCTTCTCTCTGACCATCTTACTTTGCTGCCTCTCCAGGAGGTCACAGGGATTTGCACACTGTAGAAAATGACTGCAATATCTAAGAGGGGTTTATGTTTTTAAAACTATTTCTAAGTTGTTTATTTTTCCATGCCTGTTGGCTATAACAATAGAAGCATATGGTAATGGAAGGAGAAATGACAGGAAGTCTGGAAATCTAGATTTTAATGCTAGATCTCTTCTGGCTATGACCTGTGTTAGATTAAGTGAAATGTCTTGGCCTTACTTTCTTTTTTATGAGGGTTGGGATAGAAGTGCATATTCTGTAAAATACTATTTTCCAAAGATGCTCCTCAGAAAAGGGCTCTATGATCTCATGTGGGTGCAAAAAGCTATACAATATACTATGCTCTTAGAGAATAACAGTGTATGTGGCATTTTAAAGACTCAGAGTATAGAAAAAAATCAGTAGATTCCATAAATTTTGGATGATAATAAAGGGGAGGGGTTCAGCAGAGACTCAGGAATAAAATAAACCCAGGCAGTAGAATAAAAATGAGATTCTATCCTCATCTTAAATCTGATTTCTTCTGCATTCCTGGGCCTAGCATTATCTTTTTACTTAGTTCACATAGTTGAAGACTTGATTATAATAAATTCTAAGTTTACATGTTCTTGTTCAGTCTTCTAGAGAGACCTTTCATAAAATTTTTCCTGGCTCTGATTTAACATTTTTAGGGAGGAAACTAATTTGCCTAGCTTGCAAGACCCCATCACTTGGAGTATTGCCTCTTACCAGATAAATACATTCATCTTATAAAAACGTAGTGACTCCCATTGTAACATGTAAATGGAGCAAGAAAAAGCAAGGTGATTTTCATAAATGAGGGAGTGAACTGGGAACAGCAAACAAGAGTTATAAATATTTGGTGAATATAAGATTTTATTGACTGAATAGTCATTTTTAGTCATTATAAGAGACTGTTAAGCCAATTCTGATTCAAATTCAAATTTGGGCCCACAGATTTTTATATTTACAGCAAAATTTAAACATGTAATCTGCTCCTTTTTCATGACCAAAAGAAATAATCAGTGTTCCATCCCCAAATGTTGTGTAGCTTCCCTGATTGATCCCAAACCACACTGTGCATACTAGAATATTTGAGTACTTAATTCTAAAAATAACTAATTCTCTCTTCTTGTACTTATTTAAGTCTTTGGAACGATTGCTCAAATATTTTAAATTGATTTTCAAGGCAATAGTCAAAAACTAATGATTGCTTTATGAGTCTGTTAAGGAAAAGTCAACCACTGTAGCACCACTCTATTTTACTGTTGATTTATCAACAGCTTGGCCATCACAAAGGAAAACAAAATTTAACTTAGCTTCTTAAGGACAAGAATTTAATATATTAGGCCAGTACATGTACTAAAGTGAATTTTTTATCAGGAATACATTTTTTCTACTTCCATATTATTTGTACTTTCTCTAGGTGGGAAAAGAGCTTTCTTTAAAACTCAGCTTGATGCTATTAATTTCATTAAGTGCATTTAATTAATTTTAGATAATAGCTACATTTGTCACATTACTAAAATAGCTAAAAGTGTCACATTACACACATTGTGCTTCTGAGAGACAAAATAAAAGCCATTCCAGAATGTTCAAAAATGTCAATCCTTATCTCTCAACTTTTCTGCAAGGACGATTTAGTGTAACACCAATATCCTGTGGATATATGGGATGTCTTAGAAGACAAATGTTATCAAGTGCATGTGTCACAGAGATTACCAAAGATTGTATATTTCCTAGCTTTTCTTAATTCATACCTGAAACATCTATGCCCCTCCACTTATGCTTTACACCTCCTTTCTTGTCTTAAATTAACATATCAATTTCAACGGCTCTAGATCATGTGACTTAGTACCAAGTAAACATGATTGAAAATCTGATTTTGATTTTGATTTAGATGGGAGGAGCTGGATGATGGCTTTGCTTTAGAAATAAAATCACATTTAAAATTATAGTTTTCATAAAAACCATAATAATAATAATAACACTAATGTGTTCTTCCTATTTGTTAGATTTCATGTTTGATTATATTCTCTCTCTCTCTCTCTCTCTCTCTCTCTCTCTATATATATATATATATATATATATATATATATATATATTTAAATTTAATCATCATATTATTTCTACTTTAAAAACAAGAAAACTGAGTTGTGATAACTTGAGCAGGGCGATATGGGCATAAGTGACAGAGACAGACTCTGTTAGGGAATTGAAGGAGATAATATACTTAAACAGTTTTTAATAAATACTGTTTTTGTTATTTTAACTATGTATGCTTGTCTTCCTTTCTGGGTATTCTGTGCTTTGTTGCTGACATAATCGATTTTCTAGAAATCTAACTCTAGTAAGACCTGCTTCTACCTTGCTTTTGCCAGCTGACCTTGTTTTAATGTATAAGTTACAGCCCTGTCTCAGAGCCCCATCACATTTCCTGGGGTCAACTACCTAACTGCATTCTTACGTGCTATAGTGGAAGACTCAGATCCCTGAACTGATTACAGGCTTCTTTCTAGGCTCACTTTACTCACGGAAACATAGCTATTTGCTTTTTCTTAGGGTTCCATGAAGGTAAATGTTTTCTTTCTTGTCAGATTCCTCAAATACCTCCTCTTGTACCATTGTCCTTGATAGTGTCCCCTAAGAGTAGCCCAAACTTTAAATTTATCACCTAAACTTTGAGACTTGAGAATAAAAGGGTGTGTTATCAACTAATTATTTTGTTGGATCTACAGACATATTGGCTGTCTCCTGAAGACAATAGGAGGTATGCTCATTGTATTTATGCACCCTTTAACCCTGTGAAGTAGCACTAAGTATATGTCTTATCTACTGAATTTTGACCGGAATTTCTGTTTTTAATAATTATTTTAAATTTTATGACACTAATCAAATCACTACTCTTACTGTCCTATATAAGACATACAAAGTATTATGCAAAATCCTTTATCAGTAATTAATTTATCTTCATATCAAATATTAGTAAGCACTGTAATTGTGCCCAATTTTTTATATTAAAAAATATTGCTTAGAGGTTGGTTCCAAGCTGTATGCCTACAGTTGGTGCTGACAATGTTTAACAGACTGACAAAATTGAGAATATTTTAGGTCTTGTTTAGCCTTTGAGACACATTCTCTCCATCTAAAGAAATGAATGGTTCCTATCTTATAATACAACTTGTACAATTTGTTTGGGTAGACAGGAGAATAGCCAAATGCTGCCAAGTATGTGGTAAATTCACGTGGCAGGCTTTGTTTCTAAGAAAGAGGATTCAATAGACAATTTTATCAAAGTTAACAAAGAACACTGTTGACCATGTGATTGGAGCCAGAAAAAAATGATGCCTCCTGCACTAGAGGTCACTCTCCCCAGAAGAGATACTTGGACCTGAAGAAAGTAGGAACAAAAACTACAAAAACATTAAAAAAAAAAAAGCTGTTTCATTTGAGAAGTTCAGAAATATTAGCCAGAGCAAGAGAATTTGCCTTGATAACTATGCTAAACCAGACCTGCTCATTCCTGACCGGCAACCCAGAGCTCATTCCACAAAGCTTACTACACTGTTTACTTGTCCTGGTTATACAAAGCCTTCTTTTTCTTTTTTACTACTCATAGATTCACACCTACCAACATATAAAAGATAGATATTTATATGTAATTTTCTTTTCCTCTTTATGTAGATGTTTATTTTTAAACATATTTACAAAAAGAGAATATGTTTTTAAAATATTCTGACAACTGTGTTGCCTATCAACCTTAACGCAAGTCACTTTAATGCCATTTTATCATTCACTTTTAAAAGTGTTCTGACCCTGATATGGAAATGAGATTTGTTTTTATTATCAAGATGTATTCAGAGGGGTTATCCACAGATAGTTTATATAACTAAACATGACTCTTAAAACGTGTCAGAGCAAAGTACATGCTTAAATCAGAACATCAATGCTTTAGGACCTCACTTTTGAATCAGTACTCAGCATCAAATTAGAGTAAATAAAAATGAAAGAGTTAGGGATGACATATGTTGTCATTAGGGCTAGTTTTCTAATGGCAAGTAATACATAAACCCTTTATTTCATTGAAAGATATTAGACTTAATCTGGTACTTTCAAACTGTCTTTCAGTAATTAAAAAAAATTATATATATATATATATATATATATATATATATATATGTCATTTTGCAATTTTTTATCCATATATGTCATTTTTTTCACTTAGGGTGTTCCTGTAAACACTGCTTAAGAATTAAGTCGAAATAATAATTCATACTTCTGGAAGGAAGCGGTATGAGTGCTGCAGTCTGGTATAATTTATGAAGTCTTACTGAATAAATGCACAGAACCTATAATAAATAAAGACTATTTTAATTATTAGCCAAAACAAACATGTTCACTAGAGAGCAGGGACTATATCTTTAATTAGCTTTATACTTTATATATAATATCATGAATAAATAGAACAAACCAAAAAATTTGGATCCCAAGAAAAATGTTTAATACTTTATTATTGCCAATCCAACGTCATGTCCAAAGGAGAATACTGAGACATGGCATGACCCATAACTAGAAGTGAAAGTAGTTCAATATGGCTGGATAATAAAAAAAAGTAATAAAAGCCCAGTGGAAATAAGTGAAGATATAAAGGAGAAAGTGGAAGCCAGATCACAAAGAGCTTGTCTACCTGTAAAATAGAGTGGTCATTTTCTAGAGAGCAATCGGGAGCCATTATGACCAGTACTAATTTAGCAAATTATAGTCTGAGGCTCAAGCAAAAATGTAAGCTTATATGTAATGCAAGAAAACATGTTTTATATGTGTGTGTGTGTGTGTGTGTGTGTGTGTGTTTTACATTTATATGTATATATATAAAATATCCATACATACATACATACATACATACATATATATGTGTGTATATATATATATATATATACACACATATATATATAAAATAATGCCCTAAACTCACATTTAAGGCATTATGCTAGACCTGTAGAGAACAGAAAAAACAATTATAAGTCTTGTCCACAGAAAATTTGCAGTTTCAAAACTATAAGGAAAAAACAATTTGTAAAGAACAGAAAGAAATCATATTATTTTGATGAAAAGAGGAAACTTCAGGGCTACATTTGAATCAGGACTTGAAGAATAGATTTTATTTCAACAAAGAGGATTAGTGTAGAGAAATCATCATGAACAGTGGCGGTAATGTGGAAAATTGCACAGGCAAGATAATGAATCAGCCAGAAGTTTATTTTTGGCTTGAGTGTTGACGTTGGTTAGCTTTGGGATTTTGTCTTCTGTCAGGAAGGCTTGGGCCTCAGACTTCTCATAGTTGATTCCCACAGACATTCAGATCTTAGTTCAGATATTTGCTCCAGAAATAGGCTTTCTCTGGTTACCTGTCTAAAATGAAAATGTGTCTCCTGATTTATCCTCTATTATATCACCCTGTTTTATTTGTTTATTTTTGTTAACTTTTTGTTTATTAACCTTTCTTGTCTATAATGTGAGTAGAATGAAGGTAGAAACCTTGACATACTTTATGACAATAACCTGGACACATGTAATAAACCCTCAATACTTATGAGTAAGTTAATATGATCAGAAAACAGTTTGAAACAATAACATAGAAAACTTGCATGCCAGGCAGAGGTGACGGCGAAAGCAGTGCCCATGGAGAGGCCTTTGCTAGGGGGATGGCCTGACTGGATCTCTGTTTCTGAACACTTGGAAACAGTGAAGAGAATTAATTCAAGACTGGAAAATCAAAGGGAAAGAAAATATTCAGGAGCTGCTATAATAGCTGTGGCAAAGCTTTAGATTGAAGGCTGTTGCAGTAGAATTAGGAAGGAAGAGACATGGAGCAGCTAAAATGGCAAGATTTGTAACTGCAAGTTGAATCAAGCAGGGAAGAGTTAAAGAGGACTCTCAACTTTCTGGAGTGAATAAATGATAACGCAGCAATTCCCGGCCTATTCTGAGTAATGACACTGGCAAAACATACAGAAGATTATATCCATTTGGAAAACCAGCTATTGAGTTCAAGAGAGAAATAGGGATACTATTTTCCTATTTGCAGACTCACATCTGACAGCTGGTTTATGGAGGTGTGTTCAGGCTTCCCATTCATCGTCACTCTCCTGATATGAGAACCTCTCAAGAAAGGCCAAGGGTCTAGCAAATTCATGAGTTTATTGTACTCATTACTGTCTTCCTTATATTATTTCTATTTCAACCGACAGAAGCATTTAAGCTACTTAAACTCAAAATGCATAATCTTGATCTCACACTTTATAACCCCTTTTCCTCAGCAGGTCTTTTTTCCTGATGCACAGTCACACACAGCCAGTCAGTTTCTCTCAGATGTCCCCTTGGCACTGATGCATTTTGTTTTACTTGTACTTACTGAAACTTTAATTTGACTACTTCTTCCTAGAGACATTCAAATTTTTCCCATTAGACAGCTTTTCTCCTGTCCCACACTCCTTTCTACCCAAATCTACTTCCTTTTTCTAGAAAAATGTTGTTTATTTATTTATCTATTTAAACCAGATACTAGATTTATCTAAAAACAAACAAACAAACAAACAAAACAAAAACCTGAAGGAAATGTTTGGTGTGGGAAATTGGTATACCTTTAATGATATTGGCATTCTGCAATACCAGAAATCCAAGTAATTGAGTAGAATTATTTTAATGTAGCAAGTAAGATACAATCTCATTGTTGCTGAAGAGAAGTTAAAATAATGTCTGCCTATTTTTAATGAGAGTTAAATTAATCTTTAAGAATGGATGATATTTCTGTGAGACTCGGGTGAAAAATTAGCAAGGCCATGATCAGAAATGGGTGAGTTCATAAATTAAAATATGAAAACAGAAAAGGAGGCAGCACAGAGGTAGGGGTAGAAAAAAAAAATAGAATAATGCCAACGAATAATGATAATGATGATAGCTAATATTTATTATGCTTTTGCCTTGGACCTGGCAAAGATCTAAATACTTTATAGATATTATCCTATTGAAGATTCACTAGAATCCCATTATTTTAATTTTCATTGGATAGTGGGAAGATCAAGATGAGAGAGGTGAAGTAATTCATTTAAGGTCACACAGCTAGTATGTTAGATATAACTATGGGTCTGCTGGACTTCAAATTCCCAAGCCCTTCATCAGTAGGATTAAGCAAAGGCAAAAGATTTAAATTAGAAAGAAAGAAAAAAAATGTTTCAAGAAGGAATGAAAGGCAACTGTTTCAAATTTTACAGATAATCAATGAAAATAACAGCAAGAGAAAAGGCCATTAGGTTTGATGATTGAAATGTCATTATTAATCTTAAGAGAGCAGTATTTTTGTGTCCTATGAACATAATTTTCTATAAATTGGGGCTTTTAGGAAAGCTAAAATCAAAGTAATAGTGATCCAAGCATTTGGTTCAAATTCTATCGATTATTTTATTCCAAATTTTTAATCACACATTTATCATACAAAATAAATACATATTAATAAAGCTGTAGTTCATGAAAATCTTTCAGAGTTTTTTATATTCATTTTAAAAAAGAGAGAACGATTATAGGACTAGCTAATCTGAGCTGCATGTAAAAGGGCCAGTGTTCTGTGTAGAACAAAATTTAAAACGAATAAAAAGGGTTTCTTTAAAAATATAAGTTAATACTGTGCAGAAGTTTCACCATTTATCTTCATTTCTAAGGTCAGAAGCTAATTCAATTGTGTTTCAAGATTCGGCAATAGACCGACCTTTAAGGTGAGCTGTTCCAGTCGCCAATGTGTCCTTCTATGTTCCTTAGTCTAAATGTTAATGCATTAGGTAATAAGACCTTGTCTTTTTTTGTTAGAATTTTGTTACGATGTTTTTTTTTTTTTCTCTCTCTATATATACATATTGGTTCACTTTGGACATGGATAACATTTAAAAAGTCATATCTGTATTTGACATTAGTACTTTATTTTTATAGCACATAGAGTAAGCTTCAGTGTCATTGGACATATATTTACATAAAATCCAATCTTATTTCTTTAAGGAAATGTGAGAGATTCATTGGGTCTTAAATTTGTGAAAGATGCTGGTTCCCCAAGATAACAGTAATGGCAGATAAATTGGGTTTTCTACTCTGGAACTCCCTACAGGCTCCTGCTATAACACACAGAGTGGAATGGCTGCCTTGGAAAATTTTCTTGCAGCAATGCTTATTTCTACACTTAGCCACGTGTATGAAAGTCTGCCATGAATTATGGAATACTGAATTTTAAGAGAATATCCTAACCTGTAACTTTATATTTTGAAGATTTTGCAATATACAAATACATATATAGAGAGAAAATTGTTTTATTTGAGAATTAGAGTCATTGGGGGAAAAAAGTGTGTAGTGGTTTTGATACATGCTTATAATATCTCCAAGAAAATTCACTCTTTGGTGGCATAAAATATATTATTTAACTTGTATGAAATCCTGAAGAGCTAATGTGCATACCTCTAAATCTACCCAGGACAAAATAAAATCAGAGGTAGAAAAATAAATAATAATTGTACATTTCTTTGTTATTGATTGGTAGGTCAGGAGAGAGACAACACAATTGATGTTAAATGAATATTGGCTTATATTCTAGTCAATGGTACTAATAAATAGCAAAGTGAACTTTGAATTTTATTTAGTTGTGACTTAATGTCAAATTCTTGAAAATGCAATTGTCCCCCTTTATTGCTTTCTGTTGTTTAAATTACCCATGGTCAACTATGGTCTAAAGCTCTTAAATGGAAAATTTCAGAAATAAACAGTTCATGTGTTTTAAATTATGTGTGGCTCTAAGCAGCGTGAAGAAATCTTGTGCCTTCCTGCTCCGTCCTGCCCAGGAGGTGACTTATCCTTTTGTCCAGTGTCTGCACACAGTAGATACTCCCATCCTGTTAGATTTACAGTAGCTATCTGAACTATCAGATCTGCTGTTACAGTAGCACAATGCTTGTATTAAATTAACCTTTATTTTACTTCACGATGACCCCAGAGTGCAAGAGTAGCACTGCTGGATGAAAGATATGTCCAAGAGAAGCTGTAAAAGTTATCATAGGTATGTATGTGTAGGAAAAAAGATGTATATATAGGGTTCAATACTATTTCAGGTTTTAGGTACCCACTGAGGGTCTTTGAACATGTTCCCCATGATAAGGACAGATTACTCAAATAAATTACTTGAATAGTCAGGAAGCGTGATCATTGAAAGTATCATTTAATAATTACTGTGAAATATATTCAATTCCTATTAGCTCCCTCAGGTCACTTAGCTCAATGCTACATGATCAGCCTCAAAATTAGAGGTACTGCTTTTCTTTAAATTAGTCCCATCTTTAAAAGAAAAATACATTCATGATAATAATATTAAAATGGATTCTTACCTGAGTGTAGCTTTTAAGTGTTATTGTCCAATTTATTTTCTAGACATTTAACTTTTCTGTATTCTTCCTTTTCCCCTCCTCCCTTTCTCCACAATATACACTTAGGTTTATGGTGAAAAAATCATTTTATCATTAACATGCATCAAATTCTGTACTTGATTTATGTTCTCTAATATTGTTATTTCAAAACTTCAAATAATGTTAGAAGGTTTTACCATGATATTTCTATTGTCTCAGTTGAGTCCAAATCACACCATTATCTCTCATAAATACCAAAAGCTTATCTTTAACTGTCAATACAGCCACTGGGATTTCAGTTTATATCCAAACAGTCAACAGACTTCACTCCATCTCTCTGTCTCTTCTATATTTTAGGCATAATGTTGGTGTGCAGAAAAACTGCATTTATTATAACTGTTGCATGCTATACAATTTGGGGGGGCAACTTTTTATTCTGTGCTTTTGATATCCTGGTTCTGCTTAAACTACTTTTTTCTCAGAATTTCTGCTACATCGTATGATGGTTATAAAATTCCTTTTTCCAGGAATGCGATTGTAGTTTCTGTTCGTGTGGCTTAGCTAAAATTAATTTTGAAAGACTCATTCCATGAACGCCCTTTTCTAAACACTCTTGTCTTTATCACAGACATTGGAAAAGACAGGTAGTCAAGCCAAAGGAAATTGTCACTTTGGATAAACCTGTGAGCCTTGATCTAAAACATTTCTGTTTAGAAACATTCACAGTTTTGTCCAGCAAATAGAAATGACTTTTTATGAAGGGCTCAGAATATACATCACATTCGAAACTGAAA
The DNA here is from genome assembly GCA_030015415.1 of Cynopterus sphinx. Lineage (NCBI taxonomy): Eukaryota > Metazoa > Chordata > Mammalia > Chiroptera > Pteropodidae > Cynopterus > Cynopterus sphinx. Next base: position 68,724,735 of record CM057381.1, on the reverse strand, counting down.
ATACTTATCAGCCCTTAATCAGCTTCACTGAATATCTATGTAATAGCCAAAGAAGCTCAGTGCAGTCACTTTTGAGGAAGAGAGGGTATCATTTTCAAAGCAGCATAGAATAATATGATTTGGAGAGATTAGACAAAATAGAGGAGCTGAGGTTTTATAAAATTCTATTTGGAATTTAAGATTTAAGATTTGTCTCTATATGGAAACACCTTGAAAGAATGTTGGACTTTATTAGGGCAGCACCGTGATCTAGAGAAGAAAACTACACATTGCTAGGGAGCAGAGTTAGGGCGGGTAAGGACACACAACATGCGATAGCAGTAGCAGATCCTTCCACAAGATGGCATTGATGGTTCAGCAGTTAGTGTTAATTAGCATGTTCAAAATGTACAGTGTTGACATCACTAAACACAGATACATGAATGTCACATATATAGATATGATTGAATTTTCTACTGTGTTCTATAATCTAGTATATTTTCAACAGACACATACATTTCTTCCCCTCGATGACACTAAAACATTAAGTTACAATATTTAGGGAGTACATTATGCAGGCAGTATATATACTCCTGTGGTTTCTTCTTGGATCCACACTATGGCAAGAACCACCAACCCAATGAGAGAAATAGGATGAATTTTGAATGTAGAATGGGAGGGAAGAGAGACAAGGTCATGTAGCAATGAGAGTATGAATCAACGCAAACCTAGGCAGGAATCTGGCCCTTAGAATAGTGGGTGATGTTTTGGGGGGGCCTAATATTTGCTAAAGCTCACTCCTGAGTTCTGATTCCTCTGCTTATTAGTAATTAAGATTTGGAAGATAAAATAGACAGTCAGCTGTTAGGGCTGAGCAGTTAGATACTGAGTCTGGAATCATCATTAGTTTATTCCAAGTTGTCCCATGTTCTGCCTCTAACTGACCAGACTGACTCAAATGTAGAGGACACCTGTGCCTATCAGTTGACATAAATCATGAGATTGGATTGATGACTAAAGAAATTAATCGAGTCTATGGCCATGCCACCCTAAATAGCCTGATCCTGTCTGATCTTGGAAGCTAAACAGGGTGGGGCCTGGTTAGTACTTGGATGGGAGATCACTTAGAAAGACCAGGTTCTGTAGGCATGAAAAATAAAAAAATAAGGGATTATAAACTGATAAGGTCCTTGCAATCTGTGAGGTCAACCAAGGGTTGCCTCACCTAAAAAAAAAAATAATAATAATCAGGAGCTGATTAAAAGTTTGAATATAATCGATTGGAATCACAATAAAAGATAAATATTAATCTAAATTATGTTTTATTGTGATAAATTAAGATGACAATTATAAAATTTTGTCTCTGACAAAATTTAGGTTTTTTATGTATTATTTCTTGAACTGTTATAATTTTTCTTTTAAGTAAAGTAATGAGACTGTTAAATGACAGTATTCTTACAGCTCGAAATTCTCGTTCATATGTAGAAAATGTAATTTTATCTAACTTAGAGTATATGAGTACTGTTTTAAAGGTTGTTGATAATTAATGTTGATGTTAATAATCTACATCAAATTTACTTATAGTTCCAATATCAAAAAAAGATTGGTTTTAGTAAGTATCTAAGATATGTGTATATATGTAACTATAATCTCTACAGCACCTTAGACCTGTGAAGATGCATTACTTTTTATTTGGAAATTTCCTCAAGAAATAAAGAAATTTATTGCTCTTAACTCTTTTGTACTTAGTACTTGGCAAAGCCTATACCTACTATCTATAAGATAGTTAATTATAGGATATTATCTCTAATGAGATCACAATTTTAGAAATTACTCAAATTTTAATTAGCAAATTTTTTCTCTTACCCTTATTGATTTTTTTCAGAGAATCTTTCATATTAAACTAAACTTAAATTTCTTATGCTAAATCTTTTATTCTGAAATTAAGAACTACTGGCAGTCCTTCTGTTTTAGTCTTTTGACTAAATTTAAGCATATTGATAGAATTTTATTCTTATCAGAGCTAAATAACACTAGCCTTTTTATTCGGGTATTTAATATATTTTCCTGTTTTTTCAATGCTTCTCTGAGTCTCCTTATATTAATATTTTTAATATATAGGTATAACATATTAATAAGGTTCTGATCTAAGCCAAGGGCAATAAAATGACTATATCACTGTTTTTTAAATTAATATTATATATGTGTGTATATATAAATTCTTCTCCCATAAATAGTCCTCTTTCTCATCAAGTCCAGAATCATGAGAAGAGGATCATTATTCACCTAAAAAAAAATGCCTTTAACTTACCTCTTCCCAACACTCAGATCTTTGACTGCAATACTTTTTCATGCTATCTGTAGTCCCTTAATGTCTTTAAAATTATTTGCCTGTTTTCTCATTTTTACTATCACTGCCTTGTTCAAGTCCTTCAATATCCCATTCTGAATGTTTACAAGCATTTTGCAAATGTTTACTACAAGGTTTCTATTCTTAATCTTGGCCTGATCAACTCCATTTTCTACACAGATAGCAAAGTACATGTTCTTTCCAGAATAGAAATATGATCATATTACTTTAAAATTCTTCAGTATAACCCCACTTATTTCTGATGCAAACTCCGAATGCTTTAGTATGTAGTACAAGGCAATTCAATCTTTTTAGTTTATTCCATCAACATTCATGTGCCCTATGAGGAAGAAATCTCTGCGGTGCTGTGACAATACCACACCTGCAAGATTTTACATAATTTGTGGTCTTATTTTTCACTGCTTAATTCTTTGCCAAACCAATAAACTAAATTAGTGTTCATTTATGCTCATACTACTTTAATGATCATTTCACTTTATAAAGTAACACCTACATTCTTATTTACATAATACTTTTGCCTGAATATATTCACTCTTTTAAATTTAGTCTTACTCTGAACAAAATACACAACAATGTAGCATTTACATTTTTAAAAAAGAATCCAATTTTTAAAAAGTAACTAAAATAGTAAAACAAGGAGAAAAATTTGACCCGAAAAACAGCTGAGAGAAACACATCATACATTTGTAGAGAAGATGGAATTAGCAGCAAGGACTTTAAAATATTTGTGATAAATATACTCAAAAACTTCCCTCCTGTGAGAGAGAAATATTGAATAACTGATTTCTTCCTCAGTACCACTTCTGGAGCAATTCTGATCCACTTCTTTTATATCTGTTTCTGGAAACTAAGTGATAGACAGTAGCTTCCTGGACAACTGCCAGACAGTGCAGCAGAGTCAGGGGTAAAAAAAGGGTCAGAGAAGAGGAGAATACAATTTGAAACTCAATCAATGTTTTGTGGGAATACTGTCATGATTATAACTCATCAAGTATAAAACAGTGTTGAGAATAAAAAGAAAAGGACAAAAAACACACAGTAATTAAAAATAAAGAAAAAGCAGGAAACGAATGAAGTATTTACAAGAGAAAAAATGTGTGTTTGGGAAAGGAGGTAGACTTAAATCATAATACGCTAATAAAAATTATGTGATGCAATTGAAGTACAAAGTTTCTGCCTTCTGGATTTTGTTTTCCTATTTTGGTACTTAGATATTCATTCATCTATAATTAACGTATTTGAAAATAACAATAAATCACTATGGTTCTCTTCATCTTCCTGCTAAAACAACTTTTTTTCTCTTAAAAATTGCATATACATATATACCTATATATACCTATATATGTATACATATACATATACATGTGTTTAATACTCCACAAGTTGAAAAATATGTCATTATATGTAAAAGTCTTAGAGATAATTAGTGAAAAGCATATTCTTTCTTTTTAAAGTTTTACTAATTTAAAAGCTATTAAGTATTTACTATGGTCTGTTATAATTATTTGGGATAGATTGGAAAAACTAATTATTTTACTATGAAATAGAATTTGTTCTCGTTGCTCTCTACTAGTATTTTAACATTCTTGAACAATTTTACATTATCTAATACAACGAGGTTCAATTATACCCTAGACATTACTATATTTTTTCAAAAAAATATGAAAATATATTTTTATGTAAAATCCTTGCATGAATATCTCTCAAAATCATGAGTTAGGCAAATAGTAATATTTACTGCTATGGTTTTTCTAATGTCACAATAGAAATTTATTACATGAATGAATATTTGAAAAATAACAAATAGATATTAGCACTAATTAATTTTACCAACGAAGGAAATGATTGACCTCTGAGTTGTTTTAATCAACTTCAGTTTTTATTGCAAGCTCTATAATGGAAACTACATATTCTTGCAGACTGTACTTCAATTTCCCTAATGCAAAATTTTATTTTCTTAACATAAATAATTATTTTTAAGCACTCAATAAATTGTTATAAAAAACATTTTTTTTTCTTAGTGAATTCTAAGTTTATTAAAAATTCTCCTTTGCCTAGACTTCTATTTACTGAACTAGCAGGGACATATGAAGATCTAATTTAAAAATCAAAGCATGTTTTTATATCAAAATTGCCCCCAAAAGTATAAAGTAAAAGCCCTAAGAAGTAGAATCTTTGGGAACAGAACAGAGTTGGTAGGATTCTGAGAAACAAAATAATTCTTTTAGGTAAAGACAAAAATATATTAGTTAAGGAAATTAAAGCAGTGAGATTGTATTAAATTTCAAAGACCATGTTGTAATAACCAATATTATAAAGATACCTACACTTTGTTTCAGCGACAGAAACATCTGTTTAAAGGCCTGCTGGGTTTTTTGTTGCTGTTTTGAGATTGTGATGGTAGTTGTAAGTTGCCTTAATAAATCTGTGTACACTATCATTTTTGAAAAATGACCTAATTTCAAAGTGAAAGGAATCATAAAACTCAAAGTTTTAAGAGAAAAATTGAATATTTAGGAAATATTATGTGGTTTTTGTTAAAGGCAAATGCATCAAATAAATAGTTACATGCTCCCTACCTTGATTGTGGTGGTGATTTCATGGGTATATAAATATATTCAAACATCAAATTGTAAACTTTAAAGTTGCATGATTTATTGTACATAAATTATATATCAAAAAGGGTACTAAAACCAAAACAAAACACAAAGGCACACTAGAATTTTACTTTAATATAAAACTCTCCTGAGGTCTTGCCCTTTGAATAGGCCTTTTGGTGAATGCCAAAATATGACAAAAATCTTGCCATTTATTCAGTTTTAAAGCTCCTTTAAACAGGTTTATTCAGAACTATACATAATAATAGTTTCGAAATGTGGTTGTAATATATGAATATATATTCAAAGTAATTTTAGTATATTCTTATACAATATAATTGTCTTCTGGATAAGTCAGGGATTTTAAAGATTTTATAACAAGTTCATGCTTATTAAAATTATTTATAATCAGCTGAATAGTAGTATATGCCAGATTAGCAATGTACAAACTGATAACAAACCAGTAAGAATATTTCATTTATGAAAACAATTTAAATTATTAAAAGCCAGAAAAATAATTAGTAAAAGGTCTCTGTTGATGGGCAGCAATAGATGGCATATTATGTCTATTGCAACTTGAGACTATTTCGTGAGATGACCAATTAACATTGAACTACAGGCAAATCTTGATTCCTTTTCTCGGTTTTGAGAAGGAAGGGTAAAGAGCAGGGCTTAATGGACCTCGTTAATTCTTAGGAAACAATTAAACTTTCATTGAATGTCTCTTGTGGGTGTTGAAGATAAAGAGAATATGAAAAACAGAACCTCAAAAACATAACTGTGCTTTACAGGTTGTAGATACAAAACTGATAAGTCTTGCCTTAAAATAATTTATGTAATTCATGCCTTATATTAATGTAGAAAAATAATTTCTGAGGGATTACGTTAATGGGAATGATAATTTAATAATTAAATTGATCTAAATATTAGATTTAACTTAATGAAATGGCCATTTTGTTACATCAAGGATGGTTGTATAGCGGTCATTTCACAGAGCTCCTTGTGATATTGGAAGGTCGGGTTTAGGCCTCTGAGCTTAATGACACAATGTGTCCAACAGAAAATCAATACCAAAACAGTAGATTTGAACAGTGCTATAGACCAAAAGGACCTAACAGACAAGTCCAAAATGTTCTACCTAATGCAATAGATTACATGTTTTTCTCAAGTGCACACAAAACTTTCTCCAAGATAGAGCACAAGCTAATTCACATGCTGAAATCTAATTGATAATAGATGCTATTTAGAAGTGGGGTAATTAGATTGTGAGGGTGGAACTCATAAATGAGATTAGTGTCCTTATTAAAAAGACCCCAGAGAAAATCCTGGTTCTTTCCACCATGTGAGGACACAACAAGACAGCAATCTATGAACCAGAAAGTGGGCCTTCGCCAGAAACGAATCTGCCAACACTTTGATCTTAAACTTTCCACTCTTCAGAACTGTGAGAAATAAATGTTTGTGGTTTAATGCACCCTGTCTATGGTATTTTTGTTATAGCTGCCCAAACTGACTAAGATGACAAGTATGTGGAGATAAGGGAAACTTGTACACTCTTGGTAGGGATGTAACTGATGCACTAACTATGGAGTTTCCTCAAGAAATTAAAAAATTAAATACCACATGACGCAGCAATTCCACTTACAAGCATATATCCAAAAGAATTGAAATAAGGCTCTACCGGTGAAAAACTACACTCCCGTGTTTATTGCAACATTATTCACAACAACCAAGACATGGAAACAACCTAAAGCACATTGATAGATAAGTAGATGAAGACAAGATGGTATTTACATAAAGAAACAAATATTACTTATTCTTTAAAAAGAAGGGAATCCCAATATTTTTGAAAACACTGATGAACCTGGAGCACATTACGCTATATGAAATAAGCCAGACACAGAAGGATAAATAGTACATGATGCCACTTATATGAGAAATCTAAAATAGCTGAACTCATAGAAACAAGAAGTAGAACGGCAGTTGATAGGAGCTGGGGGAAGAGAAAAGCAGGTAGCATTCACAGGGTGCTAAGATTTAGTTGTGAAATATAAATAAGTCCTAGAAACCTACTATCTAGAGTAAACAATACTATATTGTATATTTAAAAGTTTGCTAAGAGGATTGTACCTATGTTGCGTTCTTATCACATAAAAGAACAATAATAATAAAAAGGGTGGAAGAAACCTTTATGGGATTATGGATCTAATTATGGTATGCAGTAAATAAGTACAGCTTTTTGTGGCAATTATACCTTAATAAAGTGTTTTTTAAAAATTACATTGTCCTGAATGTGAATAATGAATATTGTGAAATCTTCCATTTGGCTCAAATTAACACATACATACAATACGATTCCCCCCACCACCACCACCAAACATGCATTATACGTACTTCTAAAAGTATTACAAAATGTTTCTAAAGTTGATCCACGGAAGCAAACAGGCAAGAATAACTAGAAAATTATTTGAAAAATATAAAACAATGAAGAAGACATGATAGATATCATAAAGGCCTCATTTAAAGACTGTGAGGCTGCTCCAAATGAGACAAATAATGAGCAAAACAGAACAGGTAGCCCTTAAACAGACCTACTATGTAAATATGCATCCCTAAATTAGGAAGCATTAAAAATCAATGGGAGTTCTCATTCATTATGTTTTGGAAATGGCTAATTAATTTGAAATTTTCTAAGGGATTCTTTACCTAGCCCATAAAATAGCATTACTGATTATCTTTAGAAAAGATTATCATTATACGTGAAAAAAAACCTTTATATTTTACCTTATTGACTCTAGTAAAGCATAATTAAAAACTTTTAATACTTGCCTAGAGATAGAGTGCTACGAGTGCATTCCTAAATAACCCTCAGAAATATAGAGACAAATACAATAAATAGATATTTTCTAGAATAGGTAAAAGGGTGATTATGCTATGAAAACAATTAAAAAGTAATTTCCATTAATGATCATGAAAAATAGTCATTAATGCTTATAGAATATAATTATTATGATAGCTAACCTGTGAGTTCCTAGTTATATTTGTTAGAATTTCATAATTTATCTTAGTAAAAACACATTAGTGTCACATCCAGTCTTACAAGTGGGCCTCATAAAGTGATGTGCTTTCTACTGGAGCATTTTAATTAGAAATGTGATGGGCTACTTACTTCTCTTTATCTCTGGTAGACATAATAGAACTATAGTATGTTAGGATTTTTTTTTAATCTCTGAAAATTTTTAATATGACTTTTTGAAAAAGTTTCTCACTTATTAAAGTTTAAAGCATAACAATTGAAATAAATGAAGTCAAGTATCATAGTTTATCATTTCAAAGAGAAGTGAAACGATATTTTCAAAATTCTTAGCAATCAAAAGGTATTTTGCTTTCCTCTCACCTAGTTTGAGAAACTGTGTAACTGACTTAAAATAGCAGTTTTTTTTTGTTACTTGAGATTACTAGTGTAGATAAGCAGTAAACATTATCATGCTGCTAACATAATTATAGGTTGTATTCAATTTAAACTTGTCACTAATAGCAGCCTTTTATTACGTAGGTCAGTATTGAAAGGTATAAAAGATTTTCTCTGCTTTCAAAATTGTCAGATATATACATTTAAAAAATGCCACATTAAAATATAAATGCCACATTTATATTTATTGCTTTCTTTATATTATCTTCCTCTTCACCCTACTAAACATTGAGAGCGCAAAGTATGTTGTAGCTGTAAAGAATTTCTCAGGTAACTGGGAATAGAATTTCTTAGAATTAACCATTCATTTACACTGAGAGGTTGTGGTTTTGTTTGTTTCAGAAAGATTATTTTGGGAATTTAGTTTATAATTTTGATGATTTTTTGCTTAGAAAGTTAATAGGTTTCATGGATTGTGAATAGTAGTGATTTCATCCTGAAAGTAAAATAATAGATTTTTCAAGCTTAGGTTGAACTTGCTTTTTTGCTGGAGAGTGTCAGCGAGTACAGCTCTGATCTAAAAGTAGGAAACATGCATTAGCCTTGTGTATTTGCCCCAAGCCTTTTTTCCCATTACCAAAATGAAATGGAATAAGAACTCAAGCACAGAGTTTGAGAGTGTGGGTGGACTTGCTCTATTACCCAAATTAGTTCTCTTTATTTCTTTTGGTTTCATATTTTAGATTAGCTATAAGAGCCACCGGAAACTCCTGTCAGCCTTGTTTTAATGGATTCTTTGCAAGCAATTGGGTAAGTTTGGCTTATATACTCTAACAGCAAGGGATCTCATATAAGAAACCTTTGGGAACTAGAACAGATTTCCCTGACCTAAGAGAATTAGGGAACTTTTTAAAAACTGACTCAGAGTTTTGGCTTGCTCTGATACAGACCCACCCTGAGGTGGATTTTAGGCTCTCAAGATAATCAAGATTCTGTAACCAGAGCCAGTATATCCCCTCCAATGAGAAGATTTAGATACTTGGCTTAGAAATGACATGTCCCAATACGAAGATAGTAGTTTTGTCATCCCTCTTACTACCTACCCATACTAAAGTGTTAAATTAGCTTTTATGTTTTATTCAATAAAAAATTAGTAGTGCTTTCTTATTAAATAAAACCCATAGTCATAACAGGTGAGAATATTTAAAGTGTTTATGAGTGTAATTCACTGGGTTAATTAGTAACTGAAACTAGCCTTACCATTACCTCAACACATCCAAAATCCAAATTTTTATTTCAATTTGTTCCAAGATAACTCTCTTTTAATATTAGAAATGTCAACTATCTGCATTTCTTTTTATCATTTAAACATTAAATTCTATATACCCTTTCTTGGTAATATCTTCCTCTAGGTTAAATATTTAGAAATATAGCAACTTCCATAAATATGGAAAGGCCCATATAAATAAAAAAGGAAAGGTAGAGTTTTGAGGTAACAGTAATATAAAAAGCATTTGGTTAACTTGTTAAGATTTATATTTTTCTCAGGGTGTGAAATCCTTATAAGCCAAGATGAAAGCTAAATTTTTACTGACTAGTTGATGCGCAATGGCACCAAGAAATCAGACTGGGTTGATATGGCCCTATATCGTTGGATGGTCAGATGTGTGTTAGCTGAGTAGCATTCCAATTTATGAGTTACATAATATATCATACTCAAATGAGGTGTTTATTGTATTTTTTTAAAATAGAGTATTAATGTAAACATCTTCCCATTCATTACAGTTAGTTTAAATTATTTATTCTTCCACAATCCTATATTCAGTATACATTATATAATTAAGGGAAATAGAGGTGACTTTCCTGAAGTCTTACAAAAATATGTTGGTACAAATGTATGTAAGTATGTTAGAGGCTGTGTTTGAGAGCAGTGGGGTAATTGTTGGAATTTAACATGACGAAAGATCAATTGAGGAGATATTCTGAGGTTGAGTCTTCAAGTAAATGCTTACAATATTTGCCATATCTTACCTCTCTAGTACATAAATATAGGTAAGCAATTGAGGTTTAGTGATTCTCGAATACAACAGTAACAACAAGGATAATAACAACTGTGAATATTTTTTTTTGTTCTGTAGTTGGATGCATGAGAAGATATGTAAAATATAGCACAGGGCAGCCACATTAAATTCTTTCAAAGTAGAGTATAAATATATCAATAACAATAAATTAAATACCTAAGGATTTGTTTATAAATAATTTTTATTATTATATTTTTCTGTTTCTTTATTTATAAAAATCTACATTTCTCCTGTATAGTATTTGTTGGCTTGCGAGTGAAGAATGTGTTAAAAAGAAAACAGGCCTATCTGTGTAACCATAAGATGAAACAATCAAGTAATTTTTTTCAAAGGAATGTGAATCACTGTTTAAGTGGCTAAGAAAATATAGGAGCAGATGCTGAAATAATAAACATCTTGCATTATTTCATTTAAAGGAAGTCATATAAATACCATCATAAAATAAAAAACTTGGTGCACTCTGAGAAATATGTCATCATCAAACAAATGCCTTTTTTATTGCTAGCAGGAAGAACACAGATGGCTCAGTCTGTTCATTTCAGTATTTATTAAAATAAATTTACTAAAGATCAGGTAGGTGCCTCATTATTTTCAAGATACATTCAATGCTGTTCAAAAATACTGAGATCTCTTTCTGAAAGTCTGTCCAGGACCCATATGACATTGTCATCCATTATGAAGACATTTGACAAGAAAATTATTTTTTTTCTCCAAGTAATCCTAATGATCAGTATGGTTAAAATATTTTGACATTTTCAAGTGGCACCAAGGTGAGAAGTAATAGAACAAGTTTAAGAAATAAGTCACCTTATTCATTCCTTTTTTATTGCAAAAAAAGACAGGTGTATATGTATCTTACAATTTTCATCCCTACACTTCACTTTTAAACTGAGTCACAGGCTGAAAGAGATTTGCTTTCAGTTTTTACAAGGAAACCAACTGTGTGAAGCAAAAGATACTTCCTATGCCTTTCTAGATTGTCATTGTTTTAGAATTTCTATAACTAATTTTCTTTGTTAAAAAAATAACAGGCCTATCTGTGATTCGTTTATCTCATAATTTGTCAATATCTTTCTCTCAATATTACTTTACATGATCTTGTCTTTGATTTTTAATAAATTATTATACTACCTTTAAATCGTATTTCTTATTTTTAACAAATAAAATACAATGCCACTTTAAAAAATAAATATCCAGAAAAAATTGTAAGCTGGATTGCTTCAGAGATATAATCCATAAACTTATCTATTTCTATCCTGGGAAAAATACAGTGATAGTTTATGCACTGTCAAATATAAGAATAGTTGAGTAAATAAATCATGAATGTATTTTGGCTTGAAGTTTAGATAATTGTCTCTCTTCCCTATGTCCCCGAAGTGAATGTACATCAAAAGCAGATGCTGCTTTTGATGCTCATAGAATTTGAAATGCAGCCATCACTATGAGAAAAAAAATTTCAAGTGCATATTAGTGAACATTTGCAATACAAATAATTCTGTAAAATTAATTTTCATTGGCTTAGTGGTTATTTTCTTAAGCCAAGAATTATATTTAGTCACTTGTATATTAATACCCAAATCTGATGTGTTATAAATTCAGTTTCTTCTGGACTATTTATGCCAGAGAAAAATCATTCTTAACCAACATCCTGAATATACGAAGTTATTCTCTTCATTTGAGCAATATCACAATTTTGAAAAAAGTATACTATGATTTAAAGTGGTACTTATGATTATTATTATTATTTTTAATCTGAAAAAAGTTTCCTCATTTGCCTCAAGGCTTTCACTTTTGAGATCAGTGCCTTCCCCTTTTAGTAATATTACTAGATATATATTTGATAAATAACACACAATATCTTTCCAATGGTGGTAACACAGCTTTTGATGATGAGAAGTATGTTTAAAAACATCTGTTCTGAGGTAGAAATTATATTCTACTGAGCAGAGTTTCAATCCACTGTTAATTCAGAAACTCCCTATATAGCCTCTAGGTTTAGAAATGCGTGGCCATTAAAAAAGATTTAATGTAGCTTTAATATTTGCCTGCCCTGGTGTTTATGTAGTTGCAGCTCCAACTATCTAATCTATATAACATAGCAATATTAAAAAAATGATTTGTTTTATAAAATGCTAAATATCATTTATGAGAGTTGGAAGTATAGGCTTATCAAATTTATCTTTTTAAATTTTAAGTTCAAAAAAGAAAATGTAATAAATTCCTTCTCTGAAGGACAAGGGTGGTTTTTTATGAGGTCTCAAGTTTTCTCTGTAAGAAAAATGTCTTCACTGAACAGACAATTAGATTGCATTTTTCTTGTTCATTTGCATTCTCATAAGAGTTGGGGTAGTTATTTTGAGAAGAAAATATTTTATTAAATTTATTTAACCAATAAATTAGCAGATAACCAAGAATACTTAATCAATAATAATAAAAAGGACCTAATAGTCTCAAAATATTGCACAATTCATTTCATTAAAGGTAGAATGGGATCTTTCACTCAAATAGAGGGGGGCTAATATTTTAAAAATAAATTTTAAAATTTAAGAAATCAGAAAAGGAAATATCATAGCATTAAATAAAACAGAAAATAAAGACAAAAATTGTCACCCAAATCTTATTTTTCTAAATGCAAAACAACATATGGCTAAGACTACAAATTTACATTGTTATTAACTTTAAAATATACTTTGACAACGTGTCTTTATTAGCTGAGAACTATTTTTTTAAGTTACCATTTTTAAACGGTGTTAAAATAATCTTATCACAGCATGGCCTTTACTCTAGCCTCCAATGCCTAGGAATATGGTCCTCGGTTAAATTCTGCCTGCAAGTCGAACTCGAGATCATTTAAGAACACCGGGTGCAACATAAGTGAGAATACAAACAAGATCACTTGTACCTAATTACTGTGGTGACTTATCAAATAATAATAACTGTAAGTTAATCATCTTGCTGAGTGCAGCTTCACTAGATAATGAAATTCTTCACATACCCATTACTAATATCTTTCTCGAACTAAAGTGCTCCACATCTTTTAATTTTATCTCCCATTATGGCTCTCATCCTAATGTGGAATTACTAAGATATTTAGAAGCCATGTCTGGAACCTCTACTATAACATTTTTGTTCATGTTGTGTTTTCAGTATTGTATTCTTCCTTACACCTAAGAATATTGCTGGCTGGAGCCTATATTGTCTTATAAATTTGATTGTTCATCTCAACCTAAGAGCACTTTTGATTTTTATTGAAATACCTTTATTAAATGATTCTGTTTTACATGCTTTTTCCCCCTCATTGTTAAGTGTTTTGGGGTTTTTTTGCATACTACTTTGAGACCCAAGTAATTACAGAATTGCATGTGATGAAATAACAATGTGGTTCTGTGAATATCTTCTATTTACAAGTGCATATGTTTATGCATCATGTAACACTTATTTTTATTGCTTTGAGGGTGCTTTGCTTTTTCTTTTTTTCTTTTTTTTTTTTTTTGGCTTTCTAGTTCAGTCGTAGAGTATTGTATAGAAACATTGTCTCCAGAATATTTGACTTTTCCTTTATAAGTTGGGTTAAATTTGTAACCCAAGAGATATATATCATTTAAAGATTGAAGTTGCGAGTGCTGATGGCACAGCTGATGACTTTAATATATTAACCTCTAGTACTGTGATTTAACATGGAATCAAAGAAAATAAAGTATTTGGGTTGTAAGACAGTAAAATAGATATTTATTAGCTCATTTGAGATTTCCAAGATTACTGTATCCAATAGGAAGTGTGTGTTTGTGAATTTGTGTGTGTGCATGCACACGCTTGTGCTTTTGTGCGCTTAATAGTAGGAGTTAAAATAAAGCTCTGTCATAGGCAATATTCTTTAAAAATATCTAAATAGTCTTGGGATCATTGAGATAGTATACAGACATTGTTATTCAAATTAAATACAGTCCATATATTTTTAACTTCTTATTCTAAGACCATTAATGTTATTTGAAGAAAAACAGAACTTTAACAAAAGGTACTGCTAGTCTTAATGTATATGCAAACAATTCTAGTCATAAAATTTAGTTTGTGACAAAGGAACATCTTTATTAGTGAAATTACCAAATGATAAATTCTGTTTTGAAAAAAATAAAATTGTTAACACTTTCTTACATATATGTAGCATAAAACTGCATTAACAGATTGCTTGCTATTTGAGATTTAGGAATTATTCTTTAATAAATTATTTTCATTAAAGTACTCCTGATTTTATAATATATGAGAACATTAAACTACCAAATAATAAAGGCATATTCCAAAAAATTTTTATTGTAAATTTATAATTTAAAAATAAATTTTAATAAGAAAATTAAATACTAACTATAAACTAACATCTGTTCAAGTATTCATAAAGAACAAATAATGGCATCAGAAATCAAGTTTTCTTGTGAGATTAATATGAATTTAGTGAACTGAAAAATTAAAATGTTTTTTCAAATTTTCTTTAAACCATATTTTAATTAAGCCACAAAATTATAAAAACCAAAGATTAAATATTTCAAACAATATTGCTCTTGATGAGCTAAATATTCAGCCTGCTATTTGCATTCTAATTTTTTTACTGGAAAATAGTTGTAAAGGTAAGTTAATTTTCATGCTAACTCAAAGTTGGCAGGTTCCCTTACTGTTACATCAGAGTTGACAAGGAAGCCAACCAAATCAGAGTTTCAATTATAACACATTTTGCTATGTATAAAGTCTGACATACGTGAATCAAAATATAACTCATATATTTTGAATGCTAAAGTGTTGTAATCATTGAAAATACTTCTAACAGTTGAAAATGTATTTTGGTCTTGTTAACAAAAATAGTCATTAGGATAATAAATTAAAAATTCAAATAGAGTTATCTATTTATCATTATGAAAAGTGTCTACATACATCTTGCTTGGATTTGTTGTTCCAGGTATTCAGCATAACTTCTCAAATTCTCAGCCTCTACAAATTCAGTTTAATGTACAGTTCATCTTCTGTTCAACTGGCACATACAAGAAGGAAAATACAAGAAGGAAAGCATCAGTTAAAGTCAAAACTTCTTACAGCTGAGAATTAGAAACTAGGAAAAAATTCCTTCAGCTAATTATAACAAAGTGTTTTCAGTAAGCTTTATATTAGCATTTAAACTCTTGCTATTTGTTGTTCTGATGGACAGTCACCCATGCAATATATACTTCTTGTGTTGATATACATAGAAGTGGAATTGGAAAACAGATATAATTCTGATCAGGGACTATAGAGGAGATCATTAAAGTAAATATCTGACACACACAATAATGCTGTGCTGTTGTCTCACTATTCTACAGACCCTGGGCATTGGGTGCCATCTTTGGCCCAGATGGCGGAATGACATTTTTACTTGATGGTTAACACACTATCTTTACATAAGAATGAACAAGCAAAAACAATTGAGGAGGACTTTAAGGTAACATAAAGTTTACCCATCATAAAAATAAAGGCCGAGAAAAATTATCTTAATATGATCTCATTTGTACCCACACTGGTAAAGACTAAGGACATTCAAGTTGCCCTTCTTTAATTGGCAGCTTCGAATGGGACTAGAGGTGAGCATGACATATAGTTTTGTCTTTTTAGATTTCCAATTTATGATGTTTTGGGCTTTGCACATCCTAAACAAACTATGATCTTTCTCTCCAAAACTGCTCCTTCTACTCTTTCATTTTGATTTAAAAATGTCAACTCCAGCTTCCAAGTTGTTCAGACAAAAAAGCCTGTAGTCATCTTTGATTCCATACTTTCAAACTCCACATCTAATCTATTCTTGTGGCTCTACATTCTAAATATATCCAGACTCTGATAACTTCTCAATAGACCAGAGTTACTAACTGAAAACAAAATGCAACCATACACATAATATAAAGTTTCTAGTACCCACATTAAAAAGGAAAAATAAAGAGGTGAAATTGATTTTGATAACACATTTAACTCAAAGTAATCAAAATATTTCAACATGTAATCAATTAAAAATATTAATGACAAACTGCAATTTTTTTTCCTTCAAATTAAGTCTTTGAAATCTGGGATGTATTTTGCATTTAGAGCCCATGTCAATTGAGACTTGCCACACTTCATGGGTTCAGTAGCAGCATGTGGCTAGGAGCTCACACACACCACAGCTCCAAAGAACAGTTTTCTAATGTCTCCTTCTACCCTTGCCTCTTATAACTTATTCTCAATACATAGCTGAAATCCTAATAAAACATATAAAATAGATATTTATAAAATATAAAAACACAAAAACTCACATCCCGCATATGTGATGCTTATTTCTTTAAATATGCAATTTTACATTTGTTATAAATGATGGGGTTCATGACATGCTACTCTAAAATTTGGTGCCTCTACATATTCAATCTTAAACTGAAGAAATATGAAGAATTGGTAGAAGCAAGAAGGTCACTCTGACCCCCACATCGCTCTTCTTTGAAAGCTGGAGGTAAAGCTCTCTATTACAAAAGAAAAAATACATTTTTATCACCAGTGATGGGGAATTTGGGACCCAGAAATCTGTACAAACTAAACTTCATAAACCGAACCTCACCTTTGTAATCAGTTCTCACCATTTACAACTTTGAGCTCAAATCTCTGCTTTGTCAATTCTTCACAAATGTATTGTTTCTTTGTCTGAAGTTATAAAAGCTTCCTGCTCTGGTCACTTCCTTGGGTCTTCATTCGCATGTGAAGGATTTCATGTACATATAAAAAGTCAATAACATTTTTATGCTTTTCTCCTATTAACTTGTCTTTGTCACTTTAATTTGTATACCCAACCAGGTCCAAACAGGTCCCTAAGAGGGTCTAAGAAAACCTTTTCCCTCCCCTGCGTAAGTCACTAGTGGTCATTAATAAATAAACTATATTAATATTTCTAAAATATGTCTGATTTTAATAACTTATTATCATTTATTGGCAGTGTAGATCATCACTTTACAAGGGGAAAACTCTAACCAATGCATAAAATAAAGTAAAACCATTTCTTTGTTACAAAACAATTTAAAGAATAAATTAACTAGAATATTTTTTGTCTTTTCTCTTTCACCTTGTGTCCCGAATACAACTATCCATTTTGATCTAGCCACAAAGCTATGTGGCCTTAATTTTTATAAAGTAGAGATATTTTACCACACAAAAGAAAAACTTCCCAATGGAGATTTTCAGGCTCCACAGGATGAAAGAAATACATCATAAATGTATTTAAATAATAATAAAATTAAAATAAGGTATAAACATAATTTTTTCTTTAAAAATTGGCTCCAAAAAACAATGAGGAGAGCTTTTTACAATTTTGATTACATCATTTTACAATGAAATGGTAGTGAATAATATTTTAAAAAGTACAAAATGTAGTTTTCCCAATACTTGTTAAAATAGAAACTGAAAATTAAATTATATCAATACTAAAAAACACTCAAGACAGTATAAATTTTAAATTATACATCTTCAAGCTAACACTTCAAATTAGAAAAAATGATTGATGAAACATGCTAAATGATAATTATACAACAATTTGCTTTCCAGTTAGGTATATATAAATGTAAAGCTTATTCTTATCAAAACCTATATACAGATATTGCTAAAATAATGCTTTATTTAAATCAGTAGCTCTCAAACACATCATGTCTAAATTATCATAATTAAGAAAATCATATCACAGTATATTCATTATCTAACATTCATGAAAAAAGATCTATTTATTAGTCCTCTCCCAGAGTCTCTGTTGTCTTCCATTTGTCATCCTAAAAGTGTCTTCTTTGATTATTAAGAGTAGAGATGAATCAGAAAGATTTAATTGTTAGTCTATAATAGATAGGAGGGGTCTACTTTTATGTTCTTGATAATTAGGACCTACACAAAAGAGGGAAATATTTTGGCAAAGCATCAACTACTACATATTGTTTATGACCATACATTCTATCATTATCAGCAAAAAGTTGAGGGGTTAAAAAATTTCATGACATGATTTTCAGTGAAAGTCAGCTGTATCATTGAACAGTGATCGAAGAGGATAAATAAGAGGTGTTGGCTGTCATATAAATAAAAGATTGATTCAGAACCTATTACTTTTTGCAAAATGATTCACTATTCTGAGCTATAGAACAATAAGTCATAAATTCTAAAAACAAAAAGTAATTTAAATAGTTTTGAATATTAAAGGCATGGCAACTCCATATTTCTAACATATCTTTATGGCACTAATTATCAATTTACACATCACCTATTAACTTATTTTTGAGATTTTTGTCTCTTTTTAAAGCTGTTTCCCAACTTCTTCACACAATTCAATATTTTTAGATAATATCTTTTTGATTAACTCAAGAACTATTGTTTACATGAATAGGACCTTTAGGTATTCGTTATTTCTGTAGACCACCATTTTATTTTTTCCTTAGAAGTAACTTTTTAAGTATATTTTCTATTGGCTTAGTTTTCTATGTACTTATCACTATTCAACTCAGAACTACTTTCACATTGACCTATTCTGAATTTTTAATTTTCACATCATAAATCTATCCATCTATTTTTTATTACTTGGAGACCTACTTTCTGCACCCCCTGCTCCAGTACAGACTCTTTTACTAGTCTAGTCTTCAAGCATGTTTCTCTGTTGAATTTTTTCTTTCCTAGTCTCTTTCACTTAATCGTTTTGAAGCATAGTCTATAATAACATAGAGCTATATGTATTTTAGCCGTAGGATATTTCAAAATATTTCTACTCTATCATAACATTTAAATGATAGATAGTATGGGTACGGGATTTTACTTCAAAGATTTTTTTCCCTAGGAAATTAAATCTTGGCTTTATCATCTTTGAGAATCTAATTATGCTGGGCAGGATTCTGAAGCCACTCTAGAAATCATTCTTTCATGTCCCCCTACCCCTACCCACTCACCATTTGCAAGCTTATAGGATTTTAAATTTATCTTAAGTGTTTTGACATTTCATGGTTTGTTCATGAGACAGTTCTTTTCTTTCATTGTCCTGGACACTCTTTGACCCTATCGATTGAGAAATTTTCAGTTAATGGAAAATTTAATTATGTAGTTTCTTTGATAATTTCTATATACCATTTTTTCTTTTTCTCTGTAACACATTTTGGACAGATATTGCTATACTTGGATATTGATTATTTAAAAAAAATTGTTCTTGTCTTCATTTTAAAACATTTTTTTATTCTCTGATTTTTCCTTTTTCTTGTCTTTTTATTCTTTTTCATTTCGATGTTTTCTTCATTTTCTCTCTAGTTTCCTTTGTCTCTGTGTTCACAGTTTGCATTTTCCCTGGCGGTTACTGGCTTGATGACATCCAGGGGTAATTCAGAATAGAATGGCTCAGTCATGGTTGGTATCTTCCCTCCAAAAAAAAAAAAAAAAAAAAAAGTAATGATTTTCTCTCCTGTCTCAAAAGAAGGGAACATTTTCCTGTTTTCAATATTCTGCAGTTTTACTAAAATAACTTTGCTTTGTCTCCTCCCATATTCATATTATGTAGGTTAAATACTTTTTCATCTATTTTTTTCCCTTTTTTCTACAGATAGAGACTATAAAATCATGTTTATCTGGGGGCTCCTTTTCAAAGCTTTGAGTTTATAATAAAACAGTAAGAAAAATATTATGTAGTTTAATTTTTCAGAAGATGAAAATAAGCCAAGAGTTAAATTTGTTCTAAAAAGAAAAATGTGCAAAGGATACAAAAAGAACTTAGCATTTTAAAATATATTTCTCAGGACATTTTTTACTTTATTGTATTGTCTTTTTTGAAACTACTTTTTAATCTAACCATTATCTTCATCATTTTTCCATGATTTTGTACGTGTATGAATTCACATCAAAAGCGTAGGAACTCCTTTAACTATGATAGGCAGCGATATCTGCTGTCTTACTATTTCCTTACTTATAGTTAATTCATCATTTTATCTGTCATTTTATCAACTGAAAGTAATAGAGGACAAGTAGCTATTAACCATTATTATATGTCAGATGGTATACAAAGAACTAATCAAGGTTTCAAGCACTGATAGTATCCTCAGAAGGCATTATTATATGAAATGGCAGAGATTAGTGCAGAATGTATAGTGCTGAAGTCAGACAAATTTATGTTGAAAATTCTGTTATTTTACTAGAAAGTAGACAAGACTGAAATCTCAGTTTTCTAATTTGTAAAATAGGCATAACAATTCCTATATGATGAGATTCAACATGGATGAAATAAAATGACATAAGGAAAATGCAGAGAATAATATATCCATTAGGTTTGACACTATTTACAAAAAAAAAGTATCAGTGGCATTATTATGATAGAAGCTTATTTCTTTCCTATACAAAGTGTGATCTAAAAGCAAAGTATAATCCTGATGGGTTTATGATCTAAGTTGTAGAATTATTAGCCAAGAAAATAACCATTTTATTCAAAGGTTCTCAAAACAAAGTGGTGGGTGTTACTGGTTTTTTGGATTTGATGGAAAAGAATAACCCTGATATAAGAAGCCAAAGAAAAGTAGATAGTGAGATTTACAACAGCATGAAGGGACTGTGTGCATTGGACTATGTGAGAAGAAAAGAAATGTATAGTGGATAACAAACTTGGAATAATGAAATGAACTATGCTACTCTTTTAATACATTACCTACAACTTCAGGTAGAGATGTACCCTAAATACTCCAGAACAAGAGAGTCCTTCATACTGAAACATTTATACCTTCCACAATAACCTCTGATTCTTTTGCCTGAGTATTTCATCATGTCCTGCCTTAATAGATCTTAGCATGAATACAATACAATAGGGTGCAATGCATTTTTAAGAAGATAGACTTAAACCACTGGTTGAAATGTTGGCTCCACTATATGTCTATGTGACCTTAGACACATTATTTAAACTCTCCAAGCTTTAGTATTCCCATCCTGAAGATACTGATAATAATAATATTGCTGTTACAGGGTTGTTGAAAGAAAAAATAATAATAATTTCTAAAAGTAGCTTATAAAAATACTTAGTAACTTATAGGAAGCCAAGCATTTTTTATTTTATTTTTTATTTTTTAATGCTGTACTCTACATCCCCATAACTGTTTTGTAACTACTAATTTATACTTCTTCATTAATTCAAAACATTTTAGATATATTTTTTTACATGATGAGAAGATTTTAAGTCCTGGTTATTATGAAGATATATCATCTTCACCATCTTTATTTCAAAAGAGAAAACTGAATTATATAATACCATGGTACTCCCTTGTGTTTAAACTTTAATGAAACTGTGATTATAAAATTTTTAAATTTATCAATTGATGAGTTCCAGTATTTCATAGTCTAAGATTTACAATGTAAACACTATAGCAAAACTATACTTTATTACAAAGTGATTCAGAAATTTCACATAAATTAAATAATATTAATTCATTTTTTTGATCTTTGACAATAAATATTTGTTTTGATGCATAATCAAATGATATAAAATTATCTTATTTATACTGTATTTACATTAAAATATATATGACAGAAAATATTTTTTAAATTTTAGCTCCTGTTTATATTTTCTTTCTATTTTAATATACTTTTATTATATAATATTTATCAGACTAAAGAATTATAACTCTCTAAAACATTATTTTTTACATTTTACTTACTTGGATTGTTCTATAAATTTGTACATGTCTGTGTATATTCAAATATCATATAAAAACTGAAGACACTTTTATAATCCATAATCTGGTTTAGCAATGCTTTCCCAAATGTTACTGTTACAAATAATTAGTCTTTTCATTTTTTTAATATCTCTTGAGAAGCTATCTATTTCTGCAGACCTTGGTATCAAAAGAGGAATAAGTAGTAATCTGAAATAATAAATGATGAAAGTTGAGTAAGTAATCATATGCAATCTGCTCTGTGAAGCAACAGTGAATTTTGAAAATCAAATTTATACCAGTTTTCTTCACTGTTTTACACATGATATAAATTGTGGATTTGTGAATAAATAGTAAAGAAACCAAACCTATGTTAACTATTAGATAATATGAAATGATTTCAGTTGAAGTTCATAAACTCTGCAGACTGAGACAAATATCCTAAACTATTTATTTTAACAAGCATTGAGTATAGCAGTTCTGTACCATAACATGATACTTCAAATTAAACTTTTGCATCTCAAATGACCTTTACAGCACTTTTACAGTTCATAAATTCTGTATAATGTTGCTCTGTAGAATAGTTTTAATAAATCTTGATTCTGCTCTAAACATTAGCACACCTACTTGAAGTGGCATTTTCAGTCCTAACAAACAAAATGCAAAAATGAATCTCCTCTGCCATATGAAGTATTTGCCATAGAACTTATAAATGAGGAATGAGGAAAAGCACTACAAATTATTTATTGTTGCCATAGAATAAACAAATAAATAAGTTGCTCATTATTTATATATATTTAAAGCAGGTTTAAGAGTAATAAAGACAGTTTGGCAACTATGAGGAAAATAATTTGTTAACATTATGAAGATTTTAGATTACATGATGGAGAAAGAAGCTGTTAAGAAAGGAAAGTATTTGCCTCTTATATATGTATCTTGTAAACTTTCTGTATTACGAACATTAGTGTTCAACATATTGGTTATATTTAATTGGAGAGATCTCAGTTATTTTATTTCTTCTGTCATTATTTGCTTCACTTGGAATTTTAAGTTTGTTATTAAATTTAGAGAAAATTTATGAAAATCTCTGTGTAGGCTAAGTAGAACATACCCTTTTACATCTGAGCTCCTTGAAGTAAGAATAGTATTGAATGAAGGCAAATGAAAATGTTGAACTTGAGTTAAATATCAGCTTTACCACTGTGTTCATTTTACAAGACAATGTAAAAAATTAAGAATGTAAATAGATACTATTTATTCTTCTCAAACTATGTTGAAGATGTTAATACAGACAAGATAATGTTTAGAGTGAACTAAAAGAAAGAAACAAAAGACTGGGATTATGTATTTCCTTCTTATTCCTTTTAGGCAGCCCCTACCCAATCTTTCCTATTTTCTTTCCTGAACCTCAATTAGAAAGATTGTTGAACTTCTGGATCTAGTTTCCTTAACTCATCTCCTATTTGCCCTTTTTATTTCATTTTTTGCCTGATATTCTCAGAAAATCCCTAAATTTAATAATTTTTACTTGATTAATTTTCTCTTCAGCATTATCCATTCTGCTATTTACTCCATCTCTATCTGTTAAATTTTATTTGCCAAAACATGGCTTTTTATATTCTGTATTTATGGGGGGAAATATCCTGCTGCATATCTCTGAAGATATATGACACATTTATATTTTTACTCGAGTCTCTGTTGGCTCTATTTATTTTATTTTGTATTAGTTCTGTTGAGATTGGTATCATATTTTTATGGTTTTGATTTTATTCCAATGTTGGCAATTTGAGGTTCTCTGATCATATAGTGTTTGAGAATTCTTATTTCTTATTCATCTTTTTATTATGTTTACTTACGTCTGAATTGGTAACCGAAAGACGGGACTTGGTTCCCTTGTAAGATCCCTTTGATCTTTCTAGGATCAACAATTTCCTGGGAATTTCCCCCCATCGAGCCCAGTTTCTGCATTTGTATTAAAAAATGTGGAGATAACTGCATCACTATTTGCTGCTTAACATGATGGTTTTTGAAATTTCTCGTGGCAGATAACACTTTTTCATCCTTTAACTCTGAACCTTAATCTTCCACACATCATTTCTATCTATAAAAACAACCTTTTTTCACACTTGTTTTAGAGTTTTCTTATGACTTTATTTCTCCATAAATTAGATTCTTGTGTTTTTTCTACTTTTCAAGTATCTTATAAATTTTTGTTCTTTAATAACACAATTTCTTTTTTCCCACTTAGCATTGTACTCATCACCTTAAAAATTAATTTTTCTAGCACACCATGGAATTTTGGGTTGGGGGATATATGCCTTGTCTTAATCCGATGTGTTTATTAATTTATTATAAACTAGCTAATCAAGATATTAATCTTAATATCACAGATTAGTATAAGAATCTTCTGACAAAAAGATTTATTACCTATGTGTCTTATCATTTACCTTGTGTCTTATCATTTACCCTGTATTGTGAAAGATAAAGTCAAAGCTCTGTGAGCATTGCGAAGATTATTTAATATTGGACATTCAAATACCAGACCACAAAGTAGGCCACATAGAAAAGGATTTGACCATAAAGTACCATCGAGAAAACCTTGTTTTTATTTTAAATTTATTTTATTTTATTTTTAGTGTACAATCATTTGTATACTAATCTTTAACAAGTCAGTTTTTCTAAAGGAGGACATTGCAAACAGTTTCATTAGATAATAAATCTTTTATTAATGTCATTTAGATTTTTTCCCCCTGAAAGTGTATTTAACTCATAAAAATGTTACACTGATTAAGATTTATAAATTTACTGTGTCCAAATGAAAGGGAACCATCAGTATGCATTGTTAAATTATTTAAAGTACTTTTCAATAATTTTACTGTTAATCTAAGTACTAGTTAGAGCTGAAAATTGACTTCTCTCATGTAGAAATAAAAAGTTCAATGAAATGTGTGATGGTTTTAAGGATGATTTTTGCACTATAAAAAAAGGTAAGCCTAATGATAGCCAAAAGCAAAGCAGGGCTAATTATACTGGAACTGCTTCTAGTGAAATGATTTCTTCATTTATGTTGGTACAATGTCTGACCTTATCAAATCTAAGAAGCTTCTTGGGAGAGAGAACTACACATAATGTAGATTAATAATTTCTGTGTTTAATACTAGAGACCCTAAATAATGACAGACAATCAATAAAAGTGTTGAAGCTTCTTGTCTTCTCCTTTCTGGACCCAGGTTCTCTAAAGAGGTGAGGAACCAGAGCATAGATCTTTTTAGCAATTCTTCCTTGTTTCCAATTAAGGAAGGATGGTATGTCCATGTTTCTGAGATGCAGTTGGAAAATTTCTAATTTGTGAATATTTGTGTAGTGGTGATAATGGTGTCTGTTTCTAGAGCAGAGTGTCTGGGTTATATGATTTCCAATTAGTTTTCATGATCCAAGAATCAGAGGGAGACATATGGGCTGAGGATTCTTAGAGAATCAATAACAAGCAATCAAGGGGTGGCTTCTGGGAAATATAGTAGTATCTCTCAGTTTACATCACAAAAACAAACGTACCTTGGTTCCCTGAATTTATCAAAGACTGTTAGTATGTGAAGCTTATAGAAAATTATATTGATTCACAGCTTTTGTGTTTCCATTTTCAATGTGAAGGTGTTCAAAGTTTCTAAATTTGATTTAAAATTCCAATTAAAAAGAGAGAAGTTTCTATTCATTGTTGTAACAAGAATAAACTCATAGGCCATAGACAAGGTGAGCTAAAAATAGAGTCAAGGATTTTAAAGGTCAGTGCCTTAGATGGCTAACCTACCACTTCAGCTGCAGTTTGATGTATGGTCAAAAAAGTTGTAGTGACTGCGTATTATTTAAAGATCTGTTTCTAACCACACATGGAATGAAAAATCAAAAAAAAAATTTTTTTTTAAGCATGGCAACCCTTGGTTGACCTCACAGATTGCAAGGATTTCATCAATTTACAATTCCTTAATTTTAAATTTTCTGTGCCTAAAGCCCCTGGTCTTCCTAGGTGGTCTCCCATCCAAGTACTAACCAGGCCCAATCCTGCTTATTTTCAAATATCAGACAGTATCAGGGTTGCTCAGGGTAGCATGGCCATAGGATCAGATCACTTTTTAACACTACTGGTAGTTGACGTCTCAAGCGAAGATAGCAAGGTTATCGGTGAGTGCACTTTCTGACTGTAGAGAAAGAAACACTAAACTAGAAACGCCAAATAACTGCAGTACAGCTACTGCTTAAACTAGTGGCTGCCAAACTTTGCCACACAGTGGAATCACATGGGCTCTATAAAATGTACAGATATCTGTAATCCATTCTAAGATATTCTCATTTTTTTGGTATAGGATGTGACTTGCACCGTAAGAATTTTAGAAGCTTTCCAAATAATTCTAACGGGCAGCAAAGATTGAAGACTACTGGCTTAAGCCACTATTAACATGCAAATTTTCATCAATTCCACCTTCTCATTGATAAATGAATGACTAATAAAATTCCTACCTTGTAGCGTTATTGGGATGACATTTTTGAAAGTGTTAAAGTGATGTTTAAAAAGTAAAGAATAAACTGGTAGTTGATGTAGGTTTAAAATGATTATTAAGATTTTCTAGATAAGTTTGCAACTCTAGTGATGGTCACATATTATAGCTTTATATTCCCTTAAAAATTTAGAATTCCAACTGCATTTCAAAATGGGTTCATCTTTATATTGTACTCATATACTGACATCGAGTTATTATTTTATGACTTACGCAGCACGGTACATGAGGACACATGCAGCTTGGCAGTCAGAGGTTGGTCCAGTTCTCTTTGAATTCACTTTGACATCTTGGGCAAGTCATTTAACATTTCTGTGCTTCACTCATCTATAACATACAGAGAGAGTTATATGTTCTAACTATTTCCGAAGTATATGAGGAGAATCAAATGTGTTAATAGATGAAAGTCCTTGGAGAAGTAAAGTTATATTAACCTTTTACAAAAATAAAAATCGGCAATAATTTCAAGCTGAGATATAGGCAGCAGAGTATTGTGAACATAATATTGACTTGGAAAAGTCAGTGTTCTTTCTCTTTTCTTATTAAAGTCAGAGATATAAAATAAATACAGCAAAATCTTATCATCTGTTAAACATCAGTAATTTGCACATAGCTAGTTTTTACATTATTTTCTAACTATTATATGTTTAAAGCATGTTACAATTAAAATTTTTAATTTAATTAAAAATTAGAATATGAATTCTAATATTCTAATTGTGTGATCTTTGATAAGTCACATAATTTTCTGGTCCTTTGTTTGTCACTTTATAAACAGATGGTCCCTTCTAAACTATAACATTAAGATTCAAGAGACTAGTCGAAGATCTGGTGTAAAATAAAAGTTATCAAATAATTATGATGATTGTAATAGATAAAGTCACATTTTGATATAAGAAAAACAGAATATTTACCATGCAAGTCAATTGAGAAATTAATTCAGAGATGTGGCCATCCGTGAAGAAATGGCCACATGCAGTAGTCACTCCTTCACAATAAAGACATAAGATTCTAAAGGTAATGGCAGGAGACATTGAATCTGCGCAAATTTTATATATGTATATATGTATGTATGTATATACACACACACACACATACATACACACACATATATATACATATACATATACATATATATATATATAAAACTTGGACAAAATTATATATATGTGTGTGTGTGTGTGTGTGTGTGTGTGTGTATAAAGAGAGAGAGATGTATATATAACGAGACTAATATCTCTGGAAAACGGAAGGTTTAGTTGACAACCTCAGTCCAAAAAACAATCGTGGGCGTACACTGTAGGCTACCAGATACAAACCAGTATTGGTAAGCTTCTAGTTCTCTGTATGTGAATGTGTATAATTAAACCTAAAAAATGCCTGAAAATAAACATAAATATGTGTGTGGTGTATAATATAGTTATAAAAATAACTGATACATTTGGTCTCATTCTGTTTAGCAGTGTTGCACATTTGTGGCCTCACTGTGAAGCCAAGTTCCCTCACACAACGTCTGTCAACATTTAAAAAGTTTAGCCTGGTTTTCATAATCTTTTTCCTATGTTTAATTCATAGAGTTTTATCTTTTAGTAAGTATTTTACTATAATACATGTATTTTTTAATTTTAACTTTTCTTCACATATGGTCTTAAACTTTAGATTTAATTTTTCTAGGCTATTTAAATTATATTTTTTCTTGACTTTCTACCTCTTTTACTTTCAAATATATGCTGAAGAGAAATATTTTCTAAATAAATGTACATTGTTCGTAAAACTTTCATTCACAGATGCATTTCATGAAATGTGCTTAAGCAGATATATCTTTTTATAATTGCCCTATTTGCATTTAGTGTCGAAGGTAAGACTTCACTCAACATGTATTTTTAGGTTTAACCATATGCTTAATTGATTGTGCACTAATGAGAATTCAAAAGTAATGAAAAAATGGTCCCTATACTTCTGAAATTTATAATCTATTGCAAGAAGTTAAACCAATATGAAAAAAATTATAAGGAAAGTTTTCAGTAATAAATAAAAATGTATAATCCATGCACGAGGGCTATAAAATACAAAACTAAATGATTAGTTTGTGTAGCAAGAGAACAGGAAGGAGCTGATCTTGAGTCAGAGGACCCTGAGCCAGTTATTGAAGTAATTCTGGCTGTGAGTCATTAGAGAAGAGGATGTGACCAAAAAGTTGAAGGAGAAGAAGGATGTCTGGATTATGGCCAGAGATAGCATGAATAATCATGATAAAAATAATGTGTCTAGAGGTGATAAGAATGATTAGCAGGAGTTTAGGGGGCTAAT
Organism: Cynopterus sphinx; assembly: GCA_030015415.1. NCBI lineage: Eukaryota > Metazoa > Chordata > Mammalia > Chiroptera > Pteropodidae > Cynopterus > Cynopterus sphinx. The sequence continues at coordinate 68,695,757 of CM057381.1, read as the reverse complement.
AAAGCAAAATATAAATATTTGCCTCATTTTCATGTAAAATGAAGTCATTTATTACCCTTTCTACCATCTTACTTCAAAGTATGAAATCTATCTATCATCTATCATCTATCTATCTATTTATCTATCTATCTATCATCTATCAACTATCTATTTATCTATCTGTCTACTATCTATGTCCATCTGTCTGTCTATCTACCTATGACTTAAAAGTTTACCTTTGCCTGTCCCTGAGTTTTGGTTTGACAAAGATTTATAACTGGGAGAAGTTGGATGAGAGGTGCATGGGAACCCTTTCTACTGTTTCTGTAACTTATTGTGGATCTGAAACTACTTTCAAATAAAAAGTTATGCTTAATTTTTTTTTAATTTGCCTTTAAAAAAATATGGATATAGGTATCCAAAAACACATTGGAAAGAAAATGAGAATGAAGATTATTCACTTAGATAATAGTTCATAATTAAGAATTTAATTTAAAAAGTTATTTTGTTTTTGAGAAAAAGGTTATAGCTTATTAATATATAATCATTCCAGCTAGATAACTAACTTACTGAAGAATTCTCTGTAAATCTATCCATCTTGAAAAAGCAATGCAACTTCGTGCAAGAGAGAAATTTAAGTTGATGTAATTTTTTACTAACATGATTAAAATATAAAACGGTATTTTTACCTATTATTATATCATATTCTCTTTCCCAGTATTTAATATAGAATCAGCATCTCTTTTGTTATTTGTTTCCTAAAAATTATACTGAAATAATTGAAAAATGGAATGTGTTTCATGATCTTATTTTTATGATTCTATAATCATACTTTGTGTTTTTATGAAACATGCTTATTTCTGCTTTCTTTGGCACTTTTTTGTTTACCTTCTTATACAGTAACCAATCTTATTATATTTTAAATTTAGGAAACAAAACCTGATTTTTAGCAAAGGTGACATGTTTATGACTTGGCACTTTTCAACATCTTAAAACAATCACTTGGACTTTAAATACTAAATTGAAGCACTTCTTTAAGCACTTCTTAGAATTAAATCCCCCTTGTGAATGGCTATTAAATAGAATGTTTCACTAAAAGTTTTTATCATCTATGCATCTCATGGCAACTTTTATCTGAAAATCTGCTAGTGTTTTAGAAATCATTATTTCATTATCTACTATCCTCAAAACTCTTCCGAAGTGTTAAGCAAATATTTCTCTCTTAAATCTTCCTTCATTTCCCAAGTGAAAAAGTTAAGACACAAAAATAAAAAGTGACTTTCTTGGAACAATTCTCATTTTCTGCCAGAACGGGCTCTTATGGAAGCATGATGGCCCTGTTCATCTAGTCAAAAGACAGAAAAAGGTGTATTATAATTTTTGTGTGTCTTCTAACCAGAGATGACAGTCATGAAAGAATATTTCAGGTGAAGAATAGTATTCTGTAGGTGATCTGAGTAACCTTAATGTTCAAGAGCAGTGAACACTTTTATGTAAACAGCAAAGAAAAGGCATGCTATAACAGGCCCTTAATAAATTTAATTAACGAATATTAATTGGAGCTAGGCACTGCCTTTGACGCTTGAGTTCTGCCCATGATAGTATCTTTATTATAATGTCTATCTAGAATAAAATACACTACTGACAGTTCACTAACTCTTTAAACAACATTTAGAGACTGTGTATTATATACTGGACACTGCATATTAGGAATGCAGCATCAAATACTTTAGTACTTAAGAGTGTGAGGATTGGAATCTCATTTCTAGTATTTAAATTCGTCCCACCACTTACAGTGTGGCCTTTTTTAATTTTTAAATTGTCTTTAATTCAATTTGTTCCTCTGTAAAGGGGGTATAATAGTAAGAATAATGTCTTTACACATTGTTGTGATTATTAAATAAAGTAATACATGCAGACAAATATTATTTAGACATAACCTGATACTGAAAGATGACAGTGTCGGTATGGAGATAGAGAAGAATCATCACTGTGATAATGTGCACAGGATACAAAGCAAGATTAGATAAAGCATAGGTAAGCACAGGCTGCAGAACAGAAAAGTCTTCGAGCAAACTGGACACTAGGGCTGATTTGAAGGAAGACAACAATTAAATATGTGAAATGACTGGAGAGCAATGCCAGAATCAGTATTTGTGAACACAGAAGCCAAAACCCTGCCAAAATTGTAAAGTTGGAAGGAAGTCCATTACTGGAAAAGCTTATCTATGGTTAGTGTGAAAAAAAATAGCAAGAGAAAGGTAGGAAGGAAGGAAGGAAGGAAGGAAGGAAGGAAGGAAGGAAGGAAGGAAGGAAAAAAGAAAAAGAAAGAAAGAAAGAAGGAAAGAAAGAAAGAAAGAAAGAAAGAAAGAAAGAAAGAAAGAAAGAAAGAAAGAAAGAAAGAAAGAAAGAAAGAAAGAAAGAAAAAGAAAGAAAGAAAAAGGAAACAAAAGAACCAAATTTTAGTTGGCTTCAAAAGCAGGAAGCTTATACAGCAGGAAATGGATACAACTGTGTTTTAGAAAAGTCAGTCCTTCAGCAGTACGGAGAATGGAGAGAGGTGCCACAGTGGATGCAGGAAAACTTGTTAGTGGAATTTAGCAATTGGTTAGGTGATTGATTCCAGTAATGGTAATGGTTGTATGGAAAGGGAACTTTCTGAAAGTTTCTAATATAGATGGAGTATGCGGAATTAAATGTGAGTGATGGAGTCAAGAAAGGACTTAAAATGCTGTACCTGAGAAATCTGTGAGATATGCAAATGAAGATATGCAAATTGGGTAAGGGAATCTAGAGTTCAGAAGAATATACTAAACTAGAGGTATAGATCTGGAAATCTTGAGCAATTAAGCATTAGAAAGTTAAAGATAGAGCTCTAATGAGCACTGATTTTTGAAGGAAGAGTTGAGAAAGACAGTGAAGAAAGGTTCAGAAAATATAAGTATCAAAATAGTTTGAAAGGCTTGACCATAGTCATCACTGTTAGGTGATGCCAAGAAGGTAAGTATTCATTGGATTTGCCAATTTGGATGTGACTAAATACTTCCATTAAGAGAGGCTCCCCTAATATGAGAAAGTGACTAGCAAACAAATATGTTTCTTTGCATGCATCAATTCTAAAGTCTGTTCAAAAAAATAAAAATTAACTAACCTTCATGTAAACTTTATGTAAAATAAAATCTCTTATATTGTCTGAACTTTGATTTATCACTGATCACCAATGGTTACAAACAAAGTAGAACTTCTTGAATAAAAATATGACTGAAACAAATTATAAAATATAAATAAAATTTCCTTCAAAATATGATAATAAGATAGCATTTGGCCTTGGTTAATTTAGAAAAGCTACCTATTTTTTTTCCAGAATTCAGACCACAATTTTAAGCTTCCTCATACTACACCCAAACGAAGATATAATTGTGAGTTTATTTCTTCCTCATGGAGTTAAAGACTAGGACAGATTTTTAATTATACACATCAGATTTATTCAAATTTGAATTGTTACTATGTTCATTAGAATGAGATTCAAATTTCTTCAAATAGAGAATTCACAAGAGTGCTTTTACTCATCTCAAAATGAATAAATAATCTATTGTCCAATATAGTGAAAGAATATTGAAAGAAAAAATACTAAATACTAAATGAATAAAACAAAAATAATTTCACCACATACACCCCATTATTTGAAATCTAAGGATTTTTTCCTAAATAGTAAAATTTAAATTTAACAATATAATTGATTGTTTTAAGAGGAAACCATTTGAATGCAGTTTTAGACCTACAAATATTAAGTAGAAAATACTTCCAGCCATTCTCTAGCTGACCCCAAATTGGAAATTTAGAGAGGCTGTGTTGCATTTCCCAAAGAGCACTCTGAGTGAGGTTCCCGCTATGAGCTTCATGGTCAATTGACTGAAAGTCAGATAAAAGAGTGAAGTTTATCTAAGCAGGAAAACACCATACCCAAAAATCAAGGTTCTTGGTCTTTTGATCCCCTGAAATTTTGCTGGGAACAATTCTGTTTCTTAAATTTGAGCTATAGCAGTGTTGCAGTAACAACTGCTATGATCGTGGCTCACTTATCTCTTTCCTAGATCTCCTCACCTCACCTCTACAGAAGACACACCTTCTACCTCATCACAATAACCCCACTCAGAGTTGACCCACTGGTCTTGTCTCTTTCAATTCATGTAGGTTTATTGAAAGGCCTTCTTGGCCTTTACCTCCACGGTGAGGACAAACCCATTTTGGTCATTTTACAGTAAGAGTCTTACATATTTCTGCCCCAGGCAAACAGGGCCAGGGCTCCACTAGAAGTTTGCAGGATTACTTATGCTAACTGGCTTACCTCTAGCCAAGAACTCTGCATAACCAGTTAGATAAGCTGTTGCTTAACCCAAGAAACACACTGTTAACACCTTTCGTCTGGTTAATACTCCCAGACCTTTTTGGTACCAGGGACCAGTCCTCCTATGAAAATCTAGTGCCCGGTGATCTGAGGTGAAGCTGAGGCGGTGATGCTAGCTCTGGGGCGTGGCAGCAAATACAGAAGAAGCTTTGCTAACTCATCGCAGACCTCCTGCTGTGCAGCCCAGTTCCTAACAGGCTGCAGACTGGTACTGGTTTGTGGTTGGGGTGTTAGAAAACCCTGCTCTAGATACTTTGTCTCTATTTTGTATAATTAGGAGGAGTATTGCATTGCAGACACAGTTTAAAAGCAAATGAAGATCAACAAACCTCAAAATACCATAGAGTTCTGTTGCTCCTCATCCAACATTAAAGTACTAGGAAACCAAACAGTTGAAACCAAATTAATGAAATCTTATGTTTTCTGTATGAAGACGAGTGAGTTAATCCTGGTGACACCTATAAGGTAGCTGTTTTATACACGTACGTAAAGTTCAATAAAGTAGGTGTTCGAAATACTTTAAAAAATTTTTAAAAGATATGTGTCATTTATTTCTCTACTTTTCTTTAGGTGACTGAGCATTATGAATGTAATAAAGTCTATACTAGGTTTTAACAGTAACTAGGTGCCTGAAAAAAGTTCCTAAGTGATTTGGAATAGGAGAGAAAATAATCTAGAAATCCTTTTGTCTTACATTGCATAGGCTACTCTTACCAAGAAGTGGCCTGTGGAACCTCAGAAGACTAAAATTCTTCCAAAAAATTAAACTATTACCAGAAAATCTCCCATTTGTAAAATATAGTATTTTAAAAAAATAATCAACAACATGAAGAAAATTTGAAGAGGGTTTAAAATAAACAATAAAAATGATGAAGTATTTGCTTCTTAAATTATTCAATGAGACTGCTTAATAGAAATGTACCAGCTCATTTTTGAAGTTCTTTAAGATGCTACATTAGCAATAATTTGTAGCAAATGTTTCATCTAATAAATTCTAAGTAATTGTGAAAAGATTTAATGAAGTGACTATTGGATATTAGAGTGCTCTGTGGGTTGTTTCAGTTTGCAACTCATGTTATTCTTATTTTAAAATAATGTTCAGTTCTCTCTTCAGGTAAATGTAAGGCATGAATAATTGCCTTTTTACAATTTCAATTAGCTACTTTAAGCAAAACCAAGTTCACTAAAAATGAGCTAAAACTCAGCATGCATATTGAACCAGAACCTAGAAACTAAAAATGAAATAAAATACATTTTTGAGAGATCCTTTGCTCTGAGAGTTCTACATTGTCAGTTCTCAAAAGAGAATTACAAATTACACATATATTTTCCCCCAGAAATGTAATAAAGTACACCCTTTTATGGCAAAAATCAAGAAATCATCAATAAATACTAAAATTTAATACATTTTAAATCTATATAAGTATTAACATATGTAAAATAGTCTTTATTCATTGAATAAAGAGGGAGTTACTAAGATTCTCCATTTGATAAAGATAAGATATATTGCTTTCCTTTAATATCTAATAGATTTATTATTTAATATTTTTTTTACTAATATTTTCCCGTATGACAGCAGTGATTGCTGAAGGATAGACCAAGTGAGTGAGGCTATTGTGTGCTTTTTAAGAGCAGACTGTGATCTAGAGAATATCTCGTTCTCCATTTAAGATGAATAAATAAATACAAACTGGATATTTGAGCTAACAGGTTTCGCAGCTCACTTCAATACCTCTGGAACTAAAACGACCTCCACGTTTCACATGTGTTTCCCGGTATCAACCCTTGAGCTAATCAAACCCTCTCCTGAGGAAGTAACAGGTTCTCCATTGAGCCTGATTATTTTAGTCCACAATATTCAGTCCTGAACTTCCCAAAAGACTTGAAATCTTATATAAAGTGGAATGATTTTGCCTCTTATTATTTGGAGAAAGCATATCTATGTTTTTAGCCATGTTAGACTGATTTTGAATTCTACAATACAACTTCTGAATCTGCTTTGATTTCTTTCTGCCTTTAGTTTACTTTCAATTCTCCAGGTTTAATTCAGCTCTTGTTTAATTTTTTTAGAATTTGAACTTCTTTGACTGCAGACTTGAACCTAACCTTTAGTTTTGGCATAAACATCTTTTGTTTTCATTGCCATTTTTACTACATTGACGGCTAAAGAACAATATTTCCAACTCAGTAATTAAAATTAAGTTCTAGATTCATTCATAAACTAATTTAAGTACATAATTTCTTATTTTAAAAATCCTACATTTGGACTATGTCAAACATTGTAACAACAATTTATATTTTTTCTAGTGAAAACCAGTATGAAATTTCACTTTTATTTGTAAAATATAATATATTCTGTTATTTCTTTTTGCCAGATAATGCACAAAATCATTTAATAAAGATGCCCTTCATTCTAGTAGTAAACATCCAGCTTAAATGCATAGTAATTATGCAAAAGAACATATATGAAGTATAGCTGATCAGAAAAAAAGTAAATATTCACTTGTAATAGGTATAAAACCATAAGAATCTAGTTTTTGGCTTATATCATAATAGCTAGTTATATCTCAAGAACATTTTATAATTTGTTTGGAAGAATACATTAAGGGAGAGTTTACAAATATTTAAATTAAAATGTTTATTTTTAAAAACAATCAATGTGTAGAAAGAACACAAGATAGAACTTTATTTTCTATGGACTGACAGCCTCTAGTTCAAGTTTTCTCAAACTCAGGACTAGTGAAATTTTGGGCCAGATAATTCTTTGTTATGATGGGCTGTTCTATGCATTGTTGAATGTTCAACATTATCCCTATACTCTACCCACTAGATTTCAGTGACATCCCTCCCAAGTTTTACCATCAAAAATATCTACAAACATTGACAAATGCACCCAGATGGGGAAGAGGGACAAAGTAGTCCTTGTTGAGAACCACTCTACATCTACAGTTTTATGCATATTTTCTTGAATATTTGTATTAAGATACCACTTTAATTTTGAATAGATATGTTTTTAACCTCCTGCTTTGACAATTTTAATTGCACCAATTCTAGATTCAAGAAAGTTTACAGTTTTTACAGCCATGTTTGTAAGATTTTAAGGTATCTTGCTGAAGTCAAACCACGCGTCTTCACAAGTTTGAGCCTAACTATAAACATTCTTCTATTTCTATTCTTTATTCCTGTATTCATATACCTACACAAATGTTTGAATATTACATAACATGATAAAATTGGACTTTTATGGCTTAAAAAACTCAATCTCTAGTTAAATAGTATGCTATTTCTAATTATAGAATTTTTTTGGCACTATTTTATTTATTCAGAAAACCAGTATCAAATATCTACTTTACATTAAAAAGTAGGTAATTTTTTGAGAAAGAGATGAATTAAAATATGTGGTTTCTGCCCTTATGGAACCCACTAACACATGTTGAATACAAAAGTAATAATATCTTCTTAGTTTCATAATAAAGTACATTAACAAAATATTTGTGAGATGTTAATGTTTAATATGCTGAGCAAAGAACTCCCAATTTAAAAAAATTATTTTAAAGATCAACAATCATTTCAAATACTTAAGCTGAAAATCCAAACACAAATTTGCTTCTTTATTTTAAGCTATCATATTTGTGCTGCCTAATAATCCTCTAAAGAACCTGGCTGAAAGGAAAAAAAAAAGTTTTGCTATTAAGGGAGTCCAGAAAAGGTTCCTAATTTCAACAATGATAGTTCTGGGAGAAATGTCTCTTTAAATCACAGGCGGTTAAGTAACAGTTTATACATAAAAATTTTAAATTATACTTTCTGAATAAGATTTTAAAAATGTGTATCTATTTCTAGAAGTTCTCTTTCATGGCTTTACTACCCATTTTAAAGTATATCAGAACAGAATCATTTAAAGTATAACAGGAGGAAAGATAACTGTTCAATGCATTAGACATAAATGCTAGCTCAATCAATTCCTTATAATGTTCCAATAAATAATTTATATTACCTAGGTGATCTGAATTTTTATTCAGATTACTTTTTTATCACAGATCAAATCACAAAAAGAACAATACTAAGAAGGACTGTATAGTTGAAAGCCCTCCTCCACTCTCTCCCAGTCTCTCATCACCATGCTGATTATGACGTGAGGTTGAGCACTCATGTGGGCTGAAATGCCATCCATATGTCAAACCAGCTGATTAAGCCATCCTTTTTTATATTATCATCCCTCATGTTATGCTAACTAGAACAAACACAATAAGATTTATAGTTGATTTAAACCACTTGCAATAATACATATTTTATTTTTAAAGAATTCTCCTAAGCTCAAAAAATATTTCATTTTATTTAATAGTGTGTAGGTATAATTCTACTTGCATTCTGAGCTGGGGTAACCATTGTGTCTTACAAAAAATATTGAAGCAGGGTTCTTTTGGTTTTCAGAAATTTAGCAAAATCTTGCATAGTGATGAGTAATAACTTTTCAGTTGGTAAAACAGTGAATGTCACATTTAATCCTAAATCTGTAATTTCACATCAATAAAAGTAAACTCAAAAGTTACCTCAATTCCTTAAGGGAGAAATGAGCGGGGAGAGGTTATATATAGGGAGACAAAAAGGCTGTTCAAATTAGAAGGAATAATAGCTCAGGCTAATTGAGTTTGCTGAAATATTCTGAAAGCAGAGTAAAGGGCCAGGAGATGGTTCTTTGGCTACCAGACCGTTTTTTATCTCACAGTTAAAATTTCTAAATTTCTCCAGTATCTTAGATGTTCAAAAGGAGAGACAAAATACATAAATCTAAGACTCAGATTATACAGTCAATGCTTAAAAGAATTTCAGAAATTAGGACAGAAATAAAAAAAAAATAAGGGCAAACAACTGCATCTAAAGAAAGACTGCACGGGAAAACAAAGTATCTTTTCCATTGTTTTCCCCTGGAGATAGTCGCTTACAAAGTTCCCATTTATACTTACTCTAAGAAGTGTGTGTGAATGAAACTAATTCACAGTAGGTATATTTTAAAAAGCAGCAAAAACTTTTATATCAACAGATTCTAAATGCAAAGCAATAAGAACCCTCACTAATTTTGAATTTAATGCCTCTTTTTTAATATCTTTAGAAAGACTTATTTGGGACTGAGAAGTCAGGAATGCACTCATTCGACCACTACCTGAGAGGATGCTGCATACCTGGTATGGCAATGCCCACTCAAGTAGGCAACTGTCACAGATAAAATAATAATCCCCCAAGGATATCCATGTCCTAATTTCTGGAACGCTGAAATACGTTACCTTATATGAACAAAGAACTTTGCAGATGTGATTAAATTAAGGATTTGAGATGGAAGATTATCCTGGATCATCAGACTGGGTCCAATGTAAACCAGCGGTCTTTACAAAGGAAGAGGAAGGCAGGGGAGTTAGAGAAGATGTGATGACTGATGCAGAGAGGACAGAAATGGGAGGACTAGAAATGAATGTGGATATCTTCTAGAAGCTGGAAAAAGCAAGGAAATGCACTCTCCTAAAGCTTCTAGAAAGCATACAGCCTTGATGACTGATAGATTTCTCACCTTCACAATGGTAAAATAATAAATCTGGATGTTTTTAAGCCGCCACATTTGTGATAGTGGCTGTAGCAGAAACAGGGAATTAATACAACAATGTAGAGACATTTTTAGTATTTTTTAATTTCTCTTTACCTGTGGGATAGGGAGGATGCATAGTGTTTGGAGAAAATTTATAGGTGTTTGTAGAGTATAAATAATACAGTATTACACCTAGTTAAAATTGCTGTAAGTTAATTAAGAAATAAACCATTTTATTTTAAGAATATGTTCAGTTATTAAAATAATGCGAGTTTTTCTGTTTCTCTTTTAAAAAATCTTAGCTCAATTGAACTGAGATATTGAGAGCTACATCTCAAGAAAGACATAAATTGATATTCCTTTCAGCTAGATTTTTGATAATTTATAGCAATGTAAAGTTAATATGGACATCAAATGTTGATATTCACATAAGAATATTAGATTTTTAACAGATTTAGAAAACAGCAAAAGAAAATATTAGACATTTATCAGTGTATCACTATATATACCATAATGTTATGCAATTCTTAAAGTATGAGATCACTTTTTAATTAAGTGAATCTTTAAAAAAGTAAATAAACAAAAAAAATCTGTAAAGTACTGTCAAGCAAGTTATGTCTAAAGAGTTTGTAAAATAAATTACTTTCTGCTAATTACACAAAATATTTCCTTCAGAGCCATCAGTAACCTATCATCTTTGAAGGCTTTGAGCTTCTTTGCATTAATAGTATTTTTTTTTTTCTTTTAAAGCTGTTGGCTGTTTTATGTGACTCTGAACTATGATTCCTTCTTTTGTTTCTATAAGTCTAAGGATATATTATTGCTTCTCTTCAGCACCTCTATAATGCCATGACAAATATTTTCATTTACTTTTTATGAGAATATAGTTAAACTGTTTCTTAAGGAGATAGTGGTAAAAAGCCAAGAATTGCATTTAAAAGGCTTCCATATTTCACCAATATTTATATCAGATGGATTTAATTAAATAAAATAGATGTTCAAACACTATTTATTTGTAAATTGCTAAAGAATCATTAACTTTTCTTCTTATTTTCTCCCTAGTTCTCTCCTCTATCACACACTCAAAATATCTGGGCATCTGGAAATTCTGGGTTTCAAAGCTAAAAGAAAAAATAATCTCCCCTTAGTAAAACCTAGAATATCAGTGAAAGGTGAGAAAATCAGGGCTTTTCAGATCTGAGACAGTGACAGAAAGGAACGGTTGAGTTGGGGTGGAAGAAGTTAAGTAGTTTGAGTTTTAATTATCTATTTTACCAGAAATATTCTCAATCTTAGTATTTTTAATGAAGATATTATGAGAAGGCTGTAAACTCTACACTAGTTTGCTTCCACCTGCCTACAGACTATAGATTTTTTCCTGTGGTTACAGGTCATGTTTATCTCACACTTCCCAGCATCTTTATCCAACAACATCCTCGACCCTGAATAGTGAATCACAAAATATGATCTTAAATGGAAAAAAGTGTGTGTTTCTACACACTTTGAGTTTAACATACACAAACAGTGGCAATAATTATTCAAGTACTGGTCTGACAGTGGATGTTCTGGCTGCTGAGTTTCAAATATTTCAGTTGCCAATGACAAAGCTAAAATGGATGTAGGTACTCAGAGATAGTATTTCGTCTCTATGAGAATTACCATTTTCACTAGGTATGAATCAGTTGGCCTTAGTTCTCACTGTGCACTAATCAAGTGCCTGCTTTGGTTTCTTGAATTAGAAAGTTAGCCTTTCTGAGGCTGACTGTGGTGGACACTAGGGGAAATTGCCCCACTGGCCTCAGGGGAAAGGCAGAGAACAAGTTTTTACGCCACTTGTAGTTCACAGATTCTTACAACCATAGCTGGAAAAATCTCTTTGACTTACAAAGAATAATATATATGTATATATAATATCAAAGTATATCTTCAAGTATAAAGAAGATTGAGTTCTTTTTCACAGAGATAATGTGCTGTTACTTTTTGCAAAGGAATAACCTGAGTAAAAACAGAACCTCATTTTCCTAAATTGTCTGATTGTAAAGGGCATTCAATTTTGGACACATAATAATTAGTTCTGCATTTTATAGAAGTGATTGTCTTACTGATTTTTTAACAAGCCTTAGTGTTAATATTATCTTTTCAACAACATTTTGTATTACTTGAAAATTCCCCCAAAGATAATTTTTATGAAGATATCATTGGTTGAGTTTTATGTCTTTAGGTCTTCCAGAGTCAACAACTAGAAATTTTCTTTACTTAGGCTTAAATTATTTTCAATGCTTATATTATTAAATATCTTGTTTTTGAACAGGTCTGAATATAGAAAACTATTATAAACAACTAGAGTTGTTATTCTTAAAACAACATTCACTCAACAGAAAATTATTTAATCTATTCATATGTACAAAATACTTCTGTATTGTACTTCTGATGAAAATAATAAGAATTCTCTTATATGGAAAAGAATATATTTGAAAATGTAATAATTCTGGTCCGGCAAGACAAATTTTTTTTATAATTAGTGTTTAAATGCTATTATAAATTAATTATAGATTGGGGGAAAAAAACAAGTATATTACTGGTCACAAAGTTATCTTGAAGTCTGTTACTAATTATAAGACACTGTTACTTCTAGTACAATTTAGACATTAAATACTTGAGATTTTGCTCCAATTAGAAGGGTCCTAAAGGGTTCTTGCCTGAATGCAGTGTGTGACTGAAGCATCCATATGGAAGCCAGTTATGCAGTCATGCTGCCTTAGGGAGTTTGTGAAGAAACAGCAGGACTCTGGCAAAAAGCTGGAAGATGCAAATTAAAAGCATAGAAATATGTTAGGGAATTGAAACTTGATGTTTGAGAGGCAGAGGTTAGGCAAACACTCACTGGCAAAGTTACAATAAGAGTTAAACAGAAAAACATATTCTACAAATCTTGGTAATCCAAACCAGATCTGAACCTCTGCCGTTTATTTGACCCCAATTCCACAGCACCTATAATTGAGCACTTTTAAATGAGACATATGAAAACTGCTAATTTATCCAAGGAATTTGATCTAAATGATGTTAATGTTGATGACAGGACTATCTGGTTTCTGACCAAATGGAGAATATATTTGTTGTTGGTTTATTTATGCAACTTAAAGTAGAAAAAAATTTTCTTCATCACTTTTTTTTAATACAAATATATAAAGAAATGACGATTTCTCAACTCCCCTTTCTGGGATTCAAAAGAGAGAAGTTTTCAGTCATTTGCATGAATTTGAATCTTTCCTATAGATGCCTATTTGCCCCATCTTCATCCCAAGGGAACAAGTCTATAATAATGTGAACTAAAAGACAGGGGTCTGTGGATGTTGTAATAGATATGACCTCAGATTTTGACTAAACTTTCCTTAAGCTGCACTTCCTGAAGAGCTTTGTCCTCTAAGGTTGTCAGAAAAATTTTAGTTTAGTACCAGAAGTATCTTAGAGTCTAGGGCATCAGTTGAGTCTTTTTTTTTTTTTTTTAACCTGTGGATGGTTCTCAGAGGTCTTCCTAAGATTGATAAGTAGAATAAACTCCATGAACTAAATGGAAGACACTGTGGAGAGGGACTGGTTATCTAGGCCTTAAAGACACAGATCCCGAGAATGCTGCATACTGTACAGCTAGAACTCAATCTACACAAAGGAACTGAGCTTCAAATTAAGTTCAGGAGTGATTTGCAATTACATTGCTTCTTCATATCCTAAACTTACCAATGGGGAACTCTTAATCAGGACAGCTTGGTAAATATAACTAAACACCATAGATTAGGAGGCTTAAACAACAGACAATTATTTCTCAGAGCTCTGGAGGCCAGGAAGACCAAGATCAAGGTGCCATAAGATTCAGTTCCTGGTGAGGGCTCTCTTCCTGACTTGCAGATGATGCTTTTACAGTGTCTTCACATTGCCGAAAGAGAGAAAGCAAGCTCCCTGGTGTATATTTTTTTGTAAGAACACTAATTCCATCATGGGACCCCATCCTAATGACCTCTTCTAACCTTGATTATCTCCCAAAGTCCACATCTCCAATATCATCGCATTGGAAGTTTGCTTTTGGGAGTTTGGGCTAAAACAAATAAATTTCTTTTGGTGGAGGGGTAGGGGTTCATAATTAAATCCACAGCAAGAAGACATCCCAGAGTTTTAAACTATGGTGTCTATTACATATTTTACTTTCCAAACAGTCTAACACAAAGTTAAAGAAGAGATGTATGAACACTTCTATAAGGGAAAATTCCAAATGCTAGGGCATAATTTTAGTTAAAAGTCATGTGATATTTATTTAACAAAAACTAGTTTCAGTAAAGCACAAAAATAAATCAATACTAGGGCTACTATAACTTATTTTCACCAAACCTGTGAATAGAAAAAATTGGTTTATATTCCATAAAGACTGCTTTAAAAGGAAGTACTTTGTCCTTATCACTTATTCCCTTTATGAGAGAAAAAGTTAAGTTGCTTTGTATCAGAGTCATTCTCCTTCTAAGTTTTTAAAACTTAGAAATTTGCTCTATTTTACAAAAAAAAAAAAAAAAAAAAAAAAAAAACAGCAACAACAACAACAAAACCCAAAATAGCGAGAAATTTATTTCAAGATTTTGTTGTAATTTTTTTAGCTTTCTGTGAGCCCCACAGGAAATGGGGGAATTTGCAATCTATATAACCAGACTAAACAACCAAGAAAGTTTTAGTCCAGATGCTGTCCAGGCTACATCTAGTGGGAGCTGCAAAGATGAGTAAGGTGCAGACCCTGCCTCATGCTCCCTCCCCTAAGGAAAAAGAAAAACAAAAATAAAAAAAGAAAAGGGCTCTCTCCTTTAGGAAGAGGAAACCAGAGGAGTAAGAACAGGACATGGAAACATGTCCATGCACTGTGTTTGAAAGTGATGAGCAGACCCTGTGGTTTTAGCAGCTCCCTTTTTTAGAGGGGTGAGAAAAATAGAGTACAGTAATATGTTTGATATAAGTCCAAATGTACCCTAATAAAAAATTATTCTTTATAGAGTATATTTGATTAAAGAAAAAAATTTTAAATGCATATATTTTCTTTCAGGCAATTAGCAAACAGAATAAAAAACACCTACTTCAGGGTGGGTAGATTATCTGTTGCCATTCAAAACAATTAATATAAACACATCTAAAAGAAAAGCTTTGTGTCCCACAAGAAGCATACTGAACTATTTTTTCTTTTTTTAAAAAAATATCATTTATCTATATTAGCCATGAAATATTGCAATTGTTTCAGAAATGTTGCAAGCGAAATGCCTCGCATAGTATTAGCACATACTATACTCAGTTATTTTGATTTTTTTTTCCATTAATGGGACAAGAATGAGAATGGAGCAGGAAGGGAGAAAAAGAAGAAGAGAACAATGTAAAAGAAGGTCACGTTTCTTAATTACTACAAATTATTTCCTAGGCTGGCCTTTGCTTTGGAATCAGAAGCTGATGCACAACTCTTATTTATAAGCTCTAGTAGCCACTTCACTTACAGAATTGATACCTTCTCTTGAGAAACAGACCCTCTAAATAAAGTCTGAAGCATAGATTAAAGGCAAACAAACATGTATAACAGTTCTGAGAGGATGGAAAATATATATGTATATATAAACACAAACCAAAATGTATCTATTTTATAATGTCCAACCACTCATGTTTCAAATAAATATTGTATCCTTTATGCTTTTAATATAACCTTTTTTTCATGATTAGATCTTTGGAGTTCTTGAAAAAGAGAATCTAATTTTTAAATAGGCCTCTTAACAGGCTGTTTGAATAATTTTCCAAACTCATGTTGTTATTTATTTAACCAAGCATAGGAACCAGAGAGAGTTTTCATTCTGATGATGAAGTGTGAGCACATAAAGTCACCATTCTAGTCGATATTACAATTTTTAATTCTTAAAATATTAATATACTATGGACCTTTTTCTTTTGATATTATAATAATATTAACTTATGACAAGGATTTTTTTTCAGTGTTCTTTACTGGATGTAAGCAATAAATTAAAAATTATAATGGATGCCCCTCCCCACCTCACCCCTTTTATAGCACAAAGAAGCATACCGGATTACCACAATACAATGACCTCGCCTAGATAGTTGTTTGGTGTTCAGCAGAATAAATACATTTATTCTTAATAATTTTATTTTTCAGGGAGCTATAAATCAGATATAAACATTTTCTTTAAAAATTTATTTTAGATGGTGGTGTGTATCTATGGGAACAGGTGTGATTTTATAAGTTACAAAAAAACTGTATGGAATATTTTTACTACTATAGAAATAAAAGCATACTAGATTTAATAGCATCTCACCTTTATCCTGAAAATGTAGAACTTTTGAAATAAAAATATGCATCAAGTAGACCTCAAATGTAAAATGGCTTTTAAAAACACACTCAATTTATTTATTATTACAATTTAATAAGTAAAGCTAATATGCACCCTCCTAAATGCCTATTTTCCCAAAACATTTTGGTGCTAGTGTTACTTTCTAATGGAAAGGGCCCACCTAATTTATAAACGGACCAGACAGTTTGTGAAGCAATTGTGCACTTTCCTTCAATGGAACATGTGCTTTTTAAAACAAAAGTCTCTGTTTGTCAGACATTATAGGATGTGATTTGGTTCAAGCTGTGAGGCAAATCTGGCAATTCAGTTAAAATCAACATGAAAGTTTGTAAAGCAATTGTGGTCTGCAGTAAAAAGTGCTGGGTTGATCTCTAAATAAGTAAAGATGTTGCTCCCGAGGGCAAGAAGTATAGGATAATTCAAGATAAGGTTCTGTTTTTCTTCTCATTTCCCAGTGAGTGCAAGTTTCAATAAATTAACCTAACACTAGTATGAATGTCACAGGTATTAGAGAATTCGTATTTCTAATTTCATTCATTAACTCATTTCTTTCTTAGTTTTGTTTATCCAAAATATATATAGTTGAGCCAAGGTATTATTAATTATTTTAGTTTTCCAAAAGGCATATTTTCAGTCCATTCTAACAAGATGAAAGAAGTTCTCTCTTAATTAGTTTCCTGCTTCAGCCAACACACTCTTACTTAGTTTGTGCAAGCCTCAGAGAGGATGATAGGGCTAGTATTATTCATTATTGAGCTGTCCAATTAACTGTTTCTTTAAAATTGACCACAACTTTCTGAATAACAATCCTTTTAAAATTAGCTATTTATTTTCTGTACATAATTCTGGCTTGTGCTACTACATATTTTTTTTCATCTTTTCTTCATTTACTCACAAGACTAACAATGATCTAAAATAACACCAATCAAAGACTTGACAAGAATAAATATATTGTATATGACAAGATATCATAGCTGGCAAGCTAGATGACTAGATTTCCTCAGAGGCATGTGCATTTCACTCTAATTCTAAAAATCTGGTTTAGCTAACCTTGTAATTTAACTAATGGTGAGTTTAAATTGAAAAAAAAAAATGTACTCATTGATACTTAAAATTTATGTTTCTTAATGTGAATTGCTCATGTTAAGACAAATATGATGCTACTTACCATTTTTAAAGAAAATAAATGATGATGAAATTCAAGTTGTTCTTTTTAAATTTATATTTGTGAAGTTTAATCAATTGTTAAAAAATAATGCTAAGATTTTAGTCTCATGATGGATTTAGCTACAGCATGGGGATACTAACTTTTACTGTGTCCTAATTAATTTCACCAAAAGGATTTGAAGAAATTAGGTTTAAGAATTTTGACCATAATTCCCTATTTGATAATTTTTTGGAGCTTTTCCTACTTTTCTAGGAGTTAGTTTCATATTCGTTAGCAAATATCCCCCTCTTGCAGATATGCCAGTTGGAACGTCAAAGTAAGACCCATTATCCTTTTTTGCTGACATGTTATAGTGTTTGACTCAAGACTAGGCACTACACATACTGCAATTCACCCACTCAGCAGCAGTGAGGCCTCTACAAAAATGGAGTCATGGATGATGTATGTACATGGATAGTATACTGTCTGTACCCTGAAGACTTGTACCTCAGAGTATCTTAGCCATGAACATGTGATAAACACAACTTAAAGACACTACTGTCCGTAGCACATGCTACTTATAAGTATTTCCTAGTTGGAAGTAGCTTCTACTGGTGGTTCCAAATACAGCTTATTTTCAAGCCCCCCAGTAGCATTCATACCCCTTGGAAAATTTTTTTTCTTTGCTGAAGGTATGAAGAAATAGCATTCAATTAAACCCATCAAGTCTGACATTGACCTAGCTACCTAGGAAAGATCTGGTTTCTTAGGAAATACATACTATGGTGGGTAAAAGTAAAAATTATGGGACCAGATTCCCAGGTTTGAACCTTGGCTCCAATACTTGACTGATTATTAATTATGGAACGGTCATAATCTTTCTGAGCCTTTGTTTCCTTATCTGTGAAATGGAGCTAGAATTGTTACTTAAGTCAAAGAATTACCAAAAATATCAACCAAAATGATGTATATAAAATACTCAAGCAGTGATTGGCACAGAGAAAGCACTCAATAAATGTTAGATGTTATTGTTGCTATTTATATTATTATTTTACTTATTATTATTTCTAAAGGTAGAGTGATTTTCATTTCATAGTTTCATTTAAGCATTTTCATTTGAGTGCATGCTCATTCCAAAACCATGAAATCACAAATTGATTTCATGGTTATATTCTCAAACCTATGATGGCCCCTATCTGTTTTAATTGTATAGCTTCTAGCATATATCCAAGGATTACGATGTCATGGTTGAAGTGTTTTCCTGGCTCAGTCTAAAGCAAAGCTTTGAATCTGAGTGCATCTGAGTGCTGCAGTTTAAGTCTCAAATCCTAGATAGTTGCCTTCTTTAATGTAAACTTAAAGCCAGGATCTCACATGGACCAAACTTTGCAAAGAGTTCATAAAACAGCACAATTTAGTAGCAAAAATGTTTTTAAAGAGATATTTCAGTACTTACATTGTGCCTCTAGGGAAAGGTCAATAAGACCCTTAAGTCAAAACTTGCAATAACATTTCTCACAGTATTTTATTCTTCTTCTATTTATTCCTTCCCATCCTGAACCTCCTACTCTTTGCTTTCCCATTCTTTATAATGTAGATTGATTTAGATTCTCTTGCTTAGGAACCAGATTGATCGTCTCAGTGAGAGAATGAATGAGTGAGTGAGTGTGTGTGTGTGTGTGTGTGTGTGTGTGTGTGCATGCGTGTGTGTTAGGAATATGGAAGTAGAGGGAATGAGAAGAGAGGCATAGGACAGTCACACATATGTTAATAAACTTGGTCCTGAAATAATCTTGGCAAATCATTAAACGTAAAATATAAAACCAGAGAGCTTATGAATTGCAAATATCCATAAAATTGCTATTTTGAAACATAGGAAACACTCAATTATTCAGGATGTTTTGAGCATTTGCTATGTGTTAAAAATTAGTAAGATTTATTCCCTTTTTTCAATTAGATCATAATACAATGGCAGAAATACACAAGTGAAGCAACATTAATTTGATAGTGCAATTATAGTGCCATATGAGACTGTGTTCCTAACGAATGGCATTTAGAGGGGTCTGTTTATTTTAGGTAGAACGACAGACGAGGGAGGAAAAGCTTCCCTTAGGAGGTGACTCTGAAAGTAACATCTTTGTTATCATTTGTGTCAGATGGTTATTACCTCATGTTCCTAGATATACTTCTATTTTTTTTGTTTATTTGATTATGATTCTTTTGTTATGTTTCAGTTTTTATGTTTGTTTGTTTGTTTTGCCATTTAAATCTGTCATAGCACATTGATTGCTAACATTTTTATTTTAATTTTTAATGAACTTATCTGAAAGAAGTATCTCTTCCATAAGCATTATGTGCATATGATTGTCTAGATATATAATACTCTTGTACAATATTATCTCAAAAGTAACATAGTTTAAATGGGCTTCTCTGAGTTGACACGTACATTGAGTCATCAGATATGGCATTGTTTCTAAAAAAATTTTTTAAATGTAAACTTAGAATGGAGTAGAGGAGACCCTAAGTCAGGAATTCTTAATGTCATATTCTCTTTGCAAAGTGTTAATTACTCTGTGTAAGAAGCCTGTGTTTGCTTTACTTTTTGTTAAGTTTCTAACCTGTTAGTTTTATGCGAAATATACCTTTGCATGTTTTCTTATAACTTCCACTTAATGCATTGACATTTTTTTAAACGGGACTTGTGTTTGCTGTTGGTTAATACTTAGATGCTAGATTTATTTTGCCCTCTATGCCCTAAGTTGTCTGTTACACTGGTTTTAAGGTTTGTTTGTTTGTTTGTTTGTTTGTTTTTACCTTCTCTGAACTGTGGCTGATGAGAGAAATGAATTGGTGCAGGTGAAATCTAATCACAGATAATACAACATTTGCTGCTCATAAAAGTGGCTAAATAAGCTTCAAGCAAAATAAGACTCCACACCCCAACAAAAATGGAACTTTAAAACATTTCAAGATTAATAGGAAAAAGTGATATGAATTCTTTCAAACAGTACAGTAAAGAAAACCCTAAATGTTTTCTAAACAACGTGAAAGAGATAGAAGCAAATTCTCCAATCAAGGTTTATGGTATGATTATTTAGAAAGTAACCAACTAAGCTTGCAAAGCATGTATTGTAATTTATAAAATTCTTAAAATTTTTGCATTTTGCCAAATTTTTAAAAATAAACACATAAGCAAATAAATGTGTAATTTCAAATTGTGATTGTTAACATGAAAAATTTTTAAAAGATTGATAAAGACCTTAGAAGGTCTTTCTTTACCATCCAAATTAAAATTTAATTTTTTTGTCATGACACCTCATATCAATCTTTTTTTTTGTAGTACATTTAGCATTCATACTTATATATTTTATTTGTTTACTTTATTGGCTGTCACTAGAATATAAACTCCAATAGGACAGGAACTGTGTCTATGTCATTTAGCTTTTAATGTCTACCACTAGAAAATGCCTGGATTGATCAAAATTTACTGAAAAAATGAATAAACGAATGTGTTATTCACTGGACACTGGTAGCACTCTAAAGGCTGCATTATAGTATCATATAAGGAATAAAAAGTGAATGTAGTGGTTTTGAATTCTGAAAAGTTAGAGGAAATCAGAGGGCCTAGATTTTGTAATACATAGATAGAAGGAGTGGTAGACTTCAGTGTTAGAAAACAAATCATCAGTAGAAGCCATAGAAAACATAATTTGCAGATGGAACTAGAGCTATTTACTTGAAAGAAATCAGTTTAGTACCACTAAGTAGTTGATGAGTCTGCTGGAGAGAAAAATAAATTTAATTTGTATTAGGTATGTATTGTAGAACCCGTAGCTTGTTTTTAGGGATGACAATATAATTAGATTCACTTTGGAAGAAATTCCACAAAGGAAGGAATATAAATTCAACACTCACTGTACTAATAAGAAATGTATATTTTTCGATGGTGAAAAAACAGAAGGAAGTATATTACACATCAAGCCACAACATGTCCCAAACGTGCCGATTATTAGCCTTTTCTTTTATTTATGAAACTTCCTCACATACTTTTAAGGCTGCCGCAAATTTGTTTTATCTTCTTTGACCCTCACCCTAATCATTCTAGATTATTCCTCTACCTCCAATTTTACTGTCAGACTTCTCTAATTTTTTTTCTTTCTTCCTTTCTAAAGGTAGAAAACAATCAGCCATTTTTCTACTGTTTGAGTTTTCATCTGCACCCATCATGTTGCTTAGAGAAATGTTTTCCCTCAGAATTCATCCTTCTTAAAAGATATGAGCAAAGGAAAAAGGAATTATAAATGGTTAACAAAATAATTTCAATGCTTTACCACCACATTAGAAAACCACACATATTACAGAAACTGTCCTAGACTCTAGAGGGAATATCAGCAAGCTCACCTTGGGATCTCTAGATGCTTAAAGTTCCATTGTGGGAAAATAGGGCATAAAAGATTCTTCGCATCAGGACTTCTAAGATGGCTTGCAGAATTAAAAGAGGACTTTTGGAATGGTGGATGTGTGCTTAAGGTATAAGGCTAAGATCTGTAAAAAGGAAAAAGAAAAGCAAAAAGCTGCCCCAACTTCTTGGAGAAAATTTAGATTTATTTGGTTGGTGGGAGGAGGGAGATACAAACATTCAGACCATAGCAGGTGTTCATTGAAAGCACCACAGCTAGCAATTTATAAAGCTGCCACCTTTGCCAAACAGGTAAGTATAACAAAGTGTAAAAGACATTCATTTTCATATAACCTTTGAGATTTTTCCTTATTCTGAATTAATTTCCCAAGGTCAATCTAATTTCTCACCCAACAAGAGATCTTCATTTTTCAAAAATTTTAATATTCAGCATAGCCAAGAATGTAGGAACTGAACTGACCATTATACCCTGAATATTTTGATTGTTGATATATTCTCTTATTAACTTAATAAGTATTTATTGCATATCTGTTACATACCAACTATTATCAAGTAATTTGAGGAGTAGTAGTTAATAAGGTATTCTTGAGTATAAAATTTTAATTCTTTATTTTCTCAAAAGTCAAATTACATAAAAGCATTAACTTTATTTCTACTACTTATTTAAATCTTTGGTTAATTTATTAAAAAATACTACATTCCTTCCAGAAGACTTATATTACATGAAATGTTATTCTCCCGTATTTAACTACCTTGAAAATTTTAATAAACTTTCAATTTGCCTTTTATTTAGATATCAGATGATCATTTTATTTATTAATAGGGCTTCATATATATCTATAAAACCATATATATAATAATATACATAATATACATAATGCTACCATCCGAGAGGGTCATTCAATAAAATAAACACTATGGATGAGTTATCCTTTATGTGATTAAAAAGAAACTACTCTAGCTAAATGTGCCATATTTGTATGTAGCTTATAAAGTTTGTCAGGGTATTACTTTTTTATGAAATTAACAAGCCAGTATTTAATATACATTTATTTCAAAGCTTTTTTATTTAGTTAAAATAACATTGATCTCTTTATTTCAATTTAGTTCAATATAAAAATCCGTGAAAGACAATTTTGTTTCTCAAAAGTCAAATTATTCATTATTAATTGAAGTCAGATGTTTACTTTCTGTAATTATACTTTTGTTAAAGGAATGAACAAGAAATTATAAAGTGTGAAACTACATGGTTAGAAGTTCTTTAAAACAGCAGTATGTATGGTGTCAGATCGGTGCTAGACTTATTGGGGTGATCATTTTGTAAGATATGTGAAAGTATAAACACTATGTTGTAATCCTGAAACTAATATAATACTGTATGTCAACATTAATTGAAAAAGTAAATAAAAATACAAAGATTAAACAAAAACCCAACATCTGTGATTTTAGAAAGAAATTATATGTAATCTTATTAGCTCAATTACTTGGATTTTTACCATTACTCTGGAGAGAGATGAATAGCTTTTTTATGAAATTCATTTTGTCCTTTACAATTTCAAGGATTTAGCAGTTAATGAAGTTTAAAAAGAATGTGGAGCCTGAGGAAAAACAGAAAAAAAATTTACTTTAACCTTATTAATAAAGTTTTGATATAAGATACTGTTTTTCAAAATTACTTTCTTGTCATTATTACAGATGACTTTGCATATAATAATGTCTGAGTTTATATTAATTACATATGTACATATAAATTATCTGTACATAGAGATTTAAATCTAATTTTTTAGCTATAAAGATGTTTAAGCTATATTTAAAAACAGAAAAATTACTTGTGTAAGAAATTTACTTTTTAATATTTCTTAAATTATAATTTTGTTACAGAGAAGTTTATTTTTCACAAATATTTACACTTCAAAGAAAAACAAGCAATTAAAATTTTATCTATTATAATGATATTTAAGTAAGCAGAAATGTTTTCCTTTTATGTTACTGTCATTTTTACACATTTTAATGATATTAATGTTAATGTCCCTTATGAGATTAAGATATTAATCCTGAATTCTCACTATTCTCTTTAATATTTTATTTGCGTTTTTCAAAATTTATAGCCATGTACTTTAAAATTTAACTTTTGTGCTTTTATAGTCACTGTGATATATCAAAGCACTAGTTTATGCTTACAGAATAAACTTAGAAAGTAGTGCGAAATCTTTTGGAGTATATCTAATTTAGATGACAAACATGCAACTTGATATTTGTTTAAAGTTTTTTTTCTTTTCACAATTTAGTTGCTATGATATTTGGAGAAAGTGTCAGAGCAATCTGTTTCAGGGCATATTGTTCACGGTTTTGTTTTACATCCTGATTTGTAGCCCTGTTCAATCAATTTTATTATATTGATTCTATATACAATTACCTTTTAAAAAAACATAAAGATAATTCTGCTTAGTGTCTAAGTAGTAATAATTTGGATATGTAGAGAAATACATAATATCTTTCAAAGAAATAACATCACTGAATGACTTAGGAACAAAGAGTAGCAATGTGAAGTGACTTTAAAGAACAAATAATTTACTCTTACTTCACATACCTATGTTGTTAAAAAAAAATTCACCAAATGACAAAATTAATTGTCTGCATTTATAGAACAAATTTTGATGATACCTCTTCTTTTTAAAAAGTATTCCTGTCCAAATTGCCTTTATCGTTGTATATTATAGGTCTACTTGGCACACATGGGCCAGAATATTCACATGATAGGAGGATGCACACATTCAGCAGCTAAACACATATTGATTCCTAATATCTGGAGATGCTAAGGCATTGATGATGATTTCTGAATTGCCACCCTCAAGAATCTATAATACTCAGTTCCTATCAGTGAAAGCACAGAGGGACGTTATTGCCAAACAGCACTCTCTTGACTCCTCCACCTGATCTCAGCCTCACACAATTTTATTTGATCCTCATGCATCTTTGAGGTAAAGAAAAGCAATCTGATTTTTAGAAAACACATTTTGGACATAATGAAATTTTTAAGTCTTTCTTCACTGAGCAGCATTCAAAGGTACTTTACCTTAAAGGCTCCTTTTTTTTTTCTTCACCAAGACTCATTGAAAAGTAATTTTCCTCAAAGGTTAAGTTACGCCTATCTAATCAGTCTTTGAAAATAACTATTTTTGTGTAGAAACAGGCATGTTGCTTTCTCATGTTACTAGGACACTTTACAATTTACCAAGCAATATGTTTTCAAAATGTTTATTAACCATATTAAGAGATTTAATTGTCAGATTCAGCTATTAAATTATTAATAATTCTTTATCTACCAATTATCTTGATGAGGACTATCGGTCCCCCCCCCCACCTTACTTCTAAACCTTGTTATAGGAACACAAGAGCCTGGTTTATTACTTCATCTTCTCAGAAGCAAATACCAAGCAGGATGAAATGTGTCAGTAATTTATTGGGGGAAAGCTGTGAATAATAACAAAAAAAGAAAGAAAAAGAAGAAGAAGGGAGAGAGAGCTATAGGACCCAGAAGTAGGTCTGGTATTTATGAAAGGAAAAAGAGAGAAAACAACTAGTTAGCAATAGCCTCAACTGTAGAGTATTTCTTTAAAAAGTCACAACCAGACCAACAAGGGTTCTCCCAGATAGTGGCCCATGGAAGAGCAGTTTCAGACATGTCCACAGTAGTAAACCCCACTGTTTCACTTACTGACAGGAGCAAACTGGGGAAAGCATGGCCTCTGGGTGAAGGCAGAGATGGACCCAGACAGGAAGCACTGGGGCTGTCAGTCAGGTGTACACACTCCAGCAGTTTCTTTTGAAGGAGATTTGATAGGCAGACTTCCATGACTGCAATTCCTGGAAACACTATCCATGATATGTTAAGCATAACAGCCTACTACATTTTCTATGCTATATTATAGTAGCTCTGGATATTGATCCTCATCACAGAGGCTTTTTGCTGCTATTTACTTGCCTGTTTGTTTAGCAACTTGGCTAGACTATATTAATAAAGTCTATCTCACTGGCAGTGTGAACGCTCTTTCACAAATCCTCAGAGAGCACAGCCTTGGGCATGTGCACGGTCACCCCAGGATTACATTGCTTTACAGGGCTCTTTTGTACTGTCTCAATACTCTGATGTTTCTGTTTAGCTCTCTGCCTCTGTTAGTATCACACTCGGCTCTTAGGTTTCTTTAATTTATGGTTAATTGCTGTGTTGTTTTCAAGAATGCTTTGGAGCATCCATTGTTCCACAATCTGATTTTAATAAATTTGAGCCTGTTTGCTAGGGCATTTTCTAAGATTAACTTTGGAGGTTTGTTCTGACCCCAGAGAAGCTCTCTTTAGCAGTCTCATTCCATGGAACTCTATAGTAAACTAGCTGACCAATTGTTTATTTTTATTTTTATTTTATTTTATTTTATTTTTATTTTATTATTTTATTTTATTATTTTATTTTATTTTATTATTTTATATTTTATTTTATTTTATTTGCTCTCATGGAGCCACCAACTTTCTCTCAGTTGCTTTCTGCTGAAATCTCCACTGTTTCTTCCAGCAAATTTAGGCTTGAATTCACCCACACTCTGTTTCTTAAGAGAAAGCTCCAGAGTGCTTTGTTTTATAGGCTGCCTGCCTGCCTCTCTTATTGGGCAAAATCGCTGATTCACTGTTCTGAAGCTGAGGTCAGGACAGTGATTGGTTTCTTTTGAAGTAAAACTCCTGATTTTTGAGTGGGGTAGTAACCTCTGGTCTCTTAAGCTTACCTCTCTCAAAATTAAAATTCTACCCTATAAAGGATCAGGGACTAGAGCAATTGGGGCTTTGAAATTCTCGGCCTACCAATACTGGTGTAGACTCTGCATCTTGTGAATGGAGACTAGGAGGAAGAAGGGAATCATTGACATTTTGGCTGCGCTTACCTGGAATTTAGCTTTGCAACATAGAGCTGGGTGAAGGGTGAGTGTAGAAATGCTGGTGGTCTGCTTCTCCTGGGGAGATGCCAAAACCATCGACTGAGAACTAAGTGAATAGTGGGCCCCACCTTCTTGGCTACATCTTCCCAAAGTGTATCTTTCATCATTCTGATCTGAGGATGGGGTTAACGGGCATGAAGAAGGAGCAGATCATGGTTCAAATATATCATACTCGAGCTGTTCTTACCGGGATTTAGCAGATTTTTCTTGAATGGTTTTAATTTGGTATATGACTCTAGCACAATTTTCAAGCTTTAAGTTGTTAATTTCTTTTCTAATAATTTTCAAAGTTATCTGTTTTCCTGAAGAACAGTTCTGTGAAGCTCCTCATGCTGCCATTTCAGAATTCCTAGAGGTTCATTATTAAACAACTTAAAAATCCATGAAGTTAGCACAATGACTGAAAAGTAACAAGAATTTTGACCACTATCCAAGGATTTGATAGAGGTGATAAACTCAAAGAAATTAGTAAGTGACCCCAAATCGATCAAAATCTCACTCTTATCATGCTGCAATTTCTCCAGTAAAATAAAAGCATCAGAGTTGAGTACAATATTTTGACCACCTAGACTTATGTAATTGCCACAAAACAAAAAAATCTAGATGAATTTAAGATCACAATTTTAAAATTAAAATTCCTAGAGAGCTACATAAAAAATAACTTATTAAATAACATTTAATAACATTTAAAAATTTGAGAGAAAGTTTTAAAAATGTGAGAAAGAGAGAAATGTGAGCAGGTAGAAATGAAAAGAGGGTTTAAACTGTATTTGACTTGTTTATTAAAAAATAACTGAAGAAAATATGTAAATGTTCACATTTGGTAAAATTTCTCAGTGTGTGTATGTCCTATTTTCTCTACTTTTCTATTTCAAATATTTCATTTAAAAAATCTCACAAGTAATACAAATTTTATTCCAATCTCAACAAGATTAGTTCTAAGTGTTCTATACAAAATATATCTAACTATAATCATTGGATTAGAGGGAAAATATTTTTTATATGAAGAAAATAATTGGCCAGTTTTACTATTAACCTCCTGAGGACAAAAGTATGTACAATGCTATTCATTTTCCCTCTGGAGAATAAAAAAATTACTTTAACTTTCTCTGAACAGATTTTAGAAAATCTGACAGCAGCCTTAACTATTCCCAGAAGACCTGACATTCTGGCTTGGTGCGATGTACATTGCCTTGACGCTAAATTCCTGGCAAAATTATTGAGATGACACCTCAAATAAAATGCTCTTGCAGACAGCTGAAGACTTAATACAATCAAATAATGTATACTAAGTTTAAAAAACAAGACCATGATTATAATTATAATAAATCTCAGTGGAGGAATTGTGTTTAGCTATCCAGGAATATTTACTTCTGCTAAAATATTGCTTTTGAAAGAGGAATCCTATTGCAATTACATTGAGAACTAAAGAAAACATTTCACTCAAAAAATGCAGCCCTAAAAAAATGTCTCTGGATTCTTTGGATCCTGAGTTCTTTTAATAAAATCTAGTGATTCCTTCAAAATAGCCCTTCACAAATAGCTAATCTCTTATAACTGAATTTTTGTATCTCATTGGGGATTGAATTACTTTCGACTTAATTGTCAAAGGTATATTTAATCTTTGTGAAGTGAAATGATTTGTTACTTAATTGCCTAAATAGTCCCCAGGAAGAGTTTCTTTCAGGTGTTAAAATGTGACCTAATTTTCAAAGATAAATACCATTCTCTGATCATATTAAATGAAGAATCCTCATATTTTTTCCCATTACCAGCTATCTAAGGATAGAAATTTAAATCTAGATACAGGTCCTATGATATTTATACTTCTTCAAACACAGACTACTAAAATCCAAGTTGAGTCAAGTTTTATAAAATGATACCTTAAATGATACACCTAAAAGGACTATGTTCTAGCCCAGCCTTTCAGGAACTACATTTGAAACAATTTAACACATTTACTAATTAAATGCATGTTTCCCAAATATAGCAAACAAGAAGAAAAACATCTTTTCGATGTTGTTAACATTGTTTTATTGGTTTTAAATGGGAACAAAATGAAGAAACCTCTGAAACATTTGAGTAAATTTTGTCAAAAACAACTGTCACTAAAATGAAATCCTTACATTGTGTAAATATATTCCCACTGTAATATATAAGTAACTATTCAAAGATATTTCTATTCAGCAAATTGAGGCCATTTGTATTAAAATCAAGCCTGTGTTTCATATCTGGCCTTTTTATTAACTATACATGACTTTATTTAAAATACTTCCTTTTACATTCCTCAGTTTCCTCACATGTAATGTGTTAAGTGATATAGGCATGTCTGCCTTATGTGTAGTGATAGAACTAGATGATATAAAGTATGATTTTGATATGTAGGAAATATTCAGTATATAGCTACTATTTTCATTTAATTCACAGTTGACCTGATGAAAAATTCACGTTAAAAATCCTACAAAGAATATACAATATTAAATCTTTACTGCACATTAAGTACTAGAATAAAACAAATAAATGGAAATGTTTTAATTGCTTGATAACATAGACAAAAGTATAAAGCTGATTTTCTGTAAAATTGTATCTGCTCATCAAAAAAAAAATTCTACAGAAACCAGTGATTTTTTTAAATTAAATTTTAAATACTTTAGGTAAATTGGTTAATTTTATTTTAAATGAAAATGTTCTTCATGATTTCAAGCAAATTTTTATGTCAATTGTTTGACCTTGGTTTGCACATTTTCTTCCAAGGATACATTTTGATCTGTTTTCAGCTACATCTAGGAAGAAATGAACTGACCCAGACAATTCCACAAGTCTAGATCCAAAATTTTTACACAGAATGAGAAATTTTTCCAAAGGCCATTTGAAACATATGATATTTGAGAATCTGTCAAATAAACATTTTATTAGTATTTTTGTCAAATTCCCTGAGGTCTATTCTTGCATTAAGACATCGTGAACCAAAATATTT
The DNA here is from genome assembly GCA_030015415.1 of Cynopterus sphinx. NCBI lineage: Eukaryota > Metazoa > Chordata > Mammalia > Chiroptera > Pteropodidae > Cynopterus > Cynopterus sphinx. The sequence goes on along the minus strand of CM057381.1, from coordinate 68,665,877 downwards.
GGTCCACATTATGGTCAAAAACTTTTGGTGCTCAAAAAAGTGATGCCTTCACTTATTAAAGATTTATAAAGATTTAGAGTAACACCCAACACACAAATATGAATAAAAGTGGCAATAAAAAATGTTTATTTGAATGATTTATTTTTAGATCCACAGCTTGTCAGGATTGTTTATTCTTTTCTAATACCTCAAATATAAGTCCCTTCTTTACTATAAATTCCTCTTTGAATTCCATGGCAGTGTAAAATGTTTGTTTCTTGCAATAAGTTCATGTTTCCCCCTTCTTCCTCCTCCTTTTTCCAACTCCATTTGTTTTTCTTTGAGAAATCCGTTCTAGGAAGATGAGAGCTAACATCAGCACCTGAAGTCACCAACTCAATGTAGACTTACTGGTTAACAGTCATTCCTCTGTTCCTTTCTTTTTTTTCCCGACTACTCTGTTTTTAATATTTCAATGTGTGAAAGTTGTCCAAAGACTTTTAAAGTATACATAACGTATTATCCACTAAAATCAACTGTAAAATTAATAAGCTTTCTATATAATACAATTCTAGAAAAGTTTTATTTCCTTTCTTCTCTTCTATAACTTCTAGTAGTCTCAGAAAATTTCTCTGCAAAGTAGTTATAAATTTGCTTCACTGCAATCTGAAATACTTTTCTTTCTTTCCTGCTGTCATTACGTGATTTCACCTCATCACTTGAAAATACTTTTTCCCCTGATTTTAATTTCTTCCATTTCTTTCTTCCATTTCTTACTACATGTCTCTGGATTCTAAAATAAGAAGTCTATGATTTCCACTACTTTACAAATAACTCTTCAGCTGAATGATCTTGCCATATATTTCCTTAAGAAATAGTAGCAGGGAAATACTCCCTCATCTTTCTACTCCAAACAGACAAATATACCTACATTGGAATCATACCTCCTGCCTTTCCTTTTATTTAATAAAAGAATGCTGATACAGAAACTAGTTTCTCAACTCTTGTTCCCATCCCCTCACCTTCTGTAAGATGTTGTGATAATAGTTATCCTCTATGTGTCTAAGTATTGCTTTCTTTGTTATATGTTTTCATTCATTCAACGATATTTTATTATAACATACTTCTCCCCACCCTGCCTCCCCCAGACACTCTTAAAAGTGCTGGGACTATAAAATAGAGCAATAAAAAAAATTCCTTCTTCACCAAAAATTCTTATTCTAGTTGAGAGATATAGATAACAAACAAACAAATAAATAAATAAATAACAAATTAGTAAATGGAACTGCATATACTCTGTTGAGTAATAAGACGCACTACAGAGAAAACAAAGCAGAGAATAGAGCTATTGAGTGTCTGCAGAAGTTTGAAAATTTAAATAGTGTAATGAGGGAAAGTCCTTCCCTGACAAGGTATTATTTGTTTAAAGACCTGAAAGATGACAGGAAAGCACATACCACTCGGAAGAAACAGCAGATGCCTAGACTTGCTCTCTGTGCTTAAGGCGGAAAAAAGGGATCTGGTTTGGCTGACACAAAGTAAATTAGGAAGAGTAGTAGGAGGCAGAGAGGTAGAAAGCCAGAACGGGTAATGCCATGAGGACAATATCATGACAGACTCATTCTCTGAGTATAATGAAAACACTAAGAAGAGTTTTGAATACAGAAGTGATGAGATTCACATTACATTTTAATAGGATCATTCTAGTTGTTCCACTTAGTATAAACTGAAGTGGAAAAATGTAGGAATTAAATGAATGTTCATGAATCTATCAAAAGTGAATGGATGAGTCTATTATAACACTAATAGAATAATTACTGACATTGATGAACAAATAGTATAATAAAATTTTAAATAAAGTATTATTGAATTATAAGTTTTGTTATAAAGTAATGGCTGTCAGCATTAATCAGCATATTCAGCAGGTTATTGATTCAGTAATGTGTAAAGATATTAGGTTTATAGAATTTTTATTTTTTTATTATTTATAGGGGTTTAATTTTAGGGTATTTAAAATTACACTTTTTATGTACATTGTTATTTGTATATAATTTTATTCACAGAAAAGTTATTTGAATAGTCAAGGAACTCCCATACACCCTTATTGAGATTTGTCAATTGTTTATATTTTGAAATGTTTAAATTCTCTTTCTTTTTCTTTTCCTTTTTATCTCATATTTTTTTTCTAAATTATCTGCAGTCTATATTCAAATTTTATCGATTGTCTCAACAATATAATTTATAATTATTTTTTCCTGGTTTGACATCTAATTGAGGATAATGCATTGCATTTATTGTAGTAGTTTTTTTCCCTTTTATTTCACATAGTTCTTCAGCCTTTTTTGTCTCTCTTAAATGTCGGCATTTCTGAAAAATAAAGTTCAGTAATTTAGTTATGTTTTAGAATGTCTTTCAAAATTGATTTATCTACTGTTTCCTCGTATTATCTTTAGTTTATGTTCTTTTTTTTTTTCCTAAGTGGGTTAGGTTGGGAAGGTCAGGAATGCCAAACAAGCAATGTTGTGTCTTTCTTGGTGCATAGAGAAAACACACAAAGTCATTGTGTCTCAATTTTTGTAGCATTAACTTTGGTCACTAAATTAAGGTGGTGGCTATCAGTCTTCTCCACTAGAGAATCTATATTTTGCTCTTTACTTGATAAGAAATGTATAGGATAATACCACGTAAATGTCCAGTTCCTCATCAAATTTTCACCCACAACTTTCACATACACTGGTAACTTCCTAAATTCATTATTTCTGCTGTATTTAATAGTTAGCATTCTACTGTAAGAAAAAGTTTTCCTTTATTTACCAGTATTTATTTATTTATATAAGCATAGATGGTGAATTTATATTTTATTTATTTGGTTATATTCCATTACTATTATTATGTATTTTCATGTTCAAATTGTCACAGATTCAGCTTGCACAAGTCTTTAAACTGTAATTTTGACAGTTCCTGTCATTTTATGAGCACTTCCTTACATTCTAGAAGAATAAAATATCCCTGGCTCATTTGGTACTTTTTTTTTGCCCTACTCTTAGAATCAGATTTCTCCTTAGGAAGCTCAGAGTTCTCTCAAAGGAGAATATTATTTATAAAAACTTTGAGCAATAGGAGGATTCATGTGTCTAAGCCCTCTGAGGGGAGAGAACTAGGAAATATATTTGTATATATAACTTATGCATTTATTATTGTATCTATTAATTATCTATAAAAACATTGAAATATATACATACATATATACTGTTTATATATAAACATTATATAAATTTGAGTTTCCTCTTCATAAGTCCCCTTTTTAACAGAGAAAAAATCTGATTCTCAATGTTCTCAGTGAATTCATTGATTTTTATAAGCCTGAATACATAGAAAGTTGTTTCAGAAGTGTTACTAAAAAACACCACCAAAAGCAGACTTACTAACTAAAATCAACATTTGTTTGAAGAGTTTTTTTCTCCTTTTAGGTAAATGTATCTGTACTAAAAAGCAGAATTCACAAATTTTAAGTGCACAATTCAACAAGTTTTGGCAAATGAATACCATATCTCTGTCAAGATACAGAATATTCAATCACCGAGAAATATTTCCATATCATTTCCCAGGCAATTTCTCCACACCCTGCCCCCCAACATATACTCATGAGTATATGTATATACAATTACCTTATAAGAGGCAACATATCCAGAGTTGCTCTTAAATATCCTGGGTGTTCAGTGTCTTGTACTTTGGCTAGTAAAAACATGAATGTCTAAAGCCACAACTCTATAGTTTATAAAGTCAACATTTTCAACAGTCTTTAACTGGGTTTTAATAATGAAATGATATATAATGTGTGTTATTTGAAAGAAGGTCAAGTTTTAGACTGTTCAAGTGAGCCAAGAAGATTATTTCTTTGATTGGTGTGCAATGGTATTTAAATATACTTGATTAATGAAGATGTCTCAGTATTTGCCAAAATATAATTTCAATTGATGAAATTAGGTATTTATTCCATAAAGAAGAGTCATTCTATAAAGCCAAGTCATGTAGCATGCTGTACATGCTGCCTGTTATGCCAGGGTAGAAGCTATTTTAAGAATGAGCCAGTCCCTTAATTTGGCTCTTCTCCCATTGAATATTGTAGGTGGTCTTTAACAGAAAGATCTTAGAGTACCTTTGCCATTGTTTAAAGAAGACCCAAACCTATATGTTTGATATACAAGCATTCTTTAGTATCTCTCACTTTTTTAAATGCTTACATGTTTCTTCTTGACCCTCTCTCTCTTATTTGCCTAATATGTGTTTTCTGTAGCACAAGTGAAGCTTCTACTCCTTTCTTTTCCAAATGGCCCCACTCACAAAACTTCACAGCTCCATTCTTTTGGGAACATACTTAAAGTTGCCAGTCAAATATATAATAGGTCAGTCAGAATGCTAATGAATGTGTCAGCCAGAGTTCTATAAATATTTGGAACAAAAATTTTAATACAGAGTGATAGAAATTTACAAAACTGTTGGAAATGCATAAGGAAAAACATACAAAGTCTCTTTTAGAAAATTCTACACTACTAGCACAGTAGGACTAGAAGGGTCAACTCAGTATTTGGTGTTTGAGAGTCACAACAAGACCCCATATCTGCCACCTGCTGATGCTCACCCTTGTACCTACATATACTACTGAAAGTTGTGACTTTTTCTCCTTGTGTCTTCAGATCTCATATGCTAACTCACCTTGCTATACTTTAATGGCAACACTGTAGAGAAATAGATCTTGAAAAATGTAGTTCCAGAGCTTTACTCTCCGTTGGATATCAGGGAAGAGTTTAGAGGGCAGAGATGTTACTGAGCATGGGCAAGTCTGTCTCATATGGTGGAGTTTTAAGTGCCTTTTCTCCAATAATATAATCATTTGAAAGCAGTCCTTATTGTTTTAATCCATAGAGATTTGGTCATGTAATCATGTAAACCAAGGTGGAATAATTGCCAAATGTTGTTTTCTTAATGACTCAAATTAATAATTAACTAGGTTTTAACCTCCTTATCAGTACTTTAATTTCAAGGTACCCATAGAACTTGATGCCATTATCTTTTGCATCAAAGGCTTAATGAGCAGGTCTGACTATTATTTAAATTTAGAGTAATGAAGAATAATATTAAAAATGTTAAATGCCATTTTTTTCTGAGGAATAATTATTAGCAGAATGGATTAGATTTAAAAAAACAAAATGACATTTTAAAGAGAAGTTCAGGTTTATGTGATTACTGTGGTATAGTTAAAAATATGGAACATAAAAATAGACCTTTAAAATGTGCTAAATGAAGGGATTAATTGATGAGTGGGAAAGACAGTGATGGGTTCAGAATCATTAGCATAAAATTTTTGATTCTATGATGCAGTTTCTGCTCAGTGGGTATCCATAAGACCAGAATTCAGCCAAAATACCCAGGTCAGCAATTTAGATCCTGGGAAGCTCGTCAGTAAACTTTACAGACACTTTCATTGAATTGTATAAGATCCGGGTTTCGGGAACAGAAGTAACAAGTCTCTGTATGAAGAGGTGAAGGAGTCAGAATGGAAGGCCTTGATAGGACATGTGGGATAAGAATATGTATGGGCTTGGCAAATTAAAAAAAAAAAAACCTGAAATAAGTGAAGAATTGGAGTAAATACACCAATCTTATTTCTGAGGAAATGATTTATCAAAAACACCTTCAACAGAAGAAAATAGGATACAGTGTGACCACAACAGCAGAGAAATTACATTTCCAAAGTCAGAGCAGGTGAGAAGGCAAGTCACTTTGATGCTGAATGACAGAGCTGCTAACTTCAGCCTCTCATTAACAAAACAATAGGATTCTCTCAAAATTCTTACTGGGATGTATAAAACTCTTGTTAAAACTGTAATGATGGTGGTCAGGAGAGGAAATAAGATTATTACACATAGGCTACATTCAGCAAGAAAACTAAGTTGTTAATTGTATAATGACAAAAGGCATGCATTTAGGGGGCAGATAGACCTAAATTCATAATATGTCTCAAGCAAGTTACTTAAACATTTTGAGCTGCAGACTATAACATCATTTCTAGAGTTTTTCTAAATTTAAAATGGCATGATGCACATAAGGCATTTACCAAGTACCTGGCACCCAGATAACATTTAATAATTAACTCTTAATAACAGTGTATTACTTTTGCTAAATAATTATTAAATTGTTGAAATAATTATTTAAAATAAAAATAGTTCATTTAAAAAATAAGTGAAATAAGAATGTATCAGTGAAGTTAATTATGAAACTAGGTGTTATTCATTACAGCTACTTAAAGCAGAGGAGTATTTATTAGAGAATATTAAAGAGTTCTTGTTAGAGTAAGCAATGTTAGCTGCCACAACAAAGAAAGCCTATATTTAAAGTAATAAAAACTAAATTTTTGCTCACGTGAGTCTAACAAGGGCCATGTACTTACCTTACACCTTACAGCTATGTGGTCTTTCACTACCACAGGGAAGAAAAAGAAGCCTATAAGATTATTCTGGGTGCTCTGAAGCTCCAGGCCTGTAAGGAAACTACATCAATTCCTCACTCATTCCATTAGTCAGAATTGAATGACATGTCCACAACTGAACCACAGCAGAGGCTGGGACATCGCTTCTACTAGAGTGCGGGAATGGGGTATTATAAACATGGACAGCCTGTCATAGACTCTTTGTGAGGGCCATAGAGTGATATTCAGACTGAAGCAATTTCTCATGGATAACTTCCACACTGACAATATTGCTGTTGCCACTAAGCACCAGTCTAACCCGTTGCCAATGCTACCGTACCTCCAAGAACATGAATTTTCACTCCCTTGTCTGCTCCCTTACATTGTCCTCTTGTAAATTTAGATCCTTTCCAGATGTGACAAATTGAAATAAGCTAGTTTTCATGATTAGATTATAGCTGTCAGAGAATCTGTGGATGTGACTGGAGTGGCTGAACTTATGATGTATACAGTGTCATAAATAGCAAGGAAGTTCACAGATTGAAGTAGTTGCAAATAACATATCTACTAAAAAGTGTTAAAGGAAAATTTTATTAATCCTAAATTCTTCAGTATGTGTTTCCTTTAAAAAGGGGATATTCTCTTAAGCCCAGCACAATTACCAAAATGAGTAATTAACTTTGATGCAATAATAGAATATAATCTAAAGGCCTTACTTTGGTCTCTTTCATTTTCCCAAGAATATTATTTTATAGTAAGAGGAAGTCCAGTGTCATGTGTTGTCATGCCTCTATACCATCCCTTGATCTAGAATGATTCTGCAGCACTTCTTTCTGTATATGACAATGATGTTTTAAAGAATACAGATCAGGTATTTGTAAAATATCCCTCAACTTGGGCTTACCTAATGTTTCCTCATGATTAGAAATAGATTAAGCATTTTTTGACAGGAATATCATTGAATGATATTGTGTTTCTCTAAATGCGTGATATCAAGGGGCTTATGGTTCCCCCATTATTCATGATGTAAACTTTGATCATTTGGCTAAGGCAGTAGACATCTGCCAGATCTCATCACTGTGGTTACCATTTTTATTGTGAGGAGATACTCTAAACCAGTGGCCCCAAACTTTTTGGTACCAGGGAATGGTTTCATAAAAGATCATTTTACACAAACCAAAAAAGAGGAGAATGGTTTTGGAATGATTCAAGTGCATTACATTTATTGCACACTTTATTTCTATTATTATTACATTGTAATGTATAATGAAATAGTTATACAACTCACCATAATGCAGAATCAGATGCCACCAGAGGCAGCTATCCAACTGAGGTACATCAACTTGCTTGCCACTATAAATCCTGCCGCCATAAGGAACCTATAACCTGGACCCTTTGTATGTACAGGTCACAGCAGGGTTTGTGCCCCTATAAGAATCTAACACTTGATGATCTGAGGCAGAGCTGAGGCATTGATGCTAGCACTGGGGAGCGGCTGCAAATACAGATGAAGTTTTGCTAGCTCTTCGGCTGCTCACCTCCTGCCGTGCAGCTCAGTTCCTAACAGGCCACAGACCGGTATCGATTCATAACCTGGGGATTGGAGAACCCTGATCTAAATTATGTTAATATCCTGTTATTCCTGAAACTTCCACCTGCTAGTGTCAGCATCCTTTGGTGATTGTGGCACAAAGCAATTTTTATTATGATGGTGGTCAAATGATGATTTTCTAAAACTATCATCTAAAATAAGAAAACACTTTAAGAATTTGTGTGTCATTCCTATGCATGAGTCATGTCAATCTTTTCTGTATTTTTCTAGTTTTAGTACATGAACTTGTCACCAAAGCAAATTCACTAAAAAACATATTTCAAAAAGAGAGAGTGGAACTCATAATCTCATAATCCTTACATAACTCTTCATTTTATCATGTTCCTCCAATCATTGTGTGCTTATATGCATGAATTGTGTAATCTGTGAACACTCAATGTATACATTTTTCATTCAAAAATATATCACTTTTTACAGATTTTTCAATATATTCTTTTATAATTCTTCAATATAATTCTTTATAACATTCATTAGCATTCATCTTTCACTCTATTGTACAAACTTTTCTTCTTTTGGATTCTTCAAAAATAATCCTCTTTTGAGGAGAAATAATAACCTTCATGCACTGCTGGTGGGTCTGCAAATTGGTACACCCATTATGGAAAACAGTATAGATGTTCCTCAAAAAAACTAAGAATTGATCTACCATGTGATCCAGCAATCCCTCTACTGCATATTTACCCCGAAGACTTGAAAACATATATCTGAAAAGATATTTTCACACCAATATTCATAGCAGCGTTATTCACAGTGGCCAGGACATGGAAGCAACCAAAGTGTCCTATGATAGAAGACTGGCTAAAGAAGCGGTGGTACATGTATACAAGGGAATATTAATTACTCAGCCATAAGAAGAGATGAAATACTGCCATTAGCAACAACGTGGATGGACCTCGAGATAATCATGTTAAGTGAAATAAGCCAGACAGAAAAAATTGAAAATGACATGATATCACTTATATGTGAGATATAAATTTAAAAGCAACAAAAGAACAGAAAAAACAGACTCAGGTTCATAGACAATTGACTAGTGGTTACCAGAGCACAGAGGAGGAGGGAGGTAGATAAGTTAAAAGGAGTCAAATATATGATGATAGAAAGAAATCTAACTACAGATGGTAAACATACTATATATATACACACACACACACACACACACACACACACACACACACACACACACACACACACACACACACATATATATATATGCCTTACTACTGAATTGAAACTTTGGATTGTGTTAACCAATGTCAACATAAAAAAAAATCACTATCTTTTACCTCTCTCTGTCTGAACTAGTTCTTGAGTTTGAAATGAATCCTAAACCCAAACCCCTTAGTCTGCATTTCAATGTAAACCATGTCATTTGCGACATATTTTTATGTATTCTTCAAATTATTCTTAAAATAATTATCACAATTTATAAGTATATATTTCATTAAACTATCATAAAAATATGTCCCCCTGACAAAACTGTAACTTCCCTGAGGCCGAGGACCCTGCCATCCTTAGATCCTGGTGAGTACAGATGGCATGACTGAGTGCCCTGTTGCTAAACATTTTAATTGTTTCTATTTTGTATTGCATGTACTGATAAACATAGTCACACATATAACTCCTTTCAGTAGTAACATATTTCAAAACTTTAATTTAATTAATCTTAATGGGCCAAAGATACATTTACTTTATTTTATCCTTGGTGCAGCTCAGACTTCAATAGTCACACATGATGCGCTTGTCAGCGGAACTCTTTTCCACAAACCTAACTTTTGTCTTGGACGCAAGCTCTTTCAATAGGTTGATTGAAACAAAGTCTTCTTTAGTTTAACTAATTAAAGATGCTGCCTCCCTAATGACTGTTCTTCCTAATCTTAATTGCCTTTTTATCAGAAATAATCATATTTATTATTATTATCAGAAATAATAATAAAGTTTATGAGAAATAATTTACCTCTTATCAAAAAACTGTCATGTTATTCTGAATTCTAGAACCTTGTTGTGTTACATCCTCAAATTGGAAGAGACCTAGAGATATCTCCTCAGAAAACCCCTTTATATTTAAACATCTTCCTAGCTACTGATGTCTCATAGACGTGGCAACTGTGACCCAGACATATTAAGCAACCCTGGGAAATCTAATGGAGAAACCTCACCTTTTTATCTACTATTTCTTTTTAGAGGTCCCATAACTTAGCTTTCCAAAACCAGTTCTCATAGAAAGTGGCCTCTAGTGCTTAGTGTCCTTTAGTACTTTCACTCCATATATATTTCTTTTTTTTTTTTTACAAAGCTTCTCAATGAATACCATTTCTCTTACGGCTCTTCCTAGCAACTGTGCGCTAAAACCAGCATTCTTAAAGCCACAAATGTTAAAGCACAAAGCATCTAGGTTTTACGTTTACATGCTGAACCTTGGAACAAGGATTTTTCTACAGTTCTCTCTGTTATTATTTTTCATGTGCAACTTCATTTGTCATAAAGACTACACATGTACCTAGTGCTTATTCCTTCTCTAATCTCTTGTGCATAAACAATAAAGAATTTACTCAGTTTCAAGCTTTACATTTCAACTCTTTTCCTCCCAACATTATTCAGGGAACCAAAAAGTGTAGGCTTGATTTTTTGAAGATGCCCACAACCTCTTTCCTTGACTTGTTTTGATCACTGCAACTATGTTATTTGGGGGCAAAGTTACCTTGAAGAGAAGCTATTGTCTGCTTATCTCTGTGGGGCTACACTAATCAATGGGAGAAGTGGTAACATGAGATTTTATTACTTAATGAAAATGAATTAAGTAATGATTACGTGATTCAAATATCTTGTGAACCCTTTTACAATCTCCTACCATCTCCATACTATGTCTCCTGAAATACTTGAGCATGAGATTCACTGGTTATGAACAAACACTCTGAAGGTTTTATGTTAATTTGATTGCATCATTTAGTCCCATTGGTTAAGGTTTCCTCAATTAATGTTTCTTCTAATTCATATCGCTAAAAAGTGAAATTCAGTTTTACCAATACCACAATGCTTACCCTACATCATTTTTATTAAAACAATAGTTTTGGCTCTTATATATAGTTATCATGAATGTTTAAATAGTCTTGTTATGATTGCTATAACTAGCAATATTTACAGAATTACCTTATGTGATTAATTTGTATTTTCATATTTTTATGTCTGTTTCAAGCCAAGAAGATGATGTGATATTTCTTTTCATATTATTCCTTTGTTTTAAAATTATTTTAAATATTCTATTTCAGCCTAAGCCTGATTTCAAATGTGGTAATAAATGAGTCTCAACTCAATTGATTCAATGTTTCTTTGAGCAGTCCACAATTATACTGCTTGTGTTTATCTGTAGAAGGCAAAACTACCTAGATTTTATTTAAAAGTCTGAGCTTAGGTCTCTTAAAAGTTTTGAACGCAAAGTTTGAGTGTGTAAGAAAAAGGATAGCTCTGAACCAAGGCAATTAATATTAGTAACAACAGAGATCGTTTCACCAATTCATTCCAAATCATTTAAAGCTTTTTAGTTTCTGTTATTTATGTTATATTTCTTAATGCTGTAATATGATTTCATGGAACATATGCCTGGCAATTAATTAAACAGTGTAGGGTTTTTTTTAGGTTTTGAATTTTCTTATAAAACTAAACAGATACAATCAAAAGCTGAAACATCAACAACACTGTTTCAATAGCAAACATCCATTGCTATACATTACAAATAATTAATAAGCTTTCAGGGGAGAAGAAACTATGTCACTATGTTGACGACATGAAAATCAAGTTCAGACTCTAGGTGAGGGTTCAACTTTTTTGAGTGAGGATTTTCTTATTAGGTTGAAAATGCTTCATTTTTGAAATTTAAGGAATAAGGCAGTTGCACAATTCAATTTCATTATTTTTAAAGGGAGTATTAGTTTACATTTAGAATAAAGGTGTAGCACATATGCTATATAAAAACTCTTTTTAGAGCATAAGCGTAAAAACACAACTTTGTTATGCATGCTTTAATTTCAGTCATTTTTTTTTTACAAATTTAAAAGAAATTCCCTAAAACACAAAAGTCTAAAGGCACCTTTATTGGAGGATTTTTTAAAAAAAACTTCTCAAGAACGTCTACAATATTTTTTACCAAGATTTAAAAACCAGTTGAGATATTCAGTTACCTAGGATTATTTTATTTAAACTAGAGCACATAGCTAATGTCTCTAGGACATCTTGATGACTCTGTTTCAGAGGCCCTTGAATAAAAATTAGTGCAAAATGGTATTGAGAGTGGCAGTGGTAGCAGGAAAATCAAAATTATCACCTTGAGGATTTCTAATTGCTACATAAGTGTGAAGTCAGAATCGTGTGTGTTGGGTAAAGTAGGGCCAAGATATACAATTGTATCCATAGTGAGTGAAATGCAGCAACTGTGAAGGCAAATCTGTTGATGCCTGAAAGACCACACACATGGAGAGGTGGTGAACTTTACAGAAGGCTTTGTTATTCCAGCTGTGCACCAAGAATAGTGTAAGCCCTCTCATATAGCAATTTATTTTATTGAGACTGTAATTTCCAAACTATAAAATAGTCAATCTTTTTAATAAAGCAACTATGAGGGATCACTGTTCAGAAATCACTTGGATTATGCAATACTGGCCTTAAACTGTATTAGATAGAACCTATAGGAATTTTGTTGACTAAGACAGTGAATATGGCATTAGTTGCTTGAGTCGCAAGTGCCAGATTAAGGCAAACTGGAAGAGGGACCCTGTGCAGCACTAAAGTCAACCCAGCTGCATATGACACTCAGTATCCTGAAAATGTGTGCAATAGCTTATTCTTTATAAGTAAAACTGCTTTTAAGCACCTTCTTTCAATGAGTCTCATATTAAAGCAAAAAGAAATTTATTTCCTTCTTGTAGAAATAAATCTTGCAAATTTGATGTTTGATAGACTTTGATTTGCTTAACTAAGGTTAGTACAAGCTCAGAATTCTTTATTCAATACCCTTGAGACCAGTGTCTTTTGTAATTCAGAAACTTTCATACTCTAAGAAAGAAATACTGTGTATATATCATATATTAAGTAATACCCCCAGGTATTACTTTATTTCCAAATGCATTAATATTTATGTAGTGAAATGTATGACTAGTCACAGTAGGTGGGATGAAGACCAAGAATAGTTCAACGTTAGATTGAATTGGGTTTTGTCATAATTTGCTGCAAACTTATTAAGATATTTATATTTAGAGAGCTTATAGATATTGGAATTACAGGTCTGTAATGGTTCTAGTTAGTCACATTGGGGCCCACAGTTTCTCCACTTTCTATTTCTAAAGCATCACAGAGGGAATCTAATGTACTTCATGAACTTTGGAAAGATGCCTTGAAAAGGAAAATTCTTACCCTCAAGTGACAGTAGAGATGGCTTAAAAATCAACCATCTTTGAAAAAGATATAAGATTGATTTACATTCCCTCCATACTATAATTAATTAAGTCTAAGAGATAGTTTCCTGAGAATGTTTTGATAATGTTCAGATGTTGTAAGGGTATCAGAATGAGGGAAAATAAAGACAAATTTTCTTTAAAATTTGGAATACCCTAAGTTCCCTCATCTTTTTGCCCAAACCCACTCTAATATTTACCCCTAAAAATTTTGCTTTATAAATCCTGTCAAGGAATTTGAATTTCATTCTACTCATAATGGAAATTCATGAGAAGCTTAAGCAATAATGTTATCATATCAGATCCACATTTTACAAAGAGCTCTAGCATTACTGAAGAGAAAAGAGGCAGACAAAAATTGGAGGGCAGGAAGCTAATTAAGAGGTCATTGCAAAAATGTAAGTAAGATTCAATGGTCTAGAACTGCCAAATATTAAAATTCAAAAATAATCTATGAGGTGGAACTAACACAACTTAATAGCTGTTTGGATGTGGGGAATGACACAGAAATCAAAAACGGCTCCAGGAGTTGTCAATGAATGGTGCTAGCTTTTATTGAAATAGAACTTAAGAAGTTAAGCAATTGTGTGTGTAGAGAGGGGAGGGCAGAATTGAGATAATGAGTTCAGTATTAAACATACTGAATTTAAGGTTTTTTATGTGATATCTGAATGGAAATATCGACCAAGCAGATAGCTTAAAGTTCAGAGGAGGTGTACAGACTAGCATATAGACTAGAAATATAGATATATTTCTCAAGAATATATTGATGTTAAATATAATGCAGATGAAAGTAAAGTGAGAATTGAATTCTAAGGCCACCATTCATTACAATTTGGTTTCAGGAAGAGGCACCCACAAAGCAGACTATAAAGAATAAGTCAGATGTTTAGAAGGAAAGCCCCAAATTCAGAGTGGCTTAGAAAGTAAGAGAATGTTTCAAAAAGATTATATTGTTAAATGAAGAAATTAGTCATCTGTAAAAAAGAGAATGAAACTTGTTTACTGGATGTAATTACAAGGAAGTTCATTAACAGCCATAGAGCAGCATCTTCAAGGAGTTGTGGGGTGGAGAACAGACTGCACAGGGTTGCAGAAGAAAGGGTAAATAATTTTGATGTGAGAATGAGATGTAGGATAGTAGCTGTTTCAAAAAAAAAAAAAAAACATGGAGAGATAAGCTTGTTTAAGAAAAGAATATATTGAAAATAGAAAAGACAATGAGTAAAGTAGAACAAGTTCCTCTGGGAGAGAAAGGATTCAGAAAATTATATAGATTTTGTTACAAATTCTGTTTATGGCTTCTATTTTCCCCAAGAAATTAGGAGTTGAGAGAGAAAGGAAGTGGTGGATGTATAAACATTGAGATGTAAAGAGAACATTTGAAATAGGAATGTTGAAAAATAAGAGTGAGCTGACTAGGGAAACTGAAAATCTCAACGTTGAATTTTCAGTGGAAGTTGTAGCTGAATTTGTTGTGGTCTAACTTAGCATATCAATCTGCACAATTAATTAATTCTTAGTTAGCAGTACCACAAAGGAAGAATAATGGCAATTGCTATATGTGGTAGATGACAAGAGATGCTCAAATAGTCAAAGCAAGAAAGTATATATTGGTGAAATTCATATTGATTTTTATTTTTTGAAAACTCCAGAGAATGTTATTGAACAGAATTTTATGGAAGAAAAGAACTGAGTAAACATATGTTGTATTAAACTAACCTCTCTCCTTTATTAGAGTTATCAAACTAGTTGAGGAAATAAATGCTATAAGTATAATATATATTTCAGAGGATGAGGCATTTATTTGCTGATATTATATAAACTCCACAAGATATTAGTCTGTTTTATTATGTTGCTACAAAAAAACAACTATGACCACCATTGGCACTAATTCATTCACAGTAAATACTGTTGAATGAATTAATAAATTATCTTGTGTTCAAAGATGTGATTAGATAATCATACAGGTTAATTAATACTAAGAGTGTTGGTTATTAGATCAATGTGAGTCTGGAGGAAAATACCCAGTCATGTGTCCTCTTTGATCTTGTCTGGATGAGAAAAAAATAGCATGGTTATACAATTTTTATTTGATACACAAACAAGATGACCTTGAATTAGAATAGATAAGAAAATCCTGGATTTCTATTTAAATTTAACTACACAAATATAGGGTGCAGGAAGTTAACAAAAGATAGGTTTATTGTGATGCCAAAAGCTTACCTGTAGAAAATTAATCCAATTATGACTCTATGCCAAAAAAGAAAAATGATGCTCTTATTTAGTGTGGCAATACTGTCCTGTGCATTGGTATGAACGCATTTGGAATATTGTTCTCAGTTTTGTGTGACATTCTGGGAAATTGAATAGAGATTATCTGGAAATAGTAACTAAAAGCTCCAAAGCTCTGAAAAAAATGGGGATGCTGAGCATGAAGAATGAGAGGCATAGGGAGAAAGTTATAGCATTCTCAAATATTAAAAAAAAAATTATTGTCTTGTAGACTGTAGAACTTCCCACCCTATGGAGAAGGTTGGACTCACTGACCTTTAAGATATTGTCATACTCTGAGATTCTCTGCATCATTTCTCCTAAAAGAAAACCTAGAGGGTTTTAAAAAAAAGATACAAGTCATAAAATACACCTAGTGAATTTAGATCTTACTAATAGGAGAATCATAAAAGCAATCAGTTCCTCTTCAATTGAATCTTTTCAAAAAATATTTAGTTTCTCAATTCTGTTGAGCCAAATATATTTTTTCTTATAAATTTTTGTCTACCTTGCAATTGAAAGAGTGTCATGGTTAATAGATCCAAATTCACTATGTGTAATCTTGTCTTACCTAGATTTATGGGCTATGAATATTTTCCCAGAAGATAAATTGCTTTCAACTAAAATATTTGATGAAGTATTGTACTCTAGACTTTTCAGGTTTGGTTTTCAGAGTTCTAAAATGAAAACGGAAGCCATATTTCTATCTGAATCAATTTGAAACATTCACTAATTAATGAGGTATATCTGTGTGGTGTGTGTATACACACACACACACACACACACACTCAAACACACACATATATACACATATATGTAACAATTTAACTCACAAAAATGGTTCAGATATTCAGGTTAGAATGAATATTACTAAAACTGAAAAATGAAATTATTGTGTTTATTTTATAAACTTTTAATGATCTTTCTTTATATAAGCATATAACATTAAAAAATTAAGCTGGAGTTTATACACTTCTGACAAGAATTTCTTTTTGATGCTCAAAATTGCACTAATAATATATCAAATAAAATGTCTAAAGATACTTTGTTTCTGATGTTTTTCCAAACAAATTATATAGCTTATACCTTTAAAGAAAAGATTCATTTAATGAGAATTAATGTTAGAACACAAGAAAAGTTTTGACTTCTATATTTATAATTACATTTTATTTTTTAATGATTTTTATTTTATAATTCATAGTGAGATTTTGTTAAACTGATTATAGATACATTTTTGTGTCTTAAGTCACTTAATCTGCTTGCACAATTTTAAGTTTAATTGTAAATATCTACTTTACCACCATCCACATACCTGAAATTCGATACTTTGGAAATATATGAAGTAAAAATCCAAACTTAAATCTACTTTCAATATATACTGACTACAGACATGTCTTAGTGTTTACACAGCACTATAAATAATGTAGGCCTAGACCATTGAAATTATATAAGTTGCAATTTTAAAAATATTTCAAGTTAAATTGCATATGTATACACAAAATTCTTAGACCAATTTCTTCACTTTCTGTTTTCAACAAGGCAAAACTTTTCATTTGTGTTTTTCTTGGATCAGACATAAAAGTCTATAAAAGAAATTTGAAATTATCTATGAAAAAGGTTTCTTGGAGATTCTATATCTATATCTATATATCTATATCTATATCTATCTATCTATCTATCTATCTATCTATCTATCTATCTATTTATCTATATAAATTCTGTCTGAAACATTGAGAACCAAATGCAAAATGAGTTTGGATTAACTCAAGGGAAAATATAAACTTGGAAAATAGTCTGGATTAATTTTACACATATTATTTGACTTTCCAATGTCATTAAATTCATCTTTTATATTTTTATTTCTCCTAAATGTATAATTTACACAGGTGCAGTAGAATGAAAATTCACACAGAGAAATCAGTCTAGTGTTTTTCTCTAAATATAGCTAGATTAACTCCTCTGACTTAAAATATAATTAACTGGGTAAATGATAGCTATTGTTAAAAACACTGAGTGAAAATAGTACTAGATTAAAAATCAAAACAGTCAAGTTCTCCTGTGCATTTTCTAGCTCTAGTATCCTCAATTAGTCTCTTACTTTAAGATTTTTTCATCTCTATAATGGAGAATAGTGTGTTCTTAGTTTATCTTTCAGCATTGTTATGGTAAGGTGGACTTATAAGGCAACTGCGATGCTTTAACAAATATTATGAATATAAATACTTCTATGCTAAGCACCATTTCTCTGTGCTCATGCACCTATGCATTTTTCTTCAATCTGTAAATTCATAGAGAGTGTTTTCTGAAACTGCTTTGCTCCAGGTTCCCTTCCTGTGTCAAAGGAAGTTTCTTATCATATGTGCACAATTTTCTTCTAAAGTAATACATATAAAGTAATACATAATAGAATGGAATTAGATAAAGACGTTGGAGGCCATATCTCTTGGACAAAAACTTAACTATTGAGTGTATTTTTATTTTTTTTTTAATAAATGGAGCAACATTGTTTATTCAATAAGAGGGAAATAGCACTTACACATTCATTTCTCATATTATAAGTAGTAGTATAAGTAGTCTATTGATAATGTTAAAAAACTGACACATTTTCAAATCTGATGGATATTGCTAAAGACAAAGACATGTCAGTTATTTTCTCATACATACCAAAATGGGTCACGGACACTACATTAAATGTCTTGTGTCTAAAGTCATATTAGTGTCTTAAAACTGGAAAAATTATGACCTACTATTTTAAAAATAGACTAAAATAGTTTGTGGAAAGACATTTTGTCTCTTCACTGCACTGTATATCATTAATGAATGACTGGCATGATCTATGGAGTTACTTGTGCCAAGGCTAGTTAGATTTTGATATAGCATTTTCTCTGGCAGATTTTGGAATTGCCACAGGAAGAAATGTCAGTATTCATAGGGTGTGTGGTCTCCCAATGAGCTATTACAATCTTTCATGCTGAATTCCAGCACTCTTGCTAACAGCTGATTTTAACTTCTAGGCAAAATTCAGATCATCTGCAGAACAATGGAATTATATACAGAACGTATGAATAAGTCATAAAGTCATGTCTATCAATAAAAGGTGGAGTGAAGGGTGTGGATTCTTACTTTACTATACTTCAGCATTTACTGCCTTATACACAGACTGGTATAGTAAAACAAGTTTTGGATTTGGAGTTCAAACTAAAAGCTAGGTTTGGAATAAACATTTTATATGTGTCATTTCAAGTAAGTTACATCTCTGCACCTCAATTTTCTAATTTTAATGAGAGTATAGAACTATATAATTTGTAGATCTCTTCTAAAACTATTAATTTCATAATTCAAATATTCTAGATAAATTTTAACTTTGGAAAAAATTTTGTTGAAATCAATGCAAGTGACTTTTTAATATCTTAATTTCAGCATATATTACAGAAGTTCTGGAATTGGCATTAAGTTACTGTTGGAAAGTGCTATTATTTAGGTAGCCTTCTAAATTGAAATATGACTCTTATTATAATGTGTCATGCCAAAAAAAATAGAAGAATTATGCAAGGTTCTATGATGTATAATTAAAACAGCTGTTGTTATAAGCATCTTAGAGAAAAAGAGAGACTATATATGTTTTGGTTTTTATGGAAAAAGGGTAATTTGTAACTTATCTTACATACTTAATCATCATGCACAGCATATAACTTAAAAATGTACTATTCAGATAAATAAATGCTATGAAGTATTCAGAATGAATTTAATATACTGCATTTTTGGTGTTTAAATGAATTTGTATTTCTATGAATATATTTATTTATATTCATAAATAAACTATTTAAAAATAATTTTACAAAATATGAATATTCCCAAATTCTTCTCCTTCCATTAAATAAGTATAATAGAATAATTTGTTGTCACTTTGTCCATAATGCTATTTTTTGTGTGTGTGTATCATTACTCTTTACACCTACTGTACAGTCTAAAGTCTTTATTTGTCTTTCAAACTGCTCGATTGTCTGGCCTTATTTAGTCTACGTAGTCTTTTCTTTATTGCTTACCTACCTCTACCTGCTTTTCTAGTCAGTCCTCTATTCCCTTTTGTTTGTCTATTTCTTTCTTAATTCCTACTTCCATGTCTTTGCCAAAAATGTGCTTCCCTTGCCTAAAATTATCTTCATCTTCTTTATTCCCATACAAATTATATTTTTTAGAGTCATCATTTCATTGTTTTTTTAATTATGCATGCCCATTACAAATAATTCAGCCAATATACAAACACTAAAGAAGCAACAAATTACCCTAGATCTTATCACTCACAAGTAATAAGCATTGTCACTCTGTGAGCATTATTTTAGACATATCTCTATGCATCCATGTGTGTGTATATATATGTGTGTGTGTATATACATACATATACATATACATTGTACATGTATATGCACACGCACACATTCACACACATACACGCTGGATAAAAATGTCCTGAATAAAGATTCTCTACAGTGTAAAAAAATAACTAAAGCTATTAAAAAGACAGACTCAGTTTTTCAGCCATGTAGTTAAACTTTATACACTATGTATTGTCTCAAAGTATTTTAAGAAACATGTTCTGTTTCAGCCCACTATGGCATTTTTTCGTAGATCTCTTGTTACTCCAAAACAATGTCTAACTGTTTAGAACTTGCTGTGCTCTCATTTTTATGTGTGTGTGTGTGTGTGTGTGTGTGTGTGTGTGTTTTAATCTGTGACTAAAATTGAACTAGATTTTAGCTCTCCTAAAATAAGGGCTTTGCCATATTTCTTTGTATGTCTCTCAGTCTCCTGACGGTCACATAAACATTCAATGAATATTTGCTTGCTGAGTTATGAATAGAATTAGAGTATGTATAAATTTGTATTACACATTGATTTTTGTTTTCTCTATATCTTTTCTTCCCCTTTTCTTTGAGTAACAACCATTCAGTCCATTAATGGCCTAATTTGTTAATATATAACATAATCCTTTGTGCCCATTAGTTCGTTCCAAATGGGTATATGAACTCAGTTATACAAATTAGACTAATGTTTATGACATTACTTTGATAATTAAGGAAAAGGAACCATTTCTTCTGAATTCCCTGGTATGTGGGGATTAGGCTTGAGAACACTGCAGCCTTTTGTCACTGTTAGGTAGGTCAGATTGAAGAAGATGCCGAATGAAAAAGGAAGTTTGGAATAAGAAAATAGAGAAACCAAGCAACAGGAGACTAGGTTAAATCACATAGGAAGACAAAATTCACACTACCTTTGAATGTGTTAGTTTCCTGTGTCAATAAATTCTATATATTCTTTGTGATTTGAGTTAATTTTTCATATTATTTGAAAATGGTTTCATTCTAATTGATACTTACATCCCCATTAATATTTAGCAAGAACTTTGATTTAGATAATTCCTAGAAAATATAATAGAGAAGCACACATACCATATATTTATATATGTTTGTTTTGAGGTTTAGAATAAGAAAATATTATATAATTTATTCTATTGAAAATTTACCATAGTACAATGACTACGGAAAACTAAGTTTCTTATAAAGTTAAGTATATATCTACTTATGATCCTGCAGTTCTATACATAGATACTAATCCCCCCAAAATTAAACCATAAATCACCAGAAAGACTTTTTCAAGACTGTTTACAGCAGGTACACACACACACACACACACACACACACACACACACACGGAAATGACCAAGTACTTAATGGAGAAAAACTAAAAAATAGTGGTAGTTTTATACAGTAGAATACTATTTAGGAATACTGAGAAACACAAGAATGCTTTAAAAATATATCAGGTTAAATTTATAATGTTTGTTGAACAAAAATAAAGATAAAGATAAAAAAGTATGGTGACAAAAATCAAAACAGTGGTTGCCTTTGTGCCATAAAAATTAAAGAGAAGGGCTATGAAGGAGCTTTCCAGGATAATTAAATTGTTCTATATCTTGATTAAGATGGTGGCTACCTGAGTTTATGTATTAAGCAAAACTCCTTGAAATGTACACTGAAGATCTATGCACACCATATATGTAAATTTTAAAGATTTAAAAACTAAACGGTAAATTTTATATTACTTTTTCCTAAAATGTATATATACTGGCAATACTAAAATGCTAAGTTTAGAAATAAAACTATTCATTTTTATTAACCTATTTCTCTCTCCTCTTTAGCCTAAAATTACAAGTAAAAATAACAGCATTAAATGTCATTGTACTGTTTTACTGTATCAATCTGTATTTCACATTTTTTTGTCAGAAGTAGTATTTTCAATGGTATCAAAATATATATGATTTTAATAGAGCTTTTGGTAAATACTGTTATAAATATAAAAATAATAAACTATTATTAAATATAATTATAAATATTATGACTATCATGAATATCATAAATGCTATAACAAATAATACTTATTGATTTTTTACTTATTAACATGAAAGTAGAACAGCACATATTATTATATTTATTTTTCTATGATTTTAAAAGGTAAATTTAAATAATAAAATATACCATATCAATATTTCCTTTTAAGTAGTGGTGTCATTATATTTTTTTCAGTTGTGCTTAAAACCACTCACATTCTCAATTTGGTCTCTGTTATAATTTCTACCAGTACTTAAAATTTTAGGATAAGTGATTGGGACCAAAGACATTTTTTCCTTAAATTTATAAAACAAATTATTATTACCAGAAAGGAAAATAATAATTTCACTTTACTGGCACCATGTTCTATGCCATTGCCCACAAATAAAGTCTGGCTGGTAGAAACATTTATTAGGGAATACTGATTAACTTTTGTAAATATAACATAAGGTTTCAAGACATTATTTTACGTTAAACAGACATAATACTCATAGAAACAGATCTATAGTATGAAAGAGGAGAAAATTTTTTGAATTATTTTGAGTATTAATAATACATTACCATTATAATGATATAATTATATTTTTATTGAAATTATTTAATATATCATTATTTTAATTGCCCAGGTAATATTTAATTGTACACTTTTAAGTTATTAAAAATAAAATCATCAGGTAAGAAATTAAAAGAAAATAAACAAAAACATGAAAAGAAGCTATATAGCGATAGAATAAATAAGCAAGATTTTTTCAATTGCAGATTTCACAATATTGAAATATACATACATATATTATGTACATATTTTATATATATGTATATATATACACTTATGTATATATAATAACTAACTTGTTAGCAGTGAAAAAGAATAACTCTTAAAAGCAAGTTGATAGCAGTTGCATTCTCCAAAAATTTAGTATGAGTTCTATGCCATAGGATACTATTATGATCTTTCCAAATTTCTTAGTTTTTAGAAAGTATATCATAAATTCTGTGATAATTTTAAATAAACTTGTTTCTACATTTGTCACATTTAAAGAAAGTTCTCTTTAGCTTTAATATTGATATTACTACCTATCTTTCTCTACTAAAGAGCATTCAAAATTAATTGAAAAGCCAACAGTAAAATATGTTTAGATAATTTTGACACTGCCATATCTGGTGAGTTTTTTTTTAAACTAAATGACATGTTTTTAACAAGATTTGTGTTCCCAAACAGGACCAAAGTATATGCCTTATTTGCATTTAAATTGCATATACATTTGATTTTCTACAGTTCTAGCAACTATTATCATCTTTAAATCCTGTGTATTTCATCTTGTTAGGAACTGATATTTCCAGTGAATAATTTTGTCTGAGAGTCTTGTTTATAATTTCTTACCCTTTACCATTAAATAGCCCCAATGTATGAAATAATATTAACTTTTGGGAGATGGTTATGCATTGTTTACTGCAAATATTTTCCCATTTTATGTTAACATCAAATAACATGAAGAAAAGAAAACTAAAAATCGCATTTATTGACAAATTTTTAACTTAGCTTGTTAATGTCAGTATGAGACAAATAATATAATTCTCATTACAGATATTACATTACCATCTGAGTGCATTGTCTTCCTGATAAATATTTGGAAGAATTAATAATAACATTGATTAGTTACAGAGGAGACTTCTTTAATGAAAACGGGTTGTCCAGAGTCCAATCACAAATTTCATGTAAAAAGATAGCTCCTCAGGTGACCAGTGTGACCCACCCTTTTAAAATCAGAGTCTGTTTCAGTATTTCCAAACGTTTTCCTAAAGGTGGTGTCCTTAATAATGCTGTGATATTGTGCC
This sequence comes from Cynopterus sphinx, assembly GCA_030015415.1. Classification (NCBI taxonomy): domain Eukaryota; kingdom Metazoa; phylum Chordata; class Mammalia; order Chiroptera; family Pteropodidae; genus Cynopterus; species Cynopterus sphinx. The sequence continues at coordinate 68,641,874 of CM057381.1, read as the reverse complement.
ATACAGAATGAATGTAACTTTCCAAATATCAATGGAAGTTTTAACTTATTTTTTTAATGATTTTTATTTTACTTGTATGCCTATAGAGGACAGAAGTTGCAGGGGGAGGGGGGAAAGAGATTATGAGCTAGCCTGTCCCTCAAGCCTCTCTTGGAAAATTAAAGCGGCTGTGTCATATTAGTGGACATTTGAACTTGACATCATTCACTTTTCTAAGGATATTAGTAAAAAATATAGTATTTTTTTCAGTAATTTAGGAGAAATTACGATTGTTTAACAGTCCAATTATATTTTAGTTGATAATGTTATTGGAGCTGAATCATTAAAAGATTTCTAAGCAATTTTAATATTTTGGAAGTAAAAAAATAGTAATGGTCTGTGAAGTAAAAAAAATTAATGTTATGTAAATGCAATGCTAATTAAATAACAGACCATTGACCATAAATACACACAACCATTTTCAGTAATATATTATGATATAAATTGAGACAATGGAGAAATTGATTAAGAATATGAACTTTGAAATAAAATGGTCTAATCTATGTTCTAAAGGTAATACTTCTTAGCCATGAAACTTTGATCAAGCACCCTATCCTCTCTGTCTCAATGTGTTCATTTATAAAATAAATAATTGTAGCCAATGTTTAAGGTTGTTATGAGAACTAAAGTAATGATGGTTAATTATGATATAAAGCACAATAGCCAGTATCTATAAGAACTTATTAAATAAATGGCATGTATTCTTTTATCCTTGATATTTTAAAAGGTTAAATTTCATACCCATTTATCTTGATAGCTTTTAACATATATTAAGTAAATAGTGTGCATATCTTTTTTCTTAATAGTTAAAAACAAGCTTCATATCTATTTATCATTATAGTTTTTAGACAGATGTATAACTTAGATTAACTCTAATAACTTGTTCTAATAAATTATGTTCTTAGCAATCAAATTACGTGTTAAGAGTGCCTTTAGAAAGCATTTATCCTTTCAAGATTCCTGGAATTATCTGTATAAGAAAAGTAGAGAGAAGTTTACCCTTTTTCTCCCTAATTTCCTCTTTCCTAGCACTACTACCACACCATAAGTTATACATATGTTGATCTGTTTATCATTGCATTTAGCAGTGTTTTCGTAAACACATAGATATGTATTTAGGTGCATATCTAAATTGCACCTAATTGATTTAAACAATTTAAATCATTTAACTTAAATAGAATATTTTATTTAATGATTTAAATTGTTACTTAAAGCATGATTCAATTTTCTACATATTTACACAAATGCTGATAAAGTATAATGATATTAACTTTTTCCATGTGTACAGTTGAGTATTGAGAAGGCCCAATGACTTTAATAGCCAATTTATCTGTCTTGAATAAAATTTGCTAAAATTTGGTTCTTCAAAAGACTTTTTCTAAGTGGAAGGTGAGTCATCAAGGTTGGGACCAGAAGAGGCACCTCCAGAAGAAATTCTCTCCCCAAGGAAACTGATAGGTATTCTTCTTGGCATATCCTTTGAACTTGAAAGTCCTTTTTAATAAAAGATTTGCAGATCTTTATGAGGTCATTCTTTTGATGTTCTAATTCGTCCTTCATCTTTCTTAAGGTCTGATTTCAGTCTAGCCTATTGGTAATTTAGTGGACTTGTCAAACATCTTTTTCTGAGTCTCATCATTAATCTTTCCTTGAGGTTTCTCATCTCCTGTAGCCTTCATATTGAATATATAAGGCTTAATTTAGAACTTTAAAGATATCTTGTCTCTGTGCTTCTCACCTTTAGTGGCTGCATTTTTTAAACTCCTCAACTGTTTGCTCAATATTTTCCTTTCTGAAACAGGCTTTGCCAATGAAATTTGGCTCAGTGATGATTCCAGTTACAAGGAAACCAGAAACCGTGCAGGTATCTTCATAACACTGGGAATCATTAAAGTAAGTGATTCTGTAACCATGATAATAGGCCACTGAAGTTTTCTTCATCTTTCTTCAAAACCATTGAGGTTATCTCCTCTGGAGAGATGCTTTAGATCTCTTATTCTCTACCTGGAATTGGTTATATTGCTTATCAATCATCACCACAAATGTCTAGTGCTTCTTATTTAAATGGGAGATTGCCTAACCAAATCTATGTAGATTTAATCATATGTTTGGTATCAGAAACTCTGTTTGTGGGGTCATTGCAACATGTTTCTTTTCAGCAACACCCATCAATCATTCTGTGTCAGCAAAGCAATAGGATTTAGGATTATCATATTTTCCTACTCATTAGCAATGATACTCACTTTTCCATGTTGGAAAACACCTATCTAGAAATAAATGATATCAAGATTGTTGTCAGCACCTGGCATCTTTCACATATTTGCTAGGGATGATAAATGGCTCACAGAAGAGAGATGTAGAGAAGGCACTGGAGCTAATGTCATGTTCTATCCATTGGAGATATTTTAAAATACAAAATGTAAAAGAAATTTAAGAACAATCTTTTCAAACTGTCATCAGATTCTTGAATCATACAGAATCCTACTTTACTAAAGTCACTAAACAGAAAGGGCTGTTATTTCTACCAGGCTAGAAATGGAGGTAAGAGTAGCTTCTCCTCACAGCCATGGCCCAAAGGTCATATGGGTAAGTAAAAAAAGTCATGCCTGAACACCATTGCAGGTTAAAATTAGAAAAAGAGGATGTCTTAAGTGAATGAAGCAAGGGGCAATGTTTGGTTACATTGGAAATGGGGAATCAGAGAATAAAAAGAACAGATCAAAAGTGGTAAAGGAAGAAACAGTGTGGGCCAGTTTTAGAAATGTGGAGATGGTAGCTCTGTATGATTCTACACACACCAGTAGTATAGTTGAATCTATGGATTGGACCCAATTTCAGATCTGTCATTCAATTGGTAATATGAAAATTTCTGTTACTAGGAATCAGTTCCCTTTGAGGCATTCTATTTCATCTTTATAACATTTCTCAAATGACATGGGTTAAGTACTCTCATCAGCTAATTTACTGCACAAATTTGAGCCTTTTTCTCAATATTTTTATAATGAAAAATTCAAAATTAAGCTACTGTAGGAATTTTATACCCAATGTATTGTAGATAACTAGTCTCAACTTATTCCTAATTATATTTTGAATAAATTGCAACAAATTTCAGGCTTTTTTGGCAGTTACCTCACAGCCTAATATTCATGTTAAATTTCATATTAATTCTAATACTTATCTTTTTTCACTCTGCTAAATTATAGACATATCCTTAATTTTTAGTTATAATCATTTTTAATTCTCCTATATTTTAGTTTTAATTTTACAAAATATAATTTGCATATTTATTCAATAGTGAATGAATAATTTTACAAAAGGGGTACAAAAGTGTGATTTTATGGTCAGAAAAACATAAAATGAAAAACACTTTTGTACTTCAGATTTAACAGATTTTTAAATTGTTCCTCTTTAAAAGCTGAGAGTGATATTTCCAAATGTAATGAACATGAAAACTTGAATTAACAGAGCATCTAGTTGGACAAGTATTTTTAGGAGTACATCCTAAGAAATTCTGTTCTATCCTATCAAGTATACTTTGAACTTGGATTATATCATTCAATATCTTTAAATTCTGCTCAGTTTGTGACAATGACACATAAGCTTTCTATGCTTCTAGAACTCCTTATGAATTGACAGCAATTCTTGGGGAACTTATTACCAACCTTCCTAATTGCACTAGTATCCATCTCATATATTTCCCACAGGGTTATCATTAGTGATTCTGTTAAATATTTTATGTGAATCCTGTGAATTATTCTAGCATCCTTGTCAAATAAAGAAATGACACTGGTTTGATAAAATAATTTTCAGAATAATTCCAGAGGTTAAAGCTAACTTTAGATTTTTGATTCATTGAATGAACTTTCATACAATCTTTTTCTTAACATTTTTTGAAGACGTAGCTAATTCTTAATTCTGAGTAGTTTATTTGATGATTTCGGAAGATAGTGTGTGGTGGCATAAAAAAAAAAAAGCCACATGCTCATGGACACTTTTCCCTTTGAGACTGGAGAGTCTATGCTTCCTGTTCTTAAATCTGAGAGAGCTGGTGACTGTTTCAACCAACAGAATACAGCAGAAGTCACCTTATGTCACTCTGAGGGTGGCTTTAAAAGCCATGCTATTTCCTTCTGTTTCCCTGGGAATGCTCACTTGAGGAAAATCAGTTGCTATATAAAAAGTTCGACTGCCCTGAAATCAACCAGTCTGCAGAGAACACATGTAAGTGGTCTTATTGAGAACTCCATCTGTAATCACTATTCCAGCTGTCTTTACCAAGGTGCCAGACATTTGAGTGGAGTCATCTCAGTCATTATAGACAATCTCATCCACCATCTAAGTACACCTGAGTGGCTTCAGTTGAGGCCATAGCAAAAGAATCATGCCAATCCCCGACTTACAGACCCCATGTGATACAAAAGTGCTTATTGTGTTGAGCTCCTAAATCTTAGGGTGATTTGTTATACAGTAATAGTAACTAGAAGAAAGAGGATGCCATTTTTCTCTTATTTTAAAGTAACAAATGTAGCAGTCAGTTTGAAGGCAGACTATAAGTACTATTAATTGAAAAATGCTTTCCTTCCACCTATCTTTTTATATGTCATTGTAGCAATTTTTTATTCCTATTTTTGTATATAATGTAAGAACTAAAAATATAATCAAGCTGAATTTTGAAGTTTTCTGTATTTATATACATTACAAAGTATTGTATCAAGAAACAATACTTTCAATTTTACAGAATTAATATGTCAAATATTAATATTTTCTAGTTAAAAGATAAAAATTAAAAATAAAATAAAAATAAAAATCACATAAAATGAATATTCCATGTGAAATTAATAACGTACTAACTGAAATATTACAGTTATAAATATTTTAATTGGTAATATTTATCAATCTTATAGAGGTGACCAAATAGACTTGAGAGATTTTTTTTTTTGGTCAAGAAATTGGAACTTTGCAGTATTTCTAGATTAGATGAGTCACCTTGAAATGTATTTGAGTTACTTAGTCAAATACTCAGAGTTATTGCCTGGCAACTGAGATACCTGTAAATGCAATCTGACAGCCTGATCATATTTTATGCCTATTGATATACTTCACAGACCATTGAGATATCAGAGCAGTACATGTATCAGCTAAGAGTTTTTATTTAAAATAAATACATTTAGATAAATTGTAATTTGTAATATACAAAAAAAATCTATTTTTTTCTCCCTCACAGTTTAAGTATTGGCCAGAAGAAAAGATAGCTCTACGTATTAGAGTTTAGAACTCATGATGTTCAATATGACCTTATCCAAACCAACTTTTCCAATATTTGTTAGATTCTTAAATCCTTACCTACTCAAAAGACATGTTTCAGCAATTGTTTCTTCCCCTGAAATTTAATCTTTCCCTTTTCCCCTGAATCATCAACATACAATAGAAGAAAACTTTCCCATTACAAAACTGAACACTCTCCTTTTATGCCACACTTTTGCTTGGCGACTTTCCATTTTTCTACTCCCTTTTAAAGCAGTGCTCTCTGCCCCAAACTTCTCTCCTCTTGTTCTCTTTGGAGACTCTGCAATCAGCTGAGTTTGTTCTTCATTCCACTGAATCTGTCATTAAGATCACCAACAGCCTTTACATTGCTAAAGTCAGGGTCAATTTTCAGTCTTCATGTCACTCTTCTTTTCAGCAGTATATGATGCACTTGATTGCTTTCTCCTATGGAGTCTTTTTTTTTTTTAACTTGCCTTTATGGAATCTACAACCTTTTGGTTTTCCATCCACTTTTTGGCTATGTGTTTGCAGCCTCCTTTACTGGTTTATATTTTCTCCCTTAATTTGTAATTGTTATACTTCTGTCTTCCAACATCTTCCCTTCCCCAATGATCTCATGGCTTCTGGTGTGACATGTATTGATGAAACCCAAAATTTATACCTTCAAATTGAATCTTTCCTATGAACTCCATAGTTGTATATCTACTTACATACTCAATATTTTAAGTGGATGTCCCTAACAAATCTTAACATACCTATAGGTCAACTCTTGCCTCACTTCCTTTTGATTTCTCCAGTTTGTATATATCAGTAACTTTCATTTTATTGGAGATACTTTATCATTGAGTGCTATTTATGGATTTGAAAATTTGTAAAAATCTAATGCTTTTACCTGGTAAATGCCAATGTTCTATTTAACCAATTGCCATTTTGTATTGTAATCTTTAGTTTTCCTGACTACAGAAGACAGAAAAAAATTCCAGTCTAAAAATATTATATCAATACATTATTTTATAAATTGTGGAAGACTTTTGTATTTTATTTGATCCTTTCTAAAATATTTGATTGGGGAAAAAACAGACTTTTTAAAATTATTCTCATTTCTCAGTAACACTAAGATACTAAAAAGTTACATTACTTATCTAGGGTCACTAGAATCCTTTTTCTTAACATGTCAGTGGGAAGACTAGAATCCCTTTTCTTTAAATTCGAATTCTATGCTTTTCCAAAAATAAACAATTTTATCTATTTGACTTTTGAATTACCAATGCATGGGAATTTAATGGGCTTCACAAAATTCTCATAAACTTTTAAATACAAAATTATTATGTATGTTGAATCTATTTTTCTGCTTTTTAATTCTATTGCTTTGATCTATTTGTATATGTGTGCATCTAAGCTGACTGCTTCAATTATTGGAATAAGATCTGAAAGTATGTTGGGTCATTAGTCACTCATTGGATTGCTTTAAAAATTATTAGTTCTTGTTGCACATTTTCTCTTCTGAATAAATGTTAGAAACATCTTGTCAAGTTCCATAAAAATATCCTGTTGGGACTCCAGTAGGGTTTTGCACTGAATTTCTATTTTAATTTGCAGAGATTTGATAACTTCTCAACCATAAAATGGTCTGTTTCTTCATTTATCCAAGGATTTGGATTTGTCTTTAGGTAGTTTTTTATAATTTTTATAATTTTATTGTTCATATATATTTTTCTTTAAATTTCCTGGCACCCCCTCCTCTTTTTGGAATCTTGATTGTTGAAGTGAATAAGGTTATGTTTTATCACATTATGGGTTTTTTTTCTCTATCAGAGGAAATTATTAATTTGTACATGTTGATCTAATATCTAACCACTTTCTTAAACTGAAATCTTACAAATTTTTCAATTAATTACCTTAAAAATTTTAAGTAGACAATTTTAACACAAAACAAATATGGTTTTGTCTCGTCCCTTGTTTTATTTTTTATTTGTTTATTGCATCATCTTAATTATCTAGATCAGTGATGTAGTACCAATAGTATCTTTGTCTATCCAGATTTTAATAGTAAAGTTTAAACTATTCATCATTTTGCATGATAGTTTGTGAGTTTATGGTAGATAACCATTCTCAGGTTAAATACAATCCCTCTATATCTTTCTCTAATAATTTTCATGTCATTTTTATTATTACTGCATTCTAGGAGAATACTGCAGCTCAATTTCATAGTTTATTAATTTCATTTTCAACTGTGTTTAATTTCCTCTTTTGCTCTGTTAATTTTGTTTTTTATCTTATAAATAATGATTTTATCCAAGAAATCTTCATTCTCTCTTTTTTTAACAGCAATCTGAATCTAATTTTTAAATAAATATATTTCCTGGAATATCACCATGGATTCTAACTATACTCATATTAATAATTTCATTTCTTTTTTAACACCTTCTTTTACTTTGGATTCTTACTTTTTATTGAGTGTGGTACCTTTTTTATTTCTTACAATATTAGTTTTACCTAACTGTTGATTCAATTGCTGTTATCTTTATCATTAAGCACATAGATGATAAATAACATTTACTCAGACTCAGTAAAATGTCTTTATGAGAGTGAATGCAGCTTTTTATTATGAGAGCATCTTTGATTAATTCTCTCAGTATTGATAGTGCATACCCTCTCTGCTCTTTGTGATGCTGAGTTCGCAGCATACTTCCCTGGGATTCATTTCTCTCACTGGTAAAATAAAAATAACACCTTTCTATCAATAAACAAGTGATGCAATGAATATAATTAAGTAAACATGGTGATAAGCACCCAATATATGGAGAAGAAAAAATAGAAATTGAATTCTAGTCTTTAAAAACATTGGAACAACTGCATTAGAAGAATAAATATCTATTTAGGAAATAGCATGAGTGTTATGACCCTATATGATAATGTGAAACAGCTTTTTCAAACAGTCTTTGGTTTTTACACCTATGGTTTTAAAACTCACCATACTACAACACTCAATAAACTATATGGTTTTGTTTATTTATTAGATTTATTTTGTTTTGTTTTAACGAACATTTATTACATAGTTATACTGTATTAAGTAACATCCTAAATATCTTAAATGTATTAACTTTTGTAATCATTATAATAATCATATGATATAGGAAGTGTAGCTTACAGGTGAGGAAACTGAGGCAGAGAAACATTAAATTACTTGACCACAGTTACATTTTAGTTAGTGAGAGTACGATGTTATCCACGATATCATTTAGTCAGCTTATGAAACAAGATATGTATAAATTATTCAAGCTAAATAGCTAATTATTTAGTTATTTAGTTACATGGATATCTTCCTCTTAGACTCTGTCAACTGCACATATACCATATTTATCATAGTATCCCCAAAATATAGTTCAATGCATGGTAGCAAATATTCCTTGAAAAAAATGGTTATTCAGATGAGGAATCTGTAGTAAAGACCATAAATAGATTTCTCACATAACCTTCGAAATCTCAAAGGAACTTCATTAAAAGTATAGGTAAGATGTAAAAAATAACCTTACCATAACAGAGAGAAAGAGAAAATAGAAAATAAAATGCAAAAAATAAAAATAACAATTGTAAAACACTAACTTATTTGGCATGCCAGAAAAAGGTGAAAGCTAACATCCTTTAGGTAGGCAAAAAGGAAAGGGAGATGAAAAATCAGGAGGCTAGCCAATGTCCATAATAGATCTCAAGTACATCTTAGAAAACAGAAGAATCAGCATATTGGACACAGCATGGTTGATAGCTTAAAAAAGTTGGACACACTGAATGTTTCTAAAAGTTAGGCCTCTAGGTCTCTAAGCCACCCTCATACTCAGACAACTAAAACTGAACTACATTTAGAGAAGATTAAATAATCACTCTCTGAAGTGTTTGAACCAGAGAGATTTGAGATTAAGAGAGGATTTATTCGGTCAGTGAATATCAGAAGGAAGACTTACAGTCCCATCTTGGAGATAAAAGATTTTTCTTCAGTAAATTAATCTGCCTAAGAGACAATACAAAGAGAAACTGCCAACTGTGATTCCCCCAAAAGTAACAGTTTAAACTTTGCCCAACTATTCTATAAAGAAGGCAATCATTCTATAAGCCTCTTCTTTAAATGGAGCCAGAAGTTCACATTTATTTTGTTTTGTTACTTCATTCTTAAATATAAAGTGAGAACCAAGAATTGCCACATTTGAGGAAAGTTTTAAACATGAAAGAAGAGATCAAACCAAAACAAACTAACAAGCAGAAAGTACTCAATAAAAATTGTGATATTTCAAGGAGAGGCAGTAAACTTAAACAATAAATAACTGATACATTCAAAGATACTGCAAGAAAAAAAATATTATCCACAAAATTAAACCAGCATTTGCATTTTATAAAAGAAGCTTTCATATATTAGTTTCATATACATATATGTATATATATATATATACACACACACATATATAAATACAACTGTGCTAGCAGAAACATCAATTAAAATTTAGATAATAAATTTAAGGAAAACAATAGAATTGAACAAAAAGAAAATTAAAAGTGTATTGAAAAGATAGGTAAATAGGAAAATCCATACAAAGCATCAATATCCTAAAGCAGGAATTTCCACAAGAAAAAATGAATTTATAAAAAGGTGATCCAATAGTATGTTGCCTACAAGAAACACACTGGATTCAAATACACTAATAGGCTTAAAATGAAAAGATGTAAAAATATATATTATGCAAACTGTATCTAAAAGAGAGCTAAAGTGATTATATTGATAAAGACAAGGTTACTTTAAAACAAAAATAATTACTAAAGATAAGAAAGACATATCAAATAATAATGAGTCAATTTGATGATGTAACAATTAAAAATATATATTAATTTAACTGATTTAACTGATGATATAACAATTGGAAATATATATATAAACATAGAGCTTCAAAATATACAAATCAAAAACTGACAGAATTGAAGGGAGAAACAGATGATTTAACAATAATAGAGGTGTCAATACTCCATTTTTGACAATAGATGAGAATCAAGTAATCCTAACAAATGTCTATAGGAGACTTTATCCCAAAGCAGCAGAACTTACATTTCTCTCAAGTGTACAGGAAATATTCTCCAGTATAAACAAGCCTTAATAAATATTTTTAAAAATTGCAATGATACAAAGATTGTTTTCTGACCATAAAGTAATTTAATTAGAAATCAAAGAGGAGGGAATTTAGAGAATTCACAACATGTGGGAATTAAATATTTCTAATTAACCAATATATCAATGGATCAAAGAAGATATTACAGGAAAATTATAAAATATTTTGAGATGACTAAAAGTAAAAATGTACTCTCTGAAACTTATAGAATGCAGCAAAAATCAATGCTGAGAAGGAAAGTAATATTTAACGCCTGTGTTAAAAAAGAAGAAAGCTCTCAAATTAATCTAACTTTGTATCTTAAGGAACTAGAAAAAAAAGCAAGCTAAACACAAAGCAAGCAAACAAAAGGAAATAATAAATATTTGAGTGGAAATAAATGAAACAGAGTAAAGAAAGGTAATAGAGAAAATCAACAAATATAAAGTTCTTCAAAAAGATCAACTAAGTTGACAAAATTTAGGGTAGACTGATTAAAAGAATAAGAGAGAAGTCCCAAATTACTAAATTTAGGAATAAAAGAGTAGACATTACTACTGACATTACAGAAATAAAAAAGATCCTAAGAAAAATCCTATTTTGTATATCAAAAAAATAGACAACCCACATGAAATAAACATATTCCTAGGAAGATGCAAGGTACTTAGCTGAGTCAAAAAGAAATACATAATCTGAACAGACCTACAAACAAATAAAGTAATTAAATTCATTATTTAGGAATTTCCCACAAAAGAAAATACAGGACTAAATGGCTTCAGCGATGAATTCTACAAAACATTTAAAAAAGAATTAATACTAATCCTTCACAAACTCTGCCAAAATATAGGAGAGAACACTTCCAATTTATTCCATGAGGACAGTATAGTCCTAATACAAAAATCAGATAAAGACATCACAAGAAAATAGAATTATAGAAAAATGTCCCTTATGAAAATAGATACAAAACTAAACAGAATACTAGCAAACTGATCAACAAAACATAAAAAGAATTATATGTAATGACCATATGGGATTACCCCAGTAACACAACACTACATATCAATCAATGTAATGCACCATACTAACAGAGTACAGGACACAAATGACATGATTATATGAGTATATATAGGACAGGATTTACAAAGTGACTACTAAGAAATATTAAATTTCTCAGATGATGAAAATATTTTAAAATCTATTATGGTGATAATTGCACAGCTTTTTAAAATTATTTGAATTATATACTTCAAAAGGGTAAATTTTATATCTGTAAATTACACCTCAATAATTTTTTTTAACTTCCTGGAAAAAATAAATAACTAAGCTCTTATTCCAGAGTTTATAATTTACTTTCATAATGTGGCATCTCTAGCTGACATGGCCACCAAGTTGCTATTAGCACTAACAATGACATAAAGATGTTAACACCTTTTTATAAACATGTAATAAAATAGAATACTTCAGTATCACATTAGTGCTCTACATGTCATAGCAGTTCCTTCTCCAAAAATCATTTTTCAGCACAGAAAGGCTCACTGAGTAGTTACTGATGCAAATGACTATCATTGATTTAACATACAGGCTTCCCTGTAAAATCAACTTTCAGATGTTTACAAGGCATGAAATGTCTTTCACATTATCATATTCTCCTTCATTAGGTGCATTTGAGAAAATGCAATAGGGCATGCTAAATCATCAGGTTGTGCTGCATTTGTCTGTGCCATAATCCATGCTGCTTCCTTTGCTATCGAAAGTTGCTGAATGTGATGAAGAAAATTCTATTTCTTTCCCACATGTAAGGCACAATTTGAAGAAGGCTGAAATGTTATTATACAATGAATTATACTGCTGATTTGAGAAATTCAATTATCTCTACTGACCATCTGATAAATAGTAATTATAACAGCAAATCTTTATTGAGTGCTTACTATATGCCAGAAACTAAATATTTTATAGGCATTAACTGAATTAATTCTCATACAAAAGTATGAGTCAGTACTATTTTCAGTGTTTTAGAAGTGAGAAATTTAGTGACAGAGAGAGGTTCAGTAGCTAAAAATTTTTGAAAATTTTATAGTTATAGGTGATACAGACATAGAGATAAAAATATAGACATTTTTAAGCATTATATAACTTCTGATATGGTTGAAAATAATGTGTCTATTACAAAACTTTGTGATGTGTTATTTATTGTATATTTATTCTACAATTAAACTTCTCTATTTTTCTACATTTATTCAAGTTAATAGCTTTAGGTAAGCAATGTTAATTTTTTTAAATGAAAAGATTCATTTTAAACTAATACTTATATATTTATTAGCACATAAGTATGTCCTTGGGATCTTGCAAACTACTATACTATCTGAATTAAATTTAAATATAATTCTATGAACTAAAATATTATTCAAAAATAAAGATTAAGTTTTATCTGAGCTACTAATATGAACATATAATTTGTTTTAAAAGCTAGTAGTTATTTATGGAAATATGAATAAGAGACCAATTGTAACAAGATTATTCTTCAGAAGTGAAAGGTAACAATTTCAAACATTTCTTATGTGTACCTTTTCAGGTTAGTGCTTTTAAATTTAACAGTAGAGTTTTTTAAGTTGGAAGGAATTTCTCTTATAATAAAAGTTGCTACTTTACTAAAAAAACTCAAAAGTGGTTAATGACAAATATTATATTGGTAATATAAACAGTAAAATAATAATTTTCAAAATGATATACTTTTAATATTTTTATTAATGTTTATGTTTCTAAATCAATTCTTACATTTTATTTCACATATAAGTAGTTTTTGTTGTGTTTACTCATTTCAGTAAAATCTAGCACTTACATATTTTTTTATACCAGAGCAAAGTTCTATTGTTTTTGATCAGCTTTTGAGAAAAAAATTTAAAAAGGTAATAAAAGCTCTTGGCTGACTATATTTTTAAGCATTTACAGAAGAAAGGTTAGCAGCAATACTTTAAGAAGTAATATATATATTAAATACTACTGAAGTTGCTGAATTTGTAAGATATCAAGGAAGAATAATTCATGAAGAAGTCAGTATTGATTATGACTATAGAAATGAACAAAAATAAGAGTATGAAACACTATGTCTAAAAGTTCATCGATCTTACGGCATATAGCAAAGAAGAAAGATTTAACAAAGACTTCCTACAATGCAAACGTCAACTTACGTATTATTCCTCAGTTTACAATTAATAAAAAAATATTACTGCATTATCTAAAGTAAGGGTCTTAAAATACTCCTTTGTATGAATAACAGCTCCCAAAACAGAATTTTAACAATAAAAACAGCAGCAACATCAAATGAATTATCCATTTTACAAGTCTGTACATCAGATAGGAGTAAGACTGATGATTTTGTGAATGTTCTCAGTTCACCATTTTATTGGGATATTTATTTGAAAGAGAAGTATGCTTTTTTTTTTATTGACATCTGTTGAGGAAAAAAATTTTCCCTTTCTTATTCTCTTAACTCTTTTCTTCAATAGCAATTTTCAAAGCTGAACATTAGAATTCCATTTATACCAAAAAGAAAAAAAAATTGACCTAAGAAGGTAAAAACAAAATATGAATGATACAAAGACCATAAGATAAATCTAACAAATGAGATTTGAGTTTTGAAGTTTTGTTTACAAAAATCCATTTTAATTAAGTATACAGACATTTTTCTCAAGTCAAACCACCAATTCTGAAGTTAAATATGTTTATTCTGATTATGATGTTGATATTAGTTGATTTGTTATTGAGATTTGTATCTAAGGATTGTTTTAAATGGTGATTGCATTTAATTTTATTAAAGTTATTCTAATACTACAACCCATCTTCGTAGAAAATTCTTTCACCTCTCTAATCTGATGTAGATAAAATATACATCTCAAGTCACAACTCCTTCCCAGATTTGGCTCCTCAGACATGAGAGTTTGTTCTAAGGGGACTCATCTGAACCAAAAGTAGCCTCCCAGAGCATTTTTGAGATGTTTGGGTTTGATGCCCAGTGTTTTATACTAGTCTCATGGTTTCTTTTAAAACCATATGATCTAATATTCATTGACTATGAGTACTAATATTTTGTCTATGTACAGAAAGTTAATCAAAAGAGAAAGATAAGAATGAAGTGAAAGAGTGGAGAGGAGCAGAGAACCCCTAGTTCCACTGAATCCTGACATCCAGCAGCATCAACTCTTTTCACATACTTTGTTACTCTGCAAGTTTGGTTATTATTTTACCAATAAAAACCCACATTATGTGAGCAAATTAAAGTTGCTTTTTATCACATGCAAATAATTCTACTATAGAAGCAGTAAATACTTATTTTAGTTTACATGTAAAAAATTTTACAATATTGTAGTTTTAAAACTTTAGGGAATTATAGTATTATTATCCCTTAAAAATAAGCATCGAGGTATTGAAGTGTTTCGTATTTTCAATACAATTAACCATAAGAAGGGGTGCATTTTCAAGGACTCTACTTAATGTAGATTTTGATTAATTCAGATTAGCTGGCAGTTACTCATCAGAATAATTTCTATATTCAACTTAATTATGGATAAAAATAAATGCAAACTTAGAAAGCTATATAATTTTGTAAGGCATATGATGTAATGAGCAACATGGAAAAATGGAGTATAAAAACAATCATTCCAGAGTCTATTCTATTGAAGTTAAGTTATGGTTTTGATATCCTACAGAATGTATTGTTTAATTTGCTAAGCTCAGTTGTAAATTAGCATAAATCTGGGGCTGTGCAGATAGAAGTTACCTCTTGCCCTACTGTGATTTTAACTAGAGACACACATTGGGCAGATGATTCAACCCTTTCTGTATCGGTGTCTATATATATCTGTTAAACAATATTCTCAAGAGTCATTTGTAGAATATTTCAGCTAAAATATTTGGGGCTATGTCACTTTCTCACCATTGAGTTTACATTGGACATTTTCTTCCTTTTTTTCCCTCCCTTTGAACTTCTCTTTCTATGCTCAATGACATAAGCATCTGTAAAGTGTCATGTCTTCACAGACATAGATCTATCTCTTAAATTTTATCACTAGAGTTGTTAATAAAGGAATTAATCTATGGTCTTAGATAAGGGAATTATTAATAAGCAACCAAATTAATAAGATAATGTAAAGTGGAAATAATATATATATATAACCTATCTAAATTAATATTGGTTGACTTGATCACAATGTTCAACTTATAAATTGTGTTCAATAAATATCATACTAAAGAGTGGGAAGTTGAGTGGACAAGTTCATATGACTTTCTGCCTTGGCTCTTTGGAGATTTTTTTTAGTTGCTTTTATACCTTTGGGAAACATACTGAATAAAAGTTGTCAAATCCAGCACAATAAGATCTGTTTATAATTGTTTGAAATTGACTGCTTTTGAGTCTTCAAGGACCATGTAAAAAAGAAAGATTAAGATGTAAGAATTATAATCAATAGATATGATTTTTATAGGTAGTTTTAAGCTTTCCAAAAATGGCTACAATAACTATACCTAGAAAAAATAAGCTTAATCATACCCTTAAAACTACATTTCATGACATATTTCAAGTACTGCATTATTAAAGGTGAATAATTTTGAAAATAGTATCATCACAAAAATAACATTTTATTTATTAGTATTAACCTGTTGTGTACTGACTTTTTTAAAAAGAGAGATTGTAAACTATCATTATTTCTACAAGGTGCTTAGCAAGCTATGCTGTGATCTATGATGTTTTTAATAAGTCCTATTTAAACCTTTTAAAATTGTTTCAACATAAAAATGTTAAAAATGCACAATATACTAAGTGACAATTTAAGGTCAGATTAATGATGTACATAAAACTTTTATCTTAGTAAATACTTCTGTCTTCTGTATCTAATACATACTATGCAATAAAAATTAGTTGAATAAATATTTTAAAAAATAAAGAAAATTTTGAAACTTTATAAGAATGTGGAATCTGGGATATTCAACTGCAAAAACTGAAATATTAATTAGGGAATAACAAATAAATGAAGAGAGTATTCTAAAAATAGCCGATGTAATATCTAAAATTGAATACTTAAAAAGAATTTCAGAGATGTAAAAGATCATGCATTTGCAGTGATGTGAAGACAGAGACTATGAACTATGAAATTCTAAAAAAGCAAACCTGGGCTACAATGCAATAGCAATTTCTCAAATGGTTTTTGTGAGATTATAATGCTTGAGCACGGTTCTTCTCTCCCAGTCTTTTTTTCTGTGTAATTTGGTCTCTGATACTTAGGAATTAAGAAATTAATTTGGCTTGCCCTTCTTAGCTCATTTAATTAAACAATGAAATAGTTGGTTCATTTATTCATTCGATAAATGTTTATTGAGAAACTACTAGGTTCTACATTCTTTAGTGGCACTAAGATAAAGTTCCCACAGAAAAATAGAACATTTGTCTAAAGTAGAAACTGTTACCTGATCCTATAAGCCCTGAAATGGTAGACAGATATTAGAAAAAGTCACTAAAGCTTTATAGATAAAGTGATTTCATTTTTCTTTTACCCAAATTAATTCAAAGAAGGTTTCTTTCCATAAATGTATACTACCTCAACCAGTCACAAATTAGGAATTATGAACTGAAAAACTGGGCTAAAAAACGGCTACAGTTTTAAGAGTATGTTTCTCCAGAAATATATTGGTGTCAGTCATGGAATTACCATACACGTGAGAGGTCTTTATGTCAGCCTATACTACTACTGAACTTTATTCTCTTTTAAGACACTAACTTTAAGGGTTATTTAGGAAAAAATTTGATGACTGGAGTAAAAAATGATTTCCAACTTTCATGACTTTCTCACATGTCCATTTAAAATGGTTTCCAAAACTACCTTTATACAAGTCAATGCTTCTGCAAGTACAACATGGATGATGTCTAAAGGGTCAAGTTATTCCAATTGTATATATGGCCTTTTCACTGCCATTTGACATAAAGGTCAGCTGCAAAATTGATCTGATTTTCCTCTTCAGTGTCCTGGGACACATTTTAATACTTTTTTATCTCCAAGAATTCAATCAAGCAACAAGGTTTAGCTCTAGGCTTTGGAGAGAAGGGGGGAAAATAGTGTTAGAGAGAATAGTACATACAATCTAAGTTTCCTGTTAAATAATATCCCTTGTTTCTAGAATTGTAATTTTAATGAAAATTTTAACTCATTATTATATCCATGAATACAGGATAAACTATTTATACAACTTCTTATCTCTTACTCCTGTCTAGGGCCTTATTTTTTATTTTTTATTTATTTATTTTTTTTACACACAATATAAATGCTTCATTAAGAGTGGAAGATATCCCCACGGATCAAGAGGTTGACCTATATATCCAGGACCCAGACACAAATACAGTGTTGCTTTCAAGCACCAGACCACTTATGTGCCACCATCATGGATAGCAGCCCTCTGCAACATATCAGGCTAACCAGAGTCACCAAGATGCTGGGCAGAACTGACTCCCAGGGCAGTGCATCCAGGTACATATGGAATTCAAGGATAACAAGAGTTACTCCATTATCTAGGGCCTTATTTTGGATAACCTTAATTTTTTTCCACATTTTTTAAGCCATGATTTCCACATCTTCATTCATGATGCACTACTACTAATGTGCTGTTAATAATTTTTCCAATTCTTTTTGCTAAAATCTAGTTTAAAAAAATGCAGAATTTTCAGATGAACAATAACTTAATTACATAGCTATAATTTTATTGAGTATGCTAATTTTATCGGCTGGAAAATATAAGATACTAGAGTAAAATTTTTATTCAAAATATTTTGTATTAAAATAGGGAACACTATTACCAATTATAATAAAAGCTATAAGACTATAAGAAAGTAAGCAAATGATATAAATAATTTAAAAATAAATGATTCTAATTTTTATTAAATTTTTAAAAATATACTCAAGTGTAATCATAGCTATCATCCTTATCTATTACATTAGATGACATTAAATAGAAAAGTATCACCTACTTCTAATGAGGACTAAAAATAAATTCTCTTTTTTTTTTGAGAAATGGGCATTATATTAGCTATTTTGGAATGCAATTATGGAATGCCTATTAAAATTTAAAATATGTATATCTTTTGATTTAACATTTTCATTTTTAGGGATTTACAACACAGAAATAAAGCACCATATTTTAAGGCTATATGTACAAAAATATTTAATGCAGCATTATTCGTAGGGTTAAAAAGGTGAAAGTATATAAATGCCCTTTAGCAGAAAGATAGTTGTGATGTATGTACATCATGAAATATTTAACCACCAAAAGAAAGAGTTAAAACTACACTTGTTGATGAAGAAGACTTTCTATAATGTATTGTCAAGTGAGAAGAGTGAAATGCAGAGAAGTCGGTATAAAAAGAATGATCTCTTTTAAAAAGCAAATGGTGACAAGAGTTCTGGTCAAGATGGTGGAGTAGGTAAATGCTGTGCTTGCCTCTTCTCATGACCACATCAAAACTATGACAAAACTACAGAACAACCATCATTGAGAATCACCTGGAATCTAGCTGAACAGAAGTCTTATAACTAAGAATATGCAGAAGCCACATCAAAACTGCTAGGTGGGGCAGGACACGTAAAAGGGACTTAAAAATTAGAAAGGATATCTTGGCTGCAGCGGTTCCCTCTGAGGAGTGAGAAGTCCCAACTCCACACCAAGCTCACCAGCCCAGGGCTCCAGGGCCAGGAAGAGAAGTCCCCACAACTTCTGGCTGTGAAAACCAGCAGATATTGTGGCTAAGTGAGACAAAGAGTGGCCAGAGTCCCTGGCAGTCCTCTTAAGGGGCCCCTCCACAGATTTACTCACTGACAGACTCGCTTGTTCTGAGCTCTAGCACTGAGCAGCAGCTCAAAAGGTGTAAAGATTGTATGGAGAGAAGCCAAATTGTTTGGCATCAGGGTAAGAGCTGGATGCACAGCTTTCTCTCTGGCAGAAATACTGGCATAGCCATTGTTCTTTGCCTTCACCCTACCCCATCTGCAAGCACCACTGCTGAGTCTTCATCAACCTGGCAAACACCATTGGCTCTGCCCTGATGATTTCTTGAGACCCCACCTTATCTGACTTTCAGGCCCACCCAAGCCACTTCTCATGGATTCTCTATACAAATAGCCTGTCTTGGCCAATGCTGTAGTCTTTCCTAAAATCTTTCAACAGTCACAAACACCAAACAAACATCATCTGACTTGGGTGTGTTCTCTACCTCTTGCTAGGCAGTCCCAAGCCCAGCACTAGCAGCAGCCAGCCTCGGTTCACAGCTTAGCTTCTCCCAGGCACCTGCAAACACAGCACAGGAGGCAATCATCTGTAGATCACATTAACTTTTACCAAGTGGCTCCAGGAAAGGCACAGTTGACCTTGGTCTGCAACAGAGCCCTTACCAAGAAGTCCCAGAACTAACATGCCTGGTGGCCAGTTTCAGATCACACCAAAGCACCTCCCAACTACCTCCATGAAAGATATATTCAAAGGGAAGACTGGGAGACACCAGAGTCCTGTTAAAGCAAATCCTGCTCCTTAGGATCAGCCCCTGAACAACAGCTCCTCCACTGTAGTCACAACCAATCCTTATAACCCATCAGCCTAAGGGTCAATCCCTCCTATTGATATGCCAATAACAATCAAGGCTCAACAACAATAAGAGATCGCATACAACTCACGCATGGGACACACCTGCAGCACCTGGCTCAGGTGACCAGGGAGACTGCCCCACTAAGATTTGGAGGACACCTACTATGTAAGCTTACTCTAACAAGACTGGAAGACACAGCAGGTCTACCTAATACATAGAAACAAACACTGGAAGACAGATAAAATGGGGAGACAAAGAAACATGTCCCAAATAAAGGGACATAGCAAAGCTCTAGAAAAACAAACAAAACAACCAGCTAAACAAAATGAAGACAAGCAATTTACCAGATGCAGAATTTATAACACTGGTTATAAAAATGTTCAGTGATCTCAGTGAGAACTTCAAAAAAGAGATAGGACACATATAAATGAAGATAGAAAACATAAAAAAGAATCAGTCATAAATAAAAAATACATTTACTGAAATGAATATATTAGAGCAAATCAATAGTAGAGTAGATGATGCAAGGATTGAATCAACAATTTGGAAAACAAGGTAGCAGAAAACACCTAATCAGAACAACAAGAAGAAAAATTTAAAAAAATGGGAATAGTTTAAGGAGTCTCTGGGACAACATCGAAAATACCAATATTCCCATCAAAGGGATACCAGAAGGAGAAGAGAAAGACCAAGGAATTAAAACCTGTTTGACTGAAAACTTCCTTAACCTGGTGAAGGAAATAGACATATAAGCCCAGAAGGATAGAGAGCTCCAAATAAATGAATCCAAAGAGGCCTACATCAAGACACATCAATTCCAAAAGCTAAAGACAAAGAAAGAATCTTAAAAGCAGGTAGAGAAAAGCAGTTATTTACCTACAAAGGAGCTCCTGTAAGACTGTCAGCTGATTGCTCAACAGAAACTCTGCAGGCCGAAAGGATTGGCATGATATATTCAAAGTGATAAAAAGTAAGGACCTACAACCAAGATTATTCTGCCCAACAGAACCATCATTTAGAATTGAAGGCAGATAAAGAGCTACCTAGGCAAGAAAAGATAAAAAAGTTCATCGCCAACTATTACAAGAAATGTTAAAGGGACTTCTTTGAGAAGAAAGAGAAAAAGATAAAAAATATGTATAATAAAATGGCATTACTTACATGTCTATCACCAGTTACTTTAAATGGATAAGAAAATAAAAACCCTTACATATGCTGCCTACACAAGACTCACTTAACATTGGAACACACAGAGACTGGAAGAAATGGGATGAAAAAAGATATTTCCTGAAAATGGAAACAAACAAACAAAAAGGTAGGGTATCAATACCTATACCAGACAAAACAGACTTTAAAACAAAGGTTATAACAAGAGACAAAGAAGGACCCAGTAATCCCATTTCTGGGTATTTATGGGAAGAAACCCAGAAGATTACTTTGAAGAAATATGTGCATCCATATGTTCATTGCAGTATTATTTACAATAGCCAAGATATGGAGGCAATGTGGTATTCATCAATAGATGAATAGGTAAAGAATTGGTACATACATACAATGGAATATTACTCAGCCATGAAAAATGAAATCTTGCAATCTGCATCAACATAGATGGACCTAGAGAATATTTGTACTGAGTGAAGTCAGTCAATCAGAGAAAGATAAATGTCATATGATTTTAGTTATATGTAGAATCTAGTGAACAGGATAAATGAAGAAATAAAATATAAGCAAACTCATAGATACAGAAAACATTTTGATGTTTGCCAAATTGAGGAGTGGATGGGTGAAGGGGGTAGGGAACTAAAAGGACAAATTGATGATTAGAAACTAGTCATAGAATGAGGAATATAGTCAATAGTATTGTGATGTTCATGTATAGTGTCAGGTGGGTACTGGATTTATTGAAGTGATCACTTCAAAAGTTATACAGATGTCTAATCACTGTATTGTACATCTGAAACTAATATAATACTGTATGCCAACTCAAATTTAAATATATATTAAAAATAATAAATTAAAAAAAATTAAAAAAGCAAAGTGATAGTAAATGTGTGTGTGTTCTGTGTGTTCTGTCTTGCATTTGATTACATAGAAATGGTGAAAGATATCAAACAATCAAGCCAAGGTATAACACTGGCTACCTTGTGAATTTACTGCTTGAAGAAAAAAGATAAAAGAAAAAGATAGTGGGGATGTAAAAACAAAATTAAAAAGAAAAGTAATGCAGTTTATAAAAATAAATAAACATACATAGAGGCAACACTATTCATAATGTTGTCTCATGTGTCTCCAGTTTGTGTTTGTACTAATATTTTTTAAAATATAAGAATTAAGTAGTTTTAAGAATAATTACCTAAAATGTTATCATTGATTTTGTTATTTTTATTTCCTTATTTATTAAGAAAATAAAAGATTTGCTCTATGATTACAAATAAATTAGAGATAATAAAATGAATTAAAATTATTTTTTTTAGTTATAAAGGTAGAGGAAGTTTAAACTCCATTGCTTTAGCTTCAGTAATTTTCAGATATCACTAAATTCTCAAAGCAAAATTAATTTTAAAATATATGGTACAATTTAAATACATCTCTTATTTTTGATAGCCTGGAGAAACTAAAAACTGAAGCCATGGTAAGGCATCTCAGATCATTGCCTTTAATTTCTAGTCTTATAACATATTTCTGAGAAACCCTGCATGAAATTGTACAACTATAAAAGCTAAATAATGAGGTAGTTTCTAAATTTACAAATACATTATGAGGGTTTCTTCACCCAATTTTTTTCTATCAAATATTTGAGATTTGAGTGAGACATAAAAAAAAATAGGGGAAATCTTAATGGAAAAAACTAGGAAACTATTGCTCTCTATTAGTTTGTCTAAATTCTTAGTGGAGATATATATACATATATATATGTATATGTATATGTGTGTGTGTGTGTGTGTGTGTGTGTGTGTGTGTGTGTATTAAATGATCTTTTAAAACTATATCCTCAAACCCCAAAAATAGGTCTTAGGAACTTGATGTACAGCCAATTGGTCAGAAATACAGGTGATAACCTGGGAGCTGTGATCGGTATCTAAAGTGGGGGCAGTCTTATGAGACTGAATCCTTAACCTGTGGGATCTGATGCTAGCTACAAGTAGATAGTGTCAGCAATGGATTGAATTGTAAGACACCTAGCTAGCATCAAAGAATTGCTTGATGCGTAGAAAAATCCATCTTGATATGTGAAAACCCACTTAAAAGTGTGAAAGCAGTGTGAGAACAACAACAACAAATAGGAAGTGTTTTTGTTGTTTTCGTTAATAACGTTACCAGTGTCCCCGCCTCAGTGAAGGGCAAAAAGCAATTATTTGTCACATTTATCACTAATCGTGTCTAACCACTATAGTACGCATGAGAGACTTTCTCTTAAGTTGCTGAACTAACAACCCCCAAGTTGAAGCCCGCGGTGTGACCAGATTGCTGCTTTCTTTTTCCATCTGGAACAAAGGATTACAGAGGGAAGTAGATTGACACAGCACATCAGGTGTCTTGAAAAATTGTGAGCAACAATATGAAGTGACAAATAATTTGTCACTAATAATATTTAAAATGTCAAAATCTAAAAACAAACAAATAAATAAATAAAGTGCCCGAATCTACAAATGCTTTACTTTAAAAATTATTAAATAATTAACAATGTATCTTCCACATGTTAAAACCATGTTTAATGTATGCTGATTCAAAGGAAAATAGATTTTTTTACCTTGTAAAATTAGCTTCTATTCAAAGTTTAAGTTGGGTTATTCCCTTTTTTGTATGTTCTCATGGACAGTAAAATGAGTTCCTTTAAGAAGAAAGAATAGGGTCATGAGTATGGTTTCTGAGCACCAGGGTATTATCAAGGGCTTCCCAGATAACCACTGCCCCCTGCACTCTCCCCTCCCACACCCCAACAGAGGCAGAATTTAGAATGTGGCTCCCTGGTTGTCCTGATGACCAAACCAGGACAGCTAACAGAAAGAGTCCTTCACTTAGGAGAAAAATGAAATTCTCAGAAGACGGCCCCACATATGAAAAACTATTAAAGCATAATTTAACATCATGTAATTAGAGAACTAGAAGCAATGACTTTGAACTGTTAGAGAATACATGATGACAAAATGAGTTTTAAATGGATAAAAGGAGTAAAAAGGCATTGCCAGCTGCATGGTAATAGACAGATGTTGTACATTTCTATTCTCACCCATTTCTAAGAGCTGTTGTGAAGAACAAATAAAAGAACAGACTTAGAGTTACTTTGTAAACTCAAAATGTATTGTGGAAATAATAATTACTGTAAGATACCTTACCCTTAGATGGCTTTAAAACAGAGAGAAATAAAATATAATGATGCAATAATCTTCCTTCAATCAATATTATTGAATCTGTTCTTTTTAAGTTGAGAATTGTATGAATTCATTTTTCATATAAATAAAGTAAAACACATTTAATATCTATTAAATTTTATAGTCTATTACTTGGCTGTTGAGAATTAGACCATTTGTTTCCAAATAGGCTAAACAAAATTGTTTGGGAAGGCTTTTAAGATACAAATCTCTAAGCCCACCCCAGACTAGTAAATCAGAATATCTGTGGTTAGAGCCTGGACATCCCTGAGCTTTTTGCCAGCAGCTCCTTTGGTCCTGAGGAAGCCGTCTCTGCCCTGTGTTAGTCTATGTTTGGAAGCCACTGAATGACACCACGGTAGCCAAGGATGTATTCCAGAGGTGTTTAGGGCCTTGCGGATATTTTTTGAAAATGTACCTTTTGATAGCCTTAGTCCTAGTTCTTGTCATTATCACATCTTATCTCCTCCCTTTTGAACTATGGCCATTATCTATGATTCTACTTTTAAAAATTCAAATAATCATTTTCATAATTGTTCAAGGTACTAAGCACTTTTCATCTTTATGACTAACTCATTTTAAAAGACTTGGTTGATAAATAGGCTATAAAACAGTAACTAAGTAGGAAATAAGAAGTAAAATAATTAGAAAAGAAGAGGTGTGAAATCCATATTTAGAATTATTTCAAGATAATATTGTTGTTTACTTAGAAAAAAAACAAAATAATTAATAGGAAAGCTATCTATAACCAGAAAGAATATTTTTTGTCTAACACAATCCTGGCCACCAAAATTGATTTTTAGTACTCTTTCATTTTTAGAAATTAGATTATGGGCTGTTAGAGGAGAAGGGAGAAATTTAGTAAAAATAAATATTTTTATCTGGCAGGTACTATGCCAATGACTTAAGGTTCAAGGATATCAAGTCTCAGAAGGGGCTGAGCATTTTTCCAAAGGTCACAAAGCTAATGAGTGGCAGAGTCATGATTGAAACCCAGGTCTGACTGACTTCAAGGTCACATGGGAAACAATTAATTACAAATCAATTACAAGAAGCTTAAGCTTTTTAGAAAGTAAATTTTCCATTTTCCAACTGCTTTCCTTATTCATTTCAATTTTTTAAAACGCTCTTGTAAGGTCTAGTAAACAATGGACAAAAGATATTCTACGAGACTGGGAAAATGCTCATCATGCAACTGAAACCTTTCTGCTAAAATTATAATCTGAATATTTGTCAATGATGAATAAATAAAGAAATGTTGTATATATATATATATACAGTGGAATGTTATGCAGCATGAGAAAGAAGGAAGTAGTCATTTATGACAACATATGTGAGACTTGAGGGTATTAGGCTAAGTAAGATTACTCAAAGACAAATACTGTATGATCTCACTTACATATGGAATCTGAAAAGCTGAACTCATGAAAACAGAGAGAGGAACAGTGGTTACCAGGGGTTGGGGGAGGGGACAATTAGGGAAAAGTTATTTTAAGGGTACAAACTTTCAACTAGTAGATAAATAAGCCCCAGAGATCTAATACGCAGCATAGTGATTATAATCAATAGTATTATATCAGAGTTGCTATAGATAGTACTATATAAAGTTGCTAAGATACTAGAACTTATTTGTTTTTTATCACAAAAAAGAAATGATAATTATGTGATGTAACAGAAGTATTAGCTAACCCTATGGTGCTAATCATATTGCAATATATAAATGTAGCAAGTCAATACATTTTATATCTTAAACTTACATAATGCTTTATTTCAATTATATCTCATATTAACAAATAAGATAATTGCTTTCTCCCTGTATTTTATTAAGAAAAGAGTTTATTTTTCTCTTTAGGGACATAAGAGAGGAAAGAAAAAGAGACGCAAGAACAGGCAACAAGTACAGAGTGGGAGAAAAGAGAAGAGAAATTAGGATGTTGGGTGACAGAGTTATGTACAATACAACACCTTCTACAACTACCAAATGCTAATCTTCAAAAAGTATACTGTTTTTACTAAATGCTTGTTGAAAGTGGAGTTTTAAATCAGTCATCATAAAACATTCTCATTAGTATTGGATGAGATATAACAGAAACAACTACCCACAGACATAGGAGTTCAATGAAATGGACTATAAGAACATTAAGTTCATAAATAATAAATGACATAGATGAGGAGGAGGGCTAGGGTTTACACAGTCTGCAGAACTGGGTGTTAGAAGCTAAATTTAGCTGTTTTCCAAAGGGCAAGGATTTAGTAGCCGACTGCTCGATTACATCCAAACAAATCAAAGATTCGTTTGATTGCTTCGTGATCAATCTATTCAGTTAAACAAGAGGCTATAACTTTAATTTCCTTTTTAAGTTAAATTCACGATTGCTCTTATTAGAAAACAAATGTTATAAACTGTCTGAACCACAGTTCTGTTAGCCAGAACTGAGAAGAAAGATGCAGCTTGGAAAACAATTCAACTTGATAAACTTCAGAAGACCAGATGCCCACGTATAACACTTATTCTGCTGAAATTTGTGGTTGTCACTGTTACTAAGACAAGTCTCACTCACTGGGTGATGCTGAGTTACAAAGCAATGAGGCTTGCAATATAAGGCAAATACAAGTTTTATTGGTACAAAGAGAGTAACACTGCAAACTAATGACTTCTGTCCTTTTAAATTATGGCTGGTAAGTATTTGATATCACAAAGCGATCTTTTTCAAATAGCCCATCAACATCATCTCAACTGCCATCAACCTCAGCATCACTTTGCACTCTGCCCTTTAGCTAGACCATTCCCTCTGGAGGCCTTCAAATAGTGACTAAGTTTTAACTTTGAAATATTATAAGGTTTATAATGGATTAGAGATTTCTTATCTTTTTATTGAATTTTGTTTTTAGTTAAAATGTATAAAATTTTTTTCAAAAACTAATTGTTACTGTAAATTCTGAACTGGACAGAGACCAAATGTTACAAATAAAATTTATACTTAGGCAGCTTCTGTCCTCATCCTTGGCCCTCCCCCTTCTAGGCACCATAATTTTTACAATGACCCTCAGTGGTGAGAAGTGACCACTGGATTGCACTGATTTCTATTCTTTTACATTTTCCTGCTTCTTCTAATATAATTTGTTATTTTTCTCCTTCATTGGGAGTTCTCCTAGGTTATGTATCAACAAACTGTTAAATGTTTTTAAACAATATATTCATGGCTAATGTTGACCTGATGTCAACTTTTAAAATAAACTTTAACTCTTCATTTAACTCTGACATGACATTCACATTTAAAAAACACCTTCCAAGCATTTACCCAAATGAACAAGGAACCGGAAACTCTGCTTTTATTCATGTAGAAAAAAAGGTACAATTTATATTAATGTCAGTATTATGACACCTACCAGCAAGCCCCCAGCTTCCCTCACTGGAATTTCTGAAAGTGCCCAGGTTTGTGTCACATGTTCTTGGCAGAGGTCTCTTGTTACTCTCCTGCTCTAGCTTCCTCTTTTTTGCTATCCAGTTCTCATGAAGGTGTTCAACAGACATAGCTTCAGAAACGTTTTTGCAGGCAGTGGCCCTTGTGGGAATGCCACAGCTAGTTCCTGTGGTCATAATGTTGCCCCTCCCTGGACCTTTCCTTTCATTAGCAGGCCTAGGCCCAGTATCGTGTATAACAGTCTCACTGTTGCCCATGAAGAAAGCCTTCTTCTTCAGGTCCTCTGCTCCCAGTTGCTTAGAAACAACTGAAGATGAGAGAGAGAGAGAGAGAGAGAGAGAGAGAGAGAGAGAGAGAGAGAGAGAGAGAAACAACAAAAGATGTGTATACGTATCCTCAAAAACGAACAACAGTTTTCAAACAAAGAGCAATCCACTCTTAATGAGAAAATAATAACTCTCTATGGAGAACAAAATAAGAAGCAGCTCAACATGATACCCAGACACCACTTTCCCTTATTATGTAGAGGAATTTCTTTCTTGGTACCAGAGAGTTTTGAAGAGACTTTCCTGCTGTGGTTTCTAAAGCATATTTGCATAACTGGAGATGTGGCCAGCATAGTGCTTTCCTCCACTGCATCAAAGACAATCTTCAAGCTGTTTTGAAGCCTTTCCTTCTGGTAAGACAATACTTTGCATTTTTTATCTTCCATATCAATGTTTCAAAAATGTTAAGGCTGTTAAAAGATAAACCGAGGCATAGTAAATATTTTTAAAGATTATTTGAGCTAAAGTTTTATTTAGAATCGGGAAGTGCCAAACCAGAAATAGTTTGCACTATTTCAATAGGAACACTCTACTGACAGGAGTCCTCGAGAGACTTTTATGGAGAAAAGGTTGAAACAAACTAAGGTAATTATTGACTGGCTATAGCTTAAAGCCATTTGTAATTGGTTGTCCTTAGCATGTTGACTTCATAATCTAGAGGCATTCACAAACTCATATTTTGGTTTGCTTACTTAGGCTACCATGTCAAAGCCAAGTTTCAGTTGAGAATTAAGCTCAATGAACTGGGAGTGAACTTCTGCTTTTGGTAACATCTGCAATGGAGAAGCAAGTTGCCAAGAGACAGGGACAGCCTAGAGAGAACAGTGCAATGCATGGCATTAAGAGGACTCACTTCACATTTGAGTCTTCTCAACACCACAGAAGGCAAATTCTGGACCACAGTCTGCTGATGAGTGCTGAGGACAGAGTCAGCTTTCATAATTTGAAAACAGATTCATTTAGAGAATGTGCAATCTCTTCTACCAGCTTCTCTATGGCTATTGCCTGGGCTTTGGCAGCTCTAAGACCTCCTTACTACTCTCTGAGGCCAAGATAGCAAGTGCAGTAATTTGTTCTGAGTCGCTGGCACTAGTCACTACTCTCTGGTCTAAACTCTCCCCTTTCTGTGGTGCTTGATTCAGTTAATGAACTGATCTCTGGCTTAAGGGGAATTGATTACTTTTTGTTCAAACACAGGCATATGGAGAGTATGAACTTCTGTGCATTCTCATGGAAACTCTCAAAGATTCAACTAAGATATTTAGCTAAATGGTCACAACAAATAATTTAAATAACATCTTTGCTATGTTCTTTCTCATTGGCTTTAAAATAGTTATACTATTGAGCACTTTCAAATTAATGTATTAAAGTATTTATTATATTCAGAGAAAAGGCTTTACATTTTTTTATGCTTCTCTTTGTCAGTCTTTTTCATGCTACTCAGACACATAGGCAGAAAACAGTAAGGCATTTTGGAGTCAAAGGAGGTGAAGCTAAGAAACTAATGCTTTATAGGCTATGAGATATTTAGCTATCAGAGGACAGAACATTCAATAGAATTAAGTATAACTAAGCACCTTCCTTTTTTATTTTCCTTTAATGACTAAAAAAAAGTTAAAAAAAGGAACAAATCTACATATCATAAACCAAAAGCATAGGGTTTAATATATTTCTAAGGGCTTGAAATATTTCTTTTGACTTAAATGTATTTTTACCCTCTTCTAGGCTACATCTAACTCTAAAATCAGTAATCATTGATGAGTATGTATTTTGATGAATACTGATTTTACATATTGATTTATGTAGACCCAATGTAGATTGGGTAATGATTTCTGAAAAAAAGGAGTATCAGCTTATATTTTTTTACAAATTCAAAAGCCATATTTTTTGTAAATGGTCTAAATAGCAGTCATATTTATTTCTCTTATAGATACAGAGCAGAGATAAAATTTATTTTGTCTATTTTCTTTAGTTCTGGAGACAAGTGAGTTTCTGTTCCAATTTTCTCTACTAACAACTCACAGTCACAACTAAATGTTTTCAAACGCATTTTAAAAAATGAGTCATATTTTAAGAACACAAACTTAAAGATTTCAGTATTGTATCTTTGCTGAGATTAGGGTCTAAAAGCACTGCGAACACTGGGATTTTCAAACCAGCAATATGAGAACAAAGAAGGTCTTAACAAATAATTTAAAAAGAAACATTTTATTATTTATAACATGATTCAAGTCTGATAAAAAAAACTGGCTTAAAACCCTACACTTATCTTGCTTATAGCAGGATGTTGAATGCCAGTTAGTAAATGGATAGGAAGTGTTGGAACTTGAAAATCATCATTTTGCAATCATCATAGCAACTATTAGTTCAAGCAAGAATCATCAATGAGTATTCAGACCAGGCCAATATTTTGATGAAAAGTAGAATATTTGCAAGGTCTTAAAGTTTCTCCAAATGGATGTTATTTGCATAGAAATATAATAACTACACAGTAGAGAAATTGAAAAACATCTTGATGGAGTGATCAAAATTAATATTGCCAACAGGTGAACATGATGCATTCCCAGAGGTGACATGGCAAGGAATTCATAACCTAAATCTAAATATCATAAAACACTGGACAACCCCCACAAGACTATTATTCAAAAAATATGTTATGAGACAAAGAATTCTGTGGAAATATTCTAGATTATTTTAGATTGAAGGAGAATAAAGAGATATGAAAACTAAGTATTACATCTGATCTTAAACTTGATTCTGTGCTAAAGGAGATAAAATATTATAAAGAGCATTAGTATGATTGGTAGGTCATTTGAAAAAATTAAAACAGATAATATATTAAATTAAAAAATTTTACGAATGCTAATTTCCCCAAAGTTGATAACTGTACTGTGGTTGTTAGACTCTTATGAAATACAAATGGATGTATTTAAGGAGAAAGAGAAACTGAATGGAAAACACAAATGGATATATTATTAAAAACATGAATGTGAGTAAAAGATATATGTATCATTCTTCTTTTTAACTTTTCTATAAGTTGTGATCATTTTCAAGTAAAATGTGATTACTGACTAAAATGTTGCATGTTTTGAGGTATATATACACACCCCACCACACACATATATACAGATATACATATATACATGTATACACACACACACACACACACATTTAGTGCTATATTTTTTATTTTCTCTCAATACAGAATCAGTGTTGTACAGATTACAGTCACTACAGATATGCCTGTTACAATTTAGGTTAGACAAATCTTTCTAAGAGATAACACATCCTAAGGGAATTAAAACCTTGAAGGAATACAAAGTCTTAGCAAGTGAAAATGTGTGGATTCTGAAGATAACATGGTGTTTGATACTGGAAGTCTAAGGGGGTGGGGAGGTGCTAGTAACAAAAATCTAAAGCAGCCCTTCCCTGACACTGGCAACAGAGCCATCCTCCTTTGGGACTGCTTTGACAGTGGAACACAAGGAAGAATTGCAGTGTCCTTCACCATTCCTAAACACAGGGACATGTCGCAGCTTAAACGATTTGAGTCATGACTAAATCAGGCAACAGAGGCGCTGTAAAAGGAAATGGTGGTGTCTAGTGCCCAATGGATGGCTGGAAGGGAAAAAAAATACTGTACATCATGTGATCATTCACATGACAGCCGACCACCCTTGCTTGAAACATTCACTGAGATTCCCTAAACTGTATCCTGGAGGAATAAAATCTAGTAATTGCCATGATTGTAATCCCATTTAATACCCACATAATGATGACTTCTTGGGAAGCTAACTACAATAACCATATGTAAAGCCTACTTCCACACCCTTTTCTATGAAAAAAAGCAAACCATTACCCCAATTAAGAGGCAGACCCAAAATATTTATATAAAATAAAGGCAGCTTTTCTTAAAAAATTTTTACATACATAAATACAAAGGCCTTATGCAGAACAGAAAATCAGTGTAAAGCTTGGAGGAGAATGCAAGTCTTCCGTTTTTGCAATCAAATATTTTGCCTGGAGAACACTGCTTTGGGGAACATAAATAAAAAAACGACAAAAACTATTCATCACACAGACACCATTCCTCTCTTCCTCCTTTATCAACAAAACTGCGTTGAAGATTGCAGTACTTTTTTGTCTGTCAATGATCAGACCAAAATCTACTGAGAAGAAAAAAGAAAATCTCATTAGATTTTAATCCCATACCTGTGGTAGAGCTTTTAGAAAAATCTTTTCTAGTCTAAGACACTTTGGGAAATGAAAAAAAAAAAAAAAAGAAAAAAATTGAAGAAGGAGAGATGGTATCAGGATAGATAGTTTAAGAAAATATAAGAGTTTATCTGCAGGGAAAAAAGTGAAAAATAAAAGGTAGAAAAGAAGGTCATACAAAATAAATTTATTCTCCTACTTTCATCAAATTGATTTTTAAGTCACAGTTTATCTACACTGTCCATTGAAAACAAAATGAAAACAAGAGGGATAAAAAATCTTAAATTTTTGGAAAGTGCCTCTCTGTATAATAGAATGCAATTTTTATTATCTCAAAAAATAAGGATCTGGTAAGGCGAGAGTCTGCGTTGCTTTGTGCTATTTCTGAGTGCAAAAGAAACACTGGATTTAAAAAAGAGCAAAATGTCTTTATCTAAGTTTCTTCAGTAATTAACTGAGCATACATCTATGTATTTAGAAATGATGTATTTTTTTGTAAGTTCAAGTTATCAAACAGTAACTCAAAACTCACTTGTTCAGAATCCCTGACTTATGAAAAGATAATATTATTTTTTCTTAGAAGCTAAGGGTTAAGGATATCTATGAAGAAATGTGCTACTAAAATTTTTTGACTAAAATTTTATATTACATTAGTTTTGTGATG
This sequence comes from Cynopterus sphinx, assembly GCA_030015415.1. NCBI lineage: Eukaryota > Metazoa > Chordata > Mammalia > Chiroptera > Pteropodidae > Cynopterus > Cynopterus sphinx. The sequence goes on along the minus strand of CM057381.1, from coordinate 68,608,813 downwards.
GACCATTTTACCATGAAGTTACTCTAAAGCAGTCAGGTTTAAATAAACTTGAAATGTATCCTTGTGTCATTTGTGTAAGGATGCTGAGTTTATCTAGTAATTTTCTGATATACCCATCTAGCAATCATCTGATACACTGGAGTTCCTAACCATTACTGATGACAAACACAGTAGGAGAATATGGGTCCACAAAACACACATGGCATCCAGCCTCAGCCTCTCAACCTCACGGCTCTGAAACAAATACTGACTCTCATCCCTCTGAATACCTTTCACAAAACTTTAATATTGCCTTCTTTCTTTTTATATCATCAAATTCTTTTCTCTCAGAGAAAAAAAAGCCCCCCTCCTTCTTCATTGAGAAAAATATGGTCAGTGGGTAAGGCCCTCTCCCACTAAGCTTCTTAGGGTTTCTCTGCTTCTCCATTCCCATCCTATCTACAGAAAGGTTTATTTCTTATTTATTTATTTATTTATTTATTTATTTATTTATGTGCGTATTAAATTTTTAATTAATTTTTTTTTACAGTGACATTGGTTAATGAAACAGAAGTGTTCATACTAGTACCTTTCTGTCTGACATTTCTCTTTAGCACTGGGAAACTGTCGTTAGCCATTTTCTGTTACACAAAATGGCAGAGAAAGTTAGTTTACTACCAGTTAGAAGAGTGGAGCAGAGATGCACAGATGAGCAGAAATTAGAAGAAAAGAATTCCTCAGTTTCCGATGACATTGTTGTCCTCTGTAGCATTTTGTTCACAATGTCCAGCTCGATTGTGGGATACTCTAGAATCCTTTCCTAAACATTCTGTTTTTTGCTTATTTGGGTTTCTGATGCATGACACAAAATGTCTTAACTAACATAGTCAAAATAAATTTTTTTCTAAGTTTAGGAGATGGCATGAGTTGGATTTTGTTCCCCCAAAAAGATACACTCAAGACCTAATCACCAGTCTTTGTAAATGTGATCTTATTTGGAAATGGGATCTTTGCAGATATTATGATGAGGTTGGGCTTTAATTCAACGGCTGGTGTCAGTTTAAGGGAAATTAAGACATAGGCACCCAGATTGGAGAGCAATATGGGAAGATGCGGGAAAAGAGTCTCAGAGGGAAGACAACAATGTGAAGACACAGGTCGAGGTTGGAATGATGCATTTGCAAATCAAAGAGGTCAAGCATTGCAAGCTACTATCAAAAGCTGGGAGAGAGGGTTGAAACAGATTCCTCTCAGAGACTTAAGAAAGAACCAATGGCACTGACATCTTAATTTTAGATATCTAAACTTCATACTGTAAAAAAATACATTTCTGTAATTTAAGCCACTCAATTTGTGAAACTTTGTTATAACAGCCGAAAGAAATGAATACAGGAGACAATATTATTCTGAGCTTAAAGCTGAGAACATTGAGGCTAAAAAATGTGACTGGCTTAAAGCAAAATCAAATATCTGTCAAGTAGAAGGCTGTGTTCTGGGATAGTTCTTTCAGGCCATGAAGCTATCATGACTGAGAGACTTTAATTAAATTTAATATATCTTACACTATTCTGTGATTAACCTCCTGCTTCTAGATAACTAGTTTATCTTTATTTTAATCAATCAATTTTATAAATAATGAGATAAGACATTATTAAAAGCAAAGTTGTTAAGCAAGAAAGCTGTAAAGTAAAATGCTGTCACCATTACCTATGACATTTTGTGAAATTTCAAGGTAGTCAGCAGTGATGATATTATATACACTTTTGCCTAACCTATCTCATTGTTAATTCACTTTACAAATGTACAAGCTTCACTGAATCTTTAAGATTTTTTGCACACTGGTTTTCTGATAGATTTTGGATTTTATTAAAAAAATCAAAGCTCTACTTTTTAAGAATACAGGCACATTGATAATAAGTATGAAGGATATACAGGCAGAGAACAGTCATTTCTTGCATTCAGGTTATATGTCAAGCATTGTGATGAATATTTTAAAAATTTGTGTGTGTGTGTGTGTGTGTGTGATTATTATTATTATTCCCACTTTTAAAATAAACCAAATCTGAGAGGATGGAGGATGCATAGTTGGCCTTAAGCCATGTAGGTCATAAATGAGCAGGCTGGGATGTCTATGACCATAACCAATATCCATTCCATTCTACTGAGCTGGCTCGGCAATCAAGATGAGCACTTAATACATAGTCTTCCCATTCATAAAGGAAATGGATAAAAATATAGGTTTAAGAAGAAAAAAATACAATAGTGTAGAAACACAAGAAAGTGTCTTAAGAGTACATTTTTAAAGTTACAGGAAAATAGCAGATGAGATAGGATTTTTGCTTAAAGAAAAGTGATGCCATATCACAAGATTAGAGAAAGATATTGGTCTTCCCCAGTACTCTGGAGTGAGTAAACAATGAGGGAAACATTATAGAAACAAACAAACAAAAAGATTACAGAATAATTTAATTAAAAGTTTTTTGAAATAGTTGTCTTACTACTACCTGAAAATGAATAAGTTAGCCATTGCTTTTGACCTCAAAAAAAGGTGACCATCTTTCTAAAGAAAATAGCTACCTAAGGTGGCCCATAGTGAAGATAGTGGGATCCAGAGAAAGGCAGAGTCTAATAGAACACTGGTTCTCCCAAATAGAAAGAGAAAAAAAAAAAAAGCAAAAGTCCCACCCCAGAACAAAACCCTCCTTATTCTGCAATATGGAAGTTCCACATTGTCTGAATGCTCCTGTAATGGATACCATGTTGTGACAAAATTCTTTTTAGACTGAAGGACTCTTTCACCCTGTGGTTACCCTATGTGTTATCCAAGAATAGGATTCAGTTGGCTGTACTTTTGAGGAATCATCGTAGGCTAGAGAAAGCTTCTCACCAAAGTCATGTACTCCTTCTTCCAGTAGCCTGTCTCCTCTGATTACTGGTGCATGAAAGAATAAACTCGACCTATACGGCCAACTCAGGGCAACTGAGAAGGGCTTGTCTAGCTTTAGAATTCCCTGTAGCATTGGCTGAAGCTTTGTGTTGACTTTGTCATGCCTCAACTTCTCTCTCTACTCAAGTGTTTTCTTCCCAACAGGAGTTGTCTAGAGAGCACTACCCAGTAAACTTTTTGATGCTTACTTATGTTGAGACTGCTTTCTGAGGAATCAAATCCAGCCCAGTCTCTATCCATATGCCCTGCAGGAGATCTACCTGTCAATGTGCTCAATTTACCTCTGCTTTCTGGTCATTTTCCCATTCAAAGGAGAAGGCTATTGGAGAACTAAAACTTCTCAACAGTGCAGGAAATCAACATGAGCCACATCACACTAAGCAACCATTTTATTCATAAATGTGCATGAAAAAAAAGCAACTCCATGAAACAGTTATGAGAAACCATCAGAACAATGGAGTCCAGAAGAAACAAGTAAATTAGATTCACATGCAATTTTTCAAAGTATGTCATTCAGAGATCGAAAAGCTATTTTGCAATTTAATAAAAAATTCTAAAAAAATGATTTTTAAAGCTTGAAACATGATATTTAAAATTATAAAAGAAATTCTAACTTTAAAAACTGAATTTTAAAAAGAAAACTTGACAAATCAGCCTAGAAAAATAAGACTACAAAAAACTGGAAAATGTGGAAATATTAAGAGTTATGAAAGTACAGGAAGTTTCCAAAAGAGAGAGGAAAGAAAGAGAGAGAGACAGAGAGAGACAGAGTGAGAGAGATGTCTTCATGGGGAGGTAACCATAGAAGGCACAAGCCTCTCCCAGGAGTGAATGTTCTTGAAGGGACAAGCTCTGCTGGCTCTCAGATGGGCACGAAAAGTGAAAGGTGCATCAGTGACTGAAAATAGACCAGAGCTATCAATAGTCCAAGGTTTCTAGAATCATGATCATTTATTCTCTGGCCTTGAAATTTCCTGGATGTAGGTATTAGTATCGAATAAGTAAATTTCAAGTGTTTTAATGAAAATTATAAATTACTTTTACATGCTAATAGAGTTACTCAAAAACAACATATGTTATAGACTTCAAGAAATTGCTTGCTGACATTTTCTTTGGGGAAAAGCTATATTTAACCCTATACCTTATTTTTAAATATGATTGGAGTTTTATTTGAAATAGCATAGTACAAGAAGGTTTTTTAATTCGATTTTAGTGTCCATCTTGAAATCATGATTCGATTTAAAATAAATCATATCTAAATTGCTTATCAAAAATATTTATTTTATTTTTTTAATGCATCTGAATGTAACCTAGTTTCAGTTAGCCAAATTTCTCATCTTTCAATAAAAAAAGCAGCAGGCCTCGAATTTGGCAGCTACAAGTAGGTTGTTTTTATTGTTGTTGTTTTTTTTTTTTCCCCCAGGGAAATCTGAAAAGACTTGATATATTTGGTCAAAACATAATTCATGATGTTCTGGCCAGTAAATTGAAACCAATATACAGTAGATCTAGCTTTATTTTCTTCTTACAAGCAACTAAGTTTACTGACAAATAAAAAAAAAAGTGAGTGTCAAGTAATGCTTTTTATTTAAGTGATTCGATGGTGTAGGCTGTGAAGTAAACTGGTTTTTCAGTGGTAGTCCAGGAAGGCACGCCGGGCAGAGACTGTGTACTCAGTGTACTCAGCAAACCATTTGAATCACTTTGTTGAGAATATCATACTAGGAACAATCATAGACCTGCAGAAGCCTGAGGTCAAGTATCAATCTACAATATCCAAATCCTCCATTACTCTAGCATATATTCACTGGCAAGAGAGTGGCAAAGCTGTCACCAGCTTCTGTTATCATGGGCACACTGTCTACTAATTCACCAGTTGAAACATGAACCAATAAAGGCAGTATGTTGTTTAGGAGATGGACATAATAAGATGCCAGTGTGGCTGCCGTGTGTCCCAGACTGAAATGACACTGACAACTGTGTGGTGGACTCTGCGGCAGATGTCACACTTGTCATTTTGAGCAGTTCCATTGTATCATTTCTGAATCACCCTTTACATCAAACAGCAGAACACAGTCACCAACAAAGTGGTTCTAGAAGCCTGCTAATTTTTTGGCAGTGTAATGTTAGGCTTAGTGAAATTGATCCTGCTCAGCTCAGCGCACCCTGAGAGAGAAGATATCATAGGTCACACGGAAGATTGGAAACATAAGAAAATGTGCAGCAGTGCTTCTGTGACAAAGTGGAACATCTGCAATGACAAAAAGGAGAAGGAATGGGGAAGAGACGCTAAATACAGCCTCAGGAATGTGCAATGACAGTTTTGGCTTCTGGGAAACAGAATGCAGACAGGTAAGTCTGGTGTGCAGAAATCAGAGGTGGAGATTTTATAGGAATTTCAGTTCATTTACTCAGTTCTACAGTATGGTGGCCAGCAGTTTGATACTGGTCTCCAAAGCCCCTCTCCTACTCTTTCTCACTCTTCAAAAAGAAATTTAAACTTATTTCAACTCAGTATTTGTCACATGATTGCAATATGCCTGACAACGTGCAAGGGAGCATGCGAATGCAAAATGAGACTGACATGCTTCCTTCCTTAGGGACTCTAGTAATTTTGGAATGACATGATCCATGAAATGCTTGTAGAAAGATAGAAGACAGGATATAATCAAGTGTCACCTAATGTATTAGAGGAAATGAATGCCATGGAAGGTCAGAAAAAGTGGAGATCAGATCTTAGACCAGGAAAAAAAAGAAGAGATAGGACAGGAAATATACCACGAAGAAGGGAAAATATCCAGACAGAAAAGAAATAGCACACAATACATTTAGTAATTGGACGTTTTCATAGAGAAGACAGTGAAGACACTGGGATACCCTGTATACTCCTGAGGGACAGAAAGTAGATGCTGCCCTTTTAAATTAGATCTCAATGAATGATAGTTGCAATGCTAAAGGCTGGATGTATATAAATCAGGCCACTGAAAATTCTGCTAATCACAAAATATTATCACTATTGAATAGTATGTGGAATATACTATTGTGTAGAATATATAGTATGGAATGTTCCATCTTACAGATGAAAAAGCTGAGGCAAAGATTTTGTAAATGGGCTAATACTGCTCTTCTTTCCTCCCAATTTTAGATACCAAGATTGTTGGTGAGAAATCAGGTGTCCTTCCTTAGATTCTGAATGAAATATTTTTTGGAACCTCAGAAACCTAAAGAAAAGATTGGTTGTAGAGAAGTAAATCCAACCTTGTAATAAAATAGGGGCAGTTTAATAAAAAAAATTATCTTAATTATAAGGTCAGGTCTTACATTATAAGATGTAAGAAGGGTAAAAAAACAAATATGACTTCTTCCCTTGACTTAAACACAAGTAAGTGTACGTATCACATCCCATAGCGGGCACGGTGGAAACCTACTGTGCACCTTAAGATAAGCAAACTACCAAAATCAGTCACCCTGTCTCTAATTCACAAAATCAACGAGGCCTTAACCAGTCGTTCCTGTAAATTACTGACCTTATAAGAATGGCTTTATCCCTGATTTTTTCAGTACTCATTATACATTTGCAAATATGATAATAATGTAATAAAATTTGTTTTTCCACCATAAATAAAGTAGCATAGGCTATTTTTTTAACCTTTTGACTAGTTTCCACATTAACATATAGAAAGCTAAAAAAAAAAAAAAACCAGTAGCTTCCTATCTCACACTAACAACAAAAAACCTCTATAAAAACAGCAAATTAACAACTTATCTGAAACCCACCAGGGGACTGAGCAGGGCAACCAATGTCCTTAGGTATATAAATGTTGAGCAACTGTGATGTACACCTGAAACTAATACAATATAGTATTTTAGTTATGTTTTAATAAAGTCTTAATAATAAATAAAAGTAAAGGCAGAAAAAAAATCTGGAGACAGGTGTCAGCAGAAAAAGGTAAAATGCCAGCACTACCTTACCAGGGCAAGTTGTAACTAGTAAGAAAAGTTTAGCCAAGGTGCCTGGCAAATTGATGGAGACCACCCAGATAAGGAGAAGACCATGGAGGAGTCCACAACCTCTTACAGAATTTTTGTACCTAAATCATACTTGGCACTCAGAGAAATATTGAGAGAAACCTAAAAAAGTCTTCCTTGTGAGAAATGAGAGGAGAAAATAACAAGGCAAAGAAGTGAGGAATTTCGCCAAGATCTTCCTCTCCCATCTTCCTTACGAGATAAAATCCTTAATCTGTGTGTGGAGTGGAGGATGGAAGTGGGAGAAGGGCAGGACCCATGAGCACCCAGGCATATAGCTACGAGAGGAGCAGTGCACAAAGACCACATCCTTGGGACACAGGGATATGTGGTTGCCTGAGACTGAGGCTTATTCAGAACAATAGAGATTGCATTGATACACTCCCCCCACCACACACACACACACTGATGCACACACACTCTGTGCTAGGTTACCAAGTGTCTAGTAACCTCTAAGTTATAGGCAAGGCACAGATCCTCTCTTAGGCTTGGCTCACAGGGAAGACCAAAAGCAAAAAGATGGAAAAGACATTTCTAAAAGCCTTCTAGCAAACCAGCACCTACCCTAAACCCAATACATTTCTAGAGGAAGTTTAAACCGGTGGTGCCAGGAGGATGACTATAGCACAACAAACTTCAAACCCGCTCAATTCTTAATTAGATTAACTCAACTCTCAGCACTACCAGAAGAAAAGGCATGATTGTTTCCACATGTAAAAAGAAAATCTACCCCAGTCTCTATAGCCCTAAAGGAAATGTCTGGCTTTCAACAACAAAATTTTTTTAAAAGGCAAGACAAGAAAACACCCTTCCAAGGAAGTAAGTAATCATCTAAACCAGACTCAGATATGCCCCAAGTCTTAGAATATCTGACAAGTAATTTAATAACTGTAATTAATATGTTAAAGACACTAATAGAAATAGTAGACAGCATGCAAGTCCAGATGGCGATGTTAGCAGAGAGAGGTAAACTTTAAGTTAAAATCAAATGGAAATACTAGAAATAAAAACTATAATAAGAGAGATGAAAATGGACTCGGAGGAAATTCTTTGTAGACTCTACAGACCTTAATAAAATACTAGTAAACTTAAAAAGTTTATAAAAGTTACACAAATTGAAAGAGCATTTAGGAACTGTGGGACAATACCAGTTAAACTATGTGTACCTGAAAGCACAGGAGAATGGAGAACAAGGAACAAAAAATATTTGAAAAACCAAATATCTGCTGAACTTAAGTCGGCAAGCCAGTCCTTCTAAAGGTTGAATATCTACACAACTTTTCCCCAAGTACTCTAGTTTATTTTCTAAATGCTCTTATCTCTGTATATTCCTTTGATAAGGGATGAGTAACAAACAGACTAAACTACAGATTTAGTTTTGGGGTCAGCTACTAACCTTTCTCCACGAAAATCTTTTTATGGTGTTTATCCAAAAACTATAATCCTGGGAGATAATCTATGACAAAAAATTTATCAAGGACAAGGACAATAAATTTAAAAAGAAAAAAACTCTTAGATTTAAAATAAAGCAGATTACGAAAAGTTCTAAATTCTACAGTACAGAAACACACTTAATTTTTTTTATCCCAGTATTTCTAAATTTGTTTGACTAGCCATCTTTTCTTTATACATAATATCTATTAAAATTGTGTGAAATTAATATTTGTGTAAAATTGTGTGAAATGAATCAATTTGCAGTAATAATACACAAGAGCTTGGTTATTCTATATTTTCCATATTTTTAAAGGTTTATTTTGGCCTGTAAGGATTTATATGAACTGTCCCTTATTTGTTTCTCCAACTGCATCTTCTATTTTTCTCCACCTCACTATATTTCATTCACACTTATTTCTTGTACCTTAACATTCTGAGCTCGCTTTCTTGTTAAAGTCTTTATACTTTCTGTTCTTTCTGTGCCAGATGCTTTGCTGTTAGATATTTGTATGGCTTAGTCTCTCATTTTATTCAAGTCTCTGGCAAACATCACCCATTTCAACAAATTCTCATTAGCAACTTTTTGTAAATTAACATCTCTCTCCACCATTCTTTATCCCTTTATTCTTCTTTATTGTTCTTTATAGCATTCATTACTATCCAATATTATATTTTGCATTCTTCATTTCTCATCTGACTTCTGTAGAAAAATGTAGATTCTACAAGGAGTCTTTGTCCCCAATCTTAATCATTGCATTCTCATTCTAGAATGACAAGCACACATAAAAATGTTTTAAAAAGTAAAAGATTAATGAATAAGCTTGAACCACTTCTATCAGGTTGCATTCTTTGATCCATCCCCAATTAGCCTAGTTAGCCTATACCATATCAGAGGAGATATACTAATTTGTCATCATTCTCTCTTAGTCTTAATTGTTAAAAGATCAGTCATTATTGTGAAAAGACTCTCTGACTTCAACAACTACAATTCTATTGCTCTAATTCTTTGCTTCGTAACTGATTTGGCACTAATTTATGCAATGTAGGGTTATCTGAAAATGTGCTCTGCTAATATCTTTCATAAAAGGTCTTATCAAACTGGTTTAAATAATGTTGTATAGCTTTCCCTAACTTTAGGAAAAGAAAAAGTTATCTTGCTCTAATAGATTATTCACTATTTTAAAACAAAAGTAATTTCTGATTATTTATTCTCAGATTCTCTGGAGTGAGCAACTGGATTAAATTTCATCCGGTACCTTGAAACAAAATGCAAACTAAGCATAATGTTGCAAATAATTTATGTTGCTTTTATAAGTACTACATGCAGAGGTTGACGAGGTCAGTTCAGTGTATTGATATACCTTAAAACACTAGAGAACTTTAAGCACACACACACACACACAAACACACACGCACACGCACATGCGCACACACACACACACACACACAGACTCACTATTAGGGATTCTGGTTTAGTTAGTGTGGGTGAATTCCAACATGGCTATTTTTAAAGTCCCAACCATTGATTCTAATGTGTAGCCAAGAATGTAGACAAATGGAAAGGAAGGTTTTAGTCAAGACCAGAACAATAAAACAGTTGCCTATGTAGAGGGCACTGACACATTAAGCAATCCTAGAATTCTTTGGGTTATGGTCCTAATACTCTGAGAAAACTAGTTCTCAGGTTAGCAGAAAGCTGACGATGGGTTTCTACTCTTTAAGTCCTGAACACATTTCAGTTAAATGGCACATACCCCAATGACAGTGTTGGTTTCTGTAAGGGTGCTGGAATTTTTCTCTTGCTTTGAAATGCTTTCAATGGCTGTTTTGACATGGAATTTCAGAGTATGCTTATGACTTCAGGGACTCAAGAGGCACACCCAAGGGTGCATCATATTGCACATATGCTTGACCTCTAGATTGCTCTGTTTCTAGAGTTGGAGCAGAAGGGTGATTCAGAATTCAGTTCCTAGTCTCTTGACTATCTCAGCCTTAAACCATCTTGACTACAATTAAATAATTTTAAGCTACCAGTAGAAATGCATTCTTGTACATTTATAATCTATAAACTTTTTTCTCATTTTATATAACTATAGTATATATGAGAATATTTTAATACATATTAAATTATACATACATATTACATATTAGAATATATTAAAATATTTCTTTCCAAAAATAAGGACCATATTTAATGTAGTAGTGATGGAATCTAAACTTATTAGCCATGTGTAAAACATTAAATGTTTGTGTAAATATTTATATTTTACAGGCAAATTTTCTATTAGGATGCTATATGCTGATATTAATTCAACAAATTGTGCAATTCATTTATTTCTTTCTGATTTACAAATTGATGCGTTGCATATGTTTAAGGAAGAGGAAGAGGTAAATCCCTTGAATTCTTTTAAATTATCTGTATTTTCTAAAACTTAAGACAATTGAAAGACTAATTTTTAAAACATTTTTAATCATTTTACATTTTATCTTATTTAATCAGTTGAAAGTGTTAATTTTGTATTCAATTTTTTCACTTTTATTATGAAGTCTTAGGGTAGCATTTTATAATAAATAATTCTATACTACTCTTAAAAATATAAAAGATAATATTGAAAATTGGAAGAATTAAATGCATTAAACATGAAGAACTCTCATTCTCTTATTTATTATTTTTTCTCTTAAATGTTCCTTTTACCCTGACTTCTGCTCAAGAAAGATTTGGTACAGATGGAAAAATATTGCAAAGCCAGAGGTTCAAAGAGACAAGTTTGTGATTCTAGTAGTGAGAGGGCAAAGCTAACGGTAATCATTTCAAATGGAATGATTACAAACTGAATATTTTTAAAGGAGAATTAAAGAGGTAATAGCCCATTCTGTTAAATAAACACACAGAAAAACTTGAAATATTGAGGAAAAATACACACATGCACATGTACATACACACACACATGCACATACTTTGGAGAAGTAAATAAAAACATTTAACGAATTTGAGCTGAGGATTAGAAACATTTTGAATTAGGCTCTTTCTTAAATTACAAAATTGGGCTTTTAAGATAACAAGAGGCATCATAGTGTGATTTTAAAATGTGAGTTTTAAAATCAAATATTCTGAGAATCTTAGCTTTAACAATCTGGGCAAGTTATTTTTCTCAGCTTTATTACTTAGCCCATCTGTGATACATAGGAATACTGAGATAACTGGGGTAAAGATTGCTGATAATATGAAACACCTGTAAATGACAGTTAATTTGCCCTGAATAAATCTAGACCTTACAGTCTGGGGTATAAATGAGGATGTGAAAGAAATGTTTAAAGAAAAAAACTAGATTTTTACAAAGATTGTTATGAGCTATATGTTGGATGCCCTTTCATTTTTTCCAAGCATGCAAACAAAGGATAGAGGGTTTTTTTTTTTTTAATGACTTTTTATTTGTTAATCTTTTCTTCCTGAACTCCATGCTTCTATGAGCCTGAACCACATAAGTTCATGCTTAACCAGGGTTACACAAAAAGCTATTAAAAAATGCACTCTGTTATATAACCACCACAGATAAGAGGAAGCTCTTTTCTACTGATTTTCTTGGGGAATCATGACAAACTGTTGTAGGAGTAGCAGGAAGAAAATTTCCATGTAATTTACCATTTCTCTGTACATTTTATTCCATGCAATAAAGGACATTTGAAACTATTTCATTGGGTCTGTAAGAGAAACATAAAATTATCGCCGCTCATTATTGTGATTTAACTGTTCACCATCTATTAGTCCTTGAACTGAACCACAACGAATATGGGGTCCATGAGTAGGTATATAACGCTGTTACTTTGAATAACAGCATTGGAAAAAATATCTTCTGACATCTCTTAAACTGTCAGGTAATATTACCAGTGAAAACATTCTTAAAAAATAATCGAAACCACTCATTTCTGAAGAAATGTCTAGAGGATTAATTATGGATACTGGTTTATTTATTAAATAATTGAATACTTCTTGACATTATTTTTCAAGACAAAATGTTTGGCGTTTGCTTTAATTTTAAGGTAAATTTTTTCACAGTCTGACTCTGTAAAACATCTCAAAATTAAACAAAATATCAATATCTCATAGGCTGAGTCATTTTTTCCCCAATCCTAGAAAGACTGCTAGTCTAGAAAAGCCTATGTGATTTAGCTTTCATAGCATTTGCCAAGTTAAGTGAATCTGAATGTAAAAGTCAGTTAATAACTATTCTAAGAAGCAAGCTGCACAAATCTGGTTTCAGACTTCCTCTTAATCACTTTGCAGTTTATTCTCTTATTTGCATTCAAATAAAAGTATTGTAAGCTTTGGCAGCACAAAAGATAAAATTTCCTTTTCTTGACTTAATCATTCTTAAACTATTTTAACAACATGGTGTCACAGTAGAGGTTTTTTTGGACAGTCTTCATGGGTGTACAAAGTATATCTTCTAGGGTGGGATAAATAGCTTTTTACCTGCATTTACCTTTTAAAACTCTATAGTCGCTTTCTATCTGTAATAAATGGAAGGTGCTGTCACATTGGAAAGCAACAGCATGAAAAATATTAACAAACGAAGCTCACTATGCAATTTAAATTTCAAAGTGCATAACACTGTTGATGAGAATTTTATTTAATTTCCTCAAGAAGAGTTTTTTAAAAATCTCTTCTATGTCTTCAGTTTTATTTATTTATGTATGTATGTATGTATGTATGTATGTATGTATGTATGTATGTACCAGCATACATTGACCTATCTATATTTACATGAGTCCAATACAATCTTCTGTTGCAAAACTAAAATAAATGAGAACTTTCTTGTATTTTTTCTTTAACTAAGAGAGATTTCACACTGGTTAGATTGAAGAATATACTAGAAATGCTGAGCTAAATTGACATAAAAATCTTGCTATAACTCTTGTACACCTTTCTGCCTCACTTCTGGTTTCTTTTTCTTCAATGTTTTAATTTTATGACTCTCTATAAACATATTACTCACAATAAAACATGATGATATAAATCAGGAATACAAAATGAGACAGGAGAGGCCAGAGGAACATTAATCACATGCAGGCAGGGTGATCTAGCAGAAAGTACTTGAAAATCGATTAGATCTTGGTTCTGTCATGTATCAGCTGTAAGGCTTTAGGTTAGAGACTTGTATGTTTTTGTGGTCGTTTCTTCTGCCAAAATGTGGTTATGACTATAAAAATCAGATAGTTGCCCTGAAGATTAAATGTAATTTTAATAATATTACCTATCTTTTTTTTATTGTTCACCTAGGCACTGTTATAGATTTTTACATCTATTAATTTTCGCAACATCCATGTAAGGTGGTATTATTATTATTCTTATTTTAATTTTACAGATAAAGTGTTTGAGGCATAGAGACCTTAAGAAACTAGACCAATATTACATAGCAAATAAGAAATACAAATATTATGTTTCTTAAGGAATGAGAGGAGTCTCCTTTTCTCATGAGATCTTAGGCTCACTGAAGGGATACAGAGGGACATAAGCACTACTTATGGCTGTTGCAAGAAAACTACAGTATAGCTCCCTGAGCCAGGCCTGCTACTGCCTCTGGGCCTACAGTTAGTCCCTCACAAGATGATAACAGCGCTTTGAAGAAATGTGTCTGTACTGTTTCCAGTTGCTGCTTTTGGATAACTTTTGAGTGCACCTCAAACCCAAGCCCAAACAGACATCCAAAATACAGAGACCTCTTCATCGAGAAACAAAAAGTTGTACACTCAGTTTTAAAGAAGTAAAAATTGTGAAAAATTACAAAGATTTCAGAGCATATTGTGGAATACTTATAAAACGTGTTATAAAAGTTAAATATCATGGGGAAAATAGAGGCTTTCTATTAGCATTAAAGTGCAATCCTACCACTCCTATAATGAAACTCATGACTCTGAGATTTTCAAATCTAAATTATAGTCATGTTAAGTCTGGTGACAAAGGCAAGGGGCCAGCATTGATTTTCAGAACGCCTATTGGGGACAATCAACACTCACTTATTTCTCAAAGAATGTGAACAACAACAAAAAGAAACATTTCTCTCAAATAAAAAAATTTACTTGGAGTATATTCCAAACGAATCCAAAAAAAGGCTTGAAAATATTTTATCTTCTCTGTAAAGGATGAACTATGAAATCATATATATATATATATATATCTCCTTTCTTGGCATTCTTTTGTGTTTCTGGAGAAAATAATTCATTAGAATGAATAACTGAAACTTGCCTACCTCACATGGTTGTTGTGAGGATCAAAAAACTTATGAAATCTCCTTGTAAATAGTAAAGATATATGTAAATATTGAACAAAATTAAATTTGGGCTGTTCGACTTATTACTCACTCCTAGTCACTACTAAGATCATCTCCGAAACTCTGTAAATGTTCCTGAATCAAAACTAATGTGAAGGTTTTTTTTTTTATTGTTTTACACCAGAATGATTATATTTGCTGCTGTCAACACTGATGTGACCAAGGAGGGAAGGTTTCGATGGAGAGACGCCCATTTGGAAGAATGCACAAGGGCTGACATGAGAATGAAATGTCAGGCACCAACTTTATTGTGGGGAGTGCAGTTCAATTGTGGGGAGTGTCCCTCTGCTTCTGCTCTTTTGCTCCCTTTCTTGTGCTCCCTTCTGCTCCCCAGGGAACCAGAAGTCCCTGGGGGGTACACATGGAGTACACATATATCAGAGTACAATAATGGCATTCAGCCACATGCATGATACAATAAGATGAATTATGTTTGCATATTTTAGGCACAGTTGGCCTAATACACTAATATAACATTCTAAATCCAGGCTCCTATTCCTCACCGTGAGCCTGGATCACAGCCAGACCTGGGACCATCCAGGTCTGGGACCCATGGTTGCCTTTATTACTTCTGTGGATTTTGGGTATTAATATAAGGTTACTGTGGTGCCCACAGTCCTGGACCCAGCTCAATTCTAATTTACTCTCCTACTAAGGTGTTTCCAAGCTGCCCTAATGTAAAGAGCCACTCAAGAAAGTCATTTTATCATCTAATCCTCACTAAATTGTTAAATGAGAGCACTTTCAGAAAATGTTCCATTTTAAGGGGATAAAGGAATAAGAAAATGATAAGCCCAAGGGAAACAATTACGAATGAAGCTTCAATGTCTCCCTGAATTCTTTGGGGGAAATGCGGAGCTTCTAAGCATCCCTGAAAACAATAAACGACGACAACAACAACAACAACAATAACAACAACAACAAACATTTACCTGATTATCCAAAGTACTCTAAGAGAGCCACAGGGTGGCTGAAATGTGTTTGAGTGGACTGGCCTCTTCAACTGTGGTCACAGTCTCCAGGTCTTTGTGCATTTACTGTTGAAGACGAAGCCAAGGTTTGGTCCAAACACTAAAAATGAACTTAAAAAACAAACAAACAATAAAAAAGAAGCATGAACCTACATAATTAAAAAAAAAATTTTTTTTTTGTCTATAACACAAACATCTCAAGTTACAGGTAATATAAAACACTTATTTCTGTAAAAGCTTGACAGTTTTGAAGGCTGTAATCCTTTTTACACAGACCAGAAACCTGAGAATTTATGGAATGTGTCAGAATCATGGAATTTCTAGTATTGTTTTTGTCTCTGAGTTAAGTACAGAGGGATATGTTATCAGACACTGTTTCTCACACTGATGAACATTTTAAAGACTATGATATAAACACTCATGAAACTTTGTTTTCCTGTTAGCTCATTATTTATTGTTCCCCTTTCAGCCTTTTTTTTTCAAATTTTATTGTTTTACTTTGAAAAAATTTTATCTGCTTTACTGATGTATAATTGATTATAAATAACTTCATATTTCCTCATACAATTTAATGAGTCCAGACTTATGCAAACATCCATACCGTCACCACATAGAAGGGAATAGACACCTAATGCTTACCAAAGTTTCCTGTGTTCCTTTATTTCCGTGCGTGCGTGTGTGTGTGTGTGTGTGTGTGTGTGGTAAAAACACATAAAATGAGATCTACCTCCAGCCAAAATTATTAGCTCTCAGAGCTCACTTTCCATTGTTTTGAATACATGCTCAGTAAAGTGTGATTTTCACACTTGTCATGCCAAACGGACACCATGACTTCCTTGTTGGTTAAACTGTGAATATTTCCCCATCTTAATGTGCTACCTTAAACTTAATTTAGGGTTTAAGTGAAATACTTTCACTGTGGCAGCATCTGATGCTGACCACTCCCTCAGTCTTGATGCTCCTACCTCTTGGCTTTGAAGCAACTCACACCTCTGGTGTATCTATTTCCCCAGCTTACAATCACCTTTTTCATGTTGACTTTAAAACCTCCTCTCCTCTGCCCTAGTGTTTAATGTGTCCCATAAATCTGCCTGAGCATTATTTTTAGTCACCTATTTTGGTCATGCATGCAGGTAAGAAACACTATTTGTTTATTTCTAAAGCTTAAGTTACCACCTATATCAGAAGTTCTTAATTGATTTTACTGTTTAGAGATGGCTTTAAGAATCTGATAAAAATAAAAGGCCTTTATTCCAACAGAAAAGCACATTGAAACTCAGTTTTGAACTGAAAATCAGAAGGTTCATGGACTTTATGAAACCGAAGACCACAAGGATAAGACCTGATCTCCATATTGATGATAGAAAAATCTATATAGCTTTACTCAGATATTTTTTCCTAAATTTTAACATAGTCATTTGTAGCTAGAAATTTTCCTATGAGCATTGCTTTAGCTATATCCCATGAATTTTGATAAATTGTGTATTTGTTTTCATTCATTTAAAGTACATATTTTTCTTTTTAATTTCCATTGTGATTTCTGATTTCTTCCTTGAATCATTGGTTATTTAGGAGGGTGTTATTTAATTTCCACTTATATGTGAATTTCTAAAATTTCTTCCTGTTATTTGTTTCTAATTAAAGTTTATTACATACTGTTGGAGAACATACATTGTATGATTTCCTTTTTTTTTTCTTTTTTTTTCTTTAATTACTGAAGCTTGTTTCATAGCCTAACAGGTGCTTTGTCCTGGAGAATGTTCCATTTGCACTTGTTTGAGACGAACTGACATTCTTCTATTGTTGAGTGAACTGCTCTATAGATATCTATTAGGTCTAATGAATGTATAGTGTTGTTAAAGTCTTCTATTTCTTTATTAATCTTTTTCTTAATTGTCTCATTCAATACTGAAATAGGTATTAAAATCTCTGTTTTTTTTGTTCTGTCAGTTTTTGATTTATATATTCTGGGACAAAAATATATGTTTGTAAGTATTCATTCATGTCTTCCTAATGGACAGCCTTTTATAATTATGAAATGTTCTTTTTAATCTCTAGTTATAGTTTTGTCTTAATATCTATATTGTCCAATATTAATACAGTTATTTCAGCTCTATTTTGATTACTCTTTTTATATGGTATGTATTTTTTCATCTTTTTTCTTTCGATCTATTTGTGTCTTTGATCTAAAGTATGTCTCTTGTAGACAGAACAGTTGGATCATGTTTTTTTTGTTGTTGTTGTTGTTGTTATTTTGTTTTTTAATTCATCCTATCAGTGTCTGTCTTTGGATTTTAGTTTTTAATCCCTTTATATTAATGTAATTACTGATAAAGCAGCATTTTTATCTGACACTTTGCTACTTGTTTTCTATGTTTTATGTTTTTCTTGAGCTTTAAATCCTATATTTTGGGGCCTGTGGGTCAGATTGACTTATACATTCTACAGAAAACATAGACATGCTCAAAACTGAATCAATATTGACCTTCATTAGATTCTTCTGTGTTTTCTATCTCACGGAAGGCTAATATTTAAGTCATTATTCAATTATATGAAAAATTTAATTACCATCGATTACATTTCCATCTTCACTCACCCCATCCAATGACTCAAAAATATCTATAACTGCTATCTCCTAAATGACTCTTGAATCCATGTACTTTTTTGATCTCTAGCCCCATTCTCTCAGCTCAGGACACCACCACAGCAAATTAATTGGTGTCCCTGACTCCAATCCCCTCTCTCCACATTCCAGTCTTAATTCTTAGCTAGATTGACATTTCTAAAAAGCAAATATGATTATGCTAGCTTAAAAATCTCACTATCTGCCAATTATGCTAAATTTTACAGTCTTTGGCATGCTTTATAAGATACCCCTTAGTCTCTTCTTACTTCTCTATTGCCATCCCTCACACCTTAAACACCTAGCCTCTAAAAGCCAAAATGTTTTTCCATAATCTGATCATAACTGCTTTCATCTATGACTTTTTGTTTGAAACACAGTTCTTTTCATTATCTCCTTTACCTACATAGTTCCTATCAATACCTGAGGTCTCTATTTAATAATTCCTCTGTACAAAAAGGTTTTTTTTCCTGATACCTCTCTTTGAATTAGCTTCTTATAATTTGAATTATACTATTCTTTGGAACTTCAGGTAGGTGCCAGCTTAGGCATCAATCTCTATGCAAATAAAACCATTACACTGACAAAAATTCTCCCCTTTGATGAAACTTTAGTCAGGTTCCTCTGATCTTTATATACTATTTGGCCCCAAACTCAGGTTTCAGTCTCTGCCCTTGTAGAAACCAGTATAAGCAAGAATTTTGTTAAGTCCACTTAGAGAGACTCCCACCCTTGATATCTAATCACCCTGAGTACCTGACCAAATTCCTAATTACCCACCATCCACTGGGTGATATTTGATCACCTGGCCTGCCTTTAGTAAGAATCTTATTACATCCATTTAGCAAGACCTAGTCTAGCCTCTTAGTAATTTTCTA
Organism: Cynopterus sphinx; assembly: GCA_030015415.1. Lineage (NCBI taxonomy): Eukaryota > Metazoa > Chordata > Mammalia > Chiroptera > Pteropodidae > Cynopterus > Cynopterus sphinx. Next base: position 68,589,620 of record CM057381.1, on the reverse strand, counting down.
TCCTTCAACCACCCTTACCCCTTTTCTCCTTGTCTATAAATCTTCATTTTTTTTTGCTGTATTTAGAGTTGAGCACAATTGCTCTCCCCTAGTACAAAACTCCATTTGAATGAAGTCTTCATTACTATTATTAACAAGAATCAAAGTATTTAATTTTTTTTAATAACATACAATTAACCACTAACAAATCAATATAGTCCATAAAAAGTCCCCGCAGGATTAAGACAGGTGACTAATTAAGTCTTTATCAATCTACATTTTATTAGCAACCTGATCCTTGAAATGAAATGGATGGCAAAAAAAAATATTTTATTATTAGACTAAATGAGAACTTGATAGGAAAACCTTGTCTTGTAATTGAAGTAAAAACACCAACAATAAATAACTTTCTTATATTAGCAAGCTAATTAGTAAAATGTTCTCTTTTGAGAATCAACATTGTCTATGGAAATGCCACCCTGAACGTGCCTGATCTCATCTGATCTCTGAAGTGAAGTAGGGTCAGGCCTGGTTAGTACATGGATGGAAGTCCACCTAGAAGACCAGGTGCTATAGGTATAGAAAGAAAAAAAGAAAGAAATAAGAAAGAAAGAAAGAAAGAAAGAAAGAAAGAAAGAAAGAAAGAAAGAAAGAAAGAAAGAAAGAAAGGAGGAAGGGAGGGAAGCAGGGAGGGAGGGAGGGAGGGAGGGAGGGAGGGAGGAGGGAAGGAAAAAAATCTGCATCAAGCAAAGAATGACATTAATTACTTGAAAAGTTCTTTTTTCAAATGTAATGAATAGGCAAGGGGATCATTTATTATGAGAGAGAAGGAATGTAATAAAACCTTTGGGAATGTGAACAAGGTTGCCTCTTACACAGTGTAAAAAGTTAATCTCTAAGGAGAAAGAGGGTGAATTTGTTTGAAAAAAGGACCTCGAACTGAGAAAGAGATTGAAACCTCTACTTTTTTTTTCTTTTGAGATTCAATGAGTTACTAAGTCATACCTGGGGTTTACCAAAATCTCCATTTGCTCGACACCTTCATCTAGGCAGGAAGTACGTATCAAACTATGTTGAGCAAGTCTTCATTAATGAAACCGTTTAGCTGTTTCAGAAATGTCACCAAGAATAGACATAGAGTTACAAGACACTAACGTTTGGAAACATACGTGCCTGACTTTTGACTAAGTAAGCCCAAAAGATGTGAGTGGTGGCGGCAGGGGGTTAAATTTCAAGAAAGGAGAGAAAATTGTTCTATAATGCTATCTTCATCTCTATCTCTATCTGATAACTATTTATAATATAACCTAATTAAGAAGGAGTTTAAGTAACTAATTAGAAAAATAATTAAAATGTCATTCTGTGATGGTGATATTACAAGTAATATTTTTGCTGCATTACATTTTCTATAATTCCCAAATTTCCTACAGTGACAGTATATAGCTTCAGTTTTTAGTATATGATTGATCAAGCAAAGAAAAAAAATACTATAAAATATTTAAACAACAAAATTAGTTAGCATGATCAAATAGATATCACACCGAATGGTTGCATCATATACACCTTTAAATTACTCATGGATCATTCAAAAATTCGACAGAAGATATTCTAGAAACAAATTTTGTCAAATTTTTGTTGATTTCTACCTCTAATAACCAGTGAAATTAGGTTAAATTCTATAACAAAAAGATCATAACATACTCCACAAATTTAAAATAATTGTAATAGAAATTATAAAATATTTAAATCTGGGTAACATATACATGTACATATGTAATACTAAATAAAAAAGTGTATCTTATGATGTCTATAGCCAATGTCACCCTGAACATGCCTAATATTGTCTGATCTTGAAAGCTAAGCAGAGTCAGGCCTCATTAGTATTTGAATTGAAGACCACCTAGGCATACCAGGTGATGTAGACATTAAAAAAAAAAGTGTATCATATGCAGCTAAAACTGTACTCAGAGATAGATTTATGGCATCAACTGCATACTTGCAAAGAAGAGATGCTGATAATTAATGAACTAAACATGCAATTTAAGACATGTTAAAAATAAGAAGACAGAAACAATGTAACAAAAATCAATTAATGGTAACATAAAATTGATTCTATGAATAGATTAAAATGTTAACAAATATTTGTTGAAAGAACAAATAAAATTAGGTAGGAAAAAAGAAATAATTACATGTATGATAAGTAACTAACATCATCAATTTTAACTGATAAATACAAAATTTTTATGAAATAGATACATTTGTACAACATATGACTTAAGAAGAATAATATCTCTTGCCACTGATGGGTATACTAGTGAGGTATAGTAAAAACACTTGAGAAACAGTATATAGTGTTTAACCATTAAATAATGTATGAAAGATTGAAAAAAAGAACTTGCCTTTCCTTAAATAATATGTCTATGTAGAAAAACAAAAGGAATCAGAGATAACTTATTTAAGTAATAATAATGTTTAGACAGGCTAATAAAAATAAATCAATATAAAAATGTATTTTTATTAAGCAGAAAACAATATATTTTAAAAGATTCCATTTCTAATAACATTAAGAGATAACGTTTATTTAAAAACATAATGTGTAATACCTATAAAAATTTTAAACTTTTCAAAAGATTCTAAGATCTAGTCTAAGGAAATTAATATATATACCATTTTCATGTTTTGAAGGATTAATTAATTAGTTTCAAATTTTCCAAAATGTTTCTATATATGATAGAGCCAAAATCCAATTAATTTTCAGTATAATTTGACAAGCTGAATGTATAAAGTATATAGAAATATAAATATTCATGAACAGTCAAGATCCTAGAAGAATAATAACAGTGAAAGGAGTTGCTTTATCACATATCAATTTAGTGCAAAGCAATGACAATTAAGAAAGTGTAGTAATTAAAAATTAAAAGTAGAACAATGAAAGAGAATAAAAAGTTAAGAAATTAATTAATGTGGACACAGTTTAGAACTGATATGGTTGTGTAGGTCCATGGGCCAAAAATGAACTTTTCAGTAAATATGGTGGGATAGTGAGGAACATGACAAAAGAAGAAAAGGAAAGAAGGATATGAGAGAGGATGGGAGAAAGTGGAACAGAAAGAAGGGAGGGAGAAAGAAAATGAGAGAGCAAGAAAAAGGAAGGAAATTAGAAGAGAGGGAGGGAGGCAGGAGGAAAGAAAAAAAAACAGAGAGGGAAGAAGAAGAGAAGAGAGAGAGAATAAATTGTAATAATTCATAATACTGAATTCTACATAGCTATTATAAATGTTAAAAGAAAATGCATCTAGCTTAGAAAAATACATTTTTCTTAATAATACTTTTATTCCTTTGTATATCTTTAGTTGATTTATAGACAGAAACAGATTACAGGAGTATTTTTAAGACAAGACAACCTAAGTCCAAAGGTGAAGTTACTGCTCAGTGTTGTAGGGCTTGTTAGGGAGTGAGCTGAGCCTGAATACAAAGCTTCTGGCTGCTAGCATAATAGCAAACATTCTGAAACTTTCTTTTTAGTGGAAATAGCCAAAGAGAGCTGCCAAATTGAAAACTGCCTATTTATTCCATCTAAGCAGAAAAAAGAAAATACAATGGACCAGAAGAGCTATAAGTTGGTTATATTATAAAATAAACCATTGTTCAATTTCTATTTTTGCCACTTACCACTTTTGTGACCTTGGTCCAATCCTATCATCTCCCTGAGACTGTTTCCTTCACCTATAAAAAATAAGATAATGATAAAATCCCCTTAAAATTTGAAGGAGAGATAAAATTATTAACATGATATTTATAATGACCAGGCACTCAGCAGATGATTAAATCATTGTTAGTTCCATTAATCTTCATCATGGATAAATTTTAAACAACTATTAACATTTCTCCAAGTTGCACAGCCTAATGCTGCTTAATAAATGTTGTTGACTGAGATTTCCTCTATGATTATCCTATTGGGTAATAATTGTTCACTAATTGCTTAATCATGGTTATGGGAGTTTGCCTATTCTATTCAATTTTGGTCTTCCTTAAGAAAACATATAATAAAAACTTCTTCAGTATAAATTCATTTTTAGCTTTTCTGCATATGTATTAAGAAGATATTATAGTTTGATATATGGTTTGAAAAGCTTTTTAGGATAAACACTTATTGGTAATTTCTGGAGGATAAAATAATCATTTACTTTCAAAATGTAGTTGCCAATCACAAATCATAATGTTGCTCCTTTAGTAGGAGAATGAATAATAAACTGTAGTACATCCAGAAAATGAAATGTTCAATGTTGAAAAGACATGAGCTATCAAGACATAAAAAGACATGGAGAAAACAAATGCATATCACTAAGTGAAAGAAGCCAATCTGAAAAGGCTACATACTGTATGATTTAAACTATATGATACTGTGAAAAAAGCAAAACTATGGAGACAGTAAAAATATCAGTAGTTGCCAGTGGTTGTGGCAAGGAGGACTGAATAGGTGGAGCACAGTGGATTTTTAGACCAGGGAAAATACTCCGCATGACACTATAATTATGAATACATGTCACTATGTATTTGTGCAAACCCATGGAATGTACAGCACCAAAAATCAATCCTAATGTAAACTATAGACTTTGGGTGATAGTGGTGTGCCAGTGTAGGTTTATCAGTTGTAACAAGTATACCACTCTGGTGGGGAATGTTGGTAATGTGGGAAGTTAATTTAATTCCGTTATTATATGAAACCTTAGAAGTTTGTATTTATATGTATGTGCTATACTCTGTTCATACTTCATCCAGTCAATTCGCTTCTTTTAATTCATCTGTTAAAATATTTTTTTCTCTTTCTTTTGAAGACAAAATTTGACATATTATTTAAGATTTTTGAATTTTGGTAAAGTTCACTGAAAATGTCTAAGTAACACTTCCTCTTTGGTTTTATTCACCTTTGACTACTTTTTATTTCATATACTTTAATTTGCTATTAAAAATACATATGTATATACCAATGTTTAGATATTTAACTTGATTCAATGTAGGTCAAGCATTTGATTTTAGTCTTAAGTCAAAAGCTTGAGGAACATGTTCTAAGCAAGTCAGTCATTTCTAGAAATGCCAGTTCTTACCCAGAGATAATCAGTGACTCCAGAATCCTACTTAATTCATAGACATTTCAAAAATAATATTTTTTCCAGCTACTATTACCTTTTTGGAGAGATGTCTTGAATTGAGCTCTATAATAATAGGCACATTTCCTAGAATTACCTTTCTATAATTGTAAAATTGAGCAAGAATATACCTATGGAATTATTCCATCTAAAGGCTTATATTTTAGCCATGTAATGAAGTTAGGCATTTTCTGATTTTTCTTTCTTTTGTTCAATTCAATCTTAGTATCATCACCTGTCTATTTTCCCTTATAAGTTGCTGCTTTTATTTATCCCAAATTGGTTACATTCTTTTAATAATTTACTTCTCTTTCTCTGTTTTCTAAATCACTTTTACCATGCTTAATTTATGAATGAAATATTAATCAAAACTCTGATGTCGGAGACCAGGCAAAATGACATATATGATAGAGGCTTTGTTCATCCTTCTTGAGACCACAGCAAATGTGTGACAGAAGCACAGAGCAAACAGCAAGCAGAGTCAACAGAAGCACTATAACTAGGAAGAGAAATAAGACATCAACCTACAATGATAGAAGGTAGGAGGAGGTAAAGACAGAAGACTGCTTGATCCTTAGCCACTGAGTGAGACAGTGGCTACAGCAGCAGCAGCCAGCAGCTTAGATGTCTCTTAAAGGAGCCATGTCCCTGACCAGACTCACTTGTTCTGAACACCAGAGCCTGGAAGGATGCTTGGTGGGAAGGGGTGGGGGAAGAGAGAAGGGTGGTTGGGGCATCAGGGATTTACAGGGGGACACTGAGTTGTCAGAGTGAGGGCTAGGGGCAAGGCTCTCTCTCAGGCAGAAGTGTTGGCTTTGTTCCTCTGTTGAGCCCTCTCTGCTCCCAGTGTGCAGGCATAGCACACTGGGATGTCATAGTTGAGATGTCAGCAAACTGGATGCCCAGAAAATTCCCTGAAACTCCGCCTCCACCAACTCCCAGTACTACCCAAGCCACATTCAGTTGTGTCCCTTGCTGAGCAGCTCCCGCACTGGTTGCAGCTGACTTCAGTTTCTGGCATGGACCCTTGAGGCAACTATAAGCACAGCATCTATGTATTGCTTGCTGAATCTTAACAGGTGTCCCCAGGGGGACATGGGCTGGGCTAAAACTTGGCCCTCAACTAAACCTGTCTCAGGATGTGCCACTGGACACCTACTATACAAAGCCACCCTCATAAAACCAGGAGACTTAGGAGCTTTGTTTAGTATATAGAAATAGCCACAGAAGGGCAACCAAAATGAGAAGACAATGAAGCAGAAAAACCATATGAGAGAATAGAACAGAGATCAATGAAAAATTGAGTCAAGCAATCTAGCAGATGAAGAGTTCAAAACACTGGTTATAAAGATGCTCAATGAACTTAGGGGAAGAGTAGATGAACACAATGAGAACTTTAACAAAGAGATAAAAAATGTAAAAATAAAAATGGAAATTATAAAAAGTAATCAGAAATGAATACATCATCTGTAATGAGTGTATTAAAGGGAATTAACAAAGTTGGAGAAGAAGAGGATTGAACCACTGATAAAGAGGATGGAGAAGCAAAGGACACTCAATCAGAGCAGCAAGAGAAAAGATTCAAGAATATCATAATAATTTAAGGAGACTATGAGAAAAAATTAAATGCAAAAATGTCTGTGTCATAGGGGTACCTGAAGAAGAGGGAGAACAAGAAGTTGAAAAACTATTTGAAGAAATAATGATGGAAAACATTCTTAATCTGGTGAAGAGAAGAGACATACAACCCAGGAAGCTAAGAAAGTCCCAAAAGACAGAAACCCAAAAAGGCCCATGGTGAAACACATCATAATTAAAATGCCAAAGATTAAATACAAAGAGAGAATCTTAAAAGCAGCAAGAGAAAAGAAGTTAGTTACCTACAAGGGGGCACCCATAAGACTGGCAGCTGATTTCTCAAAAGAAACTTTTCAGGACAGAAGGGATCGGCAGGAAATATTCAAAGTGATAAAAACCCAAGATCTACAACCAAGAATACTTTATCCAGCAAAGCTATCATTTAGAGTTGAAGGACAGATAAAGAGCTTCCCAGACATAAATAAGGTGAAGAAGTTCATCAACACCAAGCCAGTATTACTGAAAATGTTGGAAAGACTTTTTTAAGAAAAAAAAAGTATCAAAAACATGAATAAAGAATCGTAATAACAGCATATCTATCAACAAGTATCTCAGATGAAAAAGAATTAAGTGCTCCAACCAAAAGAATGGATAAGAAAACAAGACTCTTACATATGCTGCCTACAAGAGACTCACTTCAGAGTTAAAGACACACACAGACTAAAAGGAAAGGAATGGACCTTGATAAACCTAGGGGATATTGTGCTGAATAAAGTAAGTCAGATAGAGAAAGACAAATACTACACGATTTCATAAACATGTGGAATCTACAGAACAAAATAAACAACAACAGCAAAAATGGAGATAAATTCATAGATACAGAGAATATTTTGAGGGCTACTAGATTGGAGGAGGTTGAGGGGAAGGTGAAAAAGGGCAAAGGGATTAAAAAGTACAAATTATAGTTACAAAATAGTCATGAAGTAGCACAAGCAAGATAGTCAACAATGTTGTAATAAGTATGTAAGGGGGAAGAGGGGCACTAAATTTAGTGGGGTGATCACTTTGCGAGTTATATAAATCTCTAATCACTATGCTGTACTGAAACTAACATATTGTTGTATATCAAGTATAATTGAAAAAAATTAATCGAATTGTACAATGCAAATATGAGCAACTAATTATCTATTATATTTCAATAGAGCTGGAAAAATTTTTTTAAAAGCTTCTCATTTAGAATATTATATATTGATTCATTCTCAATCAGTTTTTAAAAAATTATAAATACCTTAGATTCTTTAGTAAATTGCCGCAGATCAGTATGTTCATTAGCCTGTAATTTCTAGTTTTCCTAATTCACAATGTTATTTTTGTATATGAGAGTAAACTGTCAATCTGGTTACACTTAGGGAAATTCCCCACTCTATTGAATTTGGATTAAGTTTTATTTAAACCCCAACTGTTAATTCAACATAAATCAAATTCAAACAACTTGACCAAATCATTAAGGCTGTATATGTCCTGTGAAAAGCAATAACAAACTTATAAAAAATAACCCAAATTAATTTTTTTTCTTCTGTTGACATTATTGACTAAATATGCAAATAACTGCTTTGACTTCTTCCTCATATGTGTCTCACTACGTGTGTGTGTGTGTGTGTATCATATATATATGATATATAAAAAAATGAAATGAATAAAAATTCTCTGGAAATGTTTTCCTGTGTCTCAGATATAGGCATTCCACAAAAAGTGACTTCAGATATTAAAGAATAATTAATTCTTATTTATAAATAAACCTCTGGCTATATTTATGTATTCAGAAGTGAATTTGCTTATTTGTGAATATAACTTTCCTCCTAAATTAAAATTAGGATGAATAAGGAAAATTGTATTTGAAATTTAAATTTTATATATTAATACACAAACAAAGGATAAACGCAGACCAAATAATACCATATAATAGAAATATTCCATCTTAACTGACACTTTATATTATCATCTATATGTATAGCATTGTCAAGTGGTTGATAAGTGTACTTGTTCAGGAGTTTAACGAGACCCATATAAGTGATCCATGGTACAAGTGATGAAAGCTACAATTTAAGATTCATCAGGAAACAATCACTATTTTATATTCTTCTTATTTTAAGTCTCTAAAATAATTTCATATGTTGTTTTGTTTGTTTTGTTATAAACAGACCTATTTCAGTTAAAAAGAAAGAAAACCTTAAGCTGTCATGTTTCATACAGCATACCAAACAACCCATGATACTGAGAGTGAACAGTGAACTGTGATCAGCAATAAAATTAAATAGAATAAAACAGCAAAGAAAAGGAAATATCAAAGAATTTCCCATGTGGCATTATCTTATAACTCTTTTACTTAAATTATGTATGTTTGTTTTTATGTGTCAGGATGTAAAATGTATCTATTACTGTAGGTTATGGTCAAAAATTTAAAAGCCACAGCCTGAAACAGCAAAATGGCTGAGATTAAAATAGCAGTGTGATCATGAAAGCATCTGTTGATGGTAGGCAGACTTGACAAGCTTATGCTCTGGTGAGTGACTGTTATTATCTAAACATGTATAAATTAGAAGTTCTTAAGCTGAAGAATTTGTGCAACCTCAATAAGCCAGATTTCAACCACTCTGTGTCTCAGCAGAATTCTAACCTCTCAACTTGTCCTCAGTGTAAGAAATACAACAGTCTGGTTGAGAATTTGAGACACTTTAAGAGATTCTTTTTCAGTCTTTTTTTTGTAATATGGATTTCCCTTTCTCTTCTCACTGACTCAGCAAGAAAATAATAGCTACTTTACTTTCTGTCTTCATTCTTCATCCAAGCAGAGTTCATGCCTCCATTAATCCATTTTTCCATCATTGTCTTCTTTAACTTTTAATTTCTACTTTTACATACCATCTATTTTTCAATAGTGTGATGTCAGAAAATACAAATCAGGGAGAAGTTTGATGGAAATTTACCTTTTAGCCTATTCATGCCTTACATCTAGTAGTGTAGCAAACTGCTTATCTAACTATAACTAAAACTATATCTGCCTGTGATCTTTATATGTACAGCTTTCAGCAATTTAATCATTTCATTTGTAGTCAGTGGTATTTATTACCAGTAATAATGGGCCCAGTTGAAAGTGTAAGTGGGCCTTAATGTGTATGACAAAAGAACTCCCCTCCTTTATTCTAAAAGCTGAGAGTAAATTTGCTGATGTTTGGCTGAGGTAAGTCTCATGAGAAGTGGTATGGTTAGTTTCTCCAACCTACTTGCTGCTTTGATAGGAGCATCTTGCCAAAAAAAAAATGTGACAGCATAGTCTTCAGGATCCCACAGTCCCACAGGTGGTTCCATCAGTGCCTCATGAAACTTAATACTGAGCTCACGCCTAATTTTGACTCAGATCAGACATTGTCATGATTAGTAAGTAATCTGCATCACCAAGTCTGTCTTACCCTCTTGATCCCTTCCCCTTGAATTTTGTTCTACTCAATCTTCCCAACACTTCTTTTCCAGGTGTGATCATCAATGGATTAACAGAGAATTGTGTTTATAAAGTCAGAATTTTCACTTTTGGCCAAGTGGCTTTTCAACCTTTCACAGATACATGGGCCATTCATATCCATGTCCCCAACACTTTAATTTTTTCACTGCTTGGGACCCAGAGAGTCTGAAACACAGTCTCCTAGTTTGGAGATACTAAAATTTCTCAGGACATCATGTTACAACAGGATCTCTTTATTATTAACCATCCAGAGTTGACTACTCTTAGCACAAGCTTCTCAAATGTATTAGTAGTTTATTAGTTCTAACAGTAGCCTTGACTAATTTATGTAGTTGGATATATAAGAGGTCTAGATTTAAACTTTCTTTATATGTCTCCACTTTTTAAAATAAGAAAATATTCAATATAAAATGTATCTTTTTTTCAGGATTTTTCACTTCCATGAAAATATTGAGGAGAGAGCCTACACACTGTGGCAGATTAAATTAAAAAAATTTAATTAAAATACACCTGTTCTCACCAGTCTGCCAGAAACTAATCATGTGAAATGATACTCTTCCAGACCAGAGTGGACACTGTTCTTATTTTAGAACTAAGATGAATCTAATATTTCACACATATCCATTGTTTTGGAAATTCAATAACTGACTGTCAAAACCATATCTAGTAGAATGTTATAATACTATTTTGAAACTGTAGAAGAAACCAGAAAAAAAAAACAATCAAATAATTTCAGAACACTTTTTGATTTTTATGAAATAGTCATACTCATACAAATATATATGGCACATATCAATCACACAATAATATTAGACATAAATAATAAATTATTTTAAAAATATTTTGTAATATTAAAAATACAATTTTGTTTCATCTTAAACTGTAGATAACCTCATCAGACTTATAAAATTAATCCAGCCAATTTTAAAGACATCGGAGCTTTACATATAATTTCCAGAACACTGCTACGTGGACCCAGAGTGCCAGTTGTTTAGGGATATCCACCAAATGAATGTCAATTAACTGAGAATCAAAATAATTGGATGGAAAATGCAATCTATAAATTTGGGTCTCATTCTTTTTGACAAAAATAGACTCCTAAGGTTTACAAGTTTCCCTGGAAAAACAGGAGAAACTACAAAGCTTACTCTAAGCACACCTGAGGTGGGCTGGGGAGGTGTGAATCTTTTAGATCCATCAGGATCTAAAGTGTGATGGCTATGGTAACTAAACAACTGCCTCCTTTCCTGAGATTGCCCCATATCACCTAACCCCCTCTAATTATCATCCAAATCATAATATAGAAAGATGATATTTCACCATTTATTATTTGTGATACTATACATTTTTACTAGTTATAATATTTATTAGAGTCTTTTACTGGTCCACTGCTTCCCTTGTGAACTACTCTCTGAGGGCAATCTCATTCATTCTACTGTTTTAGTAATCACTTAAATGCAGACTACCCTAACTTTTTGTACTAGCACCAGCCTCTTACTGAGCTTCCAGGTGGACATCTCACCAGTATACTCGCGGATATCTAAAATTCAATATATTCAAATCAGAACTTACTGTCTTTTCTTTCAGCAATCTTTCTTGACTAGTGAAATTATAATCTATCTAGTCACACATGCTAGAAAATTGAGAGATTTTTGGTTCTTCCTTTTAATCTCCATATCCAATAATTCATTAGGTCTTAATATTACTTAAATCTGGCCTTTCATCTTCTTCTCTTTAATTTTTTCAGCAAATGTTTAATAAGTGCCTGCACTATGCTAGCTAGGCACTCTTATAAAGTTGAGTTTACTTTGAACAACAAAACATAAAAAAAATTCTTGGCCTTCTATATTCTTATTGGATGAGACAGAAAATAAACAATAAATATATTATTTATCATAAGCTGATATGTGCTATAGACTAACAAAAATAGAACAGAACAATGAGGATCAGAAATGTAGAGAGAATTAAAACTTAAAATGGGTTCATCAGGGTATATACCTCATTGACAAAGTAATATTTGAGCAAAGATTAAATGAGTGTATAAAGTCAAGAAAATATGAGAGGAGAGTGTGCCAAAGAATGGTAATAACCAAGGTAGGGTGTGTGTGGTGGTTAGAAGAGTTGCAAGATCAGTGAAGCTAGAGATCTTGGATCCCAAAATACTAGACCAATTTGTGTGTGTACAATCATTCACTTGTTCAGCTATTTACTGGGCAACTACCATGAAAAAGGACACAATCTTTATGCTTAAAGAGCTCATAATTTGTACATATCTAGATAGATGCTAGATAGATAGATAGATTATAGATAGATAGATGATAGATACTGTATATACTTTCCAATTTATAAACAAAACTTTAACATAACTTCAGTAATTTGATTAATTTATAAGGTCCTTGTTTTTTTCCCACAAACACACTGTTCTCAGTACAGCCTCCAAAGCTCTGCTTTAGTATTTCTTTACTCTATTTCCTAGAAGACCTGTGTTTTTTTCCTCTATATTTTATCTATATTATAAATACAGCTGAAGCTTTGCTTCTAGACTGAATTCTCTTGACTACTCACACCCTAATTGAGTTTTGCTATTTATTTTTGGCTCCAGCTTCTCTTGATTTTAACACATGAAAACACAAGAATTATGTGTTATAATTATTTTATACTCCATAGTATATCAGAGTGAATGTTTGCTGAAGAACTTGGGATGTCTAATATTAGAATGAACTAAAGAGGTCTATGAGTTATTTGTATTTATAGGGGGTTAATTAAAGCATAAACAATTATTTCTCCAAGCCAATTTGGAATTTGCCTCTTTTTAAGAAGAATACAGAGCATAATACTTCGTTGAAGATAATTCTAGTTTAAGGAATCTAACCAGAATCTTCAGAATTAAAATAAGTACATAAGCACATCTTAATGAGGAAGAAAATAAATGAGAAGAAAATTATCATGTGATTTTGTTTGTCTCATCATGGAAGATAATTTATTTTCTATTTTCCCCATCTGTTCAGCAATTTAAGGTTTAACTCTCTTCTGAATAATTGCAATTGTTTAGTTCCGATTCATGGTGATGCACCCAAAGGAACTATATAAGAATTTAATCTTGATCTGAACTTTTTATATTTACATTCTCTCTTTCATTTTTCTCCTGACCTTTTTTTTTCTGGCAAGTCGAACACTCTATGTACCATAATGTGCCATACATTTTTTTTAGAATTCTGGAATCTCTGCATTATATGTAAAAATCAATCAATCAATCAATCAGTGGAATATTGCAATACATTTCCCCCAAGAGGAACACTATTGTTACAATACACATGGAGAGAAAGACCCTCTGACCTAGAACCCAATTAGCTAGGTTGCCACTATCTGTGTTTGTGAGGCTAGTTCTTCTTTCCGATATTATTAGGGATCTAATTGTTTTAGAAGAAACCATGAGGATAACAATGAGAAAACTTTTCCTACCAAGTAAACATTACTAACATCTATTTCATTTTGTAGAAAGAAAACTTTACAATCTTATATTTTTAGATATCAAATGTATAATTAATGTCCTTTCACCTTTTCTAATCATTGTAGAGAGAATTAATCTTAATGACTACCTAGTTTTTTGTTTATTAGTTAATTTACCTTGACGTGATTTTACGACTTGATGCTTACTGTCTCTTGTGTTTCGAGATAGTATACAAAAGACCCTTCTCAATAAGTCAGGCTTATTCACTTAATCTGCTATAGATCTGAATGTCATGCATAAATTAGTTTTAGAATTAAGCAGTCACCTGCAAGGTATGTGTTTTGGAGCCTAGTCATTCTTATACAATATGATTGCCCTCTCACAAATGCTGGATGTCTGAAAACTTACCAAGGGCTGTAGTGCAGCCCAGAGATCAGCACACAGGCTCTGGCATTAGTGCTTGGGTTACTCTCTTAGTCATAGTTTACTATCTTTTTTGCCTCGCTTTTTCCCATCTATAAAGGTGAATGATGATATTTACTCCTTAGGGTTAAAGATAAAATGAAACAAAACACATAGCCTACTTATGACTATACCTTGTCAAAAGTAAGTGCTTTAAAATTTAGCTATTGTTACTATCATAAAATATTAATCATTTTGACTTACTGTATCTGTACCTTGTATCTAGTGAGAATGAAGCCTTAAACTGACTCACACTAAAGTGTTAGTTTCTTACTCAAAGAAAAAATATATGGATCAACTTCAAAAACTGCAAAGTACTCTGTGAAGACAGAAGCGGTATAACCAGCATTTTAAAGGGCAATATGAGAACAGAATGATTTGGGTACAAGGTGGGTGGCAGAAAAGTAGTGAAGGAAAATTCAGTTATTTCTTACTTTTTCTCAGTGCCTTCCTTTATCATGCATTAGAGTACATACTTTAAATTCTTCACTATGTGGTTTTTCAACAAAGGAAGATCCAGGAGGGATTACACAGGTTGAATTGAATAAATCTAGGCCAGTGAGCCAGCCATGCACCCTGGGCAGAGGGAACTGCTAGCCTTGGCACAGCCTGCGACAAGTTTGTACACATCTTGTCCAGACAATGAAATATGCATAGGGAGACATGCATGTGTGAATCAAGGAGCAGGGACATTGGAAGTTTTAATATCTGGGAGCACCTGTTTGCTATGAGAATAATACAAGTGAGGTTAGCAACATTCACCTCCCCAACCCCAAACCACACCTAATAAACATCAGGCCTGATGTTGACAATAACATTTGTAGGTGCCCCACTCCATTATAAATACATGCATGTAGTTTCAGAGCTATTTGCACAGGGAAAAACCTGGTGTGAAAGAAGAGCCAAAGGGCTTGGATCTATTGTAATTTTAAGTCTTCATGTAAATACTATGTAATTTGTATCTTTAGTATAAAAAAAAAGCAGTGACTTTCATTTAGTTATTTTTTCCCCCAAATGTGTCTTTCTGTAGGATACTGTGAGCTCCTGAAGGACAATAATCATGTCATAATAATTTCTTTTATTCCTAGTTCCTTGCACACAATAAATAAAGCACATAATAGCTGTTTATTTTTAGTATATAAAGGAGTAAAATAAATCATGAAAAAGATTGTTTTTGGCATTTTTTCCAGAGATAAATATAACGAAGTGATTCAGAAATGTGGTGACAGCTCAGATTTTATCAAGAAAAATTCCTAGCATGTTTCTGTTCTACCGTGGTAATGTTGAAGCTGGAGACTTAGAAACAGCATGTTCATTGTGAAACATCTAGCATTTCTACCTAAATCTGAGAAGATTCCAGAAACTATCTTAAGCCATCATTATTATCTTCCTTTTCAGGAGAATCAGAACAGATATCAAAAATACTATAAACCTAGAATGAGAAGTAATTTTCCTATAAAGAATTACTCAAATATTTTTATAAATGATAAAATATTTAATAAGATTCTATTTTCTAGGAAATTTGGTATGTGACTGTGAGTGCTACATATTAAATATCTTAAAAGTATTGTCAAACTACATAATAAAATATATGTAATAAAATTATATTAATCTAAAATATTCTCATGCAAAGCCTGAAACTAACTCTTGTAATTAAATGTTTAGTTGTATTTTGAGTTCATTCAACAAAATAAATCATTATAACACTCATATTTGTGCACAGAAAATTGCATTAAGTTGATAATACATGTATATGGATAACTGATCTCTTGTTAAAATTGAGTAATCTCAGGAGGAAAATTTACTGTTAAGTTTGTAGCAGTGACACTACACAAATTTTATTGTGATGTATTATTCATAAACAATAAAGTTGAATAAAACAACTTACTTTTTGTCATGTAAGAAATGTCATCTAAGTATATTTTGCTGTATGTAAAGAGACAGTATCTTGTTTATTATTTTATGAGATTAGCATTCCAAGAGCTACTCAGAGAAGCTATTTATACTTTTGGATTGGGAATCATGCCAGTCTTGAAATTTACGGTTATTTTATCAAAAACATTATGATCAAATAGAAGCACATATGTATATTGGCATGCCTCTAATAAAAAAAAAAGTAAAGGGAGAGAGAGAGAGGGAGAGAGAGAGAGAGAAAGAGAGAGAGAGAGAGAGAGAGAGAGAGGGAAGGAGGGAGGCAGGCAGGAAGGAAGGAAGGAGAGGAAAGAAGAAAAAGAAAGAAAGAAAGAAAGAAAGAAAGAAAGAAAGGAAGGAAGGAAGGAAGGAAGGAAGGAAGGAAGGAAGGAAGGAAGGAAGGAAGGAAGGAAGGAAGGAAGGAAGAAAAACTGCTTAAGAACCTTATTAATCAGTTTTAAACTTTAAGCTAGGATCTACAGCTTAAACACAATTTAAAGCTGTTACCGGACACATTCCTAACCTTAAAGCAAACATTTTATATGAGTTGAAAGTTTTGTTTATAACCATCTTAAGATAATGTTTTTTAAAATGCTAGATTATAAAAATTACCTAGGGATGTAATTATTATACAGATAGCCAAAATCAAGGTAAAAAATCTTTAGATAAACTCCCTAGATGACTCTTGATTAGAAAATTTTGAGAAATACTAATCTAAACCCACCTCTCAGTAAATGCTTTTTTTTTCTCATTGCCATCTGACACATGGTCATATAATGCCAACTATAGTACAGAGATAAGTACGTATTTAAGAGAAAGTCCAATTTCACTATTTGACCATGCTAATTATAGAAAAACAGTTGTCGTGTATTGTTCTTAAATATATTCTCTGTTCTGCAGCTTACAGTTTTATCATGAGCACATATTGCTAAAATAAAGAATTAAAAAAAAAACGGATTATAAAAAAAAATCAAAAGTGCTCTAATATATATGATTTGACATGAGCAGGTTTTTTGCCAGCAGGAAAGCAATGAAAATGGGATAAAGTCTTCCCAACAAAAGAAATTAACCAACAGGAGCCTGACAATTGCAGTCTTATTTTAAAGGTGTAGTGATATGTTTTGAAGGTTATTAAGATGTAACCTCTTATTCATCTAGAAACTTAAATGTTTCTCCTTGAGAAAAATCTTTAGGAAAGTTACATATTGTTGATACCAGTAAAATGAGTTGAAAGAGAGTATTGCTACTATCTATCTCATGGATTCAATCAGAAAACTTGGTTTTAAATTATAATTAAGACACACTAATTTTGCCACCTCGGGTAGATGATTTAATTCCTGTGTGAATTAGTTTTTCATCTGTGATATATATAATAATATAATACTGGCAAGATTATAATAAAGATTGAAGGTGAAAATGATCATATAACTGTTTAGTTCTATAAATATGTAAACTGTTAAGACCTTTTACTGCACTGCCTAGTGAAATGTTTCTGGTAGAAATCTATTTCCAAATAATTAGGGGTAGGGGAAAGCTCAATAGTTTATTGTCATATATCTATCTAAAATTACATGTCTCTGGAATTCATACCCAGGGCTCTTGAAATGTTATTTCACCATCAGCAGATTTCTCTTTTTTTCTTTACTAGGTTTCATATATTAATTGGGGGGAGAAAATAGAGATAAGAAAACCAGAATGAGAAGATTGTATTTTAAAAGCCAAGTCAGATATCACTTCTTTATATTAGTCATGCAAGACAATAGAACTGCAGGGAAAATTAATGCTTTATGAATTTAAAAGACAATGTAGGAAACTAAACAAATTAATGAAGCACCAGAAGTCATCTTAAATAGGCCCTACTAAAGGGATTGCATTCAGGGCAACTGTTTTATTATTTTATTGTGCTTTTTATGTCTTTATTATGCTGAACACATCTTTTTTTTTAAGAGATAAATTAAATGTTCAATTTCCTCTGTATACACAATATATCTATGTATATATTTAGTGCTACACTTATTCAAGTTTTTAATGGAAGAAAAATGGGGCCTAGAAACAAAGTAAGCACTAGTTTTGACATCAACTGTTGATTCCTGATAAAGATATAATATTATCATTTAGCCTATCTTAAAATGAGGATGTAGTGTCAATAATTGATTACTGAAAGATGCATCTAGTTTCAACCTTAAATAATTTGTATATGCATTTTTAAAGAAAAAAGTTTAAAATATAAACAATTTGAACACTAATGTAAAACCAAAGGACCCAATAAATATGGATATGTATTTTTAGTTTATTAGATTAAATATTCATCAAAAAGGACAGAATAGATAAGATGAAATTTCTAATTTAATATTAGAAAATAATGACATAATTTTTAGAAAGTTATTTTATTGCTATTGTTTCAGATAAATATTTTTATTTTTGACATAATATCAACATTTTAATTTAATGAAATGAAAAATTTGATGGCATTTTGAGTCAGTTTGGCTTTTAAAATATTTTTAATATGTATTAAAACATTTAAATCCTATATTATATATCTAATTTAGGAATGTTATTTAATTCTGGTGAGTGGCTGAAAAATATGAAGACACTCAAATTAATTTTCTGAGCACTTTCTGTTGAGGTGCCATGAAAGAAAGAAGGGAAATTCATAGTATAATGTACTTATTTAACAAATACTGAATGAGTTTCTTATACATTCCAGGGAAGGGTAATCCATAAGAGAATGTCTGTGTAAGTGTTCTAAAAGAGATAACAAATTACTTCTCTAAGAAAATAAAATCAGATTCATTCCAACTGTGAATCTCTGAAAAGGTTTATAAGGGATTGACTTATAAATGCATCCATCAACTAATACCTGGGTGAGTCAACAAAATCATAGTCAATTGAGCATATAAATGAAGAAAATTAATGAGTTCACAATGATATAGATACTTTGGAGATCCTTAGTTAATTTCAGAATCTATGTGAATAATAAAATTAAAAATTTACAAAGTAGTATACTAGAAATTCATTTCACATTGATTCTGTATGTTTTAAAACTATTTTAAAATTTTGGTTAGAATGTAATATAAATGAAATTTGGCTAGGAAAGTTTTGTGAATGAGGTGGCAATTTTCTTACGAAATTAATAAATTTTTATATTATTGATTGGTTTGACTTTTCTAATAATTTTTAATTGTCCATAGATACCTTCATAAACTTATAAACATCAAATTTTACTGGGCTATATGTTGTCCAAAATAAGTAAAATGGTATATTTAATATTTAAGCAATGATTTAATAACGCAACTCCTTGTTATGTTAAATGAAGCCATTTTCCAACAAATTTGCTTCTATGTGAGAATGACCTGAATTGAAAGATACTAAAGACTCATACTCAATTAATTTCTTTGTAATTCAAAATTTTAGTTCCTTGAAATGACCTGAGAGTGTCTTTATTTTTACTCAGTCTTTGCTCACAATAATTCAGCTATTATCATATACAAAAAAATGAACAAAAATTTTATTTCTATTTTCTTGTCACTAAACAGATACTGTTTCATTTTGAACTTTCCTAAATGAACTGTAGCATTACCAATCTTGATTTAGATAATTTTGCTGATTCAATATAAAACCTGTTATAA
This sequence comes from Cynopterus sphinx, assembly GCA_030015415.1. Classification (NCBI taxonomy): domain Eukaryota; kingdom Metazoa; phylum Chordata; class Mammalia; order Chiroptera; family Pteropodidae; genus Cynopterus; species Cynopterus sphinx. Next base: position 68,569,940 of record CM057381.1, on the reverse strand, counting down.
AAATTAGATGGGGTACTTCTCATTTATATTTCAATATGTTGCCTTTTAATTTGATTGTGTCAATTTTCTTTCCTAAATTTCTGAAACACTCTCTGGTGACATTTCACTGTTTAAAGCACTTAAAATCTTTATTTATTTTGTTCTTGACTTCATATAACTTAAGTGTGACAACCCTAGATCCAAAAGTTAATTTCTGAAAGAGGGATTTACTTTTTATATATTTGGTGATATCAAAATTTAATTTCTTTGTGGACATTTATTGAGCACTTACTATATACAGTGTGCTTTTAATGTCTTTTATCTCTTCGTACTTTACAGAAAATGACCGTCACATTTCTTCTTAAGTGTTTTAATTATTCTTACTTGTTGCTTAAATGGCAGGTCATAAAGAATTAATGAAAAGTACCATGAGATGAAAAGGATAATGAGTACAAAGAGAAAAGTAATTTTTGACATTATCCATTTTGAAATTCCCTGCAGGCAGTCTGTCAATGTGTTTAGTCATTTTCCTTCTAAAATGTCTCTGTGATTTACCTTCTCAATTCTGACTAGTAAGACTGAAGCCTAGACTTTCATCACTTCATGCTTGAAATACTACAATAGCTTTTTAACCAATTAGCTTGTTCCCACTCATTCCTTATCCATTTCATCCTTTCACTATAATAATCTTGAAATACCACTATCGTTATGTCACTCTTCTGCTCAGGAAACTCCTATACCCTAGTGCCTTCTGTGTGAAGACCAAATTCTCTTACCTAGAATTAAAGCACACTTATAATTCCATTCTACTAGCAAGGCTTTATTTCCTACCTTTTCCCAGTCCACATATTCTGTCTTTGTCAGAGTGGTCAACTTCCTTCCTGCTAACATACTCTGCTTCTTGCCAAGTTTGCTTTATAAGTATAATCACTTTTTCCAGAATGGTTCTTCTCCTTCTCTGCACCTATCCAACCAACAACCCATCTGTAAAGCCAAAGTTGAACTCCACTTATACTAAAAGTTCTAACATTTCCTGATTTCTTTTTTCATTTTCTGAATTCCAAAAACCTTATTAATCAGAATCTCATGGTTTATTACTCACTTTCTCATGAAAGAGACACTGGAATCAAATTCAGATAACCAGGGAACATGTGTATTATTGAGTAGTGAAATCATTTCGACCTGTCCTTACTCACTCTATGTTCTACTGGTGTATGGTAGCTGCCATAGGATCACAGTGATGGTTGACATTTCTTTTTTTCTGTGCTACTCTGGAGGACCCTGGAAGCACACAAGTTATTTTAGCTTCCAATCCTCGGCACACCTGGAATCACATCTGACACATACTGGTTTCTCAGTGAATGTTCGGTTTGAATATCTGCCATGAAAACCTTCTGATACAAAGATCATTTGTAAAATATAAATATTATACCTGCTTGCTTGGTTCATAAAATCTTAAATAAAGGAAAAGGTGGGAAAGTGCTTTGTAATTGCAAGCAGTGTAGAAATATTATATGACTATATGATTCTGTATATAGTAATGCTTTCCTCACTACTCTCTTTGAATCTAGAAACTGTCTTACTTATTTTGAAAGATGCACATACTCAGCTGCTAACACACTTTGGCTTATAACATACTTTTAGTAAAATTTACATAGATTTATTGATTAATTGTAAATAAAATAATGTTAAAGTCACCTCTTTTTATATTATTAATCTATCTAAGAGGTTGTCCCTATAGTTCATGATGCCTATAAACCTTCACAGTGACTGGAGAAATCTTGAAAGCTGTGTGCTGAGGATGGCACCAATCCTAGACAGCTCCTTTGGGCTGTTCTATGACAGGGAAACACATTTTCCTAATAGTTGTAGTTCTCTTCCTCACTGAAATTAAGCTTCTTCTAACCAAGTTGACTCTTAAATACTAAACCCTACTCCTGCCTTTTCTTAAAACAAAAGACTTTAGTTTGTGGAGTAAGGTAGGCAATTCATCCAAACTGTAGTCTGATAAGAATAATTAACAAGTGTTGTGTGTTTTGGCATGTCATCCAATATGGGAAAATATACCCAAAAACTATGAACTAGAGGAAGGGTAGTTAATGCCACTTTTTTTCTTATTCAGCACAGCTAACAATTATACCTCCTTTATGCCTGGTGTTAAGTGCCAAATTTAATTGCACATAATAGATTTATTAGCATGGATTAATATAGACTAACTTTAATTCCTGAGATGCAATCTATCTTCAGTGGTAACCATAATCATGATGGCTTTTCTAAATCATCTAAGAAAGAGTGTGTTCATTTAATAAAGTTTTAATTACATGTATTATTTACAAAGTGAAAATTGACAGCCTATGACATATATACCTCTGTGTATCAAAAATATTATGTGAAATATTGTAATCGTTGGAAGGAATGGAAAAAGAGAAGTCTTGAGCTTTGCATTTACTTAACTTTTCACACATATCTAGTTCAGCCACATCCATCGGAAGAAAACCTAAGGTCATTGATTATCCTATTATCTTTTTATTTTTATCTTTTTCTCCCAAGTAATGTTGTCCTCCACTGCATTGATTTATGGTTTATTCATCCCTCCTTTTCTTAACATCCTACCAAAGTCTAACATACCTGTTAGGGATGATTGCAGTGTGCGAAAATAGCTTTTACACATCTAGGTCTATACAATCTACTCAGAAGATTTTATAGATATAGGTTTAAAAATAAATACATATATAGGTAGATAAATAGATAAGGAAAGATAGTTATGGAAATAGATATACATTACTTCATGTTATTTAAACAAATCACTAATATTGGCTTGGGACTGGTGATGTCTAACATTTCAGATATTTTCATGATTATTGGAAATAAAATAATAGTTCATTTGGCAAATCCCATGCACTTAATTATTTGTAGAAATATCTAACATAGAACTTTTTTACATATACATAATATAAATTTTATATATTTACTCAGATATCTCATTCCTCAAACATTCTGGATCAATAAAAGCTTACTCTTTTGCTCACTATGTGTCTTCAATCAATATTATTGATTTTGAACTTTGAAATTTCCCTCTCTGACAGAATTATCTTACTTTCCACCCTTTCTATACCTTCATTAACAACAAACTTGAAATTTGTTCTCACTGTGAGGTTTAATCCCTTGAACCTTCCATGTATTTCTGGTTCACCCACCTCTGACTTCAGTTTTCTCCTTAACTTAGATTGTGAGACCATATAGAGCCTTCTTAATGATATTCTCATTACAGTGTAAAATCTCTTACCTGTTTGACTTTTGCTACCAATAAACCCAACTCTTGAGTAGTCTTTAGTCATGCTTCACTGATTTTAGACTATATTAGCATTGCTAGAGAAAGTAGGTAAACAGTGCTCCTCCCCAGTCCTTCTCTCACTACTGCTTAGAAATGGCATTGGTTTCCTATTCAATATTACATCACCCTGAAAAGAAATTTGAACCCTCTCTTGATATTCTAATGTATTCCCTTCTCCTCAAGAAAAATTCTCATCTCCCACTTAACTATGTTTATCAACAGCACCTCAAATGATCTGTGTAGATTCTCCTCTCTATTAAGATCTTACATCTATATCTGATATCTTACTTTTTATTCCTGTCTCAAAAAAAAAAAGAAAACAGCCATAAATTCTCCTTTTTTTTAGTGCTAAACCATCTGTCTGGACTTTCTTTCTTGAAAACTTGCTCTATTAAGTCACTATTTTCTATGTTCTTCCTTTTCTTACCTTTGCTCTGCCTACTAATATTCTTACATTTTTCCTTCTTCTGAAAAGCCTTTCCTCACACTAACAGTCTTTAAAGGTAACACTTTGTCTTGTCTCCTTGCTGCCAAACCTTTTGAAGCAGGAGCTGTAGTGTTTTTCTCACAATTTCATCATTGTTTCCACTTCTTGAAGAGTAACTTTTACTACAAATGCTTAATAATCAACATGTGAGTTCTTTCTTAGTCTTTATGTTCATTGACTTTAGTAACCCCCTTGTTTCTTAAACTTATCTCTGCTTCTGCATCATATTTTTAACTCTTTGATCACCCTTATTGATTGTTTCTTAGAGAAAATGAGAACTAGAGTAAATGATACTCAATTTACTGTTTATAATATATTTTGGTTTATATGTTTTAATATGTTCTCTAACAACCATTATTCCACTTAGTCCCTGATAGAAACCATTCTTCAGTGGTTACTCTTATGCTCTTTATTATTGGGGCCTCCACTAGGTGAATAGATTTTATTTCTTAATGATGCCAGGAGTTCATCTTTTAGCCTCTGAAGTCATATATTCACTGACTTGCTCATTACCTTTACTTAAATATTATAAAACAACTAGCATAACCAAAGCAAACATTATTATTTCTATGGTGTTATCTCCAAATTAATTTCTTCTTTTTGTTTATTTGCTGGTATTTATAATATAATCGTTCTATATGCAACCACAACTTTAAATCTAAGAGTAATCTTTGATGCTACTCTCTTCTTTTCCTACTTTCTAACATTAGGTTTCAAATTATTTATTTCTTTGTGTGTGTGTGTGTGTGTGTGTGTGTGTGTGTGTGTGTGTGTGTGTGTGTGACTTACTTTTAAGCTTTCGCTTTTCCTATTTCACTGCCTTTTAGTTAGATTTAGTTCTTTTATTTCTTTACTTAGACTATGGCTAAAGTTTCCAACTGGTGTCCCTCCATTTAGCTATTTTCTTCTTTATGTGTAACTTAAAAGTTCTTCTGTGGATTTCCCATAGAGAACAAGCTATTGTTAAGACATATTTAATTTTCTTAAATTCTGGAAGAAATTCACCATTTCACTTTATTTCCTATTATCTGTCTAAAAAAATACTTTATATCTACAGCCTAACCATTACTCATTTTCTTTTAACATATACCATAAGTGCCGGGGGCTAGCCCCAGCTCCAGAGTCCGGGACCCGAGTGGCATCTGCGGAGTCAGCGAGGGAAGAGACAGTACTCAGGGATGATGCATCAGGATCTCACTTTATTGTCTTAACATCTGTATTTTTATACTCCAGGGTTACAGAAGCAATCTTACGGTTATATAAGTTATTTATTGATTTTGATTTTCGAGTTAACAATCACCGTTCCCCTGTTTGATATTCCCATCCCTTCCTATGCTATTTCTTGCTTCTGATCTTAGCTGCACCATTGTTCTCTGGCTACACTATTAACTAAATTAACAATTGTCCTGTGCCTATTCTTTCCTAGATATTAATACAATTTACTGTTTCCATGGCTCTAAGCTAGGGGTTTCTAATTCATTTTCCTCCTATAACTACCCACTTTCCATTATCCTCAGAGTACACTCCTGTGAAGAGCAACGAACCATGCATGAGAATAGGAACAAACTGTATTCCTTTCTTTCTCCTTGGAAACCAAAACAATTTCCTATTACCTATTTTCATAAATCATAAGTTGTCCTTCTTGGTACACTGACTGTTACAGGCCTCTGAGAAGGTCTAAGATGTCTTGATGTTCCCACCCTGCCTTCTCAGAGGCAATGCATAAAGCTTTCTCTTTACATTTTCCTATAAACCAAGAAATGGCTCCTCTTCTGGCTCTAATGTATGCTCCTCCAGACCCCCCAAATGCCCATCACCAATCTGCATGTGAGGCTGTATTAAGTATCCCACACATAACATACCTGCTAACACACTCACACCGAGGGAGCCACAAAGAACCCATCTGGGGCAGCCTAAGCCTTGCAAAGGTGCCACACTGTATGCTGTGACCTTGTCAGACAGCTACATTAGATGCGGCTCCTGCACATAAGTTTTTGTGGGCCATGCTTTCTTTAATATTATTTTTTTCTTTTGCCTAGAATGCCCTCCTCTAAAACATATATCTTTCAAAATCCTATGCATCATTCAAAAATTTTTATATGCTAGCCTTTCAGTGATTCTTATTCTCAGCCTAAAGTTCTCTATTAAAAAAATAAGATATATAATTGACATATAACATGTGTAAGTTTAAGATGTACAATGTGTTGATTTAATACATTTATACATTATGTTATGATTACCACTGAAGCATTACCTAATACCTCTATCCCATCACATAATTATAATTTCCCTTTTGTGGTGAGAACAATTAAGTTCTAGTTCCTTAGCAACTTTGAAGTTTACAATACAGTATTTATTGATTATAATCACTATGTTGTGTATTATTTATCTTCTAGTTGCAAGTTTATACCATTGAACAACCTCTCCCCAATTCCCCCACCTCCAAGTCCTAGTAACCACCATTCTACTCTCTATTTCTATGAATTTGGCTTTTTCAGATTCTATATGTAAGTGCAATCATACAGTATTTGTCCTTCTCTGTCTAACTTATTTCACTTAGGATAATGTCCTCAAGTTTAAATGGCAAGATTTCCTTCTGTCTCATGGCTGAATGACATTCCATAGTGTATATATAACATCTTTTTTATCTAAACATTCATTTTTACATCTTGGCTATTATAAATTATACTGTTTATAATAGCAAGGAGTGTCTATGTCTTTTTGATAACTTGTTTTCATTTCCTTTGATATAAACTCAGAAGCAAAATTGCTGGATCTTATGGTAGCTCTATTTTTAATTTTTTGAGAAAACTTTATTGTTTTCCACTGTGGCTGAATTTTATGTTCTGATCAACAGTGCACAAGGGTTCCCTCTTCCTTCTGTAAACATCCATGTTAGATTTTTGGTAATATTCTGCCTTTTAATGATGCTTGTTTTGTACAAGTGTTGACTATAATATCTTCAACTCTGAGTATAGAAACTTTGCCTCTTTATTATTATATCATCTGTTTCTCCAAAAACACAAACATAATCAGTATTTTATCTCTATTTGTGCATATATCTAGGTTAAAGAAAGGGATAAATAATAAAAACAAATCTTCAAGGTTTTGAAAATTGTTTCAAATTACTTTCTTACAGTATATTCAAATGCTCCCTGTTTCACCTCATTTGGTAATTTGATCAAGAATAATCATCTTGCCCAAACCAAACACACAGAAAACCCATAAATACATGAGGTGATGGATGTGTTAATTAACTAGATGAGAGAAATTCTTTTTTAATGTATATGCATACCAAAGCATCAGGGTGTACACTTTAAAATGTTATAACTTCCTTTGTCTGTTATACCTCAATTATGCTGAAATTAAAAAAATAATAATAATCATAAATGTTCTGTACTTTGGTCTCATTATATTCTTTTCTATTTATGTTTAATTTTATAATTTTACTTGCTTCTTTTCCTAAGAATAATATTTGTAAGGTTATAAGACTTCTAAAATTTTTTTGATTCAGTTACATTGCTTATGTGTCCTATGGCATCCGTGCTAGTTGATTCCAAAACATGCAGTGCCCTCTGAGTGAGTTATTATGAAAAATTCAAAAAGCTACAATTCTGTTTCCTCTTTGTAATGTAACTGTTTTTCAGATATTTTCCTTTTATTCAAGAGAAACTCTGTAATATAACTCTTAATTTAAATAAAAGTAATAAATATATTAAGAAAAAGATAGATCACATTATCATTTTCTTCCTCAGGAAAAATACAAGTGTCAACAATTAAAGATGAATCTCTGTTAGTATCAGAATAATAAACCTACTTATTTAGCTCAAGGATAAACTGAATCCACAAGTGCTTACTATACAAGGTCTCCTAAGATGAGTTTAAATTACCTTTTGGAAAGAACTACCACATACTTTCTGTTAAAACAATGTTCCTGAGCCTCAAGCCCTGATGGGGAACTTGTTTAGTCCCTTTTCCATTTCTTCTTATTATAAAGAAGTCTATTCACAAGGAAATTGGAAGCTGAAGGATTTAGTTTCTACCTGCACAGTCCTGCATGTACGTGATGAACTGAAGCTGAGCTTCAAGTATAGCACGCTCTTAATGAACTATTTACTTCTACTCAGTGTCAAGGATTGGCTTAAAGGTTTTCTGGGCTAATAGATTTAATTGCTCTTTAAGGTCAAAGAGCTGTGATATGAGATTATATCTGATGAAAGGAAAAAATAAATTATTAAGAGGATATGAAAGTAATAATTCTTCCTTTATGAGTAATACATGAAATACTGTTTGTTGCTGAGAGTGAAATATTAGTATCAAGCTTTCTTGAAGGGGCACCTGCACCTAACCCAGAACGCTCCATAATGCTAGAAATGTGATGGTAAATGTTCATTGGTCTAATACTGCACATGTAAGTTAAATGTTTCTTATGGTGCACCTCTTATATTCTTTTATTGGATACTTAATAACTTCACTAAGTATAAGAAATGTAATTGCGTATAGTAAAGAGTTTTGAAGGCTGATCTCTAAAGTGCTTAACTTCATGAAAACTGCAATATCTTAAAATAGCTCTTTTACAGAGCTTAGTTTGATGTTGGAAAAGAAAATAAAGTCTATCAGATGCCCAAGAACAAGATTTGGCCTTATTGATCATGGTATTTCTAGTCCCTTGTTGAAATACAGTGAGTATAACCAGAGATTTTTTGAATAAATTAAGCTAGAAAAATCAATTCACAGTCAACTTTCAAGTATCATTGCTAGATATATTTGTGATGTTTCCTAAATCAATTTACATGTCTAAACTCAGGTTCAGCTTTTTTAAAAGACAGTGATTTGTGTTCCTCTTATAAAATTGTAAAAATACTTCTTTGGATTTTTATTTTTCCAGTGAAATCACTAGAGGTATGGCTTGTTTAAGGCATAAAGAATGTTTTGTGGCATTATATTTTTAACGCTCCATTTTATCTCATTGATGAGCATACTAGTACCAAAGAGTCTGAAATGGAAACAAGTGACCTAGAGCCCAAATAGGCTTATAGAGTCTCTAAGAACAAGAGGTGATATTGTTCCACATCAAATTTTGAGTCAAGGTAAACCACTCTAAAACAAGTATATTTAATTGGTTCTGTATTTCTGATTTTTCTCACAATGGCTGTTTAAGTGATATCAAACATCAACTTACTTGTCACATCTATATCGGTATCATTTATACCTATATCTGTAACTGTATTTATCTATCATCTATCTATCTATCTATCTATCTATCTATCATCTATCTATCTATCTATCTATCATCTATCTATCTATCTAACTTATTTTTATGGTACCCTTAGTGTGTTTAATTGAATAATCTAGCACTGACATAACCTCAACCACAAAACAAAACAACTAATTCTGATTTAGATAGGTATATTATGTTCTTCCAAGAAAAGCATTTTTTACCAAGAAGAAAATTGACTGTGAAATCTACTTTTAGTCAAAAGTCAAATAATTTCTTAACAACAGAAAATAAAATTAAATATAAATGCAGTCTTTCAGGGTTTCTAAACAATAAATATTGATTATTTAAATTTCTAAATCATGTATTGGAAGAGGATCTTACAATACCTTTTATTATTATTTCTACTCATAAGAAACTACAATGACTTAGAAGCTATCAATTAAAATATATATTAAATTTCTATACTTATTTACAATTTGGAAATATTTTGACTAATACCTATAAAAAATATTTTGACTAATTAAAAAAGGTCACATTTCCTTTCTCTTATTATGAAATAAACTCACACACAACATAAATTATAATAATCATTAAAGATCTATGTTAACAAATAAAATCTAAAATAAATAATAGTGGAGATAAAAATTAAGTATAAATTAAACCTATTCTTAGTAGGTATTATTTTTTATTTCTTTTTTGATTAATTAGTTCATCTAAAGGTACGATGGAAATCTGAAAATTTCATTAATTTTACTATCATAGGTAAAAATCTCATATGTTTGAAAAAAAATAGACTTACAAAGTCTAGTACCCTTAAAATATAATGTATGTATATTTTAACCTATGAATTTCATTATTTTCTTCATTTTGGGGTTATTTTTTTATAAATTAATTTTGTCTTTAAAACAGTGGACACTACAAAGTAAAACAAATCAGAAATAACATGACCCTACCATTTAAAAAACAAGAGAAAAACATTAAATTGTTAATATTTCAGATGTATTAAAATTCAAAATAATGCAATTTTCTGAAAAAAGTATTTATTACTACAAAGTACTATAAAATGTCTTTATATTTGTTCTTACTGAAATATTTTAAAATTTCAGAATTGATTCATACATATGTATGTAAGGGCACAAATAATTTTAAAGATTTTTGAGCTAAATTTAAAATAACAAGTGAATTAAAGTTCATTGTAGATTATCTACAAAACTATCTTTTCTGCTCTGAGATTCTCATACAATGAGATCTAAAAGTTTTTCTGCATGGCAGTTTCACTCCCAAGAAATTTCAAGAAGAAGGTTGAAGTCTGGACAATATTCTGGTAAATCAGAAAACTCTAGATGCCATAATATGTGTTAGATTCAGTAGTTCCAAAATACCAGTCTAAGGACTGTGTTACTTCTAAATAACTTGAGAAGTTTTAAAAACATTAGTTCATGGGCCCCACATTCTGAACATAACAAGTGTAGGACCAAAAATATGTGTTTTTAAAAGATATAGAGAATGAGGTTTGAAGTCCACATTATATTTTCTAACTTGATAGGAATAAGTTGCAATAAATGCAGCCTTGTGGAAAACAAAACAAAACAAAACAAAACAAACACCATACTGTTATTCACCATCCGCAGGCCCCAATTATTTATACGTGCATCTTAATAATCAATTCCCATGCTGACATCTCAGAAATATTCACCATTATCACATATCATTGTTCAACAGAAGCAGAGGCCTAGTTTTTAAGTAAGCTTGACGAAAATGCACCTAAGAAGTATATTTAAGAAACCTAATTTCTATAAATCAGTATCCTAGAGTGTCTCAATATTGTACAGTTTCTAATAAAGGGACATTTTATCCTTCCATATTCCATTGGTACAGTTTAGTCTCAGATTAAAAGTTGTTCCTAAATAAGATAAGGTAGAAAGTGCATTTCAATAGATGAAGGCTGGCACTGAACAGCCCGGTTGACAGAATTAGAGCTTTCTCAGTGATAAAATCCTAGAAAACAGGTTTCTGGAGTGGATTGGAAATGTTTGGGGCTGAGGAGAGGAGAAAAGAAACAGATACAGGAGCTTCAAGATGCATTGTGAAATGAGCCAAAAGTCCCTATATGTTCTGATGGAATTTTGCTCTTTGTTATTTCTACAGGAACCTGTTTTCTCTATCATTACAAATGAAGAGGTTTATAAAATAACATCTGAAAAGTTGACAACTGCATTTTATTGAGTAGTTACAGTAGAGAGGTCAAACACAAATACAACTAATTTAAAAAAGGGTGTGATATTTTAATGGCTGCAATATTGATGTGTGTGATTGAAGATTTTATGTAGAAAAAAGCATTTGAACTGAATGGGTGAAATTTGAGAGTTTAAACTTAAGGGAAGGGGAAAACAAACAGAGAAGTGGAAAAATGAAGTGTGTTTTAAGACAAAGATGAGTTGTTTTATATGTCCAAAATGAATTATGGTTTGGTAAGATCTTTATGTGAAAAAAAGACCAGAAAGAGAGAATCATAGATCAAGCTAAAAGTTTGCATTTTATTCTGTAGGCCACAATGAACTATATAAAATGTTTAGTAAGACTATGCCATAATCCGACTTGTGCTTTAGGAAAACCTGAGAGAGAATAGGTTCAGAAAACCAGTTTTAAATCAAATGCAGCAGTCTGCATAAGACTGCTTACAACTAATCAAATAGAATCAACCAAGAAACACATGTTAATATCTATCAGTAAGTACTAGAAATAGAGCTTAGGAGAATTTGAACTAAGACAGAGACATAATGAATGGAAAGAATGAAAAAGATTTGAAAGGCATTGCAGAGAAAAGAATAACATATTGAGAACTACCTTAATCTATCTAGTTTTAACCAAAAGAAAAAAAGTTCCCATCACCTTTCTTAACCTAATTTTTTAACAGTTTACTTAGAAATCATTTACATACCATGAAGTTCATCTAATTAATGTGTGCAATTCAATGGTTTTTAGTATACACAGAGTTGGCATATATAGAGTTGTGCATCCATCATCATAATCTAAATTTAGAAAATTTATATCAACTCCTCAAAAAATCTTGTAGCCATTAACTCCTATCCCTTCTCTCCTCCCAGACATAGGCAACCACTAACCTATCCATCATCTTTCCTGCTGTATTTTCTATTGAGCTCTAAGCTGTAAGGGAAAAGACTCAGTATTTTAATTAATATATAATAACTAATGATAAACACTTATTTGGGTAAAACATTATTTTTGAACCCACTATTTTTCCCCCAACTTTCGTCTCTCTCTTCTACCCTCCACCCCACACACGTGCATGCTCACACACATGTACACATGCACACAGAGCACAGGTATTTTCAGGACATAAAATTTTCACCTTTTATTTCTCTTGTTTTTGTGAAGACCAGAAAACCCCAGATGCTTCTGCAGAGGCCAGCAGAAGCAAACAAGCTATGCTCATAGGAACTAATTGATGGCAGAATTATAAAGTTTTTCTTCAGGGCTGCAACCTTAAATTCTGTAAGGAAACAATGTAACATTACTTGAGTATGGCCAGTGCTGGTTCTGGGGACCCTAGGCTAACACCAGACTATGAAACATACTAGAATTAAGTCTAGATGACTCAGTCCAGACTAAGCCACACTAAGTCTGACTTCAAGAGTGTGATGATGCTTCCAATCAAGACGGCAGAGTAGGAAAATGACTGTGCTAGCTTCCTCCCATGATCATGTCAAAATTACAACTGCAGAACAATGATCTCTGAGAATCAGCTAAATGAAAGTCCTATAACAGAGAAAGTCCTACAACAGGAACAGAGACACAGAACAGGCTGGTGCCACAGCCACATGTAGTAGTTAAAAATCAGGAGGGATGTCTTACCTGCAGAAGTCCTCCCTGAGGAGCAAGGCTTCCCAGCCCTACACCAGATGCCCCAGCCCAGGGTTCCAGTGGCAGGAAAGGTCGTCTAGCTATGTAAATCAGCAGAGATTATGCCTGAGTGAGCTGGAGTCCCAGGATTTTTTTAAAGAAACTTATTCACTGACAGATGTTGGGAGCCAAGGCGAAGTACAGTGGGATCCTTCTTGTTCAGGATCCACTTCCTGGTGAATCGGGCGCCGCGAAAAGCCCGCGCGCGCCAACTCAAGGCACAACCCCTACCCACCCCCACTTGCATCACGCCATTGGTGCGACCAATGACATCGTGCCACGTACCTCCCTACGTCAGCAGTCCTGCCCCCCTTTGTTCTTTCTGTATATAAGCGGTTGTGAAAAATAAAATTTTGAGGCTTCATCAGAACACTGTCTTGCCTCCGCTCCTTTTTCTCGCCCGTTTCTCTTTCAGGCTGGATCCTCCTCAGCATCACCAATAACTAGGTCCCGCGAGTCGGGGCAGACAGACTCATTTTCTCTAAGCTCCAGTGCTGGCAAAGCAGCATGAAAGGAGCCAGAGACATATGGGGAGGAACTGAATTGTCTGACCTCATGTTAAATACCGGACGGGCAGCTATCGCCAAGACAAAATTGCCAGCAGAAGCCGTTTTTCTGATTCTCCATAAACCTGGCAAACACCACTTGCCCTACCCTGGTGATTCCCTGAGTCTCCACCCAACTCAACCTGCAGGCCCACCCGAACCACTTCCAGTGGGTTTTCCAGACAAAGGCCTGTCTGTGCTCATGCTGCAGTGTTTCCTAAAGACTGCAAAGGTTCAAAAACCCCAAACAAGCAGCATCTTGACTCAGCGTGCCCCATGCTAATTAGCCGCAAGCTCAGCACTAGAGGCAGCTGGCTTCAGATCACAGCTTAGCTTTTTCAGGTACCTCCAAGCCCAGAATAAATGGCAACTATCTGTAGATCACTTTGTAGTTTAAACTAAGAGGCTTGGGTAGGGCACAGGTAGTAGCTGACTGTGGTCTGTAACAGAGCCCCTCCCAAGAGTACCCACACCAGAGTACTACCCCAAAACCCCCACACATGACATACCCAAAGGGCAGACTGGGCAGGCACCAGAACCCCACGAAAGCAAATCCTGCTCCATATTGTCAGCTTCTGTATAACAGCTCCTGTACTGTAGTCATGGTCAGTCCTCACAAGCAATAAGCCCAAGGGTCAATCCCTCTCATTGACATGCTAATAGTAATCAAGCACAATTACATAAGGAAGGAACACACAACCCACACGAAGACATACCTGTTGCACCTGGCTCAGGCGACCAAGAAGACCACACTACTGAACTCCACAAGACACCTAGCATATAAGGCCACTCTACCAAGATCAGAAGACAAAGCAACTCTACCTAATACATGGAAACAAATGAAAATTAAACCAAAATGAGGAGACAAAGAAACATGGCCCAGATGAATGAACAGGACAAAACTTAAGAGAAATAATTAAGCTAATGGAAACAAACAATCTATCAGATGCAGAGTTCCAAATACTGGTGACAAGAATGCTCATTGGTCTCCATGGGAATTTTGACAAAGAGCTGGGAAACATATGAATGGCGATAGAAAATATAAAAAAAGAACCAGTCAGAAATGAAACATACATTAGAGAAAATCAATAATAGATTAAATAAAGCAGAGAATTGAATCAATGATTTAGAGAATAAGGTAGCAAAAACATCCAATCAGAACAACATAAAGAAAAATAAATGAAAAAAATGAGGATATTTTAAGCAGCCTCTGGGACAACATCAAACATACAAGCACTTGCATCTTAGGGGTACCAGAAGGAGAAGAGAGAGCAAAGAATTAAAAACCCATTTTAAGAAATAATGACTGAAAACTTTCCTAACCTGATGAAGTAAATAGACATATAAGCAGAAGTACAGAGTTCCAAGCAAGATGAACCCAAAAAAGTCCACATCAAGACATATCATAATTAAAGGCTAAAGGCAAAGAGAGAATCTTAAGTAGTCAGAGAAAAGCAATTAGTTACCCCAAGGGTGCTCCTGTGAGACTGTCAGCTGATTTCTCAACTGAAACTCTGCAGGACAGAAGGAATAAGCATGAGAGATTCAAAGTGATAAAAAGTAAGGGCCCACAACCAAGATTACTGTACTCAGCAAAGCTATCATGAGAACTGAAGGACAGATAAAATCTTCCCAGATAAGAAAAAGCTAAAGAGGTTTATCACTAGCAAACCAGTATTATAATAAATGTTAAATAAATTTCTTTAATAAGAAGAAAAAAAGAAAAATAATAAAAATACGAATAACAAAATGGCAATACATACCTACATATCGATCAACAATTACTTTAGACATAATTAATTAAGTGCTCCAAGCAAAAGACATAGGGTAGCTGAATGGAAAAGAAGACCCTTACATAGGCTGCCTACAAGACAGTTGCTTCAGATTGAAAGATACTCAGAATGAAAGCAAAAAAATTGAACAAGATATTTTATGAAAATGAAAATGGAAAAAAAAAAACTGGAGTAGCAATATTTAAAACAGATAAAATAGGCTTAAAACAGGCTATAACAAGAGTTAACGAAGGAACCGGTAATCTCACTTCTGGGTATTTTTCTAAGGAATCCCAAAAAACTACTTCAAAAAAACATATACATCCATATATCCATTGCAGCATTATTTACAATAGCCAAGATATAGAAGCAACCCAAATGTCCATCAACAGATGAACAAGATAAAGAATCAGTACATATATACAGTGGATTATTAGCCATAAAAAGAATAAAAACTTGCCATCTGTAACAACATAAATGGACCTAGAGGGTATTATACTGAGTGAAATAATTCTCAGAGAAAGACAAATGCCATATGATTTTATTTATGTGTATAATCTAAAGAATAATATAAAGGGACAACGAAAACAGAGACTCAGATAATGAGAATATTTTGATGGTTGCCAGATAGGAGGGGGTTTGGAGGATAGATGAAAAGGGAAGAGAATTAATAAGCAAAAGTTGATAATTACAATATAGTCATGGATGTAGAGTATAGCATAAGGAAAATAATAATATTGTAATAACTATTACGGTGTCAGACGGGTACTGGAATCATTAAGGTGATTATTCTGTAAGTTATATCAATGTATAATCACTGTGTTGTACACATAAAACTAGTATAATATTTCATGTCAACTGTAAAATTGAAAAATTTTTTAAATTATCAAAAAATACAATAGATTTTTATAAGACTCTGACCAAATTTTTAGTTGAAATTGAGTATCCAAAATTTTGATGCCAATCTTCTCTTTTCAAGAAGATGTAAGCTTCCAGGGGCTTTCTTACTTTTTATAGCTACTACTTGATGTTACAATTTTATGAAGCTCGATAAATCTGGAAATGTCTATACATATTTTACGATCATGATTGTGAGAAAGAAAGGATAATACTATAGACACTATTTTTACAAATAAGGACATTTCTTGAGTGAATCACACTGCAAGTTAATAATTTTCTGCCATTTTCCACATGAATTATTCAGGTGACTTAAACTTTTCTTAATCTCCAGGATTGTTTTGAAGATTAAAATAGACAACGGATAAGAACATAGTTTGCAAATGATAAAGTGATGTATGATAAAAATGTGGCATTTTTGCATTAACTAGTGCAGATTGCCTTGGACTGGTAAAATTCCTGTTTAATTCCTTGAATTTTCTTGGAGTCTATGAAGTTTTCTATTACATACAGCACTGCACTTTTGACTGGGCCATTGGGTGGTTATTAGTCCTAGATGGTTCTGTGTCATACCATCACCAAGTTGTAGTCATTAAAGTCATTTGACACTTCATTCCAGATTCTCTCCAGCTGAAGAAGGTAGATGATCCCAATGCTACTCACTTTTCTTCTTCTCTGTGTATGTATACAGCAAGTTGTCATTCTGTAGCTCCCTATATGTGTACAGTCCTATCATCTATGTTTCAGAATTGATGAATTTTGGAGCAAATTTTATATTTCTTTGCTTTATTATCCTGTTTCTTACAGCATCAGAAATAAAAGACTTAGTGTTCACCCATCATTTTAATTGTTAGTTGATAAAAACACCTCTTTTGATGTTTAACTTGCTTGCAAGGGGGACACAGATCTATGGCAACTCCTGAATTTAGCAATTTCAGGCCCCTCCAAAAATGTATATCCAATAATTGAATTGGTTTAACTTTTTCTTAGTGTTTGAAGTTATATTGCTGAGAAAATTTAGTCACAGTCTCAATAAACTATATGCAGAACCCTGGGTTTTTAATGAATATTATATTTCATTTTGTAAAATAGCTTATTTTTTAAAATAAGCTGGAAGCAGTGCAAAATCTGTGACTTTCCTTCATAGATGATAAAGATAAGTAATTTATTTTATGATAATAAAATTCATTAGATACAGAGCAAACCATAATTAAAAGTTTATATAGATTTTATATATAATATTTTTAGAGCATTAATTGTACCAGAAACACAATTACTTGATTTTAAGCTTACTTAAAGTCTCCAATAATGTTAGAAGTTAAACAGTTGACATACATTAATTAGTGTTTCCATAAGGTTTCCAAGGGAAATAAATAAAAGGTAAATATAGCACCATAATATTAAAATAGCAGAGAAAATTAATTTTTATTAGTGTATTAGTTTATCGAATATATATTCAATTTGTGGTCACTATAAAAATAATCATTATCAAGAGAACCAATGCACATATATTTTATGAACCCTGTCTATCTGTATATCTATATTAAACATAGAATTTGACTGTTCAAAGTCAACACCTAGAGTTCATAAATATTAGTTTTTTTCTTGATCTACTGTAGTTTCTATTTCCCCCCCAATAGATCTATAGTATCCCGAGTATGAATACTACAAAAATTGTGGAGTTTCAATACTGTTTCCACCTAGTTTCATTAAGCTTGAAAAAGCATTTTCTCTCTAAGTGTCCCTGATAGGCAAAGGTAACCTTATAAATACAAAGCAAACTTGACTTTGGATATAACAATTACCTCTGTGAAATTCAGACCATATGATTGAACCCTTTAATCAAAGGTAGTTACTTCGAATGGAGAAACCTTCCAGACTGATTCTCAGCAACTTTCTCTAACTTCTTTAGATGAAAGGTGGGGAGGCAGGTAAACTTGAAGTAAGTTTACTGATGGTACAGGAAGCACATTTTTTCTAAAGTATTACAGACACTGGGTTTTATTTTGAGATTGTCACCTCTTTGGAAATAAGAATGTTTTCTCTCAATAGGCAATGTTATGATGCTTAAAGTCTATATTTTATAAAACAATTCATATTTCTTTGAAATCAGGTGTATTGATAATATTCTTTATTGGGTGTGCATTTTGGCAGTATATTGTCATATAATACTCTCTTGCTGTGTTTTATGTGATTTGTTTAAACCCTTTTTCCCCCTTGTTGATCTTGTATACTTATTGTCTGTGAAACATTTCTATGAGTTCTTTTTATTGATTTTGTTTTTTGTTTGCCTCCTCAATATGGCTTCTTCATACGGCCATCTATGTCCTTATTTTTTTCCTATGGATTTATTTACCTACTTCTTCGATACCTGAAATTCCCTTTCCATTTACTTTGCCAGTGCAAATATTCTTCTCTCTTTCAGGTCTATATCAAGATACATGAGAGAAGTTTCCTTCTGATTAACCATATGCCAAATTCAAAATGTTGTTTATGCTTTGAAGCTCTCTTTAAGATACTGGGAATTTTAGAGATTGGGAGATTTCGATTTTTCTTTCTATCATAAAATAGACTAGTGTGATATAATCATGTGTCTCAAAATTTAAATGAGGTAAAATGGCACAGGTTTTTATTTTCTAAAGTTGATTAGAGAGCAATATTGTAAGAAATAATAGTTCACACTTTTAATTATCCATATTGACTTTTTTGTAATTTTAAAAGAACTAATGGACAAAATTTACTAATTAGAAAGAGGTAATATGTAAGCTATTGATTTTGTAATAAGCAAGTAAGCATACATTTATTCCAAATCTTATCTTCAGTCTTATATTACTCACAAAATAAAATAAAAATCAAACTTAATAGCACATATTTAGAAATAAACCATTCACAGGAAATTTGAGAGAGACAGAGAGAGAGAGAGACAGAGAGAGAGAGAGAGATTTGCTGTAGTGTCTCCAGCTTAAAGGGAAATTTTGTGCTCTATTTCTGATCCTAGAGGGTCTGGCCAACCTTAATTTCCAGGAAGAGATGGAAACAGTACCTAAAATAGGAAAAAATAATATCCTAATGCATTTATTTAAACACTGAAATTGGCAAAATTTGGTGATGATGACTTCACAGGGACAGAAAATCTGTTTGCCAATAAAATTAGATATTACCTAGGTGACAAGTTTTCTGGCAGTCATATTTTATACTCATTCAACCACGATTTCTAAACAACAGAACATCTGGCTTACATACTTCAAAATGCAATTATTTACTGGTCGTTGATTTATTATGCATCTAACTCTGATTTAAAAAGAAAATTGGGGGTGCCTTTTAGCTTTCTGTTCTTAAGTCACTGACACACACACACGAGCAAAGCAAAGCCATTATTCTTCAAAGGTTTACAGCTAAGTTATAATATCTATATGAACATTAAATACATGTTCTACTTTGATTCACTTTGTTCAAAACTTACAGATAATTCTTAGTCATATAATAAAATCACACTTTTTTGAATACATTCTTTAAAGAATATGTTAACAATGCTTGTCTTTCTTATCTTAATATCTTTAAAAATTATTAATATTTTGGCTTTTAGAGCTTTCTTAGTGTCTTATTACAAAGTGATAAACATATTATAACTGGTTGGACAGCCTAATTCTCAGAAATATTTATCAAAAAATCAATATCAACTCATAAGGGAGATGTGCTGAGGCTCTGTACTTAATGTTCTCTAGGGGAATGTCTTTATTAATGGCTCAGGTAAGAATAGTAATGACAGGCTTAGAACATTTGCAGTTGACAGAAATACAGAAGTGTTGAGAAATGTCACAAATGATAGAATCAGCATTCAGGATTCTCAGACTTAACATGTCATATCTAACTAGAAAGAAAATATAACTGGTAAAATATTTGGTACTGTTCTTGGGTCCAAAACATAAAGTTCATGGGTTCAGCATAAAGGAATCCAGACTCGGCAAAAAAACACTCTATAAAGTGTTTGGTTATATGCCGGAACCCGCTGGCGAAAGTCGAACAGTCCCTGAGAGGGGGAGTGAGGACTGAAGAAAAGACAGAGACAAGAGAAAGATTTGGGAGGGCTCACAGTCAATACTACAGCCTCGAGTTTATTCAGCACACCCTATTTATACATCATGATTGCGTGGGAAACTGACAACTGCTTGCACCTGCAGGAGAAGAAACAACTGCTTGCACCTGCACAGGGAGCCTGTTGCTCTCTCAAGGCTCCCATCCTCCTCCCTAACAATTAGCTTGCTCTCTGGAGCAACAGGTGCTTCTCAGTTGCTACAAAAGTAGCAAAGTAATTGCAAACACCCTGCTGAGCAAACAATCCCTTGTTTACCCAAAGGGCAGCCATCAAGCAAACTGCTCCCAACAGTTATTTATAAGCAAAATACAAGTGAATGTTATTTTATGGCTTTCCTAACATACTGTGAGAAATAAGAATTGAAAACATCTAATAGAATATTACTTTTTTAATGTCTACTCTAAATACCACACTTGGAGGGTGGCATCAAGAAATTTAAAAAATTTAGGGGGTAGCATGATGATGAAGACTTGAAATACATTCATATAAGGAATATATAGTATTTAGCATTAAAAAGAAGTGACTAAAGAAAAAAACAAATATTGTCTTTAAAAAATTTTATAGATATGTCAGGTAGGGTAGTACTTCCATTTGGAATTCTAGATCAAGAGGGAAAAGTCCAAGGAATGTTAATTTTAATTAGAGAGAGAGAAGAGAGACATAATTCTTAGCTATGAAATTATGAAATGGACAACCTTGAGAGGTATAATTTCACAGAAACTGGAGAAATTCATGCAGAAACTGATGTCCTCTGAAATGGAGTGGTGAGAAAAAATTTAAGCATTATAAAGTGCTGAACTAGGTAAAATGTAAAATCCAATCTAACACTGAGATTTTATGGTGTAACAAATCTATTTCATGGCTAGGTGATTTGCTTTTTTTCTTTGAAATTCTAATAAAGAGAGCTGAATTCTTATCCATTATAATAGGATAGCAAAATGTTTATAATAGATAACTATCTAAATTACTAAATAAGAAAATAGCATTATACCTAAACTATCAGCAAGCATGTTGATACATACTAGAAAAATAAATAAAAATAGAATTTGCTGTTTTTGAGCAATAGGCTTTGGGGTAGGGTGGTAGTGAAAATGGTATAAAAAATATGCATTTAGCCCAATATATTTAACTTTTTTATATTACCATAATCATTTTTAATAAAAGCAAAAAATAAATGTTGAAAATGTCAGTTGAGAAAAATAAACACACTTTTAGATTTTTTTCTAAGCCTTTCAGCTTATTTTAAAATAAATATATTATCTGGTATTTCTTATATTTAGTTGATTTGTTTTCACTTATTCAAACTATAACCTCAAGCAAATCTATAGTGCTTCATGTAGGTTCAGAACTAGGCCATATAAGGTGTACTATCTTTATCTATATTTGGAACTTGTAGTACAGGACCAGTAAGTAACAAATTGCAAAGAACAAAACAGTTTGCCTTCAGATTACTTTTGAAAATCTCACGTTAAAAATTTTATTCTGATTTCTAACAGAGACTGCAAAAGTTTTGCAAAGTAACAAGATGACTTGGAAACTAGCCTCTGTGTAGTTAAAATAACAAGGTTATAAATAAAGAAAATTGGCCAAATTACCTCTAGTCTATTACACTTCTGCACAGTAATAGTCTATAATTGTCGATTTTTTCTCAGTCAATAACATGACTTTTACTCCATTATTTTCCTCATTATTTTATACAGTAAAATATGATATTGTTTCTCTTTGATCGATTTAGAATGGGTGGTGGTAAAGAAATGGATGGTAAATAGATAAGTATGATAGACAAAATTAGAAGCACACATGTAGATACAATATATATATACTCCAATTAGAAAATACCAGTTAGAGGTGCTTAAATTCTACCATTAGAAATTTATTCTGTAGTTTGAAAAAGTTTCCGTATTTCTATCAAAATCAAATATCTATGGAGACTGCAAGCACCTTAACCTATTATAAATTTAAACTCCGGGGAATATTAGAAGTCAGTAACATCAGTGAATCTCAGGCAAAGGATAAAGTATTGGTTGTGAGAAGTGGGTGGGCTTCAAATCAAGGCACCTTGATGTATGGGAAGCTTGAGCAAGAGGAGGCTGAGGATGAGTTGAAACTGCTGTCTCCAGCCAGGACTGAAGGAGATAGTGACTTTAATAGTGTGAAAGCAGAAAAACATAGTAACAATGAAACATGAAGTAGAGAAGTTAATTCTGACATGATAATGAGAGGAGTTGACTCTACTTTTACCTTGTGGTTCTGAGACCTATATATTCTAGATATTTGAGTTTCAGGACCATATATTGGCTCCTGATTCAGTGTCTCTTCTGGTCCCTTCTGCATTCTGAAGAAAAGAGCCTCAAAAATGTGGTTTCCCCAAGTTTCACCTCAGTATAGCCTTTTATATCTAATCTACCTTTCTGCTACCTGCCTCTTAGCCTGTTGAACTTCATGGTCATCCACCCTAAAATGCTCTCTTTACCCTAAAATGAGTTTTTTTCTCTGAACTACTGTGAAGAAAACCATGATTTTTTTCTTTCTCCATTAATTGATCCTAGAGTTCCTCCTTTAAAATCTTTCCAAGCTGAAGAATCGGTACAACAGAGGTACATGAAGTATACCTGGGCTTCTCATACATGTAATATACATGTGACTTTAGATCCTCACAGGTCTAGACCTGACCTGAATTTAACTGTTGCAAGCAGACTCAGTTGGCCCTCCATGATCTCCATCTCTTGGTGTTCATGCCTTGTGTAATTTCCTCCCCTTGAGTATAAAGAGGACCTCTGACTTGTTTCTAATCAAAGGATTTAGCAATATGATAGAATGTCACTCATGTAATTATGTTACATTATGTAACTCTGTCTTGTAAGCTGACTTGCTATATAGATTCTTCTTGCTGGCTGATGAAGTAAGTGCTTATGTGGCAAGGAATTGTAGGTGACTTCTAAGAAATGAGGACAATGTGTAAACTGAAGGTGCCTTCAAAACTACAACTAAAAGAAGCTGGGACCTTTGGCCCTACAATTTCAAGAAAATGAATCCTTTCAACAATCTGAGTCGATTTGGAAGTGGATTTTCCCTCAGTAACCTCCGGATGAGAACACAGTCCAGCCTAAATCTTGATTGCAGCTTGCCAAACACCAAGCAGAGAACCCAGCTAATTATGCCCAGACTCTTGACCCAAAGAAACTATGAGATAATGAATGTGTATTGCTTAAGCCACTAAATTTGTGGCAATTTGTTAGACAGCAATAGAAAAGTAATAGTACCTTTCTATTGTACAATATATTGATGTCACAAATTCTCGGCACATAAATGGGCAGGTGATATTCAGCTCACAATGGAAAACTCTGATTGCAAATCCACTTGATGGCCCATAAAAGGTGTTCAGTCTTTACTAGAGTCCAGTTGCATGCTTCAGAGGTTATAACTTTTATCCGGGATCTAGATGTCTGTGCTGCCACTTTTATATTTGGGCTTGTCAGACACTTCACACAGCATTATTATTTATTACACACATATCTAGCACTATTGAGTTTTCTGGGTTGTGTGGCATAAGAAGCAGAATAGATTGTGCTACAGTGCCCTCTGTTTCTCTAGACCCCACTTAAAATTGGTAGCTTTCCAAGTTTCACAAGTAACTCTGTTTCCAGAATTCAAAGAGCCCATCATGAGCTGCGCATCTTTCTTAGTAATAAAAGATCCAACATGTAATTTTTACCACATGGCATGCCCCAGTTCAGTTAATCTCTAAACCCATCACTAATGTGGCAAACCTCTGATTATTCCATGAGGTTTATCAGCCACCCTCTGTGATGTATATATCTTACTAGGGCACTTTAGTTATTTGCAATTCATCACTTAGTGAACCAGGATGATGCCCTGACTAATACCCAGATAATCAAGGTTTCTACAGGTTATATTTGGTAGAGGATATGATAGTTAACATAGTCTGGGAGCAAAGCTGTGAATTTCTACTTCTATCACTATATAAAGACAATTTACTTTGAACTTCCTTGTTAATGTGAATTACTCCTTCACTACAACAGCTCTTGAGACTCAACCAGTCTCTCCTGTCTTTTGGGAGTTTTCACCATCATCAGTTCCAAAGCTTCTGTGTCTGACCTGGTAAAATTCTTTCACTTTTTGCCACCTTCATGAGGTTCTACCTCTAAAATCACCTTCATACCCAAACACATTATCTTCTTTTAATTTTATATTGTATGTTTGAAAGATTAAATACAGAGTTCAAGTGTTTAAAAAAAAAACTTGTTTTGCTCTATCCTCTTTTCTTGAGAGAAGAAAAATAATCTTAAAACACTGCAAGAAGTTTTTCTAATATAGCAAAGAAAATTTTTTAAAAGATGAATTTCCATATTATGTATATTGAACATTTGTATTCTGTCACTCCTGTTTAGACATTTTTCTTTGAGGAAGGGAAAATTTTTTACAGATTAAGACTGTTCTAGGCTTTGAACTCAGCCTAAATTTGGTTTAGAGCTATTTATAAAACTTCATAATAGCAAGTTATGTTACACAGTATCTCTATTGGGTTATTACCAAAGCAAATGAGATATATATGGAAATTATGTATCACATGGTAATATTGTGTAAATTAGGCTTTCCATCTACTTATACATGTGTTCCCAATATATATTAGAAATAATTTTTAAAGTCATGCCGCTGTGTATTTTTATAATAGAAAATACTTTAGGGAGAAAAAGACTTATTTAATTCTTAATTAACCATGCAAGCTGTAAAGTTTAGCACTTTTAATCTAAAACAGACTCATAATCCACAATGTCTGGAAATGGCACCAAAGAAATATTTCCAATTAATTTGACTCCTAGAATATCATCATACGGAGTATATCTATCAAAACTTGGTCAAAAAATAATTTTAAAAAATACAGGAACCCTTTATTGTTTTTAAAACAAAGAGAATTTAATCCTGAGAATTGGATGCAAGAGTGATGGAAGAGCTGTCAGTCAAGTGAGCATAAGGAGACACATAGATTGGGAGCACTAGCAAGGCATTTTTTTCTCTAGGCAGTAGTCTCTTAAAAAAGAGGCATTTTTCCAGAGTCTAGGGACAAGAATCATCTGGTGGTAACTGAAAACGAAGTAAATTTTTCTGGAGGGAGTCACAAAAAATGGAGACACTTTCTGAGCTTCTCCTTGGGGAAGGAGGAGAGGGGTATACCTTGGCTTCTTCCTTCCATTCCATTTCACAGTACTTTAAACCAGATTTGAAGTCAACTGTCATGATAACGTGGGCAACATGGCCTTCAGGGAATGGCATGAGAATAAACATGCTTCCAAACATAATCAAGAATTTAAAATTAAGTAGCAATTATATAGTGAGTAGTTATGTAGTTTCACTCTCACATAATAGATTTAGGAATGCATAAGTTTGAAGACAGTGAATATATGGAATTAAAATCAATAACTACTTACCTGAGATTAAAGTTGGGGTCATAGATATAGTTGATGTTTTGGCTTATTTATGTTTATATTATGATTTTTTTTCTCAGAAATAAATACTAACATTCTTGACACTTCACCATATCTTAAATCACAAGAGAAATTAAATCGTTCATTTTTATATGTGACAGTTAGTAGCTAGGGCACTAAAAATCAAACAAAAATCTTCATTAGCTATTCTTTGAAATAGAGAGCAAGCCTGTGCTTGTCATGAATGGTCACTAGAATAGACAGTATGGATGCACATAATGTTGTATATACATATAGCAAATATATCACACATATATACATATAATATATACATATAATATATAAATATATCACATATATACATATAATATATACATATATACATATAATATTTGAGATCATTATTGTCGGCTTATCTTGAGAGTGAAAGCTAAGACAAAGTACATATATAATAGTTTTAAAACCAGAGCATCTTTTTTAGCACTTCTTCTATGGTATAGAAATATTGGTGCTTTTTCTTCCTCAGATAATGAAAGAAAACAATATCTTTACATGTGTGCAAAGTATTTATAGATGTTAACTCATTCCTATTAACTTAATAAACTCTCAGCAGACTTTGCAGCAATAAAACATACTGAAGTATGCAGTAAGCATTCACATTTGTGATACTGTAGCTTTAATCTTTAAAAGTAGTTTATTGAAAAGAAAACTCTTGCAAACATAATGTACAAAAGTAAGTTATTAGGTATAAATCCAGCTACCAGATAACGTAGTTTGATAATCCACATTTTAAGAATTTCTCAAGTGTATTCACAAATTTTGAACTACATCAATTGCTAATTATTAAATTTTCTTAGGGACTAGATAAATGTTTACATTATTGCTTAAAATCAGGGATATTTATTTTTCTTTTGACAGACATTTATTGAAATCATAATAAAAACCAGAAAAAGTCCTTAGGAATTCAAAAATTCCCATTCTAGACCATTTTATGGGAGAAAGAATAATAAAAGACTACAGTACAATAAAGAAAAAATAATAACTGGTGAGATAATGTTTCTTATATTTCAAAAAAATTAGTGGATATTTTACATTAAAACACTTTAGCTAAAACTCATAAAAATATTATGAATGATCATATATCTTTATTTACTGATAAGAAGCCTGAAAGGCAAGAATTTAGTTAACTTGCATAAGGACACATAACTGGTAAGCAGAAAAGCCCAGTAGCAATACACACACACACACATACACACACACACACACAAAATCTGCTCCCCTTCACTATGTGTGTGGCCTCCACATTTCATAGCAAGTTTTCTTGACACTATGATATGGCACAGATAAATTAATTGAGAATTTAAATGAGAGAATATATCTTACATCTCAAGTGTATCAGATGTTTATCTAATGTGAAGAATCAAACAATAAAATGTTCATGCCATGAAAAATGAAAGAATAATTAATTTAAAACATTACCTAGAAACTTAAAAATATACTTTATTATTAATTATGCCTTAGTTATATTGACCTCATTTTTTGCATTAAATATTCAAAATATCAATAATGACTAGAAAGATTTAAAAATTTGCAAAGCCAAAACTAGAAAATAGAAAGTAAATTGGTTAAAAATCCATTGCTTTGCTCAGGAAAAAATGTGTGTCAAATAACAATATAGAAAATTAAGTCTTTCCAGAGGAGTTCTCTACTTGTAAATAAAGATAAAAGTTGATTTTGAGAAAACTATCAATTTCTTATTCATTCTGTTCAATGAAAAACAAAGACAATCACAAAAATGCAGATAAAAAGTAGAGGACAAAAATAGGAATGAAGAACAAGGGCAACAAATAGAGGTAAAAAACTTGACGAATATTAATTCAACTCTGTCAGCTGTTGCTTGAATATCAATGGTCTGGAAGAATCAATAAAAAAAACAAAGATTGTCATAGTGGATCAAAAAATAAGATTCAGCTATATGTTGTTTGCAAAAAGACCCACTTTAAATGCAAAGACATATGTAAAGAAAAAGTATAAGAAGGTAGAAGGGGAAAAAAAGGCTATATTAACTTCAGACTGAGCTAGCTTCAGAGCAAGAAAAGTTATTACAGATGAAAAGAGGCATTACATAATGATAAAGAACTCAATTCTTCAAAATTTAACAATCCCATCATGTATAAACCTAACAACAGAATATTTAATATGTGATCAGGAAAAAAGCAAAGATATCCCCTTTACCACTCTTTTTCAACACTATACTAGAAGTCCTACCTAATGCAATAAAATTTTTAAAAAGAAAATAAAATATATACTATTTCAAAAGAAAGAAATAAAACTGTCTTTGTTCACAATGACATGATAATCTATGTAAAAAATCTAAATAAAGAGACAAAAAAACTCCTGGAACTAATAAGTTATTAGGGCAAAGTCATCATAGGATTCAAAGTTCATACACAAAAGTCAATGTCTTTTCCATATAGCGGCATTGAGCAAATAGCATTTGAAATGAGAAACACAATACTATATACATTGGCACCCAAATACATGACATACTTATGTATACATATAACCACATATATGATTTATATAAGGGAAACTAAAAAACTAAAGAATGATATCAAAAGAGAAATAAATGGAGAGATATTCCATGTTCATTGATAGAAAGACCCAATATTGTCAAAATGTTAATTCTTCCTAGTGGGATTTATCAATGCAATGCAATCTCAACAATAAGAAAACAATGCAGACAACCCAATTAAAAAATGTCAAAAAGTACAGGTAGTTATTGAAAAAGTTCTGTGTTAAATAGACATGTGCAGCTCAAACTGGTGATGTTCATAGGTCAACTGTGTTTCATCTATATAACTCAGTGTTTACAATAAATATTATATCACAAACATGAAAAAAAGTAGGCACTAAATCAAAATGAATTTAAAAAATATATAAGCCAAGGATCCTAACAGATATAGCACCAAAGAAGATATACAGATAGTGGCAAAAAAAGTATATGAAAAAGATGTCTCACATCATATGTCATTAGGGAAACATTAAAAGCAATAATGTGATACTACTAAATATTCATTAGAACCAAAATCCGAAACACTGACAATATCAAATGCTGGTGAGGATGTGGAGCAACAAGAGCTCTTATGCATGGTTGGTGGAAATTAAAAATGACACAGATGCTTTGAAAGTTTGGCAGTTTCAAACAAAATTAACCATACTCTTACCATACAATCCAAGAATCATGTTTCTTGATATTTACCTAAAGGAGCTGAAAACTAATGTCCACACAAAAACTTACACATGGATGTTTATAGCAGCTTTAGTCATAATCACCAAACTTGGCAGCAACTAGATGTTCTTCAGTAGGCAAATAAATAAACTGTAGCACATCCAGACAATGAATATTATTCAATGCTGTCAAAACAAACAAACAAACAAACAAAGAATAAAAAACCTACTCTAATAAAAAGTCTACATTATAAAAGTATAGACACACAGTAGGCAATAGTTGACATCACACATCAAAATTTCCTACCCTTTTAACAATTCATTTGTAAAATTTCTCACCATATTCCATGAAGCATCAATAATTATATTGTTGAGGCTTTGATAACTTATGTGGAAGAGAGGATCTTCTAGAGTCTATTACTGATTTGCTGCTTTAAGTTTGCACACTAATGACATTTTCTCTATTTCTATGGATTTAATGAATCTCCTGAGAGTATTTTGATTGACACAAATAAAGGAAAAGTCACCAAAAATTATAAACCTAATGTGTTATTTGAAAATTAATGTTGTGTCTGGTGCTAGTTTTTAGCTGTTTGTTGTTTTTTCTGTTCTCTACCATTTCTCAGAAATATCAGTACTTTTCATCAGTTAGGTGAAGATCAAAAATTTCTACCAATTATTTTGTGTGTGACTGGGTTGAACAAGTGTTAACCTCCATCTTTCTTATAGTTCTGTCTTCTCAAGAGAACAAAATTATTGCCTCTGTTGCATGATGTGTACATTTTTCTCATTCCCCTATGAAAAAAAAAGAGTAATAAAGTAGATTGCATGTTCATTTTATTGATAACTAAATTGTTTTCTTTGGGCTCTAAAGAATAGATGATAATTAACTGTCTTTAAATTTAACACTTGAGAAATGCTTGGGGAATTGAAAATAAACACATTTAAGTTTTACAAAAACAAAAACAAAACTTCTACTGTACTTTCTTGTCTTCTCTGTGAACAAGCCAGGACAATTTACATTTTCAAAAGACTTCTGGCTTCAGTCTAAATAGTAAAGTTTAGACAGAGGGTTGTGACCCTTTCTGCTTGTTTGGGTGTGATTTGCCCCTGTGATAGAATTATAACCTTAGAAAAAAAATCTACAGGAAAAATAGCTGCAATGAAAAGAAAATACACTGAAAGGCAGAGTAAAATTGCTTTAAATATGCATCTTTGTTATAAATTACCTAGTCCCTATTAATAACTAATTGATAGAATATAATAAATTAATTTCATTTTTAACTCTTTTGTAATAATTTAATTTAAATAAATACTTAATAATATAAATGTTTATATTCTTTTTACCTACAGCAAATAATATGTTATATGTAGATTATTTATTAGTTATCTATTAGTTATGATTATATGTAATTTTTTTATTCATTGACATATTTTATTTTATACAACATAATTCCATGCAGGGGAATAGAGAGCACAGAAATAATTGACCACATATATATGGTCAATTAATTTATGACAAAGGAGGCAAGAGGATACAATGAAGAAACAATAGTCCCTTCAAGTGGTGGTAGAAAAACTGGACAGATGCATGCAAAAAAATATACAAAAAAATAAATTCAAAATGGATTAAAGACTTAAATGTAAGATCTAAAACCATAAAATGCCTAGAAGAAAAACTAGGTAGTAAACTCATTGACATTGGTTTTACCAGTATGTGTGTATATATATATATATATACATACAGACGTATGTACGTACGTACACACACATATATATATATATATATATATATAAACACACACACATACACACACATACATATGTGTGTGTGTGTGTGTGTGTGTGTGTGTGTATATATATATATATATATATATATATATATATGAATATATTTTGGATATTTCTTCCTGGGGAAGGACAACAAAAGCAAAAATAAACAAATGGGACTACAACAAACTAAAAAGTGTTTTCACAGCAAAGGAAACCATCAACAAAATGAAAAGCTGATCTATTATGGGAGATGTTTGCAAATGATATATTTGATAAAGGATTATCTAAAGATATATAAAGAAATTATAAAACTCAACATTAAAAAACAAACAATTTAATTAAAAAATGGGGAACTCCTTTTCCTCCCTTGCTGCTTGAGAGTTGAATTACAACATGAACTACACAGTAACAAGCTGGACTAAGAAGTTCATGACAAACAGACTACTTCAACAGAAATACATGGTCATCAATGTCCTTCATCCTAGAAAGATGACTCTACTTAAGACAGAAATACAGGAAAAGCTAGCCAAAATGTAGAAGACCACACCAGATGTCATCTTTGTATTTGAATTCAGAACTTATTTCCATGGTGGCAAGACAATTGGGCTTTGGCATGAATGGATTATGCAAAGAAAAATGAACCCCAAAATAGACTTATAACACATGGCCTGTATGAGAGAAAAAGATCTCAAGAAAACTGTGAAAAGAATGCAAAAATAGAAAAAAGAAAGTTAGGAGGACTGCAAAAGTTAATGTTGGTGCTGGCAAAAAGTGAGGTGGAGAATGAAAAACAGGAGTTAAAATTTGTCACTGACTTTATCTGTGATGATTACACAAATTTTTCATAAGAAGATTAATAAACCAAAACCTAAAAATAATAACAACAATCATGGGGAAAAGACCTGAATAAACATTTCTTCAGAGACATACAGATGGACGACAGACATGTAATAAGATACCAAATATCACTAATCATCAGGAAAATGCAAGTCAAAATCATAATGAAATGCCACCTCGCACCTGTCAGAATGGCTACAAATTTCAACAAATAAGTGTTGGTAAGTATGTGGAGAAAAAGGAAGCCTATACACTGTTGGAGTGATTGTAAATTGGTGCAAACACTATGAAAAGCTGATTATACAGTAATTTTATTTTTAACTTTCTAAAAAAGTTAAAAATAAAATTACTGTATAATCTAGCAATTCTACTTCTGAGTATCCAAAGAAAACAAAAACACCAAATTGAAAAGATATATGTACCCCTATGTTCACTGCAGATTATTTACAATAGCTAGGATATGGAAGCAACCTAAGTGTCCAATGATAGATGAATAAAGACGTGGTGTGTGTGTGTGTGTGTGTGTGTGTGTGTGTGTGTGTGATATTACTCAGCAGTAAAAAGAGCATGAAATCTTGTTATATGTGACAACATGAATAAACCTAGAGAGTATTATGCTAAGCAAAATAAGTTAGGCAGAGAAAGACAAATACCATATGATTTCACTTATATGTGGAATCGAAAAGCAAACAACAAAACAAAACAGAAACAGACTTATAAATACAGAGAACGAACTTATGTCAACAAAAGAAAAGGGTTTTGGGGACAGGGGTGAAGAAAGTGAAGGGGAATAAAATGTACAAACTTACAGTTATAAAATAAATAAGCCACAAGGTTATAATGTATATCGTGTGGTCAATAATATTGTAATAACTCTATCCTGTGACAGATAGTGACTAGACTTATATATAGTGATGAGCACATTTTAAGGTATACAAATATCAAATCAGTATGTTATGGACCTGAAACACATATAGTAATGTATTATCAACTACAATTTAATTACAAATTAATTAATTAATTGATTGATTAATTTCTGTTAGCTTAGCCACTCAGTTTGCAGTACTTTGTTACAACAGCCCTGGGAAATAAATATAGACACATTCTTTTCAAATTTGTTAATACATTTATTTTTAAAATTCAATATTTTATATCACATTAATTTTTTATTCTTTAAAGTATCAGTTCACATTGATTATTAGTTTAATGCTATATAAACATTAAGTCGAAATATACCAATATATATGAAATTTTTCCTTTCCTTTTTTTTTATGATACATGTCTTTGCCTGTTACAAATCTTCCTTTCTGACCATAATTCCTTAAATCTTTACCCAATTATTCTTAAAATTTTGTTCTTGTCCATCTTCTCTTTCTCTTAGGCCATCCTGTATACACATCAATTTCTTTCATGTAGCTGTGTAGTTACATAGTCAAATTATTGGTAGCTCTCCTGGTGTAGGGATAGTCCAAATACTGACTCATCTAATGTGACAGAGGAACAAAAGCTAGAGATTGAATTGAACTATAAATGTACCCATGGGACTCAGCACCAGAAGCATGTGAGAAATGGAGAAGAAAGAATTTTTGAAATGTGCACAAGAGAAAATTCTTTTAATATCGGATAAATTAAATGGAGCTAGAGAATTTGGCTCTCATGCAATGGAAGTTCTCTCTTTTTTGAAATATATAACTAAGTATATACAAAGAAAAGCACATCATACCATTTTTATGGTAATTACACAAAATAGAATTTATCAGAATTCCTGCGTTTATAGGGTACAAACCTGTAGCAATACTAAAATTAGAGAGCATGTAACTACTTTTATATAAAATAAATTTGAGATTTCCCCCAAATTTTAATATCCTTAAAATTTACATGAACATTTCATTATCAGGTTATAATGTTAAAACACTTTTTAAAGAATTGATGTTTAAAAAACTATCAACATTGTTGGTAGAAAAATAGATTTATCTTTCTATTATTTTTATGAAAAATTATATTACTAATGCACTGTCATTTGAAGATGAAACAAAAGAGTATTTAGCCAAAAAATATATAAAAAGAAGTATTACAGAGGTGTGTCAGGCATAAATAATATAAAATCATTATTGTTTTCTAGATTTTGTGAGCTTTATGGTATTTTCTAGTTTCTTGAAATGAGTAATTTGTTATCTTTTTTGTAAATTTCTTTCTGTATATAATTCTGCATTTATAATTGTATATTTTGCAAATCATATAAATATATCCTATTAAGTGTGTCTCAAGTTAACTTCTCAAGCCAGATTCCAACTATGCCTTTTTTATCACCTGATTGAGGAGGGTGAAGGAGAGGAAGATAGAATGGAAAATGTGCTTTTAACCAAATGTGATTAAAATATCTTTTAAGAATTTTACAGAAACATCTGATTATTGCAATCAGTTGCCAGAACCTCTCCCAGAGCTTTGTAAGGGCTTGCATAATTGAAAATCCTCAGCAAACCCGCTTTTGAATATAAACCTAGCCTTTATCCATAATTTCATACCATAGGTTCAGTTACTTATTTAATGGACTTTGTGGTGCATTTAGTACATATCAACAACTTCTGTTCTAAATGCAGGTGTAATAACAGTGAATAAGTTAAAGTCCTTGTTTTCATTAAGCTTTTCTTTCAAGTGGGGTGGGGAGAACAGCTAATTAGCAAGTAAATATGTAAATAATTAAGACTAATTTTGCTGGTCCCTTAAGTAATGCAGAAAATAAAATAGATGATAAAGATGACTAGGGTAATGAGCAGCATGAGATAGTCAAAGAAGGTGATTTTAAGATGATATTCTGACACATAATAATAGAGGCCTAATAAATAAAAACCAGCTCTACAAATTGGGGTGGAGAAATTGTTTTAAACAGAGTGAATATAAGTGCAAAACTACTCAGGAGAAAAAAGTTTACATGCTCAAGGAATGTAAAAATGGTGGTGTAAGCTTAGAGTATGATAAAGGAGAACAGTAGGGAATACAGGGGTAATGACAGCATCTTACTACTTTTAAAGCAAGACTAGTAAGGTTTATAGGTATAGTCTAATTGCAATGAGCTCTTCCATCCTGGATGTCCCAAAGGCAGTCAAATTTTACATATTCAATATTAAATTTATCATCTTTCCTCCACAAACATGTTTATGCTTCTACATTGCCCATTTCATTTAATGAAATCACTTTCAGTTGCCCTACCTAAAGAATCTCCTACTCTAACCCATAATTCTTCCCTGATTTCCAAATCTAGTCAATTACCAAATCTTATTGATTAATTTGTCCTCTTAAATATCTCTCATCATCATATTTCTTTCCATATCACTGACACTACTCCAGTTTACCACCTCTCTGTCTCTCACTGGAATTTTATCTCACTTTTCTCTTTAAAAACTCACTGCCTATAGTTCTATCCCCCTGAGTTAGTATTTACTAACTCACGATCTTTGTAAACAATGATCTGTCACCTCTCTCCCATGTTAAAGCCTCCAAATGCCTCACCATTGCACAAATAAGAAAGTCTACCCTTAGGCACAGAATTCAAGAACTTTAGTTCTGGCCCACCTACAATTCCAATCTCCAACCTGTCACACAAATTAATTCTCCAACGAAGCCATACTACTTGCAATTTTCTTTATGTTCTCACTGTTTCAAAGCTCTATTCTTTGCACGTGCTGTTTCTGACATTTGGAATGACTCATCCCATTACATCTCCTGCTGTGCCCTTGCAAAAGTCATCCTTAAAAACCTAGTTTTGGTGTCAGTATTTTTTTGGTAATACTGCTCTTGAATACTCACATTTTCTCTCCCCACCACACACTACTGCTACCACTTAACCTCTCATTGTCTCTGGGTTTCTGATGTATTTCACATGTAGAATACTTTTAGAACTATGGTTTTTCCCTATTGATATCCTTTATAATAATTTATGCTTGTGCCTCAAGCAATATTTGATGAGGAGTCTACAGAGTTTGTGGCTGAACAATACAGCTACCAATCATAATAAAATATTAGACATATAGAGAATTTACAGATCATTAAGGTGAACTCTTTATATTACAAATAAATAAACTGAAAACTATGAAAATTAAGCAGCCAGGTCACCATAGTTAGTTTTTACAGAGCCTGGAATAATCTCAAATCTGCTGATTGCAGAGTTTTAGTCTAGGGCTTTGTGTACTGGTGGGATCTACTTCCTTAATCTTCCATATTTACTCTCATGGATGATAATTTACATAGATAGCTAATGTGTAGCTATGGAGTCTTTTTTTTATTTACTTCAAGCACTCTATCAATATTTGTGAATGAATAAAACAATAAGTTTTATTTTGTAATTATCTAATTGATACTGTCAACAACTGAGTGTTACTATGCATTTCATTCACATATTGCTTCCCTCTTTAATTCTTTTGTCACACACTTATTAAACACCTGCAATGTGCCAAACACCATACTTAGTGTTGAGAATGAAAAGACAAATAGAGAATATAGCTTTTGAACTTCAGAAAGTATCTGAGAAACAAAATACATAATCAGAATATTAAAGCAAGGTTAGAAAAGCGGTATCGAAAAATGTGAATTAAACAAGAAAGTCCATGATTTTGCTAGGAAAGAGCCACCAAGTTTCTTAAAGAGAATTACATTTGTCCTATTCATTCATTCATTTATTCATTCACTCATTCATTCATTGCCAAAGTCTAAGCCTCCTAATAACAATAAAAAAGAGGAAGATTAAAGAATAAATCATGAAATGCTTGATCAGTGTTATTTTTAGTGATAGCTTGAATTAATCTCATTGATAATGCTACTTTGTTTATCATACTATGAAACTAGAGTTGTCAAAGATATCCTTATAACCATGAAATTTAGAATTATTTCAATTTTTTAAATGTTGTTGTATTAGTTTATTCTTGAGCATTTCAACTTTAAAGTTTAATTTTAATTTTCTTTCTGTAATCCCTGAAATTGGAATAAGTCAAGAATTCATTTCTGATTCTTCCTCTATTGATATGAACAAAATGCTGATTTTGCTTGCCATAAGAATGTTACCGCGACGAGGTTCTTCAAAGAAATAAAATAAAACCTTTCCCCTGATTTTATAGTAGGACTGTATCTTATTTTGCAGTTTAAAAAGTCTTGACAAACTTTTATTTTTTGGCTTTTTATATTTGTTTTCTCATCCTGTGTCCAAAGGTAGGTATGTACATGTACAAACTCCTTACTGTGTATCTTACTCATCCTAAATCCTTGGATTTCTGAAAATCTAAAAAGAAAGTGATTATTGGCTCTTGCCTGCTTGATTTTCAAATATAAAAGTTTATAGTGTTTTATGTAAACATCTCAAAGATCTAGCCATAAATTTTAATTTTTCTATTTATGGTGAATATTTTCCTATCACTTTTCAATAGTTTTCAACAGTCTTTTTAAATTTTGAACAAATTTTTCTCTTGTTATTACTCCTGGAAAGAAAGACTCTGTGGGATTTTTTTCTTTCTTTGATTTGAGGAGTATTTTTTAAAATTACAAAACATTGTCAAATCTAACAACTAAATCTTTCCCAAGTACATGCTTACATATGTTTCATATAAAAATAGGAAAGTATAGCTATCATTGTACAAATAATTCATATCTATGCACATATAATTTCCTATAAATATTCTTATAATTTTTAAAATGTATCATGAACTTGATTTATTATTTTTTATAAGTATTAAATACACGCCTCACTATATCCTCACAAATCTTTTATAAGACAACACTGAAAAAAATGACTTATTCAAAGTCACATAGCTAGATTATATACTAAATTGAGTTGTAATAAAACAACATTTAGGCCATGTTATAGATTGTTTTTATATATGCAAATTTACTTCTTAGGCATGATCTTTTATTTTGTGGTTAAATTTCCAAAGGGCATTTTTTGACATTTACATTAGCTTAGTTCAAGAGGAAATTAATTTTCTCTTGACGAGTGTTGTGAGTTTCAAAATATCCCTTGTGCACACATTTGCTGAAAAGGTTATTTGTATTACAAATGTTCATGGCAGAGATACCTAAGTTTTTAGTATGCACACATATCTTTATATATATTACACTCATTATAAGCTAATGAGATCAGCTTCTTGTATTGGCTTTTAGAAACTAGTTTACAACTTTGTGATTACACTGTATGTTTCACATCTTATTTAAATATTGTTTTGGCCTTTAACTTTTGACCTTATAAGTTTCATTATTGTGTTATACAATCTCATCTGAATAACCATAAAAAATAAAATTAGAACTATTCAACTCTAAATTCATGTAACTAAAAGTAGCTCTTCTGGTCCTTGTTACTATGATCAGTATTTTAAAACTCGAGCCAAGGTTTTTGTCAGAAATTGATCCTGTGAACATGAGATGCACATAATGCCACAGCTGGAGAAAACCATCAGAAAGCAGGAGACAGCACTTCTGCAGAATAAGTTTCTGCATTCCTAAACTGTGGACTAGACTAAAAAAACTGAAGCATCTGGCGGAATATGTGGCAGCTGGAAAATGCCCTAACCACACATTTTAAAGCCCTTAAGACGCTTGTGGTTTAACAAATATCTATCAGTAGTCTAGCATTCACTAAAATAAAATGGAATTATATATTATTGAATATTATTAATTTTACTTTACATTAGGATAATTTTGATTGTCCTATTCCCCTCAAATAATTTCCTAGAACTGACATGTGAGCTATTAGAAATCCAGAGAATAATTTTCATTTTTATTTTTGGTGAAGATTGTAAAAAACACTTAAAAGTAACCAAGTTCAAGAACTCATCATTCCTTTATTTTAACCTGAATTCTTCTTTCATTAAAAAATAATATTTAAGAAGTCTTTTATCCTCATTCACAAAATGGAGTCCTTATTTCTAGGGCACATTTGAATTCAGGAGAAAAGTATTAAGTAATTAAATATACAAATACATGTGCATATATGTATGTGCATATACATATACATGAATGTGCTTTTCTTCAGTAAGTTGATTTATAACTATTATTGTTGACAAAAAAATAAAAAAGAAATGGGTGTGTATGTGTTTGTGTGTTAATCTTTTCAGCAGTTCCACAGATAGAAGGCTCCAGACAAACATTAGTTTTTCACTTAAGAAATCATATCTACCATTTGCCCACTCAGATAAGGAAATTTCCATTAAAAAAAAAATCTTAGCAGGTCCAGTGCAATGCCTTGTTTTACACTAGGTGTTATATAAATCTGTACAAATGTGTGCAGCCGTTTTTCTTCAGTAAATGGTAGTATTTGTTAGGGAACCTCTTGCAATTTCGTGGCTGCTGATTCCTGTTAACATAAACCATTCAGAGAGAAGATGAAGCTCCAATGAGTGAGCATCACACATTGAAAATATCATTGTAAAACTAAGGTGGCATGGACAATGGCTTTAGAGTTGAACTCTTAAGACCCAAATCAGCTCTGATCAATCTCTTAAATTTTGTTACTAAAATTTAGTGGCATTTGTATGCTAGTTGAGCCATTTAATTTTATTTCGAACAGTGTTTTTAGTATAACGTGAAATACTAGTTAAGCATTGTTAATTCTATAATATATCTTAATCCCTTTCCCTTTTGGTGGTTACATGATGAGTATTATAGTCACTTCTCTATATCTTGTTTTGTTCATTTTTATAAGGATAACTAAGGAGATAGACTTGAGACTTAGTTAAAATATATTCTTAAAACTTTAGTATTTTAAAGTTGAAAAGAGAAAATAAATAAAGAGTAGTAAGAAAGTAAAAAGAAAATAAAGGGATAATCATTGATACATAAACAATATGTATGCATATACCCAATCAGATAGATAAATGATAGATGATAGATAGATGATAGATAGATAGATAGATAGATAGACAGTTGATGGATAGATAGATAGATAGATAAGTACAGATAGATAAATATTGCCATAATGTTACTAAAATACCATTTTCTAGCTGGAGATATATTGTCACAAGAAAATAAAAACATATGAACCTAATTTATTTATATAGCAATTTTTCACTTTATAATATTAACCAAAAAGTAGTAGAATTTTTGGTAGAGTTTTTCTTAATAGAAATACTTAAAACCAATGTCTAGACATCTCCTGTCTTTGTAAGAAAAACTGAAATAATCCTGATACTTGAGTTTTTGTAGTGAAATCATTCCAAATTCCATTCATGTATTAAATCAATACAATAGCTCACTTCTATTTTTTCTCACACAAAGCACTGGGAGAAATATTTTTTTTCTTTAGAGAATATAGGTCGGTTTGAAATAGGAAGACTTTTAGTTTTATTAAGTGATTGAGATAATTACGAGTATTCTCTATATCTCGTCACAAAATAGGTCTACTCAGAAAATGATTACTCTCCAAAGGTGGTGCACAGGTTACAAAGTTTTTCAGGAGTGCATAGATTATAACTTCATTCTTCGTAACACTCAGATGTCTCAGTTCAAATTCTTGTATATAAAGAGACTTCAACGAAAGTGAATACAAATCCAAAGTCAGACCAACACTATGTTATTTCACAGGTAACACTTTAGTTGAAAAGAAGAGTATTTGAAAAAATGGTGCCGTCCCAATTACATATGAAAAAACAATAAATTTTGACATCTACATTCTCATAAAAACAATTGTAACTGGATTGCAAATCTAAATTTAAAATATAAAAAAATAAAAATTCTGGAAGAAAACAGGAAAATATCTTTATGGTCATGGGCTTGAAACTATAATTTGTGTGAATATACAAAAATAAATAGATATGTTTTCTTTAAACAAAACTTTACTCAAGTTAAACAACATCAGCAACCATCTACAGAATGAGGAATATATATATATATATATATATATATATATATATATATATATATATATATATATAATTTTACATTTCATAGCACATTAATGGATAGGTACCATTTTCAATCATACTTGTAGGTGGGAGAACTCCTTATGCCTATCAGAAAGAAATGATGACCAGAACAGATTTATGGAATCAAGAGCATTTTTTGAAAAAAAAAAAAAGTAAATAAATAAGACTTTCTTTAATAATAAAATGTAAATCTAGTGATAAAGGCATCAGTGGGACAAATTCTAGATCAGATTAAAAAAAAATTCAACCAGAATAAGAATATCCTGTGTAGCATATGAAAGAAACTTAAAACAAAAACAAAAGCAAAAACAAAACAAAAGAAAAAACATGTCGAGTGCAAAAAAAGAGTGACACCATTAGAGGCTCCCTCAGAAGAGCACGGAAGCTGTCAGGAAGACACAGAGCATCATGATTTTATCTATGACCCCAGCACATGTATAATGTGTGGTAAGCTTACTATTTAAAAAATATTCTGCTAAAATGAGTTTTAAACAAGAGCATATTTTGAAAGCACAATGTAATAGTCTTTGTATTAAAATTTAAAGGGTTATTTCAGTGCATGAAAATACCTACCAAAAGAAAGGAAATATGAATATTGGCATATTTAAGTGTCTTTAAAGATTAACATTTTAAAATTTAATTAAATTAAAATAAATAAATTGAACAAAATAATATTTTTAAGTAAAATAAATTTAGGCCACAGTGGCCACTGACATAATTTTAATTTAAATTTTTGAATACATTTTAGAAACAGGCAATGTAAATTTAAAAATAATTAAAATAGATTTTATTTTATCTAAAATTTTTGTTGGTTTTATTTCTTTTGGTAGGGTTCAAAATTAGATACTAATGAGAGATTTATTAAGATTCTTTTATACTAAACAATAGATAAATCAGTAGAAAAACAAATTAAATACAGAACTTACATGTTTTGTGGTATAAAGCATGTTTAAAACTTTATCTGGATTCAGTTTCTAGAAATACCTAAATGGGGGAAGATTATTCATGTCTAAAAATTACTAGATTTTTATCCTCTTGATCATTTTAGCAATAACTACCCATTTATAATTTCAAGTTCTTCTGTACCCTTCAAAACCTCTTCTGCTCTAGTTTTATGATATTACTATAATATCATAGTATCTACAAACATAATTCCTGGCCTGGTAGTGAATTTATTTTCCTAATACAGTTGGTCTGTTTTGGGTAGGTTGTTACTTACTGAGTGTCCAATTATATTCTGAGTCAGGAGTGATGCCTTGTTTCTCTAGGTGTCCTAGCATTGAGTAGGATGCAATACTCAGAAATACACTTTTTTTCTTAACAAATTACAGACAAAGAGATGAATGATGTCTAGCTTCTATTTGGTTGGAGGTTTAGCATAGAAATAGGTTGAACTGGTCAACAAAATAGGTCAATGGGTCTGGAGACCAACATGAATCTTTGAATGGATCTGTATGGAACATTCTTTTATGTTCTATGCTCAACTTTCACTAGACAAAAAAATCCTTGAGGGTTGTGTAAGAATAAATAGAAACATTATCAGTCTTATCAGACTAAATTTTAGGTTTGTCATTCTTTTCAGTTCCTAGTTCTAAATTTCAATGATAATGAAAGTCATTGTACTTCTTATATATTTACCAATGGAGGACAGTCCTTAGGGCCTCTTTTAAGAGTACATTAAATGCAATTATTTGGTTTCAAGTAAGTAAGACCCTAATTATTTTTGAAAGAAGGTACCTGAATGATATACCTTGAACCTGCATCCAATTTGTTTTACTCAGACAACAACTAAGGGAAACATTCAGTGACAGAAATACAATATATAATCGAATTTGGTATGCAATGAGTATTTTCAGCAAGGCTAATCCAACCTCCTAGAGAAAAGACTAATCTTTTGTCACTGACACAGTAGGTCAATAACTATATTTACATTTATCATGTAGCACCTGCCATGTTTTCTAAAAAATAAAGTCACAAGTAAATATTAAATACTTATCATGCCTAATGTGGCAGTATTACAATTAATTTATCTATATCTCAAAGCAAACACATAAGCTAAACTATTTTTGTTATTTTTATTAATTAAAGAAAACTCAGGAATTCACTTAAACAAAACATAAATTGCAATCTGTGCTAAGACTAAGTAGATTTTATTGCAGCAAATACTTCAATAAAATCTGCAGTTTAATGTGAAACTGATTAAATCCAAGTTTTCTATATGTTACAAAAGAACGTTTTTATTTTTGAAAATTTTTTTGGTCATCAGCTGGTTTACAGTTCTTGTCTGATAAGAAATTCAATGATTGCTATATTTCTCTTTTATCTTTGTTTGTTTCTATTGTTTATTTACTCTTTCTGATTTAGTCTTACAGGCTGATTTGGTCTTATAGCCAGCAATCATGGTGTGCCTCCATAATAAAAATGAATGACTTTTCTTTCCTATGGGTCTTAACCTTAATGTATTTTATTTTAGGTTTTCTTTGTCCCTTTGACAATGTGTTGAGTGCATACTCTGTCTCAGTCACCTTGAAATCTACACATTCTCTTACAAAATTACATGTATTTCTTTTCAGATGGACACTTCCTTTTCCATAGCTCTCAAAGATAATTTCAAAAATTCTGTCAGAAGTCATAAACTAGCAGCCCATGAGCCAAATTCATTCAGCAAATGTATTTCTATTGCAATGACTGTTTTGGGTTGTATTATTTTGATTTATTTCTATTAATTTTATAAACTAATTATTAACTATAAAAATATTTTTCTTTCAAATAGCCCTAATACCACATTTAATCCAATTAATCACTATAACTGCACATGAACATTTCATTTTTAAATATAGTTTTTTCTGATTCAAGATGTTTTGCCCAGATAACGACACTGTGACTCACTTGCTTTTTCTACCCTCTCTCCCTTTATTTCTATGTGCCTACTTCTTTAATTATTAAACCTTAGGATATAAGATTTTTTGAGCCTCAGGTTTATAATCATGAGGAAAATAAATTTGGGTTGCTTTAAGTATGACATCTTAACCTTAGATGTGTTTGATCTCAAGCCTATCTGGACAGAACAAGCCCACTGGCCCCTCAATGGCACCATGGCGTACTCCAGAACCCAGAACAATGATGAATTACCCCAGTTCCCATCCAATCATCCAGTCTGTAGCAC
Organism: Cynopterus sphinx; assembly: GCA_030015415.1. NCBI lineage: Eukaryota > Metazoa > Chordata > Mammalia > Chiroptera > Pteropodidae > Cynopterus > Cynopterus sphinx. Next base: position 68,526,328 of record CM057381.1, on the reverse strand, counting down.
CCAAGCCTCCAATTCCTTTAGTTTCCACAACTACTAATTTTTCCTTATATAATCTGTACTCCAGAGACACTGTGGTGGTTTGGTGTTCGGGGGTGGGGGGGGGTGTCAGTTTGTTGAGAGCATTAGCTCTCCTATGTCTCTGGGACCTGGAACTTTTTAAATAAAACCTGCAGATATCTCTTCTTTGACTCTGACATGTGCAGACAGACCCCTTTTGCCCTGGTAATATTACCAAAATACATGTTTTTTATATGTGAACATATAAATTGTAGTGTATATTTTAAAAAATAAGATAATTATCCCACAGTCACACAGAAAGGCATCTTTCTTATTTTAGACAGTCATAGTTTTTTTTTTTAAGTTGTTATATTCATATTTAAAGTACGATTACCTTCTTAGAGATACTATTTTTCTGTTTTCTTTTTATGTCTTCCAGGCTACCTCTTCTCTTCACTGCCTATCCACCTATTCTCTAGTCAGTATTACCAACAGCTCACTTATTTTATCCCAAAGAAAGATTAGATTTAATTGGGAAATTGAGGAGAGACTATGGGCTGTCTGAGAAGCAAGCCATCCACGAAGTAGATAATATACTCCATGGTCATGGTCTAAGAAAATACTACCTAATAAGGTTCTTCTATTCTAGTAATTAACCAACTTGATGTGGATCTGAGGTAGAGTAATTATAAATCAATGCTACACACAGTCTGTAATATTAAAGTGAAGCTCCATTGCACTTACAGTATTGAACCCTGCACTGTGTATAGGCAGAAATTATAGATGCAAATCACTCCAACCACTTCATCCTCCACCCCCACTGCTATTCACTGCTATCCACTTCAGATGAAAAGCCCTACCAAATAATTGTCATTGATAAATAATGCCATTTTGCAACTGCTCCTCAATAGTCAATATTTTTCTAAAAGATTTGATTTTATTTATTTTGTTATTTAACTCTTATCTCCATTTGTAATTATAAATATATAAACATTTTTCTACATCTCCATTTATGTCTCCAACATTTAGCATTTGGTTTGTTTAAAACAATTAATTATATAAAGGGACATTTGATATCTTTTATTTAGTTTTTCCTATGTTGCTTCATGTGGAATAAATGTTTTAATTTTCCATTTTACTTTCCACATCATTTCAGGGACATCAAGTGAAATTGAAATCTTGATTAAAAGCACATCATTTAAGTAAATTGGAGGGACTAATTACTTTCTGGGTAGAATTACACATTGTAAGTAGCTGAATACAATTAATACAGATGGACAATTTAGACAACTAAATATTTAAAATCTGATTACTTTGTTCACTTATAAATTCCACTCCTTTTTTTATTCTATGTTGAGAACTACTGGTATGCTTTGACTTGCTCTAGAGATTCACATTAAGTCCTTGAACTTTAAATAATCATTTCATTTTTACTAACTCATCTGCCTAGAGATCTGCTCTGCAAGAAGTCTTTCCCAAAAGAGTTCTCCAAACTTTCCCAAATGTTCTTCTGATTTAACTGCACAGATAGAGTTCCAAACATTCCCAAATGTTCTTCCTCTGATTTAACTGCACAGATAGAATTCCAAACTTTCCCAAATGTTCTTCCTCTGATTTAACTACACAGATAGAGTTCCCTTAGGTGAAATGTGAGTATAGTGCACTTCTCTTCTAAAAAGTAAAAGCTATTGTCACAAAATAAAGCCATGAATCTGTAGAATACCCCTTTAAAATGCTGTTGGACATTTCTCATAATACTTTTTAGATTAAATCTATGTATCATTAACATCTTATATGAAGAACATGCAGATCTGTACAGATATACCCTTATAAATCACTCACATATACAGTTTAATATGAATAAGAACATATATGATACTTTAAAAAATATATATTATTTAATTATGAAACTTTGAGTCCACAGATAGAAATCATCTACCAGAAAATTATATGATCTTAGTAAAAAATATAAGGCCACAAATTCTTTTACACCATCTACTTTGTGACATGGCCACCAGAATAAGCATTAGAAAAGTATTTTGACAAAATTCTAATTCTAAACCATTGTCAAAGAGATGTAACCTATATCTCCTACAATTTAACTGTATTTGGATCCTTTAGGGTTGCTATTGGATGACTTCGATGCTGTCATTTTTGACTGGAAATGAGAATGCAGTATTCTTTATGTCAAAGATGTGGTTTTATCATTCAGAACCAGAAATAGCCTTAGAAATAGGTCTATTTTCCAAAGCCTGTGTATATGAATATCAACCATGTCAAAAAGTAAAATGTTGAATTTCTTAGATAATTTCAAAAATTTAAATAGGAGATACTAAGTTTTCAAAAGAACAATTCATTCATCTGCCTGATAATACAGTTTAAGATAACAGACCATTAATCAATTCATAAGTTCAACTTAAAATATAATGTGACACTACAGTTATACCTAGCCAGTTAAAGATAGCTATTGACAAACTTTCCAAAAACAAATTAGACAAAATTTTTTTATAATATTTTGACAATCAAATTAAAAACTTATTCAAAAATATTCAGTTAATCTTTAAGAAAGTATTCAAAGGCAGATTTATAGCCCACCCTACAAAAATAGAATTACCATTTGACTGAGGAAGACAGTGTCACGATTTTACATCTTAAATCATCAACAAATATAGACTTTGAACTTTATCACAATTCCATATTTATTTTTTAATAAAATCTAAAGGAGATACTACCTTCTCATTCACAATAAATGACAGTTAAATAATGCTGTCTTGTTCCCAGAAGAAATATGTTTATTGATACATTTTTTCAATTTTCATCCCTCAATTTAAATATAGGAAAACATAAAATTTACCTATTTAAAGATATTTCTGAAAATTTAGTTTTTAAAAAAGTTAACTTATTTATGCTATTTGTCATCGTTTTCATGGGTCCCACACTTAATTGCTATGAAATAAACTTCCTTTGTCTTAAAATAATACTTATATATTTAAACATATTTCCTTCTTTGTCCAAGCTCTTAACAAGTTTAAAGTGAAATAAAACATTAAGCTACAAAAACTGAACCTAAAATAATATACCTGTTTATCTTCTGATTAAAAAGAAATTTTCTTATTTTTATTCATATGGTATATATAATTTCATTTATATTTTAACCTACCTTAACGTTTTCGGAAGTGGGAAGGAAGAATGTAATTATATTTTGGTATAATTTAATCCCAGAACATTTTGATGTATTTTGATCACAAACTTTATGTGATATAAATACCATAAATCAGTGCAAACATGCATATATAAATAAATATAATTGTTTTTATGTAAGAGACATTTTTAAAAGAATACTATGTAGAAAGAAAAAAATTAGAGAGAGAAGAATTGTGATGTAATTTTGTTAATCATTAAAATATTATTAATGTGTGGGAATTTATTATAAAGTGATGATAGCCTTTCAAGTCAGTGGGGAAAACTTGTTTATTTTATAAGATGAATTATAATTAATGAATAACCATCTAAAAAGTAAAGTGAGATACAAATCACACACTTTAATAAATTACAGATATTAAATACAAAATATTAAACTAAAAGGAATAGTGAAAGAACTTTTTACAGTGTTGAGTTGGGGAAGGCTTCTTTTAAATGACATAAAGCTCTAAAATACATAAATAAATGTTTAATTACAAAAAAATTTAAATAGACATATAAAATAATTCTATAAACAAAAGATAAATTAAAACTTGTCAAAAATTGTAATTTCTTTAACAATCAAGAAGTTTGTATTCTTAACACGACCAGAATTCATGTGAGTTAGCTGGGAAAAGGCCAATAATAGTTCAATGAACAATTAGAAAGATTAGACACTTATGGGGAAAGCTGCAACCTTAGTTATCCTAATTAAAACTCAGCTTATAACATATTATACCTATCATATTAGTATACTTAAAACAATTTAATGATACAATATTTTATTGGAGGTATGAGAATATTTACTCTCATGCGTTGCTGGTAGAAATATAGATTTATACTACTACTACAGAGGCAATTTGGCAATATTTCTCAAAACCAAAACTGCATAATTCCTTTTACTTAATTACTCTACTTCTAGAAATTTATCCAATGGACACCCTCAAACACTGTCTAAATGATGTCTGCACAAGAAGATTCATTTGGAAATAAATGTCCATTGGTCAAATCAATTATGGTACATTTCTACAGCTATTAAAATGAGTAAGGTAGCTCTATGCTGATGTGAAATAAAGAATGAGAGAGAGAGAGAGAGAGAGAGAGAGAGAGAGAGAGAGAGAGAGAGAGAGAGAGTGTATTTGTATGCGTGGCTAAATGATAAAGGAGAAGTTGAGACTAATATGTGTACAATGAAATAATTTGCGTTAAAAAAAAATAAAAGACAGAAAAACAAAAAGAAATCATGCTCAAATTCTCTAGGAAGATGTAATTGTCTGCGATTCTTCTGCTGGAAGCAAGAGACAGATGAGAGACAACTCTTTTCAATTTCTGTCCTTGTGTATCTTAAAATGTGTGCTGTGTATGTATTAACTTCAGTAGTAGTTCTGATTTTAAAAGATATTCACTAAAGTTGTCATTAGGAATTTGAATTACACTATTTCTGTGCTCCTAAATTTATTTTGTTTTACACTAAAAAATAATTTGAAAAATGCCATATAAACATATCCTGTATATTGAAGGATATCAAAATGTTTCTTTATGGGATCATAAAACAGTTTTTTCCTAAGACAATAACATGACACCTAATAACTCAGTAAACCACAAGATGCAGGGTACATGACTGCATTCTTTAACTTATTACATACGCAAGTATGTTAGGTCATTTAAGCTCCATTTCCTCATTGTTAAATAGAAAAAACTTGTTCTAATGTACGATATTGTAAGAAGTCAATAAGAAAATATACATAAAATTGCTTTGGGATCTAAAAAAATACAAATGTAAATTATCATTATAGTAAATGTTAATTTTTTTCAGAAGAAATTTTATTAAAGCATATATTAGATGAGATCATCAGCAAAATTATTACAGAATTTTCTGTTTCCTTACTTCTGCTTCTAGGCACAGATGCCTTCAAGCTTGCCTTGCATCAAATGAAAGCTGAACTAACTGTACCTGCTTCTCTCCCTGTATTTGTTCTGAGAACTCTGCTAATGAATTAACTGTGTCTTTGTGTTTCTTTCAAATCACTTCAGACTTCCTCCTTGCTATTAGGAAGAGCATAACAGGTTAATTTCTATGCCCAAGGGCAATGCATAGTTACATATTAATGGTGGTGAGATTAAATCCCTTAAAAAGACATTTATGGCTCTTTCCATAATTATGTCAGACTTTCAGGGGAGCTATTTCAGGGCACAGAGGTCTTAAGGATTAAAGAAAGATGTGTGATTATTTTAGATGACTTAAGAGGAACTCTACTTGCATGAAAAAGTAGCAAACTTTTAGAATTGAAACAAAGAGGCATTTTTGATATAAAATATCTATATGAATATCAAAGTTTCTAAGTGGAAATGACCTAGCCTGATGAAATGTTGAAACCACATCACTCTTTAAATAAAACATGATTTTTAATGTCTTTCATGAAAACCTCATTTTGCTATAAATGCCACTGGAACTATGAGAAAGCCACAGTGTCTTTAAAATAAAATGATATCTAAGTGATTTTGTAATGTTTACCAGGACAAGTTTTAACATAAATTATACTATTTAAAAAGATTGGAGCACATTATCAATCCCTTCCTACTTCACCACAACTTCTGCCATTTTCAAGCATTTCCTCAGAACAATAGAATTTTCTGAGTAGAAACAAGTTCATAACAAAAAATGCTACGAGAACTTTTTTTTGGTAGACAGAAAAAGTAATAGATCTACGAGCCACTTAAATATGATTGTTTAGGCACATTAATGTTAAGAATTACTTTTAAAAGTTTCCAGTTTTCACTTTTAGTGATCGGTAGGATTTATCTGAGTGGAATTAGGTTGAACAGAATGATACTTGGGGAGGAAATAAGTATTGATGTTCAGGTGCGGGACAATGTATCCCGTACTGGGATGGTCCGAACTGGCTTTCAATAACTGAAAAGCAGGAAGGTTGGATTAGCACTCCACCGGCTTCATGACATAAGTCATCTCCCAATTATAGCCACTTCTTTCTTTTCATTCTTATACAGGTAATCCAATTACTTTTTACAGTATCCCATCAGAGAGTTCTAGAGAGCAGATGAATTTAATGTGATTCTTTTATTTCAGCAACTTGGAGATATAACTATTGTTGTTCCTTGAAGGGAACTGGGAATTGGAGGCAAGAAAAATTCGGTCATGATTTTTTCACTTAAAATATGTGATGTTACATTGTAAGTTTCACCAGGGGAAATGGATTGGGTCCTGTAATAAGAGCTGATCACCCCAGTTTAGATTATTGATTTCTGAATCACAGATGGCTTGCTTACAAGCCATTTTCTCTTATTTTTATCTTATCAAGTGTCTCAGGTCAGTGTCTAATCAATTTTTGATAATCAATTTTCTGCATGATCCGTAGAATGATCAGCATTAATTACTTTATTTAATGTTCCTCTCTTGAAGAGAATGAAATATCAAGTCAGGTTGGTGTTCAACGGAAACTAAAGCATGGTATTTTTATTTTTTTGTTGTTGTTGTAGTGCAAGCTTTTGCTAGTTATGAAAACCAGGTCTTGAATTCATAAATACCATTATTTTAGGGACCAGATAGATGCTGAGTCAATAGGAGCCTAGCAAGATTCACCAATATAATGAGTTCTTCCCACAGAGAGCCCCGTGGTTCACTTATATGTTGTGCATTTGGATATATTACCGAAGAAACTCGTACAACAATCTTATGTAGTAAATATTAATACCACCAATTTACTCTTGTGTTCTAGACCTCAGTGTTGATGTAAAAAGGAGAAAAGTAATTTTAAATCCTAAAATCAGTATCTATAACAGATTCAGTTTTAAATTTTTATTATTCAGTCTAAAGTATTTGTTAATTTTCTTTGAGTCATAAACCTTGAGGAGATGAACTAATATTATCAGATGGTCTAGTATCCAGTGCTAATTATGTCTAAATTAAAAAAGATCAGTAAATATTTCTAAATCTTGAAGGCTAATATTTCCATTACATTTCAGGGTCTCTAAGGGGTTTAGGTAGTTGTTCTTCCACTAAATGTCAGTGTGATTTCTAACAAAGCACTAAACTTTTACTTGTCTCCTTTCTTATCAAGAGAACTATGCATCAAACATCCTTTAGGTTTTAAAATGCTATGATGTCATATGCATTTCTTTGACCCAATATCCTTCTGTCAATTGCTCCTCCTGCTACTACTACTATTACTACAGGGCTTACTAAGAAGTTTACTGCTATCCACATTTGACTTATACTCTGTAATTTATAAATGATGACCTCAAAACAAGTGCTCATATAATTCACATATCCACATATGTCACATACAGCCTTTCATATAGAGTGGTTACTTGGCTTATTTAATTTAATGAACATATTTTTTACCCTTTGTAACCCTAAAGTTTCATAAACTTTTTTTCTTAACTCTTGAAAACTGTTAAACATGCATAAAATAGCCACTTAGCTACTGAATAAACCTACTTATCACCTCAGAATTCCTGTATTCTCTCTTTAATGTGTGTATATTCAGTACATGAACAGTAAAAACTAATTTAAAAACTCAAAACTAAACTTTTATTTAATTGTGAAAAAATATACATCATTTTAACTCATAAAAAATTTAAACAACTACCATATGAATATAACTATATAGATAAAGGTAAAATATTCTTTATTCCCCACTTCAAATCCCTGTTCACCTTAGGTGACAAGTAACAATTTGTCATGCGTACTCCAGAACTTCTTTTATGAATGGTCTTTTATATTTTAGGATAATTAGAAATATGTGACATTGTTTTCTGTGTAAATGTATGTAAGACTATGTGTTTTACATAAATGAGATAAAAATCATGTGTTTTGCATCTAGATTTTGCAGTTATTGTCACTCCACATCAGTATCTGCCCCACCCTACATAGTATCCCATATTATATTTGATCACAATTTATTTGCTTTACTCCTTCAGATATATAGCACTCTGTATCTATCTATGTGCTGGTGTGATTGATGCATTTTCTCTGCTGTGTGTAATGACAAATGCAATCCTGAGTCATTAAACATATGCATATTTAATTTTCCTAAATTTAATCAATTTTTATTCTAAAGGGTTGCACCAACTTTTACTTTTATCCTCGGTTTAGGAGTGCTCATTTCTCCATACTCCTATTTACATTAAAGTTATCAAATAAATATTTGATAGTAAAAAAAAAAATCCCCTTGCTGTTTTAATGTGCTATTTTATAAATTTTTTTCATAATTTTATGTTCCATTGTATAGAGTTTTTCTGTCTTTGTTATTTGTATCTTTATTCACTTTCCCTTATTCAATATTTTGTCATTTCCTCGTTAATTTACTATTTTATATATGTAATATATATAGAGAGAATTCTTAGCTATGTAATTATGAAATGGACAACTTTGAGGGTATAATTTTATAGAAACTGGAGGAATTTATGTAGAAACTGATGTCCTCTGAGTCTGTTACTTGTCTTTATTTTTCTTTATGCTTCCTTTCATCATGCAGAAGATTGTAAAAAAAAAAAAGTCAAAAATGTAGTTAAGTTAGTATGAAGACATGCAGTGGAAAAATAATTCTTGATAGAAATGCAACATATGAAAAATCCAAAGGCCTATCAAAATTTTTAGTGTCAATATTGATGATGTTCAAAGATTTCAGAAGGTAACTCCCATAAATATAAAAGAATACATATGTATATTTCTTCCTCTAAGATTGTAATCTTTACAATTATGATCTTGGGTAGGTATTAACATTAGCTCTGTGTCAATAAAAAAATAAACATGGTTTGAAGAATATTGAGTAATCAACATAAGGTCACATTTTTAAAATCATGTCCTCTACCTTTCTTCAAGTCTCTGATTCCCCAACACTTTTTACTAAAATTGTCATTGTCATAGTCACAGTCACATTCCATTCTTTTCATTTTAAAAAATCCTAAATGTAGGTGACTATATTTTGATGAAAATACTGATTTCAAGAATCAATGTTGAGAGGAAATTTAAGTCTAGGAGACTGTGGTTACAGTTTATAACTATTAGAAAAGTTCAATAAAATGCAGAAAATGACTGTGGTAGTGTCTAAGGCATACACAAAGATGAAATTATCAACAGAGAAAAGTTTGGATCAAAGGATGGAGGAAATAAATTGACAGGTGGGCCAGGAGAGAAGTGATGAGAACTTGAACTCAGATTAAAAGAGTAGATATAGGAGGAGAGAATAGTTTCAGAGCACACTTAAGTAACCAGAAGAATCTTCCTTCTGCTACCCCAGAGAGAGAATGGGACGGCAATGAGCTTTGGACAAGATGAAGAGAATAAGCAAGCCAGGTGGGGAAAATTTCCGTCAGCATTCCTCATACCTCTAGTACCATGGCTGTTAAAAGTTGGTTTGTGCCCTAGCAATGGGTTCCTTTCCAAAAGCAATTTCTGTTTCTAGGGCAGTAGTGGTGGTGGTGGGTGGATACATGATTTGAAAGAAGCTGGTTGAAGAAGAGAACATTGTTCTACAAGTAATAACCTGGGGGTAGAAAAATAAATTTGCAGATTATAAAGCAGTTAAGTAAATGTTTCTCTACCTTTTTATTTGTTTAGACCCACAATCACAAATGCATTGTCCATCACTAAATCCTCCTCAGAGAAATTTTTTTGGGTGGTCTGCACAAGATTTAACTTTTTTAAATCAACATATAAGAAATTTCACATGAGGATTTCTAGCTCCTCTGTAAGAATTGGAAGCTTGGAAACACTGATTCTTATTGTACATAGCAGGGGGCAGAGGAATGGAAGAGTAGTTGCTCATTCTTGATGGAGTTTTAGCCTCTAGTTCTTCAGACCCCTTCACAATGTTTTGCTTCTCTCACATGGCCACTTCTCTGGGCTTTTGATTTTTCTTTTCATTTTTTTCATCTGCTTAACCTTGATAAGCATTTGAGCTTAGGGACTTCTGAATAAGATAAGGACCAATGTTCATCTTTGGGATATGCTGTTATATACATATGTATAAATATATACATATACATAAATAAATCTGTATATATTTATAATAAATGAATAAATGGGTGCATGTAGATCTGATTCCAGTTACCAATGAGTAGCAGATAAAGTGTGCAACTTACCCTTAGTCAAAGAGACACAGACTTGAATTGCCTTTAATATCTAACCTATATGCTTTCATGAAATTAGGAGTGTCAAAGTCATCTCCCCACACCACAGATATTTGGAGGGCTGAAGGACTTAAGGTAACCCACAAAATGATTTAGTTAAAGCTTCCCCCCTCCCTCCCCTTACAGTCACCACCAGGGGGTCTTCATCTAGACTGATAACTCAGACTTAGAGATGTAGGTTAAGGAAGCGAGGGATTTGTGTGTGAGGTGAATGTAGCCTAATAACAGTCAGGAGATTGCCCTGACAGTGGCTGGCAATTCTGAAGCAGAAGTTAGAAAAAGGCACGTCTGAAGGCAAAGGATTGAGGATAGGAACTGAGTGCATTCCCTAGAAGAATATGGAAAGTGTTAATTTTGATGTACTTTACTTCTGAACCTTGGCAAAAGTCATATATTGTGTAGTTTTGTGTGTTTTGTTTTATTTAATAAATTAGTTTTTGGTGTTTTATATGCTTGCTTATTTTTGGCAACACGGCAAGACTGTATGCACATGCATTTTAGTTATGTACAGATATATATATACACGCAAATATATATATACACACAGATATATATATACATAAATATATATCTACAAATATATATATATATATACACATATACAAATATATATATATCATTCTTTCTATGTCCTACACAGATATCTGCTTCAATAGTATTTATATTCTATGGTCTAACTTGGATGTACTATAACTTATGTACAGTTTTTGGTTTTTTTACTTTTTTTTCCTTTCTTTTCTAAACAAAGTGAGACTGTGGAAAAACAAAAACAAGAAAAACATTTTGTTGATGCTATGACACTCCCAGAAAATGAACGTTTTTGTAGGAAGTGCTGCTTATGGCCTGTGATGATGGCCAGGGGCTCAGGCTACACCAGCCCCTGCCTCATTAATCTAAGGGCTAAGGTCTCAGCCTACAACTAACTTATCTATGGCATGGAGGTTGGGAAATGCTAGATCAGTGTAAAATTTTAAGTACTATTCTTTCCAATAGTGTAATTCTCTTTCCCACCATTATTCTTTAGTAAATTTGGTATCTCCAATTGTCTGCAGGATTGTGTTATGAGAGAAAAAACATCAAGCTAGAAGACATGTGGTATACTCTGATGGCCACCTCTGCTTCTATATCACATTCACCTGCCTTTCTGGCAGTTAATGACAATTTGATTCTCTGGGTTATATCTGGTAACAGTATTGCTAGAATTAGGTAAGTGATCATATATGTAGGAGCAAAGGAGATAAGTGTTCTAGAACCATTCCTAGGTCCTGGGCTTGGAAGATGTGCATAGCTCAAGTGCAACTACAACTTCCTCCCTACATAAAGTGGATTTCAGGATTCTTCCAGTATTGCAAGTTGTGGGCCACGCAAGACCTTGGTATGACACAGAGGGAACATTGGTCTTATTCACAAATTGGAAACACTCTTATAGCTACTTTCTCTATACAGAATATAGTGTGATTGGGCAAAATGTAAAAGAAGACAACGTTTGTTTGTTTATTTTACCCCTCTACCCTTTCCCATGTTTATTTATTCTCTGATGTCACCTTTTTTACTCTTCTTTGATATCTATACTTCATGTTTCCCATTGGTTATTAAAAGCTACCAGGCCTCTCTTTTCTGAAAAATGCCCCAGTACTCCAAACTCATCTCTGATTTCCACCCAAAACACCACTTCTTTCTTTTCGATTAATCACAGCTAAGAAGAAAATTTTCCTTAAGTAGAAATAACTACCATATTATCCTTAAGCTTCCTAGAAACTCTTGCACTCAATAGCCTAAGTGGATATTGTCTTGGTTGAAATCTTAGTGTGACAGAGAGAAGAGTTTCAGCCAGTGGGAGCAGACATTCCCCAGGCTCCAGAAAGGCTTCCTACACTCTTTTACATTGACCCCAACTGATGATATGTTTCTGGCCCTCCTGGCTCTCATTTCTGTCAGTGTCTTGACCCAGTAGTGAGAAGAGAAAACCAATATTGATGTTATACATAACATGCTAAACCAACTAGTATGTTTCCAAGGACCACTTTCCAGTTTCTGAATTATGCTGGCACTATCCCTAGTTTCCACCAAGGTTTTATCATTTTGCTTTTAATTAGCATCTTGACAAGAGATAAACAGGAATTAAAGTACAACACTCTAAGCATTGTTTCTAACAGCAATTCACAGAAATATTCAGTAGCAGGAGGGTAAAGTAAAACATGTACATATTTTGATTATTTGCACATTTACACCACACATGTTATCTGAACCATAATTCAAACTTATTTACATTTGACTAAGAATATTAAAACTAATCTTTGGCCCAAATTGTCTTAAGATGTATATGAGATATTAATGCAATTATATAATAAATTTAGGTGATTCATGTATTCAAAAAAGCTTAGAATTATCAGTGAAAATTATAATGTAATCACAGAATGTGTTTTCAATGTGTGAGGCCAAATTTTATTGACAGACCTGGGAAATAGTTATAATGACAATGTAAATATATATAATAAGAACACTGACCTTGTCTGAAAAATAAGGGGCATATGTGAAGCATATGTGTATGGGAAATGCATAAGAAATATTAAGGGAATTGTTTTGACTAGAAACCTTTAAAATATATAAATTTATGGATTCTTGTAGTCTATAGAAGCTTCATGGGTTCAAATAAAGTATTCATATAAAATATGTTCTTTCTGTAGTCATAAAAGCCTTCTATTCTAGTAATATTTTTCCCATTTAGTTGGAGTAAATTTTGTTTTCCCTGCCTTTCTGTAACTCTTAAAAAAAGATCATTCCCTACAATAAATCATTATAGAACTCCTTGCACATTTTGTTTAAAACTACTCTCAAACTATTATTTCAATTTTAAACATTTACAAATGAGATACATAGTAGGGTATGTTTTATATTTTATAGATATGGAAATTGATGCGCAAATTGGTTATGTGTACCTGAAGCACTGAAACCAGTATTAGAACCTCATTTTCTCTTTTCTAATGAAATAAATTTTGTACAAGGTTATATTGCTTTCTGGAATAACAATCTCATCGTATACAATAATAGACATAATCATATTTCAGTTTAGAAAAAATATATGATTCATGTGACAGTACTGTTATGAGTAGGCAATAGAATAGTTTAGATTTTTATTTAATAACTGTTTTTTGTTGCATTTCTCGTGCATGCCTCTTACACCTATACTTTACTTAACCAATTCATTTTTTCAGATAACATGTCTGTTCTCAAAATACACATTTTAGAATTTCTTAGTCTCTGTTTACCTCTCCCTTTGATTTATCATTTTTAACATCAGCAAAATCAACTGTTTAAGTCTTTGATTTTGTTTATCCTTCAGTACAAAAATATAAATGTTTGCAGAAGTATGGACTATTATGTGACCTTGATTGGGGCTAAATTTAGTCACATTTGGAAGATATAGATAAATGTTTTATCATATCAAACAACCTGGGAACTTGAGGTGATATGCAGAGAATGTGTGCTTAAGTGATAAATATATTGAAACAAATAATAGAGGCGATCTATGCATAAATGCCCCATCAGAATCACAGTATTTTAAAAATAACATCCATCTGTAAACTCTATTAAAAAACAATAGTCATAACACAATAAGTTGAGATATAAAAGTTTTTTATGTGGAACTTTTTGTTTTCTACCACTACCACAGTGTGGGACTAAATTATTTCTTACTTGAACTGGTCTAATGTCATTATTACTTCTCTCTAAAACATTTTTATAGTCAAGCTTGTTTGGTCTTTTTAAATAAAATGTGATATCACCTTCAGTTACACTTCTCAACATCAAGATGTAGTCCAAACTCCATATTACATTATATGATATGACTTTAAAACAATATTGCAGCCACCCTCAACCAATGGCTCCTTCTGATTGGAACACCCTCTTTCTTCCAAGACCTTGTGCCCAGTTAGCTCCTACTTGGAAATTAGTTAATCTTTATCACCTTCCCTGAAAAATACAGCTGGGTAAGGTGTGCCCAGAGGCATCCTGAACAAATCCCTATCTGATCGTCTATTTCACTAATTGGAATTACTTGTTTCATTTTGTTTCCACTTAGTTATAGTCTCCTTTTGTGTACACAGGGATATTTGTTGATAAACATACCTTAAGATATAATCATTATGTTCTTAATAAATGTTATATTAATGAATGAATGTCTAAAATTACATTTTATCTCACTATGCTATAAACTGAATATCTTGGCAAATACAATTACTGTTCAGCATTGTGAATATTGTATACAGTAAATACAGTAACTTCTGTCCAGTTAAATTTTACATATTTACACAGATTAATTTGTAGTTTTATTCTGATTCTGAACTTTAGATATAATCATATACTTTTTATTTTCAGAGTTATTTCAGTTTGATTATGACATAGAAGATACTAAAACCACAGGAAATATTACATGAATCAATGATACAATACAGTGTAATAACATAAGGCAACATATTTTGAAATAGGTGTTTATGACTCAATAGCATTTCTGATCAGTTGTGTGTCAGAGCTGACGTGGAGCTAGTATAATAATAGGCCTACTTTACAGAAAAGCATGAATAAAGAATTTTCATGACTGATGATAAATTTGAGCTGGCTTTGTACAAGAGAAAATTTTCTGCTATGTACTAACTTTCTCAAGGAATACATTTGTATGATCTTCAAGTTCATTGCTGGAAAGACTCTAAACAATAATCAGGTCATAAAGCCAGAGAAAGGCATTTTAGATTACCATAAAATTTGCCCCAGGAACGGGAACTTTGAGAATTACAATAGAGGCTGAGCTTTTGTAATCCTTCTTGGATAATAATGGAAATAATTAGGAAGGCCTCGCAAAATCTGTCTCAGTAAAAGTTGAGTGTCCTAAATGTGAGACAGCAAGAACATTGAAAGTTGTTTAATAGCTTTGGTGAACAGATCTAATCAGGCAAGTTTTGCCCTCTGACACAAATTGGGTCTTGACTGATGAAAATTAAAGCTACTGTTGCAAAGAACATTCAGATTCTTGAGTACTTTTTACTTGCTTGAACAAACTGTATGGAAAAGTAATAATATACCAGCCTTAACACTTGGCCTTTCACATTTCATATTCATTTAGAAGCTAAGTGGAAATATTTCCAAAGAGAGCAGAAGGAAACTATTTCAAATGTGTATATTAATTTTATATATTTTTTTCATGAATCATTTATAGTCAAGTCAGAATCTTGTGTCAGAAAAACTAAAGTAATCGTACAGTCAGAGAAATTTTGAACCTAAAGCCTGAATTTCTGAGATCTCCCTCCATTGAATGAGAGTAGATCTTTAGGCTACTTTAACTAAATATGTTTACAGAATTTTAATTTTATTACTCTATTTCAAAATAATATTTATCGGCATTTGAAAGAACAAAATCAATTTGAGTTAATGTAGGGAAACCACCTATTCAAAGTTATGGTTATCTGCTTTTTTATACTATTGGAAACTGTAAAAGTATGCTCTTGGATTTTGAGCAAGAGAGCAATAAAATCAATATCAACTAGTACTTGAATAACTCAGACCCAATAAAGAAATCTTATAGAGTAAAAGGATCACATAAGCTGGAGCAGGGCCAGGAACAATATCTGAGCATTGCACTTATCTGGAATCTACTCAACTGGTATTTTAAAACACATTGATATTTATGCTTTACTTTGCACATTTAGGAATTCAGATCTATGAGAAGGACAAATTTTAGTCTTAAGAACTACTTACTCAAACTAATCTATGTTAAGAATTTTTCTATTAAACTTTAAACTCTCTAATAAAATAAGTAAAATCAACAAAATGAAAAGGCAACCTATGGAATGAAAGAAAATATTTGCAAATCATGTATCTGATAAGGGGTCAGTATCTAAAATACATAAAGAACTCATACAACTCCAATTAAATAATCCAATTAAAATGTACAAAGGACTCGAATAGCCATTTCTCAAAAAAAGAAAATACGCAAATGTCCAACAGGTACATGAGAAGATGCCTAACATCACTAATCATCAGGACAACTCAAATCAAAACCATAATAAGATATCACCTCAAGCCTGTTAGAATGGCTATCAAAAAGATAAGAGAGAAGAAATGCTGATAAGGGTGTGGAGAAAAGGCAACATTTGTGCACTGTTGGTGGGAATGTAAATTGGTGCAGCCACCAAGAAAGATATGGAAGGCCCTCAAAAATTAAAAATAAAACTACCACATGATCCAACAATCTCACTTCAGGGTATATAGATGAAGGAAATGCAATCACTATGTCAAAGAGATATTTGTTTCAAATCTTGCCATTTGAAACGTGTATAGACTTTGAGGGCGTTATTGCTAAGTGAAATAAGTCAGACAAAGAAAGGCAAATACTGTATGATCTCACTTATATGTGGCATCGAAGACAAAAAAAAACAAAAAAAAATGAACTCATAGAAAAAGAAATCAGATATGTGGTTATAAGAGAGATAGGAGAATTTAATGAAGGTGGTCACAGGTACAAACTTCTAGTTATAAGATAAATAATACTAGGGATGTGATATGGTAAGCTGCTAAGAGAGAGGACACTAAAAGTTCTCATCACAAAGACAACACTTTTTTTCTTTTGCTTTTATATCTATATGAGATAATTGATGTTAACTAAATTTAGTGTGATAATTATTTTGCAATATATGTGTCAAGTCATGCTGTACATCTTAAACATATACAGTGATATATGAGAATTACATCTTGATAAAACTGAAACAAAAAAAATAAGTTGTGGAAAGGCTCTCAAAAATAAAACAAGGTTATTTTGTAGAACCACAACAGTTATTTTTAGCAAGGCACTGACTGGAAATATGCAGTTTGAGAATTATCTCTATGCTTTTCTGCTTAAGAATCATTCCTATTCCATAAACACATCCTTCCCTTCTTCTTTCTTCTGAAATGTATAGGTCAGAAAATAAGTAGTTGCATGTGTAAATTTTAACAAACTGTGTGTGTGTAAATTTTAGTAACATATATTGGTTTTAGTTTCTAGGAGTAAGTGAACACTGGTGAAATGAGTAAGTGGTACAGTGGTGCACCTGTCTGACAAGGGTGTCAACAGAAAGCTATTTGAATTAGGCTACTCTTCATGGAAATACTAACACACATCATTCTAAAACTACCGAGAAAGAGAAGAGAGAGAGAGTAGAAAAATTTTTTGTCATATTCTTCATATAAATTGAAGTTCTCACTTTACACTTATATTGCTAATGGCTTTGGGGAAGTAGGTCTTAAAATTCAAGTGACTTTTTTTTTCACTTATTATTTTAACAAATTTGTTCAGGCTTTACAGGAATGTTTCACTTTGCTGCCTTTCTAATATGACTTCTCCATGGCCTATCTATAAATTTCATATATGCCAGATATTTGGCAACTAATTTTCAAGTGATAACGAATCAAAGTCTCTAAGCTTTTTATTTTATTCCAGTACAATTCTGGAATTGTACTTATTCCAGAACAATTATTTGAGAGAACATGTGACCCAAGAAATTTAGTTATTGCATTTTTTCAAAAATTATGGATGTAATTGTTAGAGATTGTCTTTTAATTCAATTTTAGGAATTGTCAATATTTTATAAGATATTCTCTTCTGTTTGCTACCAAGATTTTCAAAGGATCACAGAAAAAAATTTAATTTATATTTAATTTCATATAAATTACTTCGTGTAAACTCCAAAATTAAATCTTTTTATTTCTAGACTATCTGAACAATTGGGTGAATTTGAACATTAAATCCTGACCTTTGGTCTTTAGATATACTTCAGATGCTTCGAATAGGATTGATTGCTTGTTGAGTTCAATTATTCCTTCAATGCCTGTGGGATTTTTAAAAACCCTAACAGTTGCAGGAAGTGACCTTTATCCCACTCCATCAAGCAACAGCTGTCAGAGATGCTTCTGCTGCCCGTTCTCTGTCATGCAGAGAGATTTTATCCAGTAAAACCTCTGTTGTTGGGCCAGTAAAATTGCAGAGCTTCATTTTTTTTAAGACTCTTATTGTGACATTGATGAAGATACCAGGTGACAATAACAAAGATTAAGTTGATGATTACCACGTGAGATTTATAGACGGTCCTTGTCTTGCAGCAACAGAGATAGTTGTTGGAAGCTGTGTATATGCTACAAACCCTAATTTTTTGGCATCTTAAAAATAAATATTTAGATTGAAACCAGGAAAATTTTAGTTGTTAATTACTTGGCATTAAACTGAAAATTCCTCGTGGATGTAAACTCTTATAAATCCAAAGAATTGCCCCAGGAAGCTGGCACCTAGCTTAGGAGGTTGAATGGAGTTAAACTGGTAATCATTGAACTTAAGAGTAAAGGGGTTCACTGAGTCTTTGTTGTAGTCGTCGTTGTTGTTATTGTTATTGTTGCTGTTTTTTTGCCCAGATAATGAATTCTGCTTTTAGATCAAACTACTCAGTTCAACTCAAGGTAAGAAAAAATAGTCTTGGTAAAATGTACTGTTGCCATTTATTTATTTTTAATAATGATGTTTCTCTTTCATACTACCATTTTTCCTCAAGCATTTGTTGTTTCCTGGCTGTTTGGTCACATTTACTACCAAGCAATTACAATGTGTAGTATATATAATTGGCATAGGTTTCCTTGGCAACTGTATATGTTGGCTTCCTCGTAGGACTTTTCCAGAATGAGGCGCTCACAGCATCTCTTCTTAGCGAGCAGGGGTGATCACTGGTGGAGTTTTGCCTGTAAGGGGCCTGGGTGAAAAACAGACAGCCAGGATGCCAGAAGTCTATATGGTTTCTGATTTAAAGTAAAAAGCTTTAGTGTACTTCATCTTTAAAGAAAGTTATCCTTCACATTTTCCTTTTCCCCACTCATTGGCTTTTGAGGAGACACAGCATTATAGGAAGCTCTGCTCTTTTTCTCTAGAAGTCCAATATTCACACTAGGAACTTCTGTCATGTAAAGGATCTGCTTTACTTAGAAGACAACTTTCCAGACTTAATTCTGGGGAAAAGCCAATGGACTACGGTGCAATTTTGAACCAGTACCAGTTTTTTCTGTAATTTCTTTTCACAAATTACAAAATTATAATTACAAAATTATACTGTTCTATAAATTACGAATATATCCCCATGCCATTGACTGTATTTTTTAAAGATAATTTCTAATTGATGCATCGTATTCTGTTTAATGTAACTATCAAAATTAATTTGGTCAAGCACCTGTTAGTCAACATTTAATTATTTCCAATTTTATCATATATAACTTTGTAATGGACAGTCTTATATACGAATAGTTGTCTGTTTATAATTATTTCCTAGAAGTGACATTGTGGTTACAAAGTAAGTGAATAATTTGAAAATTAATTAATACATATCGACAAATTGTATTCTAGTTATACAGTTACCCTCTCACTAGCAACATATGAAACTCCCTCTTTTCTCTTCTCTTTTGTATACTTTATTTTGATTTTGATCCTTACCAACTTTATCTGTAAAAAATAAAGTCACTTTATCAAGACTTTTTATTACTTATGAAGTTGAGTTTTTCTGAAATTATAGATCACATATAAAATTTGTAAATTGGCAATTACTTTCCTTCTCCTCAAAAGACTACTTGTCTTTTTTAATATTGACTTATAAGAGCTATTTAACATCGACACTTGGAGTTTATCTAGTCAAATCTATCCTTTCTTTTTTGTTTATAAAGACTAACTTCTAATGACATAAGCTGAATTTTATCTGGTATTATACTTTCTTTAAAAAATATTTAACTGTATAAGCCATTCAGATTTTATTCTAAATTAGTGTGTTATATAAAAAGGAAAATCAGATGTTTCTCTCTCTCTCTCTCTCTCTCTCTCTCTCTCTCTCTCTCTATATATATATATATATATATATATATATATATATAATCACTTTGGTCCAATTTCCACTCACCCTAAATTTCCCATCATTTGTTCCTGTAATAAAATCTATATTATATACTGTATACAGGACAAACATATTTAAATGTCTCTAGAATGTATCCTATATTGCACTGATCCATCTATTCTTCCGCTAATGTCACATTTTAAAATTTGTAGATTTTAAAATATGTTTTAGTATCTGGCTGTACATTTTTTTTATTAATCATATTTCTCACATTTCTCTCCTATTCATTTTTCCACTATTATTTTCAGATTATTTTGTCATTTTAAAAATTTAGTGTAGATTAAATATTCATTAGAATTGCATAAAACTTATTAATTAATTTGATGATAACTGACATCTTTAAAATATTGCCATATCACTTAGTATATTAGTACATCTCTCAATTTGTTCAACTCTTATTTTAATATTCATTATTAAAAATTATTTTTTTATAAAAATCTTATATATTTTATATTTTTGCTATTGCAAAAATAGTTTCATTTTCTCTTTTTACTTCTGTTATATTTCCTAAAATTTCCCACAAATTTAAGCACCTGCTTCAAAGCTTATCATGACTTTTCCGTAGCAGGAAACAATCTAAAATCCTACCCAAAGACTGTCCACTACTCACATCTCTATTTTAATACAGTTCCTTTCTTTTCCACTTACTCTCTCCACCCATCAACTTTCCAACTTTCCAATGGTCATCAGGTGGTCAGAATCCTTTCTATTCTAGCTCCTGCGTGCTCACCATGGCTTAAGCCTGGTTGATATCCCCCAGTTCTTATATGCCTGGCTCTTTCTCACCATTCATATCTCAATTTACAAGTATCTCATTATCTAAGTCTTTCCTGGCCACCTGCCTGTATTAAGCCTCTTCCCTCAATAATTCTTAATTATAACTCTTATTTACTTTTTATCTTCGCAGAAAATTTTCAAAACATAAGTTTACTTGCATATTTTCTTCCTCCTCCCACATTTCAAGCTGAATGACTTAAAGGAGAAATTCTAAGAGTCTTTTACATGCTACATAAAGAAAAAAATTAAACCATAGGGATAAAGAGACATAGTTTTGAATGTTAATTTTTATAGTGAGTTACTGAACCAGATTTAAGAAAATAGTAATTTTTATTTCTACTAGTGCAAATAAATGATGTTGTGTTCTTCGAACTGATAATATAAAACCTAATCTCATATCGGATTACAAAGCGTACTTCTCCACTTGAATTTAAATTAGGAAAGAGTTCAAAACAATTTGAAAATCTGTTTTTTCATCATGAACAGGAAAAAAGACAATGGGCATTTTACTTGGGAGGAAAGACAATACTATGCATGGACTTTTGTCTTCACAGGGTATTTTCCTGAGGGATTTTCAGTTTAAATATATTTAGAAATGAGTTCATAGAACCAAACTGCAGTCTTCAGTTTTAATCGGCAGAGTAGCTAGACATGTAGGTCGTTAGTGACCACTTGCCTGGCACATGTGCTTGTTTTTATCCTTACTTTTATTGTATTGGTAGAGAGCAACTGTTACTTATCTGCTCTATGCCAAAGATAATTCCACTACTTCTTATAAACTATAAAATGCATTAAAAAACATATTAATTGTTGAGATAATAGTAAATGGCTTTTTTAAATGTACATTTAAATTATATACACACTTAATTTTTAAAGAAATGAAATAAAGTCTGAGAGCACTGACTGTCATGACTACTCAAGGTCTATTCAAAATTAATGCTTAATAAAAATGTCAGCATACTATTCAATGGCAAGTAGAATATGACACATTATACATTTATTTTCTTTTGAAGGAATGTTATTCTATTAATTAGTGGATTTTAAAGCTATTTTTGTGTTTTCAGTAGATTATTTTTATTTTTATAATGTCAGTAACATTTACTTGAATTTCACTGTGAGGATGGTTTCACATAATTACCACTCAGGTGCTTTCAAATAAGATCCTTTCATACACGTTTTAAGTTCTATATATTTGTTAGACTTCAAATTATTTGTAACTAAAAATGACCTATCTGTATATATTTTTAATTTTAATTATTAAAAAGCAAAGTAAGCTTCAGTAAAGGATACATATTTTACTGGTCCTTGTTAAGAAAAAAAGTAATGTAAGTTGTTGATCATATCCTATTAAATCTAAAACAATATTAATTAGCATCAGTGATTATAAAAGAGTAAAAACCACTTAAGAGAAAGCTAAGGAAGATTTCTGATTTTCAGAGGGCTACCCTA
Source organism: Cynopterus sphinx (assembly GCA_030015415.1). Classification (NCBI taxonomy): domain Eukaryota; kingdom Metazoa; phylum Chordata; class Mammalia; order Chiroptera; family Pteropodidae; genus Cynopterus; species Cynopterus sphinx. The sequence continues at coordinate 68,503,820 of CM057381.1, read as the reverse complement.
AGGTGCTGTATATTGGGATTCACACTGTGAGAAGTGTAATTAAATTAAAAGAGTAGAGGATGGTACTTTTGTTTTCCTGCTGAACCAATGTGTTCCTTATCATTATGTTGGTTAAATTAACCAGTCATTTATTATATGGAAGCCTATGTAGCTAGGAGCTACTTCTCATAGCTCCTTAAGTGCATTGAGAAATGCTTAATTAAATAAATTTAATCTATGAAAACCTTCAACAATATGATTTTCCCACCAACTGTATTATGTAGCAAGAGAAAGTGGAAAATAAATGCACAGTTAGATTGCTGTGACTTCAAAAATAATCAACAGACATAAGAAAATATAGAAATAATAACACAATAGGAAGAAATAATCCAGACAAAGTGAGAAAAATTCAAATTTCTCTTAAATGCTCCTCCCTCTTTGCCCTTCCCTCACCCCTTGCATAGAAAGAGAATCATAAGGAATTAGCTTCATACATATTACTGCAGCCCAGCTGACCAGGGCACTTTTTTTGTGTGTGAATTTTTTGCACCTGTCCTAATTTCCATTCCAAAGAACAATCTTCATTTCCTTCACCATTTAAAGGCAAAAAGAAATTTAGCTTTAATAGCAAGCTAGAGTAGCATTGAAAATGTGGTCGGTGATAAAAAGAAAAAAAAGGTGGGTGGGTGGGTGGGTAAAAAAGCAGAAGGGAGCAGGGGAGATTGGAAAAGAATAAAACAAAATAACAATGTATAAAACTTAAAAGAAGAAAACATCAAACTGTAATAACTTTAGTGTTAGTCTCTCTTTAACCATTCTTATGTTTTGTATTATTTTATTTGTGTATGTGTTGTTGGCCTGTATTTGAATTCGCTTTTAGTTTTGGCTTCTAGCTTTTTCTCAGTTACACTCAAAGTGTCTTGTGATTGGCAAACTATTCACACTTACATACTCCCACACATGTGTGGCACACGTGTCTACACACGTACTCACACAAAGGAAGAAATAGAAGGACAAGACAAGTGATGAAAAAATATAATGAAATGTAAAAGAGTAATTAGTAAAGTAGAAGTAAATTCAAAACAAGAAGTTTATATGGAAGAAAGAGATGGATAGAGAGAATTATGTGGAGAATTTATAGTTCCAATTCAACTTCCAATGACTGAAACAAAGATCTGAAGTCAAATTTCTGTCACTTAAGCCTAAATCCTATTAGCAGTAGTATTCTGGCTTTACATTTAATATTTATTTGTTTATTTAGTAACTTTTATACATAAAATATTATTATATTCTATGAGAAGGGTGACATTAATTGGGACCTATCCCTGACTTCCAAGAGCTCAACTTGTAATACTCTGCAGACTAACTTTATACAAAAATGTTAAGGATATGTGAATATCACTTTGCAAAGATTTATTGATTGCCTTTTGAGCACCAGGCACTTTGTAGGACTATAGAAATACATAAATAGCAAGAGATAAGATAAGATACCATAAGATATAATCCCTGTCCTTAGATAATGTACAATGTGGCTGGAGAATAGATCAGACTTCACAGTGAAGGGTGAGAACTTGTGGGAGTGAACCTAATTCAAACTGGGATGGAAGATAAAAAGGGGGATGAGGATAGGGGCCTAGCTGTGGCTTTCTTTAGAAAAGCTTTTCTGTGTTGATTCTGGAAGGTCAATAGGGTGATATCAGCATTGTAGAGAGAAGGAAATAATGAAAACATATAGAGAAAATATAGTACACTAGAGGCACTGAAAGGTATTTGGTATTGTTCAAAATAGTTCCATAAATAATTTGAGAAAGGGGAAGCCTTCTGGAAATGAAGGCAGGGGTCAAACCTTAGATTCTGTTGCAAGACATACAAAGGATCTGAGCCTTAACTTCAGCTTAATTAGGAAGACACTGAAGGCTTTTAAAAAGTTTAAATGTATGATCAGTTTTATTAGTGAAATCTACATCAAATCTTACTCTGACACAAGTGAGAGAATATCTGTCAAAAGGCCAACATCAGTTAGGAAAGCAGGAAAAAAGTTGTAAACATCATCAGATATCCAGTAACTGATCAGAGGGTGATAAATATCTAAGTGTTCACCTTCCTTCACTGTTTTTAATAGCCAGATTGCAGACTTCCTAAAAACAGTAGTTTCTATGTCTCTTCTCAAATCTTTGAATTGATAATTGCCTGCACTTGGTTCCCAGTTTTGTCTTCACCCCATAGACATGCCCTTTTGAATGATTTATAGATGTATGTAATCTTAAACTGGTCCTTTCTTACACAATGTCCCAGATTAGGAAGGAAACTATATGGGTAATGGCAGGAAGACAGTATAAGATGACTTATTTAAAAATATATTAATGATTTGGATATAGAAAGAGGGCTTGGCAAATGAGAGATGGTGGAGTTTGTAGATAGTAAGAAGGGAGTTATCTACTACAATGCTGCCTAGGACAACAGAATAGGAAAGATATAACTTTCTGATTTAGAAAACATAGGAGAAGGAGTAGGCATTGTAACCTAATGAAAATACATCCAGTTTTGTATATGTTGCAATGGAAGTGGCTTTGGAATATCTAATGGCAATTTCCCCAAAAGCAGTTAAATATCTGAAGCTACAGAAAGAGTTGGAAGTGATAAACACATCAGCAGTAATTGAAACCAGAGAAATGGAGAAAATCATCCAAGTGAATTGCATAGAATAAGCAGAGGAGAAATTCCACACATGTCTATCAGAACTCTAAAAGTATGGATAAAGTAAAGGGAGGATAAAAAATAATCTGAGAAGTCAAAATGTGATGAGAGTATTCAAAGGGAAGAGTGATACACAGGCTCAAACCCAAGTAGCATGTAAACTGCCACATGTTCATTGCAGTAAATGGAAATCACTTTGGTGATTGAGGAGAGGGGATTATCTATAAAAGTACTAGAGTTAGATTAAAAGGGAACTGAGGAAAAGAGGCATTACAGGCCATTCTTTAGATTATGCTGGCTGTATTGGTAAGGTACAAAAGGTGAAAGAGAAAAATTTTCTAATTAAAAAAATGTTATTGTTTCTATGTTGAGTAGATTAAGCTAGCAAGAAGGGAGCAATTGAAGATTTGGAAGAAAGAGAGTATAATGAATGAGGTAAGTTTCCCAGAGAGGTGGGATGAGATATTCAGATGACAGGATTTGGGATTGACCCAAGAATAAAGGGAAGAACTGCAATCTCTCTCAGGACAGAGGAACAATTCAACATTGATGTATGAGAGAATAGAGATAGAGTTGTACAGGACAAGGATTAACTATTTAGCAACATAGGTCAAGAGAACCAATATTTTACCATCTTAAGCCTAAAATAAGTGACAGTGATAAAAGGCATAACATTAAAACATTTACCTATTCATTTATTCATTCATTCATTCATTCATTCAAATAACATTCATTGAGTAACTATCATGTACTAGACAGTATATCAACCACTTGGATCTAGCAATTAACAAGTCACCTGAAAATTAATGAGGAATTAATAATGAGAAATAAAATTTTAAAATAAGAAATATTTGGTGTGATTAATGCTAAAACAATTTTAACAACGATTCAGTAATAATAAATTTTCATCATATTTTTGCCAAAAAGAGGAAAGTTGGAGCTGAACATTTCTACCTGCATTAAAGCTCTGTAAATCAAATTCTCAAGTATGATGCACAGTTAGATACAGAAGACATCTGAAATTATAGCAGTGTCTGAAATAACTGTTGGCCGAAAACTACTTTGATGAGAGAACAGATGGGTGGCAGCATGGAGTTTCCATAAACAGTTAGGAAAAACTGTCAATGTTAGCAAACAACACCCATGGTAACAAGTCTAAAACCCCCAAAAGAATATTTTCATTATCAGTGGGTAAAAATTTGCCTGAAGTTATGATTAGCTGAAGTTTATTTTAACTGGTAGTGCCCAATCTTCAGAGTGTCTTTCAGAAACATTTCACTTAGCTCATTGCTCCCGTAAAATATTTCACCCAGTCAGTCTTACTTTATCAAAAAGTAAATAGTATTTACTTTACGAGTTGTTCATTTAAGATATGTGTCCCAAATTACATACTATTATTTCCAGATTCTGAGAGAGGTAACAGAAAAAAAATTATGAATGAATTTATGAAAATGAGTAGAAAAGCCCTAAAAACCAAAGAGGATTTTGTTTAGAAGTAAATTTTGAGTACAAAAGAGGCTTAATCTCAGCTTAATACATAATTATTCTTGCACGTATTACATAGTTCTGTATATAACTTGATTTATGTGAATGGTTCCTGTATCAGTTTTCTATTGCTACCATAACAAATTACTGCAAACTTGGTGGGTAAACCCAATAAAATTTATCCTTACAGTTCTGCAAGTATAAATCTAGCAAGAATCTCACTGGGCTAAAATTAGTGTGTTAGTTGGGCTGCATTCCCTCTGAAGGCAATAGAGAGGATCCACTTTCTCCTATTTTCTAGCTACTAGAAGTCCACCACCTTGGTTCCTGACCTCTTTTTTGCACCTTCAAAGCCAGCTATGTTGTATCCCTTTGATCGTTCTCAAGTAATCACATCGTTTTCTGCCTGTCTTCGATCTTCTAATACTTTTGAGGACTCTTGTGATTACATTGGGCCCACCTAAATAATCTAGGGTAATATCCCTAAGTTCCTTAGCTTTAATTACATATGAAGGTCCTCAATGCCATGTAAAGTAGCATATTCGCTGACTCCAGGGATTGTAATGTGAATAACTTGGGGACACCATCATTCTGCCTACTGCATACCCTCTTAATAAAAGATTAATGACCGGACAAATGCAAAAATATAAAGATAATTCCTATAATATTGATGATTTTAACCCATTTTTAAAATGCAGATATATTTTAATAAGTTGAAACTAAATTTGATGTTTCATGTGGCCCCAAGACTCCACTTCTACTCTAATAACAGAAGCTAAAAAAAAATTATAGAAAGACAGCGTAGAAAATAGTGAGACACACCAGACAAGAAATCAAACACTTGTGAGGTGGCTCATTTTTATATTCTATAATCTAGAAAAAGTTTTAAAAGTCTTTTTTTATTTGTAAAATGGAAATATCAGGCACCATCATCGGCATATACATAGACATTTCATAAATATAATTTCTTATTCTGCCCACCTCAAAACATTATTGTAAAAAAGTTACATGAAAATCTACATGTGAAAGTTTTTTGTAAATTGTAAAAATCTATATATCTATGAGGATTTTTTTACGAGATTTTGAAAACCCTTTACATACATTATCATCAATTTAAAGACATGATAAATTTGTCATTTGTCATTATTTGTTATATTATAGGACTTTTTTATTATTGTCTTTTTAATAATGCATTTGAGACTGGCAGGATGTTTGTTGTCCCAATCCACATTGTAACAGATTCTGATTCCAGTGCTCTGGAGATAGGATTCCTCCTGGGTGCCCACTCCTACCTCTGGTTGTGAATTAATGGATTAACCATTCAGAAGAAAGTGTGTGATATGATTTCAGTCCACGATTTAATCTTAGCCTCTAACAAAGTGAAGATTTAAGGAGTTATGAGAAAGAGACTACCAATGTGAGAAGAGTGGCCAACTTGGAAAAGAAAAAAATTAGATGCAATTAATTTCAGGGATTTATAATGAGGAGGGGAAAAGTAAACCAGTATTTTTGACAATTTGCAGTCATATCTCAGAGTTTGTTTTTGGTTTGATTTTAGAGGAAATTACACAGATTGTAGAATTATGTCAATACAATATCTATTGTTCAGTAAAATTCTTACACATCAATGAGCAAGAATATAAATTTTCTAAATAGCACAATGTGATATCACCTGATACCCATTAGATTGGCTACTATAAAACCAACCAACCAATAAACAAAAGTCAAAAAAGAATGTAAAGAAATTAGAATCATTATGTACTTCTAATGGAAATGTAAATAACATAGCTGCTATAGAAAAGAATATTAAAGTTCCTCAAAAAATTAGAATTAGAATCACCATATGACCTGGCAATCCCACTTCTGGGTATTTATCCAAAAACTAATAAAAACAGGATCTCAAAGAGGCATTTGCATACCCATATTTATTAAACCATTATTCGCAATAGCCAAGAGGTGAAATTAACATAAATGCCCATCAACAAATGAATGGATTTTTAAAAATGTCACATGTACATATAATAGAATATTACTCAGCCTTAGTAAAGAAAGAAGTCATGTCATATGCTACATGAATGAACTGTGAATATTATGTTTACTGAAATATACCAGTCACAGAGACAAATCCTGTATGATTCCACTTATATGCAGTATATAAAGTGTTCATATTCATAGAAACTAAAAGTGGAATGGTGGTAGCCAGAGACTGGGTAGAGGAGGGATAAATGAATTGTTTAATGGGTATAGATTTTCACTTTTGCAAGATAAAGAGATCTGCTTCACAACAATGTAAATATACGTAACACTATTGAACCATACATTTAAAAATGGCTGATGAACTTTATGTTAATTTTTTTTATCACAATTAAAAACAAAATCTAGTGAGCTGATGCAGTCCAGCAAAAGCCCAGGAGCACAATGAAGACATACTACTAGCAATGTCAAAGGCATGGCCATGGGTTCCATCCAGTAGCAAGTCCTTATACATCACAACAAAGAATTAAATTATAGGAGCTTCATAGTGAACCTCACTCCCCCAAAGGCACTCATTTTCTACCACAGACAGAGTCCTTTTCATAGACACAGCTGCCACCTTGGGGAAGAAAAAGAGAGTGAGTGAAAAGTAAAATTATATGGATGTTACCTAAAAAATTGCCTCAGTTACCACAAAGCAATCATTTAAGATCTAATAGGAAACTGTATTTTAAAATAGACTCAATATTTAAACTGAAGGGAAACAACTGAGACGGAAAGAAATTCAATCATTAACCGGCAATTCTAAAATTACTCAACCTCTGCTGAAATGTTGGCTCATAAGCAAGAGCATGGTCATGTTACAGAACAAAACTGTATTTTTTCTGGATCCCTTAGTTGTAGTGTATGTTAAAATGAATATCCGTTTGCTCAGTCTGGGCTGAGTCCTCAAGATGGTAACTGTCAATCATGCCTAAATTGAAAAACAGGGTGTGATTCTACCATGGAAGAACTTGCCAAGAAAATGGTTGGAAATAATTTTTGTGACTCCTAGAAGACCACCTGTCTCTACTTTTTAAAAAATATTGCAGAGAATATTAAAAGAATTTTTTGTAGGAGAGACTGGTATGCTGTTGCCCCACTACTATGCCTCCAGGCATTTCTTGAGGGCCAAAGTTACATGGGAGCAATTCACACTATGCCAATGTCAGGAGGTGAATGACTCCTTGAATCCCCCAATGTCCTGGGGTGTTGTCTTTATTTGAAATGCTATAAGATACCACAGACAGGGTGGCTCACTCAACAAACTGGAAGCTGGAAAGTCCTAGATCAACCAATGCGATCCTGATAAAGATTTCCTTCCTGGTTTATGGACAGTGCCTTCTTGCTAAATCCTTCACATGACAGAGTGAGTGAGAAAGGGAGGGAGAGAGAGAGGGAGAGAGAGAGGTAGAGAGAGAGAGGAGAGAGAGAAGAACAAACTCAGGTCTCTTCACTATTCCCATTGTGGGAGCTCAACCCTCACACTCTCGTTTAAACCTAATTATCTCTCAAAGTCCCAACCTCCAAATACCTTCATGTTGTGGATTAAGATCTCAGCATAAGAAATTTTAGTGGGTCACAAATGTTTCATCCACAGTAGCTGGAGGATGTCTATAGGTCATATTTAACCCTTTGTTCTGACGTGCTGACACCTGTCCCTAGAGTGCATGTCCCTTGTTTTTTGACATGCATTTGAAGCCCTATTTATCCTGGCCCCAGATGTGGCAGAGAGGTCTACCTGGAAGGACTGGGTGACATCAAAAAACGGGTAAGTTGGCAGATTCCTAGAAAGTGAGGGAGGAGACATAAATGTTTAGCCAAAGAGATGCTAGCAGCATGACCAGATGGCAGCAGTGACTTAATTTTCTGACTGTTGGAGGGCATATGCTCTATATGACACCAGAAGAAAAGATAGGGGATGCAATGATTCCCATTCAGCAGTCACTGGAATTGAGCATCATAGATTGCTCGGTTTCAGGAGGAAGGTCAGTGTTTACCCTCCTACCATGCTTGCATTATGACAGCTAACATCTCTTGCTCTCTCTGCCAACTAAGATAGAGCTGGAAGGAGGAAGGAAAACTGCTGTATTAATAAAGTGAAAACATTTACTAAAGCAGAGATTTTATCATGTCCCACAAAGAAATAATTGGTAGATTGAAAATAGCTGACAGTGTCCATCTGTGAGCACAGACCACCCCAATTAAATAGAGGACTATTTTAATGGTAATTCCAAATATACATATTATATCTAATGAGTCCGTATATATTTTAAATAGTCTGCTCCCCAGAAAGCACTAAGGACTGCCTGCACAGAACTAGATATGGTCCTGAATACCAAAAAGTTTCTTCAAAAACCACACAGCTAATTGATAAACAGTTCACCTGAAAAAAAAAAAAAATAAATTCCCACAAGGTATCATAAATTGACTTCCTTAAACACACTACCCACAGATGAAGCAAAATAGTGGTTTAAGCCAGAGATATTATGCATCCCTTTACATAAAATAACATCCACAAGTAGAACATTGAAAATGAAAGATTTATATTAAAATATGCAATTGCAAGTTAAAATTTCCATTAAGTGAAAAATATGCATATATTCAGAGAGAAAAATACATAAGAAATTATCCATAAAGTGATTGATATAGCATCCTAAATTTTTAAACTGTATCTTTTATTTACCTTTGGAGACAAAAGAACTATGAAGGCAAATGGAGTGGAGAATAAGAAGGAGCAAAAACCTAGAACTTTTTGGCTATGTACATGTAAGGCTTACATTTATTTTGGTTGACTGTCTTGTTTTATTTTGTTTTGTTTTAAAGTAACTTGAAAATAAATAATGGGGAAAATGTATAAATAAATAATGGGGAAAAAATAACAAGATAAATAGATAAAAAGAATTTTTAAATGAAATTGTTTATAAGTAGATTTTCTATTTAATAGCAGTCTATTTTATATATTTTTCATATTTCATACATGGAAAACAAGTATACTTTATCCTGAACTGGAAGAGAGAATTAATTTTTCTAATAATTATACCTACTTATAACTGGCTTGTATGACACATAAAAGGATATAAGTAAACATTACTCTTCAACATTAATATGAATAGCTAAAGGAAAATATATTTTAATGTAAAAATATTTCCTACTGTCATAATTTTTATATATTGACAGTTACCTTGAGCACTAAAAAACCCTGTTTCAAGTATGACTTTAAATTCCAATGCAAGTGAGATGCCCCAAGATCTATTTTTGTAAATAGAATGTTTTAAAGCATATTTCTCTAATCTTTTCCATGTGATTTATAATGATTTAGAGAAGAAACATGTTACATAAATTCATCAAAAATAAACAAATAATAATTATTCATATAAAAGTTATCTTATTCACATAATCCATAATTCTAAAAATTAGAGTTACCTTTGAGTAAAATAGAACCTTTTCTCTGGAACTATAGTTTTATTGCATTAACTTTATATGATTACATTTTTCAAAATATTTAACAAGCAAAAATCAAGACTGTCATTTTAGGAATTTAGATTCAAAATCATCACATCTCAAATTAGTGGTGAGAATATAACTTACATTATCTATTCCTTAAAAGATAATATCAAGATGTATGTTCATTATATTTTAATGAACATAATGCATTGTGAGACACTGAACATTTTTATGGCACAAAGTACTAACTATGTTAAAGACCCAAATTCTTTTTCAGGCTATGTCTCTAATGAGTTACATGGAATAAGCACTTCACCACCTCTACTCATTTTAAAGAACTTTACAGCAACCCAAGCTCAAAGTTGCACTTTGGATCATTTTATCACTTACCATGGTGTTGCCTTTTCACTGTTACACTCTCCTTCAGCTTTCACATGCCCATTTGTTCATCAATTTGCTTAGTCCTCCAACCTCTTGCCTCCCTCCATTTTATACCAAGATGAAAAACACTATTGGATTCGCCTGTTTCGCCACCCTACTGGCCTAGGTATTATTTCATCTAGACACATACCAGAACTTTTATGTTCTTAATCTTCCACTGTATTTCTCCTGAAAATTTTAAGTTCTAGAACCAGCATAATTAAGAATGGTGAATTTTTTGGGGTCATTCAGACAAGGATCATGCCTGCTCTACTACTCAGCAAAGTTTCTTACTGACATTGATTCCCTTGCAAGAGATGTTTCAGAGATTAACTTTGATGAAACTGTACACACATTTTCACAGTCTCTGACATATTGTAGTTGCTCAATAGATAGCAATATTCTAGCACTATTGTAGTTGCTCAATAGATAGCACTATTCTGCTGCCTTTTTTTTTTTTAATTTCCAGGATACTAAACACAAGAGGAGCAGAGCACACATCCTATGGCGGACACTACTGCCAAAAATGCTTTGCTCTTAGCCAGAGTGCCCTTTACATTGTTCAAATTACAATGTCTAATTAGTTACCTTCTCTAGTAAGCTTTGGGTATAACGAAGCTCTTCTTCCTCCCATCTCTTACCCTTTGTCAGCATTCTGTACCCTCAGCAGGTCATGTTGATACCTATTTCATAACAATGATAAGGACCACCTTCAAAGCATCATGATCTCTCTTGGCTGCCACAGAAAGCTTCAGATTAATCATAAAACCTTCTGGTTCTGGTGTCTTCTGAAGCTACAGGGAAGTGGTATTGTTAAGAAATCTGTTTTTATTAGGAAATATATATTCTTTTCTAATGCTTGTCATGGTTTTTTTAAATCAAAACAATTGTATGTATACTGTATTAGGAATTAGGAATTACAGCTGAAGTTTAGATATTGTTCAGATAGCTTACAGCATTTATATAATCCATGGTAAATATAAACATAGATAAACAGTAAGGCTTACATTTATAATCATAAAGTTTATTTATGATTATTGAAAATAGAACATTGTATCTATTTTTGGTCCTTAAGAGTCCATTTTCGAAGGCACGAGTACATTGAAAATACAGGTACAGTTTTGATTATAGCCAAAAAATTCTAGATTTTTATTCTTTCAAGTTTAAGTTCATGCATGATTGCACACCAACTGGAAACATTATGCAGAACTAGAACTGCAGATATAGCCTGGGGCCTGCTCATGGTCTTTTGACATGCTACCTTCTGTTATTCTGCTTTATTCATGACTCTGGAAGGCTAACAGCCCTCTTAATGCACTTTTGAGGAATTAACGATCATAATGAAAATTGCAGCCTTTATTCTCTGCTGCATGGGTTGATATAAGCATGTGTGACCAAATGTAACAGGGCTGGAAGGAAAAATAATGCTTTGCTCTCAGGAATTTGACCCTCTTTGAACTTTACTCATGTTTTAGAAGTCTATGGACTTTTCCACCCTTGAAAGAGACGTAAAGAATTCTAAATGATGGTTTCAGATGAAAAAACAGAAAAGTGGGCACTGTTTGGGTTAGCACTTTGACCTAGCATCTGTTTTCTTCTTTGATTATGGAGAAGTTAAGCATGTAATAAGTTTACAAAGCAGAAACTATGTTATAATAATACATGAAGTGAGTATAACCAATTTCTCAGCACATAGTATATATGTCTCCTGGCATGGTTTCATGCTTGACTAATTATGCCTTTTCCTCTCCTGTATCATCTAATAATTAAAAGACTAAGACTATAATGATTAAATAAGTAAAATTCTAATAGCAATGTTACAAATTGAATCAGCTATCCATTTATGATTATAAGTAATCATAAATCATGTCATAATTTTCTTCTATAAATATGTACAAATCTTAATGATATATGTGTATATATATGTATATATGCATGTATATGTATATATGTGTGTGTGTATACACACACACACAGACACACACACACACACACAGTCTCTTGGAAGAACAAAATATTATTTATATCCTCACTCCGATATCCCCTTTGTAAGCCAAAAAGATTAAAAATAATTACAAAAACATTTTAAATAACAATCTAGGAAACACCATGAAGCATATCTTTCAAATACAAGGACATCTGGGCCAAACTGAAGTACAAAGAGCAAACTTTATCTTCTTCCAGACCCTGAACATAGTACCAATTTCCCTGAGAATTATAGTGTCTTGAGAGTCTAAAGAAAAGCACTCTAATTGGATGAGTGGTCTAGGGGAATTAGAATGGCATAGGGAAGGGGAGGAGAACATCTTTATTGAAAATTCATGAGAGAAGCAGAGAGATTGAGAGAGAGAGAGAGAGAGAGAGAGAGAGAGAGAGAGAGAGAGAGAGAAGGAGAGAATGTTTTAAGGGGAGAACTGCATAGATCAGTTTCATTATTTACTTCTACACAGAGTTCAATCCTAGAATTCAAACACAGAAAAGGAAAATTACATTCGAGTAAAACACAGAAAAAGATTTGCAACCATCTTTGCACTGATGACTTATCAGAAACAACCGAGCTGAGATATAAAAAAAAAAAAAAGACTGAATTAAAGAGCTTCTTTGAGAGTATAACTACTTCTTCTCTGAGAGTGATCTGCTTGAACTAAAGAGGGACACAAAACTCTGCAGTGAGAAGTATTTTGAGAAAACATACCAAAATTAAAGTACCCCATTATACCACTTCTTGCTAAAATACCTATATAATACAAATATTAAAATATACTTTAAAATTATAAATTGAGGAAAATATGTACAACACATATAAACAAGAATAATTTCTTATATATAAAAATTTCATGAAATTTAATAAGAAAAAAGAAATCATAATCCTGGCCAAAGGAAATAATGAGGCAAGACATAAATGGACATAATATATTTATAAATTAAGATGTTCATTTTAAAATTGTGATGATCTTATTTAAGTGAAAAGATTAAAGATTAGCAAAGAGTCAGCATTTTGCAATATGACAATGTTAAGAAAGTTGTAGTAAAATGGGCACCTTGGTATTATCCTATTGATGTTATCCTATAGCAATGTAAATTGAAGCAGTATCCTTGGTAAACAATTTGGTTATATCTTTTATCCAATGAGTCACTTCTAGTAGAACCTAGAGTTATCCTTGCAAAGAGATTTATTTTAAAAATTATGATACATTAAAAAAATAATACATATAATATACAAATTTATGGCAACAAAACTTTCATATACTGTGAATGATTATCAATACCACCATGCCACATACATGCAAAATTAAAGGTTTATTTAAATGTAATTTTCTCAAAAAGTAATTCAGGAACATATATTTCAAAAACTTACTTGTTTTTTTTCCAGCTATTGGAAGTAACTACGACAGTCTGTTTTAATAAAGGAAGAGTGAATACCTCTCTTGAAATGTACGTGAAGTGATTCAGTGTAAATAAAGCATCCAGTGTGTATATAAGGTTGAATATTGAGCTAAATGTTATTAACTTGATTTCAGGATGATTTTTTTTAATTAGATGATTGAAATATCATTAAAGAGAAGTTTAAGTCAACCTGGGGGCCCTGCCCGTTCTATATTTGATTATATTTGCTTGATGGTCTTTCAGTCTTCTTTATTTCATACTTGAATAATTTTATTAGTTGAAATACATCATGACTTAAGCAAATCTAGATATGAAAATATCACTTAGAGATATATCAATTTAATTCTTTTCTAGATCAACTGAATCTATTTTTAGCAATTGGATTTCTTTAATTTTAAAATTTTATGAATACATTTTTACATTTATAACTCCTAGAATTGCATATCTTAATTATTTTTTTCTATCTACTTTTCTAAACATACCTTTATACTTTATAACAGAGACTGTTTCTCCTCCTTATGCTGCCTCACCATCTAGCTCACTATTATATCACAGAGGGCTTCTGTTGTCCAACTAATGTCTTATTAGACTCTCCTTTTGTTTTGATTTTATGAATTTTTGCACAGTGAGGATTACTTTACTTGGGTTTTATTGTTTGAAATCATTAAATGTCCACTTAAAATGTTGAAAGTCAAAATATCTTTTATGAATATTTGTCAGAATGTTAGAACATTTGAAAATTTGAACTAATTTTATGGGATAGATTCATATTTGTCATAATAAAAACAAAATTTCCTTTGAACTTAGCACCCTATTAAAAAATCTTTGTTGGATAAATGTAAAAATTCAGGCAGGAAGCACTTAACTGTTTTGCTCAAGGATAGCTAGATAGCAGCAGAGCTAATCCTGGAATACAGAATGAAATGACAGTTCTGATTACTCTATGAAATTTCTTTCCATTGTGTCATGTTGTCATAGATTCTGTAGTTGTGGTAATTATGCCAGACAAATATGTTTGTTAAATTCTTTCCCCAAAATATAATTTTCAATGTTAAATTTGAGCATTTGAGTGAATTTTTATGAAAACACAGCCTGGACACAAAATTACAAATTTAAATTGCTACATGAATGATATAAACAGGTTGCATAAAGAACCAAGTTTCAAATACAATATATTAAATCTATAGTTTTTACCATTTCAATTCAACAATTGTTTAGTGAATGCCTAATATATCCATGGTTTTGAAATATGGGTTATAAAGTAAGTCTCAAAGACAGATAAGATATAATCCCTGACTTCAAATTAGTAATCATCCAGACAAGCAAATAAGTTTCTATCATTTTTTAAAATCTTTGCAAGGTGTGGCTTTATATAGGGTTTAGATTTTTTTTATCCTTTTCCAATTGTATAATGTAAATAACATTGAAATTACAGTAGGAAAATACTGAGTTGAATTATGGCAATGTGTGATCTTAAGCAAATCATGTAACTTTTTTTATTTCCAGATCGTCAATTGGTAAAAGACTGCTAATGACTACCTTGGCAGATTATGGAAATAAATATGTAAGATTCCTGTCTAGACCATCATGATATGCTGTAAAAAATGTATTAGCTCATGTAAGTTATGTGATATTTGCTTTTAAGTCTTAGAGACCTATTTATAGTCAATTATATCATGCTATTACCTGAGACAAATGCAAAGGAGTAATCATTGCTGTACATTTATCAAGAGCCAGGTGCTGTACCAGTGATTATAAATGCATAATCTCAATTACTCTTTATCTTACCCTTACAAGGTACTCATAATGTAATAAGAAAAACCCAAGTGTCTAAGTGACTAGGTGATTTTCTTGATTAACAACAATAGAAAGTAGCAGAGTCACTTCCATCATTAGGTCCTTCTAGTTTAAGACTGTTCTTTTCGTAACACCATACTATTTTCTGTTTTTATGAATTTATCTACTCTAGGTACATCATATAAGTATAATTATAAAATATTTTACCTTTTCTGATTGTTTTATTTCACTTAGCATAATGTCCTCAATGCCCATCTGTGTTGTAACATGTGCCAGAAATTTCTTTTCCTCGAAGGCTGAATAATATTCCATTGTATGTGTATACCACATTTTGTTTATTCATTCATCAGTCCCTGGATACTTGGGTTTGCTCCTCCTTTTGTCAATAGTGAATAATGCTGCTATTAACATGGTTGCACAAGCATCACTTTGAGGCCCTGCTTTCAATTCTTGCAGGTATACACTCAAAAGTAGAAATGCTGGATCATATGGTAATTCTATTTTTAACATTTTGAGGAACCATCATACTGTTATCTTGCAGCTACACTTTGCACTCCCACTAACAGTACACAAAGGTTCTAATTTTTCTACATCCTCACTGACACTTGTTATTATCTTTTTTTTTAATACCCACCCTGATTGGTATAAGGTGGTATCTCACTGTGGTTTTGATTTGTATGTAATATAAAGTGAGGGTGCATCCTCATTCGTTTGCATGTGAATATCCAGCTTTCCGAATGCCACTTGTTGAAAGAATTGTCCTTTTCCCATTGAAAGGTCTCTCTCCACCCTTGCTGAAAATTATTTGACTGAATATGTGAGGGTTTATTTCTGGGCTCTCACTTCTATTTTATTGGTCTTATGTCTGTCATTGTGCTAGAACTACATTGTTTTGATTACTGTACCTTTGTAATAAGTTTTGAAATCAGGAAATGTGAGACTTTTAACTTCATTTTTATTTGTCAAGAATTTATTGGTTATTTGGGGTTCTTTGAGTTTCTATATAAATTTTAGGATGAATTTTTATATTTATTCAAAAAAACATTGGTATTTTGATAGAAATTGCATTGAATTTGTAGATCACTTCACATAGTATTAATATTTTACCATGTTCATTTTAATTGATGCAAACTAAACATTTGACAAATTAACACCTGTTCTTAATAAAAATGGTTAACTAAGTTGAAATAGAAGGAAACAACCTGAACAAATAAAAGCCATCTATAAAAAACCCACAGCCAACATCATAGTCAAAAGTGAAATACTAAAATTTTCCCTCGACGATTAAGAGCAAGACAGATATGCCCACTTTCCCCACTTCTATTCAACACAGTATTGAAAGTCCTAGCCAGAGCAATTAATTCAAGAAGAAATAAAAGTCATCTCAGTTGAAAGAAGTAAATTTATTTCTGTTCATAGATGACTTAATCAGTGTAGAAAACCCTAAAAAATCCAACAACAATAATAAAACTGTTAGAAATAATAAATAAATTCAAGCAAAATTGCAGGCTACAAAATGAGCTCTCCAAAATCAGTCACATTTTCTTTACATTAAAAGTAAACAATTTGAAAAGAAAGCAATTTCACTTATAATAACATAAAAAACATAAACCTAACCAAGGTAGTCAAAGTCTTGTACGCCAAAACTACAAATGTTGCTGAAAAAATAAAAGAAGACACAAGTAAATGAAAAGACGTCCTGTGTTCATGGACTGGAATGCTTAATATTGGTAAAATTTTAATACTATTCCAATCCATGAACACATGTTGATCGTTTCAAAAAATCAACTCGTGGTTTCAAGAGTTCATTAATAAATTACATTAACTTTATTGTTTAATGTTTCTATTTAAATCTTTTAGCTTAAAAATACTTCAGTAAAATATAATTAAAATAAAAAGTTAGATTGATGGAATATATCTAATCACACCTCTAGTAAGTTACACGCCCAGGGAATAATACATACTTTCTCAACTTAAATACTATTCTGTCACCTAATATGTAGTATAAATAGTTTTCTAAGCCCAATTTTAGAATTTTCAATATAATATTGAATATAACTGCTGCATGGTAAGTTATTGGCAGTTCAAAAAGTAAAATCAAGATTTAGTGTATATGGTTATGTTTGAGACTGCTGGGGCAAAAAAAAGAATGATCAAATAACCTTGATATGTAGGTTCCAGAGAAGAAGAGTGTCCCACAAGTTAGAAAGGAGGTCAGTGAAAGGCTGCTTCTGAAGAAAGATTAAAGTGTATGTAAATGCATACATGGGAGGATGGGAGAGGGAGTTGATGTAACTAAGCTTGCCTCTGCCATTTTGGGGCTCCATCCTCAATAGCACCTTTTCTCAGTAATAATTGACTTATTCCAGGGCAATTTCTCTTCAGGATTTTATAGACAACATTTTTCAGGATAAATAAACAGTTATAGATTATCATATGGCCAAACCTACAAAATACCTTTTAAAAATCAGGCAAGCCTCCATCTGTTTGTGTCTATGCCAAATCTTTTGTTTACACAGGTATTTGTCAGAGGAATCCCAGACTGTTAGCATAGCTGGCAATAGTTTAATTAATGCTTGTAAATCAAAATGAAGACTTGCATGTATCCTGTGAGACTTACATTCATCACCGCTGAGAATGTCTCTGGAGAGACTTGGAAATTAGAAACCAAGAGTGCAAATTTGGCTAATTTGTCAATAGTTTTTAACCTAGTAATTATCTTCTTCTAAAATATACAGAAAATATTTTATTATCTACCATCAGTTGACAGAAATTTTATAGAATTGGGAATGTTAATGTCTTTAATTTCAAATCCTCCATATTTAGATCATATTCATATTACCAGCAATTTTATTTAAAAATAGAACTTTCTTTTTGCTTTTTTAAATTCTCACATAGAATTACATAATCATTTAATTAAGAGAGAGATTAGTGGTTCTCTTTTTGTTTTGAGATTTATTCTTTTTAATATAGTCTCATTTAAAATGCTCTTCAGGAAAATAAAAATCTAAAAAATACTTATGTAAATAAAATACTTTTCAGTAACAAAACATTTGTAACCTCTTTTTTTTAAAAAAACCAGTCTTAAGTCACTCTAAGATTAGTTTTGTACCTTTATTATTAGGCAAATATACTTCCTTCCTATTATTTAAGAATATTTCTCTCTGGTTCTTTGAGGTTTGTGTAATATATCAGAGTATGCAGGCCACATGTCACTTCCTTGTACCAACAAAGGGTACCAGTGCCCATGATCTTGGGGTGTTCAATCAGTCCTGGAGCATGAAGTTAAACACACTGCTGGAACATATGAAGAAAATGAATCTGTTCAAAGATTACTTTCCTCTTCGGCCTTGCCCTTTCTTTGGGTTCAGTGGTCAGTGGTGCAGTTGATGGTACTGCCATTCTCCCATTCACCAAACTAAACTTTCTTGGGCTCGTATCTGAATCTCAATGGCTCTGATTTATTTAATATGAACTTCCTCTTTAGTGTTCATGTTGCCATTGTTCTCAGTAGCCCCTGCTTGGCGTGTTACAGACGTTAACAGGCCCTTGACTCTCACAACGTCTTCACACACTAAATGTGGGTTCTTTTTATCCTTCAGTAGTTTGCCTTTATTGGTTTGTCTTGTTTCTGTTCTTTAGGGTGGCACAGAATATTTACTTCAGATTAATTGCCAACAGTTAAAAATAAAGAGGTTTGCATGGAATTCCAGATTTTTAACTTCTCGAAATATAGACCTGGCTATTCAGTATAGACAGATTTTCCTAGGTTGCAGAAATAAAAGACGGCAATAAAAATTTTAGCTTTATTTTGAAAATCTCAGCTTTCCTAGAGATTTGAATTAAACTTACACTAAATTTAAGGCTTTATCTCACTCTCAGATACAAACTTTCAAGGGCAAGAGACCCCTGAGTAGCTTATTACATGGAGGAAGCAGAAGAGAGAAGATTACGTAAACATTAGGTAGCTTGTGCCAAAGAAGAAAAATAGAAAGAGGTTAAGACAAGATGTTATTTTTTCTATATAATCAGTAATTTAAGTCATTTTTATTCCATGAGGTAGTATAAATAGGAACTAAGATAATAATAGCCAGAAGAATTACATTAGTGGACACCTCACAGATCAATGAATTCAGGAATCAGCTCCTGCTAATAAGCACCTTCTTCAAAGGCCTTTCTTAATTGCTATGTCTAAAGTTGTCTATAGCCCTGCCCCATGACTCTCATATAACCACTATAATTATGGTGCTCATTTTATGTTTTTGTCTCCTTCCATAGAATGTAAGAAGCATTTCTATTTTCTTAGGAAATTGCCGTATCCATTATTTTTCATCAAAAAATGGTGGTACAATGAATGAATTAGGTAAACTGAAGGAAAAAAAATGTTTTGTTTTTCTAAATACATACACAGACACACAAAGATGCCCCCCCTACACACACACACACTTCTTCGAATTTGTTAAATTAATACTTCTTAAGTGGAGATAGGGTGCAAAATGGTGAGCATGGCTCAACAAAAGACTACAGAGAAACTGCAATAGAGAAGTTTATTACTCACAGACCATGGAAGAACCTCAAGGGGACACACGAAGACAAGGCAGAATGCAAAGAGAGAGACAGGATTAGGGTATCTGCCCTTATTAGCGTCAGTGGGTAGGGTTATTTGGGGTTCCTGGGCTAAGACAAGACCAATTCAAACCAGAAGAAGAGATTTTACTAAGTTACACAGGGCATCTTTTCTAAGGGGTGCAAAAGGAATATAAGTGCTGGGACAGGGGAGATTGTTAATCACAAGGGCAGCTGGGGACGACATAGCAGAAACTGACATTTTTTTTGTGACCCTCAGGGCTGCTATCTGAAGTATGTGCTTAAAGATCTAGTATCCATTTAAGGTCACTGCAGGTTGCTTGGCCAAACAAAATAAATGCTGAGGAAGCAATAACATAGAGTAGCTTAGCTAACTTCCAACATGCGGACACAGAAAACAGAATAGCTTTGTATGACATTGAAAGTTCTAGCCTTATTTTCAAAGTCTTGTAGTTTTGTATGATCTGGCCTAAATCTACCTCTCTAAGTCTCTTTCCAAATTCTTCTGTCTAGACATTTTGTGCTCCAGACACAAGAGAGTACTTTTATTTCCCAAACTTATTTTCTTAAAATATTAAGACAATTAACAACTCATCCTTTGCTCATGCTCTCACTTGCTCTATCTTTATCACTTTTCTTCCATATCACCTTGCAAGATCCATGTCGGGTTTTTTTTCTGAAGATTCTGCCATCCACCTTAGTCAGAATTAAGCTCCTCCTTTGAATTCCCAGGGCATATTGCTCTGCCAGCATTATAGCATGCATTTTAAACCTTTCTTACACTTACTGCCTTACATTTTTCTCTCCCCTGTCTAATTGGAAACCCACTGCAGACAGAGAGATTATGATATCCATCTTCCTTTTCATTTGCCTAAATGTCTATCCTGGTTCCTTCCATACGATGGGAGCACAAGAAACATTGTCTGTACTAAGGAACTGCCATCTCTCATCAGAAGGCCTGTACAGTATCCTCACCGAGGGCTGATACAGCCAGGGCTGCTGAAACATGCTAAGGCTTTAACTCTTCTTCCCCACGTTTCTTCATTCTGTTGTTCAAGTATTCAAGATAACAGAGTCATTTGGAGGCAACACTGTCATGTGACTTCTGTTACTCTCTCTTCTTCTGTATCCACTTTTTCCTGGGGGTGAGAGCTCAGGGCCTGATATCACAGTTCATTTTCCATTTCAATTTACATAGGTTTCAGTGCCCAAAGAATCTCTTTTTACCCACTAATTATTAACCAAGGAGGCATAGCAGAATCTCCAGGAGCTGGCATCTGAAAAGCTATACTTTTTCAGAGCTCCACTTCAATTGCAGTCTTCTGTCTGAATGTTCAGATTTTCTTCCCAATAAACATACTGTCTCCCACCAAAAACAAAACCATCTACCTCATGACACAGAGGCTCCTAATCTTTTGGCACTAGGAAGAAGAACAGGCAATTCTTGAGTGAGCTGCTTCACAATCCCCAGGCACTAAGGTGTGATGGTGAATGAGATCAGAGTAGACATGGAGCAAGCTGGGAGATGAGGGACTTGCTGCTCTAGAATTTTACTTCTGGGGAAATAGCAACAAGATGTGTGTGTGTGAGCGTACGCATGAGCACATGCATTTACGTGTATTTGAAATGAAAGAAAAATAGAAAAAACTAATTTATACCTAGTATCTCCTCCAAATGTTCTGAGACTTACTAGACCAATGATTATAAACAGAATATGTCTAGCATGTATCTAATTATCCAACAAACATGTATTGAATATCTGCCCTCAGAGACTTAAAGGTAGGAAAGTCATATACGAAATACATGTAATTTGTGTTACAAACAAATAAAGAACTACCATGAGAACATTCACAGGAGGACCTGACTAGATTCTCAAAAAGGTGATGTTTAAGGTATAAATTGAGGAGTAAGTAACTGTTAGCTCCATGACAGGGAAGGTTAGAGAAAAAAATTACAATATACATGAAATTCTTGAGACAAGGGACAGTTATGGCTGGAGCAGAGAATGAGTGATAGGCCAAAACAGTGGGTAGAACCAGAGATGTCACCAGTTCCAGAATGAATTCGGTCTGTACCTCAGAAAGAAGAACAAGAGCAGATGTACATTCTTAAAATTCAATTACTATGGCAAGCCAAGAAGACAAAATTGAGAATTGTGGTTTGGGTGTTGAACAGCAACATAATGACAGCATGTATGTGCACTGCCATACCATTCAAGTCTATTTACTCTATCATGTTATAATAATTATGTGTGTCCTTACTTACACATTAGCTAAAACAGTTCACTTATTTGACTGCATTACTAGGTTCTGCAAATGTGTGCTTAGCCTGCAGACTAAACATAGTATGGAATTAATAGAATTAGATATGAATTATATTTTTTTCAATTTTTTCCTGTTTCTTCTCAAGATTATGATATAGCTTCCCTTATCTAATTTATTTGCTTCACTCATACAGATAAGTATTATCTATTAACTACTTCAAGCATATACATTACTAATTATAAACTTAAGGACCGCATCCCAGAAGCTCTTCTGCTCAGTTTGAGTTAAAAAACAGATATGGAAGCATTACTGATTGTGGAAAAATTTTCTTTCCTGCTCAAGAAAAAGGGGATGGTGGCCCCAATTCAACCTCATGATATAGCTATTAAGAAAAAATTGAACCACTTTTCTGCTCCATAAATTTTCATTCTCTCTCAACAGCTTACTATCAATAGCTATCTACTTTCTATGGCCAAAGTTAATTTTGTTCAAGTCTTTCAATTTGGCAAAAGAGACTTTAAGACCAAAATAATGTAGTAGAAAAATCACTAATCCTTCCTTTAATGACATTATTGAAGATCAACTTATAGAAAGGAACATTTCAAACATTATGTGACAAATATCAGGGATTGAACTCTATGACTCTGTTAAGGAAGTCACTCATGCTTTATTTCTCCTTATAAATTGAAATCTACCTTCACTTCAGATTTTGTAAATAAAATTTTAAAGAGTATAAGTTTTATAGTAAATAGAAATTTCAGAAGAGGAAAAAGAGCCTTGAGATTAGAAATAAATGTTCCCTAGTACAATACCATCTGATATTTGAATCTTCTTAAGAGTAGTCCAGTGAATTGGTGTTTTATCCTGTGTTTAGACATTTGAAATGTCAATATCCCAGTAACTTCAGTAAAGTGTTCCTGAAGATGACTGTGATCTCCTCAGTTACCTTTGGGGACAAGTTAAATGAGTCTACTTCCTCTCCACTGACAGCCCTGTAACAAATGTTCCCCATTCTCCACCTGGTCTACATTTGACATGGTCCCTGCTCTTCGATTCATCCTGGCTGTGCTCTTTTGAGTGAAAATCTCATCTTTTCCCTTCAGCTTCTTTGATTTTGCCAAGCTTGACTTTTAATGCTTACTGTACAAGCAATTAACAGGATTTGAAAGGTCAATGGAAAACAGATCTTAGAGCGCTCTCTAAATATCAGCACCCCAAGAAGCTATGTTTGGAATGTGCAGGGCTGTCCCTGTAGACATTATGACTGCAGTCAATTATTAGGTGGCTTACAAGAGTCCAAATGGCATTAATCAAACTGACAAGAAAAAAAAAATCCTGAATTTGTATATATTATAAAACTTTATCTCAATGTAAAAAGTTTTCCTTTTGAAAATTTGGAAGTGTGAAAGTACTGATTTATTTTTCTGCTTTGTCAGAAAATGTAGTGATCACTGAGGGGACGCTTTTTACAAAGTTTCCCAGGGCCCCACTTCCTCGTCCTCTTACCCTTACTTCTAAATCAATTAAAAAGATAGGTAACTAGCTCTGGGCAAATGTCACTCAGATGAAGGCAAAGGTTTCAAAGAGACAGAGAAATGGCTGGATAATATTGTTACAAGAAGATAGAATATATAGTCGGTGCTATCTTATACTGTGATTCTCAAGGGATATTTGATATGTTACTTGGGGCTGAAAAGTTCTAGCATCAATTAATTTCATCCTTCCTATACCATAGTACATTTAGCCTTGGGTTGTTTCAAATTACACCTCCTAATATTTTCCAAAATTGAAAAGTGGATGCATTCTATGGACATGTCTTTCTCTTTAACATCATGTAAGGATTTAATGAGGCTCACTGGGCTATAAATGGGATAGAATATATTCTTGTATACCTTTTTTTCTCTCTGATAAAATGAACTCATGAGGATGTTGCTATCACATTTATTTCCTTTGGGAAAATACTATCTCTTTCCCCTGATTAGAAAAGTTCATTTCAACTTGACTTTTTATTTACTACTTTTTAACCTTACAACTTTCCTTTTTTTTTTTTAACTACTATTTTTGAGCATCTCCCAATATCATTTTAAGCTAGTCTAATCCATTGAAAATATGGCATCTTTAATTCACCTAACTGTGATAAGTTTCATAGAAACAGAGTCTAATCTAAAATATTCTTTCACATTTTATATTCAATGTATTCTACTACTCATGAAATAAGATTGTACAAATCATTGTCAGAGACAGATAACTTATCAAATGTATGATTATTGTTAAGGAGAAACAGGGTTTTATTTTTTCTTTTTTATTTGAAATCATTGACTAAAAGCTCATTTGTGATAAAATGATTTATTTATCATTCCCGAGCAGGAAATTTGCTTTTCTAAGATAATAATACTCCTTTATTTTCTAAAACTAGATAAATACAGTAGCACATAAGACACTAAGAATTTCCACTGCTAACTTAACTTAACCTTTCCATTCTCCAAATCTGCTATTTCCCTGAAAGTTTTAAAATCAGCAAGCTTGAATTGACTTTCTTTGACTTTTTTTCTGTCTTTTCTGTAATTTCCTGGGGTTACTGTATATGCACCTAAACAACAATAATTGTCTTGAATAGGCTGAAGTAAAATAAATGAGATGGCTAAAATTCATTTTTGTCTCATAAGTGTTATACCTTGTCTATTAAAATAAATATTCCTTTTCTGTGCCAAGAAAACACTTTCTGTTACATTCGCAATCTGCTTCAACTGCCATTGGGTGCAAGAAAAACCTCTAACAGATGGGAATCAGTAAATAGAAATTGCAAGTAGAAATGACTATCTGAATAACAAATGGAAGACATATTCTGTGAGTTACCTTGGCAGGCAAACACAGTTATGAGGGCTTTTTGAGATGCATTACTGATTTTGAGAATAGGATTGGGGCCCCCACACACACGCACACACGCACGTACACACACATACAAGCGCAAAAAAATATATGTCTATTTTACACAGATCTTCCCTCTTTCCCTCACATACCACATAGAGTCAAGATTTCCTAGACCCTTCTGTTCTTAGAAAAATTTTAGAGTAGTGAAATACAGAAGTGAAAATGTGCTGACAGAAGAGGCATGCAAGTGTTCATCCACAGCTGAGAGAATAGGGTCACTCTTGAGTTAAGGGTCACGATGTCCTTAATTAACCTTTAACCTCACTTTTAATGAGGTATAGACAGAAATGGTATTCAAGTGGGTAAATATGGTGATTACTCTTTTTCTAGAAGTACAAAATATTGTAGAATATTATGCCTTGAGAAAAGCTGAGCTCAAGGCCAGTGGAGAGAGAAGTCAGCTTCCACACCTAATGCCTGAAAAGACCCGCTCAGGCAAAGTCTCTGACCTCTTCCAAGGCAAAACTGCTGTCTCTGCTCTCTACCCAAACCTGCTTCTTGTATTACTCCTTTAAAATCTCTCTTTCAAGTCTGACCAGCATTTGCATATAAGTGCTGATGGCAAGAGGAGTGGATGCCACTGAAAAAGTCTTAGGCGCTGTTGAGATGGCAGAGAAAGAAGAAAAGACACAGGTAGATATGCCCTGTGGCCTTTGTTTTTTCCCCACTCACCTATGCTTATGTATGAGAGCCTAAAACTTTTAGGAACAAAGCAAGCTAGTTATCCCTTCAGGGAATGGTAACAACCTGAATTCTTTCCTATCCTTTCAATTAGAGAGATATGGATCTGGGAGAGGGACTTGGCAGGAGAAAGTAGGCCTTGAACAAAGGAGCATGTGTGGGCAGTTAAGGTAGCTTCTTTGGGCTTCTGAAATGTCCTTCTGTTGCCCATGCCATAGCATCTCCCTCCATTCTCCTTTTACCTTGCCTCCCACAGTGTCCTGGAACAATACAGCAGCTCAAAACACACTACCAAGTTTATTTTTATCCCAGAACCTTTTGCTTATTTTCAAAAATAAGACTATTAACCAACATAAGAATATGTATTCAAGTTATACATGTTTCATTTTTCTCATTAATGTTTGAAACTCATTTAATACATTCCTATGAAGAATGGAATACAGTTTGGAATACAATTTTCTCCAAGTGAAATTTAAAATACTTTTATGGCTGTGAAGAATTTTAAAATTAGGTTTTATACTGATTGCTCTTCAGTCGTTCAATCAACAAAAAGTAAGCTGGGGAGTACACTGAGTTTTCTTAACTTCAAATTAATGAAGCACATCAGAGATTTTTTTTCACAACATAATCTTTGAATAGGTAATTATAATCATGATATGGTTGTATTCAAGATCGTCAACATCATCATCAACACCAAAAAAGCACTTTTATCGTCCTTTTCCACACATACTTGTCTACAGTAAGAGTCACACAGATGAACTAAAGAGGGCTCCTGATTTTCCTCTTCAGCTCCTTTGTATTTTTTTATGTCTTTTCTTTCACAGGTCTCCCTCCTTTCTTCCCAAGTTCCCACTAAACTCAGCACTGTTTCCTAACTTCCCAAATGACTTCTTATCATCTCTCTGTGTCACTCAACAGATAAGGTTAAACCACTCTGTGCCCCATATATTGTAATAAATGTGTAGCGTCGTTCAATTGCAGTCTACATATGGCCCTAGCAGTTTTAGGAACCTCCTTCTGTTCATATTATGTATTGCTGCCAGCCCACCTGGAAATGATCTGTTATCCTGATATATATACATATACATAAGCTAGAGATAAATATATCATATCGTCCTCCACATATGGTGTATGTACACATGCTCACACACCTTGTAAACACACTTAAATCTAGTCTCTAGGAAAATCTTTAAATAGACACACATTGTGAAGATTGCATGTATTGATTACATATGAACATGTATATTCTCATAAATCAAGTTACGATTTTGTGATCTAGCAGCATTTCTTACAGTCACTTAAGCAACAGAGCCCATCTGCTCCCCTTTCTTCCCTTCCCTTTTCTTTTCTGAGTTTGTGGATCAAGACCTAGCTGGTCCTATTCCTAGTTGCAATCTTCCCAATACTATTTTACCTGAAAATTTCTTATGTATAAATTGATGAAAACAATGTGTTATTGCCCCATATAAAATCCCATTATTTTAACATGCATTTTCTTGAAATAAAAAACTTTAAACACAAAGAAGTGTTGCTAATGACTGGGTTCTTAGGTATCATTTTAACTACATCCCTCCCCTCTCTGGTGAGGCCATGTGTCTGTTCCTCCCTTGTCCCGTATGACAGTTATTCCCCCGAATCTTTGCCTACAAAGTTCTCTTTCATTGGATTTTCTTGAGTTCTTTTCTTCAGTGACATAATATCTATTAAAGATAAAACCTACCTAGTGCTATGTAATGTCACATAATTATTTTGGTTGTTATGGTTTAATAAAAAAATTATAACAATTTTAACTAGTATATAAATACATAATATAAAAATAACTAGAGAATATACACCTGTTAAATCTAATTGATATTTTAGGGCTGATAGATCCTTTCACACGTTAAGGTCACGGTGCATAGACAGCCACCTGCATTTTCAAATATGTAAGTTCTACACAGAAAGAACTAGCCCTAAGAAAGTAACACAATGAGTGAGTTCTAAGATGAAAATGCATAGCTACTTAATCAGAATAGTAATATTTATATTCACTATTTATATACTCTAAGGAAATTGGTATTACATATATACATATATATATACACATATACACCCACATATATATGTATATAAATGTAAATATATATTTATACTGACAGATCCCAGGGCCCCACATATACTACACTTTGCATACTGTCACTTCCCTAAAAACAGCAGAACACTTGATAAATAATGTAAACGTTTACTGTATTATGTTTGAGTAGGACACCAGCATATCACACATAAGCTGTTTCTACTCATGTCCAGTTAAGAAAACAAAAACAATTCTAGGTGTTTCAAACACACTGGATTCAAAAATTTAAAAAGTAACAAATTAAGTAACAAATTATAAAATAGCAAAAAGAAACAGAGAGACAAACAAAAAAAGAGATAAGGGTCCCAGAGATGGTATCTGCAGAATTTACTGCCCTTAGTGATTGCAGGATAGCAATGCCACTCCCAGGGCCAAAGTAACAGAAAGGAAATGGAGTGCTCCAGTTCCAAAGGGCTGAGCTGCTGCTGCTGCTGCTGCTGGTGTTCCTCACATCGTCATTGCTGCAGGAAGCCAGGAGCCCACACCCCTGACACTGCAGAAGTCAGGACCCAGGATGCCAGCACAGGGCGAATGAAGCCGTGTGAGTATTCACTGCTGCTGATGCTGCTGGAACTGTGCTGTCTCAGCAGGAACCCAGGCTTGCACTTGCTGGTGCCTTGCCAAAGGCATTGCTAGGAATGAAACAATGGCTACAAGTATTGGTCTGCCCTTCCTCCCACCTTCCAGTCTCTTGCCAGTTCCTCCCACTGTCAGCAGCCTACTAAAAGTTTGCCCCAAGGGAGTCTGAAAAATGTAGTTTGCAGATATTCTCCCCCCCCATGATACAGAAAGGAACATAGAAGGGAAGGTCTGGGACAGAGACTCAGACAAGTAATTATTGAGGTGCTTTATATAGGAAGTTCAATAAGAAGCCTGATCGGATATTTATTTATTCCTTCTCCAAAGATTTCTACTTATGTCACCTGCTAGAGGCTTTCTCAATTTTTGTTGTCATTCTCTCTTTCTCTCTCTCTTCTCTCCCTCCTTCACTTACTCCCTCCCTCCATCCCCAACTATTTTCTATCCCTAAATTCTAACATACCACATGAATTTCAGACCTCATGTCATGAGAAGCTGATAATCATTTGCCCTTTCTTTAAAACATATAGGACCACATCTACCAAGCAAAGAAACTTTCTCTTGCTGATACTGACGATAAATTATAACAGAATCTCAGGGCATTATCTCTCTAGTTCTTTCCTCATCTTTTCAAACATCTTATTTATTGCCTCAGATATTTATGACTGAAGACACAAAAAAAAAAAAAACAGATCGTAGTGGAGGAGGAGAGATGGATAAGACAATTCTGATCCTCCTTGATACAGAACATACATATAGTTGATATTAAATGTAAAAGCAAGAACAATCAATTTTTAAAATTAAAGAAGGCCATAGCACAAGAACAGAGGAAAAACAAAGTAAGCAGACTTAGTTTACTGAACTTCTTGGCCTCTGGCCATACATGTCTGTAAACATGGTTAATTTTCCTCTTGGTAGCAGGGCATGCTTTAATAAAATATATCAGCCAAAGGAGTTGAGGAAAAAAATGAGACTGTTAGAAAGGGTATTAATATTTATTGGTGTATTAAAATAAAGCTTTAAAGCTAATTTTCATATTTGATTTGAACAAAACCGGTTTATTTTGCAAGATAGTACAGAACATTTCCAAATCTTGTGCAGGATTTGTAACATCTGTTTTTTGTTTAGAATTAGTATTTTGGTTACAGCATAAACACTTTTAAAAAACCTTTATATTACCAACCATAATAAAACAAATGCTCATTTTTAAATGTTCAAAGGGTTTAGATATTTTTAGTAAAAAATATAAGGAAAACTATAATAAACAGCAGCAATATGGTCATTTTATATATTTTGAGATCCACCTGTTTAAATGATGTCACAGCCATTAAATGCATCTGTTACTTTTTTTTATCTGTGATAAACAAATTGCATGAAAAATAAGTATACATAAATAAACATCTAAAGACAATTCAGATGGGTTTCCAGATAGAAAATTAGGAAGATTAAAAAAATAAAAAATACTTAAGATTCAATAGTTCCTGTTTTGAAATTTGGAAGAAATAGGCTCAGTAATGAAACCTTAGGCATTTTATATCTCTATATGCTTAATTTTCATCATCTATACAAATAGGATTTAATTATTTACCTTTTATGAGTCTTGTGAGAAACTCCTGAGACTGTCAAGTAAGAGCAAGGTACATAATCATCCCTCAGTTAATAACAGCTATTATCATCAGAGAAGTAAAAATAGGTGAATATAGTTCTATTCTGTATGCCTGCATCCACACATATTTCTTCTTTTGGTATATTTCATCTTGTAGATTCTCGTTGGGCTTTAGGTTCTCTCACTAGGATGTTCAAAAGAACACTAGCCATCGGATGTCTGTCAGACATGTGGATCAGAACTGGCTACTAGCTCTGGCCTGAGGACTATAGTCTGCATCACTTTGCAAGTCAGTTATGCTTTGTCCATTTCTCATTTTTATAATTAAGAAATTGTAATAAGCGGTCATGAAGGTGCCTTGAAGCTTTAATATCCTGCGAATCTTTGAAATTAGATCCTAGACATTGTTATTTTGTTTTATTTCTATATAATTATTATCAGCTGCCTAGCTTGCAGGATATTTCAAAATCAAGAACACATCATTTCTTTTGAGGTGTAGTGTAAGACTTCTGAATGACATAATCACATCTTCAGCATTAATAAGCATCACCTTGATACTCATGGCTTTTACTTATGTGAAGAACTTACTATCGCTGCATAACCTACATGTGACTATACATAATGGGCAACTTCTACCTTTAAACCATGACATTCCTGAATAGTTCTCTTCATTTCACTTTATCCCTGGCCCCCCAAATCAGAACCTATTTCAATGATCATTATTGAGAAATGAATATATTAGTGACTATCTTGAAGAAACATGAGTAAGGAAAGGGGTACATCACAAATTGCACAGCAATTCACCTCCCTTCAAAAAGAAAAATACCCATTAGCTATAATGTTAGTCTAGGTCTTTGAGAGGCAGACAGTGGCACAGGGTTAAATATGCAAAGGTTTTGTTAGAAAAAATTTCTATGAGAGAAAGTGGTAAAGAAAACAGAGAAGTGTGAGAGGAAGCATCTTAGACCACTTTCCAGTCTAAGAAAGAGTCAGCAAGGCCACTGAACAGTCCCCAAGCCAAAGTCAGCTCTGAGGAACTCATGTCTACCAAGGTTATGACAAGCTTCCCTCAGTCATCAGCTGGGAGCAGCCCATGAGAAGAGAGGCCACAGCACAGATCCCAGATGGAATTCAGAGCTCATCAGCCAGGCTGTAGGACAATAATCCTCTCCGGAGTTGGAGATTTGTGAGGCACAGTCTCCTGGACACTATGGTTATCTCTTCCCAGTCTCTTTGCTCTGTTATCTATAGCAAAGTCCCACCCACTGGCCAGTGTACCTCACTTTGATCTAGTCTTTCAAACTTCCCTCACTTAAGAATTCTCTGCATTCAGAGATTTTCCATCTTTCTGCCCTTCTCTGTGTCTTCCACAGGCTCATCCAAATTCGCAAATTTCTATTCTATCTACTATCCAAATATGCATCATTCATCATTATTTTCAGATGTATTAAAAAACATGACTCTGTTTGTACTCAGTAAATAAACATCCGCTAGTTACCAGGACTCACTATCCATAGAAGGCAGTGAGTAAAAAGATAACAGAAGACAGAATGTTTCCTGCCACATTATAGCAGAGCAGTGCTGTCTGTCGCACAACCCCTTCTGTATTATTTATAATGCATAGCTCCATCATCTACCTCCTAATTCTCAAGTATATTAAAACTGCCCTCACCAAGCCATCAATGTCTTTTGAGTTTCAAAATCTATTAATTATTTCTGACTTTTATGTCCATTTGATATTATTGATCAATTCTTGAAATTCTATTTTTCTTGGACAACTGTGATACAATACTCTGTACATTCTTCTTGTATCCTTATAGCCATTTCTTTTGCTTTTTACCTCATATTTTTGTTCTTCCCATTCCTTAAATTGATGTTCCCCAAGCTTTGTGTTCATTTTAATCTACGTATGTTCTACAGAAACTTTATTCTCTGCCTTGTAATAATTTCATTTATTCATGTAATGTTGTATTTATCAAACTCTTAGTATAGGTACCATATACTATATTCTATATCCTGAGAATAAATTATGGAGAAAAATAATCTCTGGCTTAAAGAAATGTATTGCCCAATAGGGGAAATATAAAAGTAAATAGGCAATTTCGGGACAATGAGATCCTGCAGTGACAGGGGAGTGCTCATAGTTTAGGGCATGAGAAGGAGGGCATCTGACTTAGACTTGAGAAATTAGAGAAGCTTCTCTTTGAAATACAATCACCAGTGTGTGATCATAACAATAAGAGGGACATTTGGGCATTTTGATCTAAGAAAGAGCCACATTGAAGAGCTATAATTATCTCAGCATATCTGCAATAGTAAATGAAAGAAAAAGGGAGAGTGTGGGTCAGAAAGTTGTAAAATAAAGCTATGAGATGAAGGGCTTTGTGTACTATGTATACTATGTCGTGGTTTTGGGGTCTTATGCTAAGAGCAGTGAAGATCCACTGATGGGTTCCAAACAAAAGCATGATTTAATTTCTTTAAAAATTTTAGAAGCTCACACTATACAAAGAATGGATTAGAAACATGATATCCTTAAAGTAAAAACAAAGCTAGGAAGTATTCCAGCTCGGTTCAATAAAATATTTTTTAAGCCTGCTTTGCATCAAGCACTTAAAATGTTAAGTCATGCTTAGAGTAATGTGTATAATACAATCCCATTAAATCAAAGCCAAAATCAAAAGCAAAATAAAACAAACAGACAAAAATATTAAAAGTGTGTGTGTGTATAACTAATATGTATATATACATATATATACTTTTAATACACACGCACACACACACACACACACACACACACACACACACACACAAACTGTCTGCTCTTACTTCAAAGCATACTTTGTATAGAGTCACTCTTCCCATCTCCACCATTTCCATCCCAGTCCACACTGCCATCATCTCTTGTCTAGCCTTTGGCAATAGTTTCCTAAATTGATCTTGGGTATTCACACTTACCCCACTGTTGATCTATTCTCCACAAACCAAACAGAATAACTTTTGTAACGTGAGTCCGATTATGTTATTCTGCACTTAACATCCTTCAGTGACTCCTCGTTCTATTTAAAATAAAACAAGACAGTGTCCCAAGACCTAAAAGGCCCTCAAATTTGACCCTGCACATTTCTTTAATCTCCTCTCTTGCTACTCTGCCCCATACCCTCACTGTATTTAATCACATCAACCTTCTGCAGTTTGGAGAATTGGCTGTGCTTTTCTCACATCTTTTATTCTGCGAGGTACATGCTACCTGTGCACTTTCCACCTCTTCCACAGTTATCATCCTGGCTCATAACATCACCATTTCTTGCCTGGCTAGTCTAATAGCTTCTTACCTGGCTTCTTGCTTCTATTCTGCCCCATAAAGCAGCCAAAGTGATCCTTTTAAAATGTAAATCAGATTGTGTTGTTGCCTCACTGAAAATCCTTCAATAGCTTCTCATCACATTTAAAATAAAATCCAACAAGCTGACCACAACTAAGGAAGCCTTACTTATACATCTGACTGACCTCCTTTTCGACCTCATCTCCCATCCACTTTCCTTTGTTCTCCTTCTACTCCAGTCCCATCAGCTTCCTCCCTAGTCTTCAACCGCATCAATTTGCCTTTAATCACCTTGCTGCTCTTCCAGCCTGAGCCCTCTTTCTCCAGATATTTGTGGGACTCTTGTCTTTACCTCAATCTCTACTCAGCTAGCATCTCCTTAGGAGGTCTTCCCTGGCCACCTCCAAATGCTTATATTTTCCCCCATCCCTTTCTCACTGCATATATTATTTTATTATTCTTTATATATATATATATATATATATATATATGTGTGTGTGTGTGTGTGTGTGTGTGTGTGTGTGTGTGTGTGTGTATACATATATACACATATATGTGTATGTGTGTATAACCATTTCAGATTATGATGGTACAAAAAATGTATATATATATATGTGTGTGTGTATATATATATATACACACATATATATATATAAACATCTATATTCTTTCTTACAATATAAGCTTCTTGAGGGTATAGATTTGATTTTTTTTACTATTGTTTCCCCAATATTCAGAACAGGCCTTGACATACAATAAGTATTTGGTAAATATTTGCTGAATAAAAGAACTGAATTGGAAACTAGGAGTCATATTAATTAAGACTTTATTGCTTTATTACTTTTAATGAACACTTATTACTTAGAATATAGGCACTTATTACTTAAAATAAATTAAATAGCTATTGAGAGTTGTCTTGCTCGGCATCTTTATAATACCTCTAAACTATGCTCAGATGAGAGAAATCCAGTGGAATAATGAATTTCTGGAAAGAGTATTAGGAGATTTACTATTTAATTAATAGTAAATACTGAAAATATTTAAAATATAAACCACTTAGCATTGTTATGAATTAATAATTTTCTCAAAAAATAATGATTTTGCTAATGATATCTTTTAAATACTGTTCATATATTCCTCATAGATTAACTTCATAAACACCACTAGCTGAATGTAACACAATACAGATGTGGCTTTCAACATTTAATTGTTGACAGAAAAAAAGGATGACTCTTTGCAGAGGTATTTTTGTAAAAGCAGATGACTCTCTCCAGAGTTATTCTCATAAAAGAATAAATATTGGATGAATAAAATATTATAAAAATTATTAAAATAGGCTTTTAAAATAACTTGAGACCACATTTTAGGTCCATGGATTTCAACAGATTTTTTTTCTTTAGAAAATTAAAATTCAAATTTCTGTGACTTCATTTAGTTTTAATAAAAATATTTCATTTCATGGAATTACATTTTGCAAGGTCATTCACAGTACCTTAGTTGAAGATTGCTCTAATTATAAACCATTGCTAAATTAAGATAGATTTCAAATAAATCAGTGTTTTTAAAAAGCATAAGCTTCAATTGTACATTAATTGTGTTATAAACTGAAGGTCTCATTTTGTGAAAACAAAGGTGTGTTTCTCCTTAGAAAAATGAAACTCCCATCATCATTGCAGGGAGGTAATTTAATCTGCAAGTCAGATTCTACTAAAACACTGTAAAAATATTATTATTTGTCACATTTAGTCAAGATAAGTCAACGGATTAAAAATATCCTCTAATCAAATCAATAAAAATTCCTAAATATTTATTCAGTGTATTCGAAAGTATCTTCCTGAGGACCTTCCCTTCCCAAAGGGCTGTGCCAGCTTAAGGATCCAAAATGAACAGAACAGAACATGCTCTGAGAGCACTCAAGGCACTCCTGAAAAACTGCAAGCAATGGTGTTGATTACAGAACTAGAAATGCCCGTGTTTGAAAGGTGTTCTTCAATCCTACTTCCTATGATATTTGCAATAATTGTTCAGTCAGCAAATGTTAATGGAAGAAAATAAAAAAAAACAATTTTTCTTCAAAGGAGAAGCTAGACTTTTGTAAAATGTGGATGGCTAAAAGTTTTTCGCTGTTGCAGCTAGTCATATAGTTCCTAAAAGTTAAATCTATTTCTACTCCTTAGGGTCAATCGTAAAGGGACTGACTAGTCATTGGATGTGAGGGACAGAATGCCATATAGTGTGATTCTCAAGTTTACAGCTTATATTTATAAATATGAGACTGAACAAGGTAAATTTTAAAGAAAGGATGAATTATAAGTGTCAAATTCACATGAAGATGTACTGATACATTATAATTTTTCTGTGTTTTTACAATACATTTAAATTACAAATGCTGATTTTAATATAATCTTTTTTGGTGATAATAAAATATCCCAAGCCATATCAAATCTAAGTTAAATATAATTTTAAAAACCAAATAGTATAATAATTCACTTTTCCAGAAGCCAAATTTTCTTTAGTCTCAAGCATCACACAGTACTTGTACTGGGAATTTTTCTACTAAGGTATCCAACATTGGAAAAGAAACTCCGTGACACTTCGTAGCAAGTATATAATGAAAATATAAAGAAATAAATACCTCACCTAGTTCTATGTGTTTCTTTGACTTACTGACATGAAAAATATCCATGTGCTGATGGACTAGTTATATATGTAATTATGTCACTGCATTAATTTTTTAAAAAGAAATTGTGAGAAGCATCATGGAAAGCAGATACAAGTGAGGAAAAGTGATGATGACAGCAGAGAGGATTGACATAAAATGACACAAATAAATAACAAAGTTATATTTTGCACAGCTAAAGTATTTTTTCACAAATGAGAACAAAATAAAGACAAATGAAGAGAAATCAGAAGCATTTACTTTTTTAAATAGCTCTCAATAAAATATCTTTGCTACAAAAGGAAGGAAAATGGTCCCAGAAGAAAGGTCTGAAATCCATCAAAGAAAGGAGACTAAGGAATATAAGGATCCATCTAAATATACACTGACTGTATAAAATACTAAACAATTTTAACATGTGCATTATAAAAGTGAGCTAGAAAGTTGAAAAAGAGCAATTGTAAATGTGCTCTGGGAAGGATTATGGAAAATAAAGCATTTTAAGGTACTTAGATTTGGGAAAAGAAAGTAAAGATTTTATTAACTTTAGGACTTTATATATGTACATACACACACACACACACACACATACATGTGTGCCGGTGCCAGCCGGCTAGATGAGTTCTGGAAACAAGAGAGACACGGTGAGGAAAAATAGACGAGACAAAAGCATGGGATCGAGAGGATCGGTCCGAAGAGCCGATCTGGAACTTTATTTCAGACAGCTTATATACAGGCTTATGTTTATGATTGAGTTGTCATAGTTATTCTCTTGCAAACAGTATTAATCTTATTATACAATGTATGATGACACTGTGTAAAGGTCACACTTGTATTGATACGATACTGTTACCAGGGAATGAGGTCCTGGCGGTCCTCCAGTAGCCCAATGTACAGAGATCTTACTTCAGGGCTAGCTGAATATTCGGGAACAGTGAGCTCAGGGAGCTATTGTCTGTAAACAGACACCATGGGTGCAATGGCAGCTCCTTGGCTACCGTTAGTGCTATGGCAGCTCCCTCGCCAGTCCTAGAATCTAACCAGATTCAACGGGACAGCTCCCCACACATGTGCAAATTTTAAGAGTAACTATTAAAACAGTATAATACAAGACATAACTTCTGAACAGTAAAGGAGAAGAAAATTAAAAATGTTAATCACTTCCTATGGAACCAGAGGGGATGAGGGTGGAGGGACAAAAAACATAGGAAAAGCAGGACATATAGAGGGTTCAACAATTCTGGTAACCAAGTTTTATATAGTATTTTGTATTTGACAATGTTTGATACATGTTTGAATATATCAATTTATTTAATGCTAATAATAAACTATTGTCATCTCATTTTACAAATACAAACCTCAGGCAGAGAGACATTAAATGATTGTCCATAGACTAGGTGACATATTTTCTTTAAAAAATAAGAAATAAGAATTCTATATTAATTTTATTTATGAAAATTCCATTCAGTGTAGCTACAATGGAACAATATTCTTTGACTAAAATTAATGTTTATAGAAACTGTTCTGTAGGAACTCTATGGAGCTATTCTTTAACAGATGAAACCTTAACTAGTATAGAAGTCCAAGCAGCTGATAATTGATAATTGCATAATTTATGGATGATTTTGCTGAAGAAGTCCAAGCAGCTGATAATTGATAATTGCATAATTTATGGATGATTTTGCACAAGAAATTACACTTTTGTCTAAAAGTAAAATTTTATTAACATAATTGTATATTATTGCTGTTTCTGACTTTAGATTCTGCTTAATATTTTTATCAAAACAATGTGATTTTATTATCAAAAATTGTACAGAGCTCTGTAAAGCCAAATAAGAACCTTCAGCTGTACACAGAGGAACTTATGCTGGGCTTACGTGGGTTCCATATTTACTCAACACACTACTGCTGGGATCACTGGACTATTTAGAAGGAAGAAAAAAGAGATTAGAAGCAATGAGTACTTTTCCTTTGCTCAATATCATTGGTCAAATAATCTGTCTGTGCCTCTATAACAGGTCTGAAAAAATAACGTAGTTTTATTAGTGGTAACTTTCCCAAATCAATAACTTTTCTAATGAATATAAAAGCCTGGGTGCCTTGAAATCTAAATTCATGCAATTGGATTGCTTGTCATAATCAAGCACTAGCATTAACATTCTGATGTGATAAAACAAGTGTGTAGCAATTTAGTCTTCAATTGATTCTGGCATTTCCGTTCTTTGTTGGCATATAAAGCAGAAATTCCTCCTGTAGTAAAAGTAATTTATTGATTTTTTTTAATCACCTGCAATGAATAGGCTATTGGCCTCTCAAGCCTCTCTATCCAAATGCTGCTGGACAGAAATTGGCTCCTACCAGCCCTAGCAAATTGAAATTCAATTTAGATCAATAAAATATTATATTCAATTTTGTCCTAAAATGAAAATAATCATCACATCTTATAATAATCATGTCTAATTTTAATTTTTATACTATGTATTTATTATGTACAGTCAAGCATAACTGCTGGCCTTGTTCCTTAGAGTTGATAAATGCATTTCATAGATGTATACTTAACAGGTAACTATTTTGGAGGTGGTGGGGGAAGGGTGAGCTTAGAAATCATAAGGAAAATGTGATAAATGCTTATCTAGAACTTGTAAAGTTTTCTAGGGCTTCAAAACAGTTGTAATTGCTCATTGCCTACATAGATAACAAAAGACGCATGCATAATGATGTATCATTTTAATTGTATTACAACTAGTTTGCCTCTATGAAATATTTCTAAGAGAAAATATAAAATCCTGTGACTAAGATTAAGTAGTTCTTGGATAAAATACCTTATGATGGGCTATCAGCCTTAAAGGGTTAATATACTGTGTCAGTTAACTTCTTTAACTGTGTAACAAATTAACCCAACCTTACTGGCTTAATACATCAGTCATTTATTCAGGTCACTGTTGTACGAGTACTCCATTTTGGCTGGACTTTGCTGGGCAGCTCTGGTGTCAGGTAGACTCATCTGTGCATCTGTGATAAACTTGCTCAGCTTGCAGGTCAGCTGAAAAGGCTTGGCCTCTCAGATACCTGGTGGATGACCAGTTGTCTCTGGATAGCTGGGGGGCAAATCTCTGTTTAAGAGGACTGATCTGGGCTTGTTTGCTGAGTGGTCTCAGGGCTCTATGAGCAGTATTAAACAAGTTTGAATGTGTAGGTTTTTTTCAAGTGTCTGCATAAATCATATTTCCTAATGTCCCATTTCTGAAGCAATCAGATATCCAATCCTAGAGTATGAATGAGAGGATCCAAGGAGGTATGAATAAGTTGGAGCCTTTGCTGCAGTCAATCTACCACATGCCTTACTTGGCTCAGGTCTCTATTCTTTCAGCACGCCATCCTGCTTATCAATAATTGGATGTATCACTTTTTCATTGCTATTGAGCTGGGCTGTATTTTTGAAGATTTAAACATCTTTTTGCTCAACTCTTGAACACAAGATAAAGTAGGAGTCTTTATGAAAATAAGATATTTGAGCAGCCTGGTTATAATTTAAAGGTTTCAAAATATTCCCAATATATTAATTTTGGATTTTCAGTTTCTTCCTTTACAGCTGTTTATTCTAATTCCAAATTTATGTTGTTGTTCAGGATTTTCTAAAATGTCATTGACTACATTTGTAACACTCTAAAACATTTTTCAAAGTGACCACCCTGTTCGACATTGCAATCCCAAACTATGTAACTCCTATCCTCCTGACCTTTTCATGTATTCTTCAAATAATGCTCAATACACTCTAAAATTTTTTGTAATTCAATTTATACTGTGTTTATTGTCTTTCCCCACATTGGGATGTATGTTAATTATCCCATGGAATGAAATATGCCATCCTACAATAATTGCTCAATAAATGTTTTTTAAAAAAATTGCATTGTTCAACTCTGTAAGAACACCATACGCAAAAGAGTGGACCCAACATTCACTCTGAAGTTTAATTTGGATTGGATAGAGTCAGGCTTGAATCTATTTAGATTGGTGGCTCAAGTGCCCATGCAGACATCTTCCAGTATAGAAGTCGTATTCACTATCCTCTCCCCAACAAACATAAAAACAGGTTATCACAAGAGTTCTAGAGAGAAATTCAGGCATGTCTAGGCATGTGTGTGTGTGTATGTGTATAGACATATGTGTGTGTATATAGACACATGTATACAAATTTTACACACAGAAAACATTTTTAGAGGAGATTAATTCCTCTTTTATTATTTTATAATTCTCTTCATCCTCCCATAAGGCTTCATCCATGAAACAGCATAGAAAAAATAATTAAATGCCTTATCTGGTTGAAACTGAAATGAGATCCAATAATTTACAGAGTCTTTGTGTTAAGTTTCTGAGATAAGAGTTTATTATCCAGCCACAGAACATAGTAATTAAATGCACAGTTTCTAGATCCAGAATGGCTTTGGATATAATCCCTATTCATCCACTGATAGTATAATCTGGGGCAAATCACCTCATTAAAAAAAAAAATTTATTTCCTAAGTTTATGAAATTGTTGTGAAGAGCGAATGAGTACTTATACATAAAGCACTTAAAGTAATGTCTACACGTATCCATGATGAAGTCTTGGAAGACAAAGTAGATACCCCCTGTCCAGCCACACAGACGCTTTCTCTTAACTATGGGTCCCATCTCACGTGGAGCTGAAACCCTAAAGAACATATCTTTTTGATATAAGAGATACCTGGTGGCATTAGGAACTGCAAGGGGTCAGGTCAACTGGAACCTACATGTAAATGTGCATGATATGGGAAGTTCAGTAAGGGTAGACAGGAAGATTTTAAAGAGTCAAGACTGATGAGTCTACTGAAAAATATGTAATACATAGAATGTCATTTCATTTTTATAAATTTTGACTTTTTTTCAGAATTAAAGTAGAATCTTAAAGTAGAATCATCTACTTTAAGAGTAGCTAATAGAAAAGAAGAGTTCCACGTTTTTACATATTTACATTTGCATGCGTGTGTGTGTGTTTGTGTGTGTGTGTGTGTGTGTGTGTGTGTGTGTGTACCTCAGTTATAGAGGCTAGTTTGGGGGGAGTTTAATCCTTCAAAAGAAAAAAAACTGATCAAGGTCTATTACAAAAAAAAACTCTGAGTTCAGAGCGTGGTACAAAACATGCCTTTAGTTTCTTCTCCAGAAGACTGTCTATCCATAGAGTACATCAAGAATGAGCATAAGTCTTGAAGTATTCAAGCTAAAAATCCATTATTGATACTATTTTAATCAAATATTTGCAAGTTATATGTTGCTTACATTTTCAATTATAACAAAGATTGATTTAACAAGAGCATTATGTGATTGAAAGTTGACACTTTAGTTTCTTTTCTTAAAGACCAATAGTTTCTTTTCTTAAAGACCAATAAACTGAACAGCAAGTTTTGTTGTAAGAAAACATTGAAAAAATTGAATTAACTCTAAAAACAACAAGCCTCCTGAAATTAATATTATAGAGACTCATGAAGTAAGAAACAAGCAAATGTACAGTGGTTATTAAACATGTATAAATTATGATGTACAATTATGTTCAGTTTCCTAATTCAAATTATGTTCAATTGCCTATTTCTTATTTTTCCCACTTCTGCATAGGAATAATAAAGTAAATCACAAATATAAGCTAAGTTTATTTTGCCAGTGATGTTTGGCAATCAATTGCCTTAGTGATTATTGTGGCTGGTCAATTAAATTAGATGTCAAAATCAGTGAACCCCGGGCAAATGAGGTAAATTGCTATCATGCAAGTGTGAGCCTTTATCCAAGGCAAACAGACACTGAATGTGGATGTTCATTGCTTTAGCTTTCTATGATTTAAGAGACAGCTTATCTCTATTTAAGATACAGTATTCAGTGCCTACACATTGCAAATGACATCTGAACCTTTTGCAGATTTGGCTCAAATTACTCAGTATCTAATTCAAGCCCATCTGGAATATTCCCTTATAGAAC
This sequence comes from Cynopterus sphinx, assembly GCA_030015415.1. Taxonomy (NCBI): domain Eukaryota; kingdom Metazoa; phylum Chordata; class Mammalia; order Chiroptera; family Pteropodidae; genus Cynopterus; species Cynopterus sphinx. The sequence continues at coordinate 68,461,862 of CM057381.1, read as the reverse complement.
TCCTCAGGGATAAATTCTACCCAAATATTTGCCAGCATGATTAAACGGGGGATTGCACAGCATAGTTAGAACCTAGGTATAGAATGGATGGACTCTGGCTAAAACCTGATATAAGCACACACTGCCAGATAGCACCAGGGTCAATAAGTCAGATTGACTAATGGGTGTGAGCAGCTCAAACACAATGGCAATCAAAGACAATGTCTCTGGCACCATAGCTAAGATCTAGCCAGCTCTTTTGAAGAAGACAGAGAAGCAAATATGTGGCACAATGACCACAACTGTGAAAAATACAACTTTCTGGACTTGTCTGCACAAAGTCTGTGTACACTAGGTATAAGCATAGAAAATATTCAAGACTCCAAAAAAAAAAAATCAGCAAAAACACTAAAACAGAACATGAAAAATAGCACCTATTCATTTTGGTAAAGACAATTTGGTTGTCTTAAGAAAATATATTTGTAAATTTTAAATACATATTTTTTAAAACATGGATGTGCCAGACAAATATAAAAATTTAACAACGACAAAAAATATTTTGTTAATCTGATTTTCCAAAGAGCAGAATTTTCTTTGAGAAACTAAAAATCAAAAAAGAATATTTTAAGAAGGTATTTCCATTTAAAAAGTGCCAAATACAGGTTATATCCTAAAAGAAAATGAGTTAAACTTTTTCAGTTCTGTGGGAGGAAATATTTTTTCAGGGATGAAAATCTTTTTTAAGAAATGACTTACATCTACTGTTCAAACACACACACACACACACACACACACACACACACACACACACACACAAACAGACCTACTAATTTTTTTTTAACTTGATCTTTTTTTATGTTGATTCTCCAAATGCTTTGATGATCATGATGATCGATTTGGAAAAATATTATATTGAATTTTATTACAATCTGAACAGGGATTTATAGATTTCACTTAGCATCCTAACTATTAAAATCAGAAAATGCAACCTTTTAGGAGAATATGATCCATTTGGTAGGCCAGAACACAATATTCAGCACTAAGCTAAAACACGTTAAGATTGTATGTAAAAATTGGTGCCTGGGAATATTGGAAAACAGGAAAACAGAAAGCCCTGGTTTCTGCCAAAACTCTAGCCCTTCCACCAACCCCTTACTAAACATAATGATGTATCATGTGGTTATTTCGAGTTGTAGATGAAAGGTTTGCGAGGTTTCCCCTCACGTATGAAAAATAAACAGGAAAAATAAATGAGTTAATTCTTCTTAAAAACATATGTATACGTATACAAATATATATACATATAAAAATATATATATACATACATATGTATATGTATATATACTTTTTTTTTAAAGCCAGAACAGCTGAAAAAATATCTAAGCAAGGCTCAGGCTGCACTGAAGTCTTTCCTCAGGGTCCTTGAGAAGTTTTCTCAACGTAAATGTATGAAAGCTGTACTGAGTTACGCAGTATATAATCTGAAAGTATCCTGGCAAACTTTAGCATCTACACAGATGATAAAAATATCACTATTTATGGAATGCTTCTTATCCATCAGGAACTTTAAGAACATTTTCTCATTTAATCCTTTCAACCTTTGGAGATAGGATTCTTCTGTCTCCTACAGATAAGAAAAAAACTTTCTACTTACCCAAGATTATACAGCTGGTGAGAAATGGGGCTCATTTTTAAGCCTAAAACAATCTAATTTCAAAAAATACATGCTTTTTATAATATACTATCTCTCAAGACGTTCTCTAGACAGAGATCCTTATGGTGTGGGAAATTTGTTGTAGGAAGCAATACTTCCAATTAAAATTCCTACAGCATTTGAAATTAATATTTTATAATCAAGCCAGAGAAAAATTATTTCTATACTTTTGGACCTATTGTTCCTTTCACCTTAAAAATAATTATGAGACAGAGGGGCAGTCAAACAAAAAAAAAGGAGAAAAAGCTCTTTTGTAGGACTTGTTGAAGTTCCAATCTGAAGGCTGCAGGGAGTGTGTTCTAGTGTGGCAGAGGTAGGTGCCATCAAACGTACAATAATGTCAAAGGGCCTTTCATGGTGGACTGATAGCAGCAAAAACAGATTAAAGGCTATTCAGTAAGGCAGAATTTGGAGTTTTGTGATCAAAATAATTTACATTTGAATTAAACACACTGGATAAAATGGAGATAAACAGAGAGAAAGGAAAAGCATGATGTGAGGTGAATAACCTTAAGTTAGGATGTCTCCAAAAAGAGAAATTGAATAGAAAGAATAAAGATGACAGCAGGGAGGATAGCACAGATAACTAGCACCTGAGGAAAATGGTGCTAGAATTGGATTTCATTAATTTAAAGCAAGTAAACAAGGCAGTAAAACAAACATTAGGAGGAGAGAATTTACTAGTAACGGGTAAATTTCAAAATCCTACGGATATCAAGATATTGAGTTTATTAGGTTAGAAGAAAAGGATATAAGGTAATTGAACTCTACAACTTTATATTACTTATTTTCTTTAAAAGTGTCTGTTCTGCAATATATCACCTGCAAAATCTCACATCTACCAGTGGAAATATAAATGTTAGTTCTGTGCTGATATGGAGAAAAATAATATCCTCTAATTAAATGCAATGAGATATGAAAAAACAAAAATCAAAAAATACTATAAAATATAAATGTGTGCACATATATTTTAAAGTTTTCTTATATCACTAAGGACTAGCAATAAAAGTTGCAGAATATCTTAAAAGAACTATAATATAAACTATGTATAAAAATCTATAAGATATAAATACATCTTCACTCAAGAAATTTCATAGCTTTAAATAATCATATTAACAAAAATATGTTTAAAATAACAAAATATAGAAGAAAATGAAGAACACAGAAGAAAAAATAAAGTAGAACTTAGTGACTACAATATGGTGGCTTCTTTTTAATTTTTAAAGACTGTTTCTTTGGGGGAAAATTAATAAAATAAACTACTTTATTCAAAAAAATTAGAAAAATAGAGAAAACATATAAATGCACAAAGTAAAAAATAAGTGAAAGATAGTCTATGTGTAGGAATAGATTGTGTAGGCTACCTAACTTCATTCAAGAAGCCAAGAGCAACTTTCCATGATCTCCAGGTAACAGGGGGCTATACCTGAGATAGGAATGGGTCACGTCTGCTGGATCATGTAGTCTCAGAGGAATCTGTGGATTCAGGACATGCAAATGTCCCTATCCCATGTTGGTAAGGCCCCAGCTGTCAAAGTATCAAATCCAGAAGCTAGAACACATATTTAATGCAGTCACAAGCCAAGGAAGCCAAGAAACACTTGGAGCCACCAGAAGCTGATAGAGGCAGTAGAAGATTCACCCCTGATGGAGGTGGCTCTATCAAACCCTTGACTCAGCCAACCCTTGGGCCTGCAGAGGTGAGAAAGAATAGATTTCTGTTCCTTAAAGCCACCCAGGATGCGATAACAGCAGCACAAGGAAATCAATACACCTTCATTTCCCTGGACAATATCCTAGATCTGCTATGCCAAAGCATTATTGACACTTTGTGATAGTTGAGCCTTTGTTGTGGGAGGTTGTCCTGTGCACTGTAAGTAAGATATGTAGCAACATCCCTGGCCTCTATCTACTGAATAATGGTAGCATGTACCCTCTCCGTGAGTTGTGCCAACCAAAAATGTGTCCAGATATTGTTAAATGTCTCCTGGGTGGCAAAATAACCCCTGATGATCACTGTGCTATGCTATTGGTGTGTAAATTTTTAGGCAAATGAACCAATTACATGCAGAAAAAAAATTTTTATGACCTAAACTTTTAAAAAGAACACAACATTGCAAATATGTGTATCACTTTTCTAGGTAGTCACACCCCTATCCTGTTCTTGGCTTTTTCTGCTGGGTTAAATGCCAATGTTTTTCTGTTGAGGGCAAGGGTGTGATTAAAAAGCTCTTGCCTATGTATTAGAAACTGGCCCTGACCACTACAGTGGAGTGTTGAAATATTTGATAAATATTTTTAAATAATTTGTGAATTATTTATAACTACCTATTTAAATATCTATTTAAAAAGAATAAAACATTGCAAATATGTGTTCTTAAACTTAGAATACTAAATTATTTGTGAGTTCGAGAACATCAATGAGAAAATCTGCTTGAATTAGTTAGAAAATCAGTTAGTCATTAACATATGAGCATATTTGAAAAGTAGCAACATGTAGACAGCATTCATTTATTTACCCATTCAATAAATATTTATTCAAAGTCACATAAATGCACGACAGTGTCCTATATATATGATAAACAGACAAGGTCCTTGCCCTAGAGAAACTGATATAATTATTATATTTTATCCCCCAAGTAAATCATAGGCTGTATGTGCCCCAGGCAACCCTGGAGCCAGAACTGTTTCTGGGGCTTCTGAGAGAAGGATTTTCCTGTAGGAAGCAAGCAGTCTCAGGCCCCTTGTATTTGCACTAGTCCTTGAACTTCAAAGAGAGATTCAAAGAGGAGCCAATTTTAACTCTTTGCTCCCTGTCCCCAATCTACATCTTGCTAGGCTGTACAAAACTGCTTGTGTGCCATGGACTCCTAGGAACTCCTATTCTTTCTGGTAGTTTCAGCAGAAAACTATGTTTTCCTGTGGGCAGAGATTCCACAGCAAATAAAACGCTAACTATTAATGGTTATTGGAAACATTAAGCAATAAATTCTATGGTCATTGATTAGTTGTCTACATGTGCACTCACTCAAATGAACCTTTTAAAGTAGACTCTAAACATAAAGCAGTGAAATACAATGCCTAAAACTGGACTCCGCTAGCGAGAATTTCATATCTCTATCAACAAATGATCATTTCATTTGTTTCCTGCACATGCTGTTAGAAAGTCTAAACACTATATTAATTATGGGATGGAAGCACTAATAATTTAACTTGTTTTAAATAGGAACTCTGTAAATACTAGGGAATATAAGTAAAAATTTGATTATTTAGATCCATCTACATATTTGGATCAGAAAACTAGAAACCAGAGCGTGCTTGCTTTAAGTCTCAATTTCTTAGTCAATGCAGTCATTGACACTATTTTTAAACTTAAAAATGTCATTGGTAAATTTTGACAACTTGTTTGGCACTAAAATTTTTAAACTTACATGTTTTTGTCTCAAAAAAATGGTGATAGTTTTCTGATAGGGAAGATACAGAGATTAGCATGTGCCTATTCTCTACTTATTGTTATAAAGGTCTATAAAGGACTGGCAATATTTTCAGGATATTATAAAGAAAATACTAGATAAATTTAATGTGTCATTGCTATTACTATATAAGTTCGTGAAATTGGCAGTCAATTTTCAAGGTCTGTAAATGTAAGTGACTCCCATTTTAAATGGAGATTCACCCTTTCAGGCAGTCAGACCGCTATCCTGTTCTTGGCTTTCCGTGTTGGGTTAGATGTCAATCTTTTTTTGTTGAGGGCAAGGGTGTGATTAAAGTGCTCTTGCCTCCATATTAGAAACAAGTCTTGACCACTGCAGCAGCAGGTTGAAGTATTTTATAAATAATTTATAAATCTCAGCAGTCTGGCTTTGGAAGATATTCACCTTTTCTCCTTCTGTGCTCCACGCCTCATTCATCAAAACTGAGACCAGAACACACAGTTCTGCTTCAAGATGGGTAAAACTAGCCATAAAATAAATAAATAAGTCTATCAATATTGCTCTGCTCCTGCTCAAAGACCACTTGCAGTAATTCTGGGGGTAATCTGTTTAGATCATGAACCTTAACTAACTATATCATAGAAAAGAAAGGTTGAAATTTATTTTTTATAAATAATAAATACTGCTATAAAAAAAATTGAAGCTGGGTTTGGGTGTTGGCAAAACTGCCTAAGAACTTTAATTATGATGATATAGCCCTAACGACTGCATTAAAAACTAACTTTTCAGAATGCTCTTTGTAGTTTATGTGTTGCATAAGATTAGCAGTGAAATTTGTCTTTGTCTCAAAGAAAATTGCTGTTGCCCATACACTGAGTTTGCCTTCTAAATTACAAAGAATTTAAAAGAATTTTGACTGCAGCTGTATTGAGCAGAGCCAAAACTTTTAACAAAATACAGACAACAAAAAGCAGCTGTTTGTTTATATTTTATTCAAAAATATTTCAGGTTTCTTGTGTATATCATTTTGCAATACATATGAAAAGTTAAGTGACAATATAGTTAACTCTATTCTACAATTTGAAGTGAATGCTCTTAACTCATGAGCTACTCCTTATATCTCTTTATTAGATCTTAGTCTTTAAAGTAATAAATAATACCTTTAATCTTAATTTCATTAACTAATGCTTTCTGCTCAAGGTTACTGTGATATTGATTAGAAATTCAAAAATTTATTTTTTCTTAAATAATTCTTTGAAAATAATGCTTGCACAATAAAAATTATAAATTCCTTAAAATATATAATATTAATGTTCTATATTTATGAAAACAGTTTCAAAATTTCTAAAAGTACATTTAAAATGTGAGGCTTTATTATTTTTTCCAAAGCAAGGTTAACTTTTTTAATTGCAAGAGAATCAGAGTTGTCTGTTTATGTATTTGCCTATTATGTGTATAAACCATTTTTAGAGTGACAATTGCAAGATAAGTAAAAATGAGTACAATACAATTCATATCTTGAAGGTGTTCACAATTTTTTAAGAACCAGATTATAAATTATAATATAATTTGATAAGATGACAAAATAAAAGTATGAGTAAAATTCTACCCAGTAGGGACTGATTGATTCTAATTTAAGTTTAGAAAAATCTTTAGTAAAAGAGATATCATTTTAGGTAGGTCTGGACCAATCAGTCAGATCTCATACACAGAGAAATTGAGGCTAGATGGGGGGATAGTAGAGATATCTAAATAAAAAAGTGTGACTACGAATATATGATTCAAATTAATGTGTGCTAGAAACTTTGACATTGGTAATTGCAAGTAGATGACAGGATTTAGCTAAATTTTAAAAAAAATAGTACTAAAATTATTACATTTTCTCAATGGTGATTTTTTCCCCATTTACTTGTTTATTTCTTTGTTTATTCCTTGATGAATTTGGCAGATTTCTCTCATCTCCCCTTATTATTACCACATCAATGCACACCTCTTTGACTTGCAAGTGCCAGCATATGCAATTTTTGTATGAGGCCATCTTGACCACTTTTCCCCCAGACCTAAAATACTGGTGAATTTATATTCACAGGTACAGTGTAAGCCAATAGCTGATGGAAACTGATGTATAAATATCACAACTCCTTTGAGCATTGGGTGGGATTACTCGGGTGCAATTTTACCCTTTGCCCTAGAGTTCTACAGGAAGATTAAATTCCAGTTGCCCATAGTGATAACTTGCTTGAAAATGAAGACTTTATTTCCTTCCTTATTTAACTTTTTTATTCTCTTAGGATTGCCAATAAAATAAACCACTTGCACTTGAATGGTTGTTTTGGTTTGAGTCCCAAATTGAAATGTACACTGGGATAAAAGTACATGAAATAAAGTGAAAGTACATGAGAAATAAATAAGCTTTATAGTAAGCCACTACAAAACTATGAGGTCATTTGTCCCTAAAGAGTAACAGCCTGTACTGACTAAAAAATGATATATTTGAGAAAAAGAAGTCATCCATAAAATTAGAATGATGTCTATTAAATAACAAAGGCAGCACTTAGAAAAGAGGATCTTATATTTCAGGACAAAGACAATATATTCATCAAGGAACAGAGATCGGGCCAAAACATGGAGATTTGAAAAAGAAAGAAAAATGACACAGGTTGTATAGCAGGAAAAAAACAACAAATTTGGAAGATTGTGGGTAAATTGAAAGAAAACAAATCTATATGAAGATGAGTTCAATTTCTTAACCCCTAAATCTGCTTAACGACTGTATTTCCTGTCTTACTAAACATCACCACTATACCAGAATGAGTGATTGAAAAGGAAAATCTCATCACTTCACTCTCCCATTGAGAACCCTCAAACAACCTAAATATCCTTAAGGGGGGCGAAAAGACAGTTGGGATGTAGAAGAAAATATTAGAAATCACATATTTTTGTGTTGTCCTACAAAATAAATTACTAATATCAAATACACAGAGACAAAAGAATATATATGAAATTTATGAATTCATAGAGACAATGTAGAGGTGATTGTTTCAAATAGTAAAAAATGTTTGGAGGCAACTAGCATCAGGAAAAAACTTGAGTTCCTTAGCACGGCATATAGGGTAAGCTCCAGCTTCAATTTCCTACCACTCTACACTGTGAGTTTCACATAACATTGGTTTGCTTTTAGTTCTTTGGTTATATATTATGCTATATTTTGTTTCTTTATATATGCTTACATTGTCTTATGTCAGAAACACTCTTTATGTGTCTTCATACATCAAACTCAATCTTCTTTAAGACTGCATTCAGAGACCATCTCCTGAACGCTCTCCTGAACTCTCAGAATAGGCTGAGATAAGTGTACTTCTGTGCTCACAGAGCACCCTTTCAATATTTCTGACATAACACATATTCCATGCTATGAAAAATAGTGTTTATGCGTCATATATGTGTTTTTTGTATCTGTCTCTTCTACTCATTAGAAGCATTTTGCAATCAAGAATCATATTTTTATCTTTGGATTTCTAGGACCTAAGAGTATCTCTGAGAAGGTTGGAGCTCAGTAAATGTTTATTGAACTATTATACATGACAGTGAGAGTAGTTAGGAATCTATGGTAAAGGCTCATGTGTGAAATATGAAGAAGAGAAACAAAAATCTATGTGCCTCGATTCTTCAATTTTGAGGCAGTGTCAGTTGTAAAGGGTCAAAGGTTTCACTCTATTTGCAATCTGACAAGTTACATTGTTACTGTTTTATGGAATACTGGTAGAAGACATAGACTCCTGGGTCCAAGACAAAGGACTTCATTATTCATGACATACCAGGCAGAATGAGCCTTAAGTTCACACCCATTCCCCATACTTCTCGAATTCCATGCGAGTAATACGGAGCAGTCCAGGGGGATGGTGTGCATGCAGGGGGATGGTATACATGCAGGAATTTCCTCATTGCTAAGGAATTCCAACTTTAGGAAACCTCTATCTTTTAAAATAGACTGCAAGAAAATTTGCCCAAACTTCTTCCTGAAAGGTGATATTATCTTTATCTTCCTGGAGCAGGCAAACTTGCCCTCTTTCCTGTGGAGAGACACTATGTTTAACTGCTAAGGCTGTTGTCCATACCAGTATCCTTGTAAAGATAGTTCAGAACAAAAGTTTCTAGAGCCTCTGCTCATGTGACATACAGAAGTATAAAAGACTCATGCACAGGGTCATCTCTCAAACACAGTAACTAAAATGACCTAAAATATGTGTGAAGGTCCTTGGGCAATTGGTTTGTTTATACTTGTGAGACTTTATTTAAAATGAACTGTTTTCATTCTTCAGTTTTAACTAGAATTTCAATAACCATGGTTTATTGAGTTTAAAAATGTTCCTCACCATAATCCAAATTAATATGACATTTTAAACATGAATTGCTTAATACTTAGAAAATAATTATCAATGTTTTTTCTTCCTTCAATCAAAATTATTCAATACCCATATTATTTGTGCATATATTTTCGTCTGGGAGGCCAGAGATCTTTGTGATCTTTCCAACATGCACAAACAGCAGGTTTTTCTTTTCCTCCTTCTTTTATTTATTTTTGGTTTGTATATTTAATTTAAACTATAAAATCTGATTGTATTTATTCATGACTGTATGTAGTTATAACCTTTATCAGAATTATCCTATCTGCTGTCTAGGGTTATGATTCTCCCAGTTTTATGTGTATAAGAATGATTTGAAATGACAAAATGCAGAGCCCCAAGGTTCCAAAGATTCAGGCTTTGTTGACCTTAAGTGGGGTCCATACTTTTAACAAAATTCTCTCATCATTTTGAGTTGACATTGTGCTTTTAAGATTACAAGTATGTTTGTTACAAATTTAAAAATTATAATTTGCCATGCTTTGGGTGAAATAACTAATGTTTTGTTTTGTTTTGTTTTGTTTTGTTTTGTTTTGTTTTGTTTTGTTAATAGAGGAGCTTTAAGTGGTAACACAAAGGTTAGAAGACTTTGTGATAGGATGGGACCAGTTAAAGCCATGTTGAAAGGATAATACTGCTGGTGCAAATATCCAGGAAAAAATGTCCTGAAGGCAACAGAAAGTGTTAGTCTGGAACAAAGAATTGACAATGTCCTGCTGGCCTTTGTGATATAGGAGTTCTATGCATAGATGTCACTAGGGTAGCTATAGTTACAGATAGGTGAGGAAAAGCAGACCCTTGGAGCACCATATAGAAGCAGAAATGTGAGGAGCCTATAATTGAAAAAGTGGAGTAACAAGAGAGGCAAAAGATAAAACATGATAACATGGCACCACAGATGACAAAAGAGAAGCTACAATAAAGAATAGATGACAATAACAAAAAAATGAAATTGAAAAGTTTCTTATATAATGCTTTTTATTCCAAAATCATGCTCTTTACATTAATAAACAAATTTCAAAAACATAATTCTCTCTCTCTCTTTCTCTCCAGTTGAAAAAAAAAACAGAAACAAGAAGATTATATAAATTGCTCAAGTACACCTAGATTATAAGGGTAAGAGCTAGAATCACAATCCAGGCAGTCACGGTCCAGAGGCCATGTTCTAAGCCACCAATCTAGGATGAGGATAAGGAATATGCCATTGGTTTCAGAACAATAGGTATGAGCAAGCCAGACTACACATGGCTTCTCTGGGACTAGATGGTGAGGAAATGGAAGTAGTGCAGACTGCTTATCAAGAAGTTTGTGGCGAGGCAGAAAAGAGATGGTTGTAACAGTTTTAGGATTTGTACTCCTGAATAAACTTAAAAACAAAGAGAAAGCAGCCAGTAGGGAGAGGGAAAAGGTAAGATGCAAAAGAGGGAGGAGGCAATTAATTGCACAAGGTTTCTAAATTAGTGAAAAGGGGAAGGACTGGAAGTAATAGATAAAGAATTACTCTTGAAATATAAGATCAACAACTCTTCCTCTAAGATGGGTAAATAGAATTGTCAAAGCAAGCAAATATTTTAAAGCAGAGATTTAAAGAATGTGTAGGGTTTACTTTTTTGTTGTCCTCAGTAAGAGATAGATGACATATAGATAGATGATGATAGATTAGATTGATAGATGATAGATGATAGATGATAGATAGATAGATAGATGATACATACATACATACATACATACATACATATATACACTCATACATACATAGATACGATAGAGAATGGTAGTAGAGACAGAGAAAGACAGAGACAGAGACAGAGACAAAGATAGAGATAGATACAGATACACGGCAAGCAATCAAGTAACAAATTATAGTAAAGACTAAGAAAATTCAAATTCCTATGCAAGAGCTTTAATTTTAAGAAATTAAAATTTTAAGAAATTTTAAGAAATTGTACGACATTTACACCAAGTTATTAAGATGGTTCAGTTAAGTAGTTTCATCCCACCTATTCAAACTTCAAAGATATAGTCTCTTAACACCTTATTACAAAGCTATTTTTTCAATTTGGTTTAGTTCTTTTCTAGGTTAAAAGACACCCAAACAACTAATGACAACAATATATGCATTCATTATTTTTGGTACAATTAATTGTTTTTTGTTTGTTTGTTTGCCTGTTTCCCTACCATATACCATCTTAGGTAATAAAACTTTAGACCAAACTTCTAATGGTACAATTTAATCATATAATTTTCTCCTAAAATATCCAGTTAAATCTAGTGACTTTTTATTTCCTTACTTTTTAATGAATATATTTTTCTTTCATGCTACTTTTCTCTTTATTTTATAAAAGTATTACTTGAAAGCATTTTAAAATTCACCAAATGAATGCTTTATGTACATCTAAGCTATAAAAAAGTTTCCCTTCTCCTGTGTACTTATATATCTACTTCTTTTCTATGTGCATATCATTCATCACCATCATGAGGCTTACTCTTTCTTCCTCTTACTAGAAAGCTTTTATTGTCTACATGGTTCACTCAGTACTATAAATATTCCAAAAATGAAAGTGATGATATGGAAAATCTTTTCCCAGTTGAAGGAAAAACATTGAAATTAAAATACCCTTCATGTTCTTGGTTCTCCTCTTGTGTGAATGATGGTTATGGAAGTGTCGGAAAAAAGTCTATGCTCACTACTGCAATAAAATGCAAATGATTCCCTCTAAAAAAAAATACAGACTTACTGTATAATTTTCTTTGTTTTGATGGTCATTGGCGCCATTAAATTGATAGTTAGACCTAAAACAAAAATTGTTGTTTAAAAATAGAATAGCCAAAATCCTTGTCCATAGCCAGTGGTCAAAGTACATTAGAAGACCAAAAAACACAGGATATTTTATATTGCAAAATGGACATTTGTAGTGACTTTGTTTTACTACACAATAATATAAGAGCAGGTATTGGTAAGCACTGCTTACAAAGAATTACATTGCATAGACTGTTATTTTTCTTGGATGCATGCAGCTGGGACAATCTTATCTCTTTTCTGAAGAAGCCTGTGTAGCATCATTCAGCTCATGAATGTCATTTTGGAATCCACAGTTCCAGAGAGGTGTAACACCATGCATTGCCAGACATGAAAGACAATGCCAGACATATAAGAGAACTAGAATTTGAGATCCAGCATTGGGGCTGAAACAACTCCAAGCTGTCACAAATAGAACACCCAGAGCAGGCCAAAATGAAAAAGAAAGGGCAGTAATGAAAACAATGATAGAGAGGGCAGAGTAGAACTAGAGATAGAAAACTGAGACCCTGAAGGATCTGAAGAAATCTCAGACCCCATGAGCATGCTATAGAATAGATGCCTCTGGTAACTCTAGTTGAGTGCAGGGGTCTGCCCTATGGGCTAAAGTACTCAGCTGAGAAAAACAGTTGCACAATGAGAGGAGACCTAAACAGAAGTATCAGAACCTTTCATGTCAGACAATAAAACTGAAACCTCTATGCAAGTCTCTCTGGTTTTAGTCTTTCTCCTTTCATCAGATTTAGAGGAGTCAAATAGTAGTGTCATAAAATGCAGAACAGATGTGGTGTACACTTTCTCATTGTCAAAGAAACCATCCTTTGTAATGAAAGAAATCATTTCTTTCCTCAAATGCTTGAGCAAGTATATCTCAGATGATATGTTTGTTTGCCAGCTTATTTGTTAACATTCGTTGAGCAAGAATAATTGAAGATGGGCCATCTTACAAGGCCCTTAGCCAATATTTCTGAAAAGAAAAGAAGTAGAGTGGAACACCTTGGAAATGAGTCATTTGGTAAATGGGTGCCCAGTGGGAGACAATGTGAAGAGACAGACTATATTTTGTGGTAATTAATCTCTAGAGGATAAAAAGAGAATGTGTAAAAACAAAACAAAACAAAAAAGAACCTTCTTTTTGGTTTTATTGTTATGATTAGTCAGTTCATCTCTCTCCTTTATACTTCTGAGAGTTCCAGTACTGTATAGCTAGAGTCTCTACTGTACTATATCTCTATTTTCTCCCTTTCCCTATTTTTCTCTCCCTCCCTCCCTCTTTCTTTTAGTTAATGGCTTATTAACAGCTTTTTAAAATAAGGTTCTATCCCTTTGGGGGAATTCTTTTTCTTTTTTGGTAAGACATCTCTACTGTAAGTGTTAAGAGACTTTGGGAAGTCAGAGCAGCAACTCACAAAAAGCAGTTGGCCAGGAAACCATCTGTATGGAGAAACAGATACAGAAAATGGTAAGAGAAACACAGCTATTTCAGATGGGAGGCAGGGTGTTGTTCTGTTTATAATCCTAGATCTTGCCATTAGAGTGAATTCAGCATTGTTCATTCATTCAGGTCAATATATAGGTGAGCATATTAAGTCAATACTACAAAGTAATATGTCAGCTACAGATTTTCTTCTCTCTTTCCTACACTATGCAACATTTTAAAAAGTAATAATGTGTTTGTATTTTGTGAAGATGCTTAAATTTTAAGTCCAAAAAGTAGTAAAAGCACTATTATTTTCCAATAATTTCTATTTATTAGAAATGATGTCCATTTTTCATTCATTCATTCATTAATTTATTTATTAACTCATAAAATATTTCTTGAATGCCAACCATGTTCCAGAAATTGTTGAAGTTGGGAACAAAGCAGTAAACAAAACCAACAAAATAGGTAGATAGGCTTTATAGCACATTTGACAACTAGTTAAAAATATCCTCAATTTCTGATTGTACTCAAATCTAGACTGCCACTAGAAGAAATTTCTTATGTTGCAGAATTCCCTGTGATAGTCTGAAGAATCATATCATTTCCCTGCATTATCCACATTCTAATCCATGGAACCCATGAATATTACCATATATGATATAATGAGGAGTCTTTGTTTCTCACACCTCACATCCTATCTTTAAATAAATGTTGTTGTTTATCCCCTCAAACCAAATCTCTAACCAAATCTCATTGCATCCACTACTAACAAACAAGTCCAAAGTACCTACCTTGTGGTGAGCATGGAGGTACCTCAATCAGATCTCCCTACAAGGAACATAGTGATTGACAGCCTCCAGTCACCACCTTTTTTTTTGTCTACAAAAGCATTCTTCCCGCAGGCTCTTCTAATGACTGGCTCTGTAGTAGGGAACAAGAGATTTGGACAGGGGACCAGGACAGAATGCTTCCTGCTGACTTTAAATTTTTCTACGAGCAACTTCTGCTAGAGGATTCCCATTATACTGGCCAATACTTGTTCAGACCCAGGCTGTAGTCTGAGGCTGTCAGACCGTCCCTCCCCACTCATACACATATTAACACACCATCTGAAGGCTCTCCCTGCCTACTTCTGCTCTCTGTCCTTTTATTCCTCACAGTTATTTAAATAGATATTGCAGTACCTAATCCTGCTTGTCATTTTCTTCTCAGAAGACATGATATAACACAAATGTTTCATGAGTAACCAATTCTAGTAGTTCTCTCTATTCCTACCCTTGAGACCCTATAAGCAGCAAGAGAGGTCTTTTAAAACACTATATCGCTCTTTTGCTTCAAGTTCTCCAGTCATCTGTCATTACTCTTTGAACCAAATCTAATCATGGACCTAAAACTTTAAAAACGTGGCCTTTGGTTACCTCTCCAAATTTCTCCTTTGTTCCTCTGCCCCTGTCACATTGTACTCTTTGCTGTTACTTAAATTTACCTGGAATACACTCACTTCAGAATCTTTTAATACTTTTAGATGGAGAGGTCAAGAATGCTCTTCTCCTGGATGTCCACCTGTATGATCCTTCACTTCATTTGAGTTCCTATTCATAGCCTTCCCCTCAGGAAGACTTTCTCTGACCACAACTCTATCGAAAACAGGAAGGATTTTCTACAAACATCACTTCACACATAGTTTAAACTTATTTAAATATCCAAATATGCAAGCAGTTTTTTTTAAATAAAAGAATCCTCAAATTAAAACCAAATAAATGTCAAATAGGAGGCAAAATAAGATTATAGACCTTTTCAGAATTAATTGTTTCTTTGTTGAGCCTTCCCCTCTCCTGTTATGCAGACTCAGGCAGTTCCCATATCTGAGTTTTCAACAACCTGGCTAACACTGATTGCCCAACCTTGGTGATTTCCTGAGACACTGGCCCACCCAACATTCAGGCACACCCAAGCCACTTTCAGTGGCTTTTTCATACAAAAGGCCTGTCTTGGCTGATGCTGCAGATTTTCCTAAAATCTCTCAAAGGTTCACAAACCCCAAACAAGAAGCATCTGGCTTCAGTGTGCCCCAAGCCTGGCACTAGCAGCAGCCACCTCCAGTTGAAAGCTCAGCCTCTCAAGGAACATCCAAGCCCAGCCCAAGTAGTGGCAACTATCTGAAGATTGCTTGGTAGTTCATGCTAGATGGCCCCAGGCAGGGCACAGGCTGTGGCTGAACATGGCCTGAGGTAAGGCCCCTCTTAGGAGACCTGGGGACGAAAACATCTGGTGTCAGGCTTCAGTCTGAGCCAGAGCACCACTCAAGGCTGCATCTAAGGACAACACACATCCAAAGGGAAGACTGAGAAGATACCAGAATCTTACTATGTAGGCTCAGCCCCTGCAAAATAGCTCTTTCACTATAGTCACCAGCCTGTTGTAAATACCAGTTAGCTCGAGGGTCAATCCCACATGGATATGTAAATAGTAATCAAGGCTCAACTACGACAAGAGGGCACATACAACCCATACAAGAGACATACCTGAAACATCCAGCTCAGGTGTCCATGGAGACTGTGCCTCACAGGACACCTACTTCATAAAGCCTTTCTATAAAAACTGGGAGACATAACAGCCCTGCCTAATACACAGAAACAAACACAAGGAGGCAGCCAAAATGATGAGGCAAAGAAACATGTCCCAAATGAAAGAACAGAACAAAACTTCTGGAAAAAAAAAAAAAAACTAAAAAAAAAGCTAAACAAGCAATCCACCAGAAGCAGAGTTCAATGAATGGTTAAATGAATGCTGAGTGAACTTAGGAAAGAGTAAATGAACTCAATGAAAACTTTAACAAAGAGATAGAAAACAAAAATAGTGTATAGAAAACATAAGAAAGAACCAGCCAGAAATAAAAAATACAGTAACTGAAATGAATAATACATTAGAGAAAATCAATAGTAGATTAGATGAAGCAGAGGATCGAATCAGTGATTTAGAAGAAAAGGTAGCAGAAAATACCCAATCAGAACAATAAGAAGAAAGAATCCAAAAAATTTAGAATACTTTAAAGGGCCTCTGGGACAACATCAAGTGTACGAACACTCACATCATAGGAGTACCAGAAAAGGAAGAGAGACAGTAAGGAATCGAAAACCTTCTTGAAAAATTTCCTTTACCTGTCAAAGGAAATGGACATACAGGCCCAGAAAAAGCAGAGTCCACATCAAGACACATCATAATTAAAATGCCAAGGGTTAAAAACAAAGAGAAAAATCTTAAAAGCAGCAAGAATAAGGCATCCAGTTACCTACAAGGGAGCTCCTATATAAGACTGTCAGCTGGTTTCTCAGCAGAAATTTTGCAAGCCAGAAGGAATTGGCATGGAATACTCAAAATGATGAAACACAAGGACCTACAACCAAGATTACACTACCCAGCAAAACTATCATTTAGAATCAAGGACAAAGAAAGAGCTTACCAGACCAAAAAAAAAAAAAACTATAAGAGTTCATCACTACCAAACCAGTATTACAAGAAATGTTTGATAGAAAAAGAAGAAGAAAATAAAGGGAGAGGGAGAGGAGGAGGAAAAGTGGAGGAAGAGGAAGAAATATAAAAATAGGAGTAATAAAATGGCCATATGTACACAGTTAGCAATAATTATTTTAAATGTTATGTATTAAATGCTTCAATTAAAAGACTGGGTGGCTAAATAAGAAAACAAGACCCTTACATATGTTGACTACAAAAGACTCACTTCAGATTGAAAGACACAGTCTGAAAGTAAGGGAATAAAAAACAAAACAACAAAAAAGCTGGAGTAGCAATATTTATACCAGACAACATAGACTTTAAAACAAAAGCAATAACAAGAGACAAAGAAGGATTCTAGGTATTTATTCAAAGAAACACAAAACACTACCGTGAAAAGACACGTGAATCCATGTGTTCATTGCAGCATTATTTACAATAGCCAAGATATGGAGGCAACCTGGGTGTTCATTAATGGATGAATAGATAAAGAAGAAGTGATATAGGTATACAATGGAATATTACTAAGTCATAATTTTTTTTTAATGAAATCTTGCTGTCTGCAACAACATGGATGGACATAAAGGGTGTTGTGCTGATTGGAGTATGTCAGACAGAGAAAAAAAATGTCATATGATTTCACTTACATGTGAAATCTAAAGAACAAAATAAACAAAACAGAAACAAACTCATAGATACAGAGAACATTTTGATGGTTGTCAGATGGGAAGGGGATTGCAGGGGTGGGTGGAAAAGGAAAAGGGATTAAGAGTTACAAAATAGTCATGAGGATGTTTAGGAATATAGTCAATAATACTGTAATAAGTATGTACAAGGTCAGATAGGTACAAGATTTATCTGGGTGATCACTTTGTAAGTTATATAAATCTCTAGTCATTACATTGTACACCTGAAAGTAATACAATATCATATGCCAACTATAATTAAAAAATAAAATAAAATATTAAAAAAATAAAATAAAATTATAGGCCCTTTGATAGTACAAAATATTAGATATAAACACTATCTGGGAAATATTTGCCTCTGAGAATGAAGTTACACTTTTTTTTTTTCAAATCATGAAAAGTTAAATATTATTTCCTAATCCATCTACTAGTTATTTGTAAATAGAATAAATGTATTGTGCAAATGGGTGCAAATGAACAGTGACAATTTGTATTTGTTTTATACTGAGCATCTTTGCCATAGTTTGAATTTTAATAGCTGGCCCAGCAGTTCTTTGAGAATGTTGTTAGAGAGTGAAGAATAGAGAATGATATCATGAAGATAGAGATTTGATAAAGTGATGATTATTCTGGTGGCGAAGCCATACAAATGTATGTCTGAAGTTGATTTAAAAGTATTTCTTGAAAGTGGTCAAAATGTGATTTACTTCTAAGTGCCTTCTGTTATATTCATCTAATATTAATCACTTAAAACTTAAAAATCATATTATAAGAGTATCTACTTGACATAGTATTGAGTCAAATTTCAATGGGAAAATTACCAAGAAAATATCTAAGGCACTGAGTTGTCTTAGAAATGAATCATTTTATAATCTAATATGTACAAAGCAATTTCAAACATATGGAAACACTATCAAAGATAGAAAGGAAGACAGATTTATTACATCTTTTTATAAATAAAATTAAGTGATACTTTAACTTAGTCCTTTTTTATTTGAGCAAATTTGGATTTTGAGCTATTTTTTTCTGAAGTAGGCTTTATTTTTGAAAAGTAGTATTATTTTAAAAATGAAGAAACTTTGGAGATGATGTCACCCTATCTTAAATGAGTAAATTAAGGTCTAGAGAAATAGGTGCTTTGCCTAAACCCATAGATTTAATGGAAGTTAATTACACAGCACTACTGAGAGGTTGAACTCTAGTGTAGTAACTCTAAGTTTATGCCATTATCGTTAAACTATAATATTTTTGTTTCATAATAGTTTTAGAAAAGAATGATTCACTCATTTTTTTTTTTGCCTGCAAATTTTTCTAGAGAAACTATCACACAAGACAGAATTTCTGCTTCAAAAAGCTTGGAATTTAATTCAAAAGATAAAAAATTTTCTGAAGCAATGAACAAAGTAATGTGACCTTGTACAGAAATTTTAATATGTAGGCTACATGATTACTATTTTTGATATTTGAAGTAGAAAATTTAAAGACATATATCAATAGTAATGAGAATAATCATGAAGAAACAAACTAAAAAAAAATTATTTTTGTAGGCTATCATAACAAAGGTCCTAGCATAAAAGTTAAAACTTCCTCTATTTGACCTTCTCATTAAGGTGCCACACACATGCACATGACTACCATAATTATATAAAGCAAAAAAAGATACATGATTTTCTCATGTTGCTTTCTATTGAGGTACATTTGTACCATTAGAGTGCTGAGAACTCTTTTAAGTATATCATTCTATAATTTGGTGACACTTTCAAGAATGATTAAAAATGCTTACCTAAGGATGACAATTTCTTTTTAAAATCACATACTTTTTTAGTAAGGCTTCTCTAATTGTATTAATGCTTCATTAAATGCAGTTGAAAGATGAGAAGAACTTGGCATTCTTAGTTGGAGTTGATAAAGTAGTAATTGGAAAAATTTCTTTTTACTATATTTCTTTATTGTAGATATTATTGTTTTAATAATGATAATATACCAAATAAGTACAACAAAAAAGTCTATGTGTAAAATACAAAGAACAAAGCTTGAAGCATAACACTTCCTGATTTCAAGCAAAATTACAAAGTTATAGTAATTTAAAAAACACGGTACTGGCACAAAAATAGACTATAAGTCCAATGGAATAGAATGGAAGATCCAGAAATAAATCAGTGCATATATAGTCAGCTAATCTTTAACAAAGGTGCCAAAACTACATGAAAAGAGGATAATCTCTTCAATAAATGGTTTTGGGGAAACTACATTTCCATTTCCACATGCAAAAGAATAAAATTTAACCCCTCTCTTACCTTTATCATACACAAAAAACAACTCAAAATGGATTAAGACTTAAACACCTGAAATTATAAACTCCTAGAACAAATATAGAAAAAAAGTTCTTCAACACTGGCCTTGGCAATGATTTTTTTTTTTTTTTGGGATATGATACCAAAATCACAGGTAACAAAGGCAAAAGTAGACAAGTGAAACTACACCAAACTTAAAAGCTTCTGCTTGGTAAAGGGAATACTAACAAAATGAAAAGATAACCTTTAGAGTGGGAGATAATATTTGCAAACTATTTATCTTATAAAAAGTTAATTTCCAAAATATATATATGGAATTTATACCACTAAATAGCATAAATAAATAAATAAATAACCCAATTTAAAAATGATCAATGTAGATAAACTTGAAAGACATGCTAATGTAAATAAGCCAGACACAGAAAGAAAAATAATACACTTATATGTGTAAAATACAAAAAAAAATTGAACTTAGAGAAACAGAGAGTAGAATGGTGATTACAGTGGCTAAGTAGTGTGGGAAATGTGGAGAGGTTGACTAAAGCATAGAAACTTTCAGTTTTAAGATGAATAAGTTACAGAAATCTAATGGATAGCATGGTAACTATAGTTAATAATAATGCATACTTAAAATTTGCCAAAAGAGTTCTCATCATATACACATACAAATGGTAACTATGTGAGATCATGAATATGTTAATTATTTGATTGTGGCAATGACTTCATAAAATATATCAAAACACCATATTGTGCACTTTAAATATACATAATTTTTATTTGTCGATCACACCTCATTAAAGCTGGAAAAAATAATTAAGAAAAGAAAACATAAAGTGTCAGAAATGTCATATAGTGATTTTTAAAGAGATAAAATATGCCAAATACATGAATATATATTCATATGTATTCAACAAATGACTTCAAAACATGTAAAGGAGAACTAAAAGAAATAAGAAAATGACAAAACCTTTAGCAAAGTCAAAGACTCTCGGAAATTGACATATGGAATATAAAAAATAAGACAGTAAATAAATAGCACATTCAATTGGCATACTTTCTGCGTCGTTTGCCTCTGAAGCCCCAAAACAACAGCAACAAATTATTGTCCATAATGAGAAGTAAGGTGCTAGACTGCCTACAGAGGGTTTGAAGAAGACCTTATTGGCAACCTGTTTTACAGACTTTAAATTTGAAAATACAATAAAGCTGAAGGACCTGAGTTGGAAATTAGGTAGAGCATTTCTTTGGAAAACTTGGCAGGGTTGCTTTCCTTTCATCCTTAGCTTAATAAAGGGGCTTCAATAAGACTCACTGGAGAGTGTGTGATATGTGTTCCCAAATAGCATCCGTGACTCAGAACTAGTGCCTTATTCTTAAAGAACAGTCTATAAACGAGAGACTAACTACAGTGGTCTCTGGAAGGAAAGCTTAAGGAGAAACTTTATGCTTCACGAATGCAGTTAAAGTTGTCTATCCTCCCAACTAGGTGTGTAACCTGTGCAGATAAACAAGCATGTCCAGTTAAAAGAAATTTTGCCCCAAAAAGATTCTGCAAAAGTGATGTTCTAAAGCAGAAAGAAACTCGAGATGAATCTTTTATTACAGAAGCTTCAGGGCAGCTAATAGCAGCCAGCAGAATGAGAGGTAAAGTCTGAGCTGAGGAAGCTGTGTCAAAGGGCCAAGCAGGGCTCCGTGCATAAAACCCATGACAATAACCATGGGAAAGGGCTTTAAACCTGTGCACAGCTGGAATATACTCACACTAGGTCACGTAAATATTAAGCATTAAGACCTCTCCTTTCTCCTCCTTCTTAGCTCTCCTTTCCCCTCCCCCATTCCCTCTAGCTCTGCTTGATGAGGAAGGTAGAAGGGCTCACTGGGAAAATTAAGGACATGCCCTTCTTTCTCATCCTACCATGAGCTCCAGGACTGAAGCAAAACAAGCTGGTATTGGTGAGAAGCTTTCATTTGGGAAGACTTTGCAGCACTGATTTTTATACTAAAGTAGATCTCATTGTTGCTGAAATGAGACTTAGTACCTAAAAGTGACTGGGAGATTTTTTTGGTAATTATGAATAATGTGAATAAAAATCTAAAGGACAAAAGAAAATAGCTGACCAAAGAAATTTAAAGAATAATGGAGTGGGAGGAAAGAATAAATTTGTTTCTATGTAAAAAAAATTTTTTTTTCTCTTTTCTGGGATGTTATGAACATACTCTTCTCCTACACACACATATAACCATGTATTAACACCACAAAAAAATCGCAATGCACAAATGCTTGTCATACAAATCATATATGTATATATATTTAAGACCACATAGTCTCTCTGCCAAAAACTCTAAAAGGAAAAGAAAACAATTAAAAGAACTCTTCTTTTCAAACATTCTTTTGAAAAAGACTCACTGGAAAATTTTTGTAACCAATGCTTGTGCTGGTTCTAAATGTGAAAACCATCTTTATATCCACTGACAGATTCAGGAAAAATTTTTTGAGGGATAGGGTGCTGAAGTTCTCAAAATGTTGGCACTAAGACTTATACAGCTGAGAGTGAGATTGTTAGATAGCAGTTAATAGAAAAAGGTGAGGGGAAGAGGATAGATGGCCTTACTAGTTAGAGAAGTATGACCCCTCAAAAAAGGATGGGTGGCATTTGTTACAGAGCAGGAAACTAGAAGTTGAGCCATGGTTTTGGCAGTGAGAGGGAATGGCTAGTTTTAAGTTTTAACCCTTTGACCTCATTAAAGCTGATGATCTGAGAGGCAGACAAGAGCTTGTCCTAGGAGGAATGTCTGTTAGGACAGAAGAGATGTTTTGGTTAATTAAGAATTTTTGCATGTGCTAATATGTAAATACATTGTACAACAAGTCAGTGTTTTTCTTTTCTAATTAATCAAATACATTCTACTAGAGCTCATTCTACAAGCAGATTCATTCCATGAGAAATGAACAATTTTGTTTTGTTATCAGTCACATTTTGTATTCTAATTTATCCTAGAAGCCATAGATTATAGACATAAAAGAAATAGGTGGCAGGTTACAAAAAAGGTAAACAACACTCAATCTACAATTAAACTTTCAATACAAAGCTATTAGTGAGAGAGGCTATGTATATGCAGGGAGAGGGTTTGTGGGAACTCTCTGTACTTTCTACTCAATTTTGCAATGAATCTAAAACTGCTCTAAAATATTACAGCTATTAAAAATACATTTTAAAATGTTACTGACATTTAAAGTCGAACCTGATGTCAGATAATGAATCATGTTCTCTAATTGTTAGATGACAATTAATGTTCACTGATTACCTGGGAGAAGAAGCACTAGTTGTACATTTAAATGGTGCTCTTAGATAAATAAGGTAAAAATGTGTTACATGTTTTGATTTAAAAAGATGCATTAAATCAGCAGACACATATAAAGGTGACAAAGAATGTTGACAGATGTAACTTCCTTCAATATAGTGAATGCCATCTTGACAACAAATAAGAGCTAAAATTTACAAAGTACTTACTCTGGGAAAAGTAGAATTATTATCCCTATTTTAGGATGGAAGTAAGTTCAGGCTTAGAAAAAGGGTAAGTAAATGAACCACCCACCCAAGGCCATATAAGTAGGGGATTTTAGAGACCAGATTCAAACCCATTGTTTGTCTTCAGAGATGGCACCCTTAAGCACTGCAAATGTGCTGCGACCGTTGACAAAGAATACATGTTGAAAAAGGAGTAAGTGATCAATTTTAAATTATATTTGGTGGTTATAATTGGCTCTTCTTAATATTGATAACTTTTGTTAACAAGAAAATATTATTGGAATACCTCAATTCAATGAATTCTCTATAAATAATTTCAAAGACAACAAACAACATTTACAGACAACATTTTCCAACAGCAATACCCTAAACCTTTTTTATTTGTTTTTGTTTTCACCCACTTTTCACAGTAGATGAAGATGAGTCATGAGCTTCCGTCCTCCTTCCCAATTAATATATAAACTTAATCAGAAGGAACTAGTGTATGTCTATCAAGAAATGGCTATTAAAATATTCCATGAACAGTAAACTCAGCTCCACTGAGTTTGATCATTGAAAATAATTTTATTTTTATTTCAGAACTTACAAAACCTTGCACTAAAAAAACCTGTGCTCTGCAAATCAGGATTCTTTTGAAACTACTTCTTCAGCAAATCGGTAACTATGTGGTAATAGGATATGAGAGGAAATAAAGAAAAAGTATATTTGTGATGCCAAAACTATTTTTAAAAAGGATGAGTGGTTAAAATAAGCTGTGTTTGCACATATTCCACAAAGTGGACAGTAGAATCTATTACACAGATAATCCAAGCTAAAATACCATTTTTCCTTCAATTATATGGATATTCCAAAAAATACACTTTCTTATCTTAAAAATTTTGGCAATTGCTGATCTTTAACTTTTTTGAGCCTTTTTGCAGTCTTTTATTTGAAGAAATATAAGTGAATAAAATTTAAAACAAAAAACATAGTGGTATAGAATACCCACTCACACTAGCTTGTCTTTTGTTGCCTCATTTAAGTGATTTTACACTTAATCTTACAATAATAAATTTTTATAATAGTGGATTCAGTAGTATCTAGTCCCACATGAAAGACGGAAAGTTGTAAAAGGCTCAGGTGGTTAAAAAATGTAGCCTCTAGTTTTAGAAAGTCTATTCAGAGCTTCAACATTGCCTTTCAAGGGTTCAGGGAATCCTCATGTATTCCCTAAGTACTGAACACAAGGCAGACACGATTGAAAATGTTGAGTGCAATGAAAAAGATATAGTAGATACAGTGGAGATTAAGAAGAAAAAGAGAACTTTCAGTCAGAATGACCAGAATGTTTATAAATAAGAAGGCATATTATCTGTTTCATACCTGATGAATAAAATGTGGATATATGAAAATAAAAATATCTCAGAGGTGGAAGCAGAAGTAGTGTGAGCAAAGTGAAGGGTGTCCTAGAATGGTGCTCAGGCCTGTCTTATTTACATTATCTTAAGACACTTCAAATTAAACCTGCTCTATAGGAAATTTTCACCACACACTTGTTGCATGAATGAGCATTACACACTATTCAGGTTAGTTGTACTGTAGGAGGAAATGGTAGGTGAGAAGGCCAGAAAGATCATCTGGAGACAGAATATTAAGGACTTCAATTCAATGTCAGGTTAAGGACTGTGAACTTTTTATTCAATAGGCAATGAGGAATTATGAAAAGTTTTTGAGAAGAAAAGAAACAAATTAAATTACATTTTAAACATTATCTGGTTACTGTACATAAGATGAATTATAGGATAAAGACAACATTGAAGATCTACAACCGAATCCAAGAAAAATAAAATGAGTATTTAAACCAAGACAAATATAATATACAGCGGGTCCTCAAATAATGCCGTTTCTCTCAACATAGTTTTGTTATAACATTGTTATAACTTAACTCTTGTTTATATTAATTAGGCTATGGAAAAATTGATTTCATTATTCATTTTACTTAAAGTCTCAGAACATTATGTGAGGACTTACTATACATGCAGAGGAGAAAATAGATTCAAGAGATTTGACAGATATTGATAAACAATAGTGATTCAATATAGAGAATAAGGAAAAGAAGACTGATAAGTTTTAGCGTTAAAGTTATTAATCTATATTAAAAAGTAGGAAGATAAAAATATCTCATCATTTGCATTTGCTTTGCTCTGAGGCAACCTACTAGAGATATAACAATGATAATACTAGTGATAATATTAATGATGATGATTATAATAGCAATACTTCTAATAATAGCCAAAGCTTTATAGCACTTAGCATGTGTCAAGCCTTGTATTAAATGCCTTCCATATATTAACTCAGAACACATAACTGAGTTCAGTAGGTATGAATTTGGGTGTACTCAACATTAGAGTGATAGTTGAGGTCACAAGACTAACAGGGGAGAACTTTTTTTGCAAAATAAGAAAGGCTTTCTGACAAGACAAGAAAACTCTTGTAAAAGAGTTAAAGCAAACTTAAATGTCTACTCCTCCTGAAAAAAACTACTATTATTATTAATGAAAAATAAAGCTTTTAAAGGGAGATTTTAAGGAAAGGAGGAGGTCATTCATTCAGTTTTAGAATGTCAACCATTGGATGTTAACATAGCATGGAAGTAATATTCTATAGTCAGAGGAACTTATGACCTGAACCATGGTTTAAAGATCAAGTTTGGAATTGTGACTCCAGAAATGTAAGTTGGAAGGTGAATACACTTTTGGGAAATTATTTCTAATTTTTCCAGCTATATGTCTTTTTTCCCCAACTAGATTATAATCTGAATCTAGACATAGACACCATTTCTTTAATATCTTCTGCAACTCCTCACATAATGCTGAATACTCAGTGAATATTAATTAAAGCAAATATAGTGATTCAAATTCTGGTAAGGTAAATATTCAAACAAGTTAAATGTCAACTTTATAATAAAAAACACTTTATTTAAATCACTGTCAATCCTGTTAAGCTCGTGAAATTAGAAAGCAATTCATACCCGATTCTCCACTGGTCCAAGAACCAAGGCCCTGTGGTACTTTGATCACAAACTGGATACTGATGTAGCCATCTGCTATGTTATGTAGAAAGAGGCAAAGCCTATGTTGGGCTATTTTTAAGCAATGGAATTATTTCTTATAATAATATATCAAGCATATTCACATTGATAATCACCTTGATTACCAGTTGTAAAGAGAACATTAGCAACATTTCAGTGGTGTATTTGAATGCAGTAGATAAATTTGATATATAATTTATCTATTGCTTGTAATTTTCAATTTTAAAAACATAAATAGCTAATTTGAAAAATATATGATGAGAATATGAAAAGGAAGGAGAAGGTATTTCAAAGATGGGAAAGAGAGTGCACAAGATGAATAGCCAGAGAGGGGGGCAAACACGTAAGAGAGCTACAGGGACAATTAGAATGATCCAAGAGGTCACTGTTAATTATATATGAAAGAGGCTCTGTGTTCCCTAGCAAAAACAAAAAGCAAACAACAACAAAACAAGATGATTTGCATTCTATTTTAGCAAATACTGTGACTCATTAGCTTCTATTTTACTCATTGACTAAAATCATTCACTATGAGGCAAGTGTTTCTAAAATATCTTTCCTCTCTCTTTGGCTATCTTTAAGGAGCTCCAGAAGAAGCTCACAGATAAAGCACCCATTGATAAACAATTAGGAGGCATTAGTTGAAAAATAGTCTTCGAGCATAGCTATAATAAATCAATTAGATTAATTAGAAGTATTTCACCAAAGACTGGTCAGTTCTGAATTGAAGAGTCCATTTAGCCATCTGAACAAAACATTTTCATATTTTAAAAAATGCAAAAAATAAAATAAAATAAAATAACAACAGACACGGGTAGCATAATATAGTTTAAATCACTTTCAACAATACATCAATTATTCAGTCTTTGCTAAAATAAGAGAATTCTACTTAGTTGCCCTTAATCTGTAACCTCCCAAGACAGATCCTAAGAATTGATTTATCCATTTATTTTTTTTCATTCCTACCCATGTGTATGGGTATATATTATATATACATATATATATATAGAGAGAGAGAGAGAGTCATTGTCCATTTAAAATATATTATTAAACAATTTTTGAAGAAGATTCTATAAGGACACCAATTTACACCGCAATAAATTATGGCTTCCAGCTTTAAATCTATTAAATATTATTTGGTAATATTTTACTGTAAAACAACAAATATATAAACTCTTAGATATAAAATTATCAAAGTTTAGATTTAAAAATCTTTTATCTTGAAGCTATATTATTTTATATACTACTATTTTATAGGGGTATTAATTGATTACATAGCTACCCATAAATACAAAATACTTATTAAGGAATCATTTTATGAACACAGCACATAAAAATAAAATATGGGGAAGTGACATCAACAAAATCACTGAAAAAGATGTCCCCTTCCTTAACCACGATAATTTGACATCCATCCTCAGACAAAAGTACCTTTGTAGGAACTAGAATCTGGTTAGGCCATTGTGATAACTCAGTGCTGTCCAAGAACAAGAGAGCTGTATTGGGAAGGCAGGCTCGCACTCAGACAGCTGAATTGATGCATTCCCATCTATGGATTTAGAAATGACTCTCTATCCCTGAGGACTTGGCCACAGCCCCATTTGGCTTTGGTTCTGTCATCATCACCCTAAACCAAGGCGGGTGGAGGAGTCCCACTCACCTGTGCTTCCAGTAATTGGCATACAGACCTCGTCCCAGCTGTGAATCCTGAAGCAACTTGTGAACTGGTCCAGCTCCTCAGCTTCAGTCAGTCAGAGAGCCCTGGGAGAACACTGAGTCACACAATCTCCCATGGACCAGACAGCCTTTGTGCAAGTCCAGGAGTCCAGCAGAGAACTTCCTTCACACTGTTGGAGGAAAAAAAAAATTCAGATAGAAGTTTCAGAGAAAGTAAAAGGAACAATTTGACTTTCTCACATTACCCCTACCCCAAAGCAGCACAGTTCAGGGCAGAGATCACCTATTTGCCCATGATTTCTCCCCTGAGTAAACGTGAGCGAGTGACCAACTTCCTCAGCTGTGCAGGACGCTGGCAAAGAGGCTCATTTCTCTCATCTCATTCTGGTACTGAGCTGCACAACTGGGGGACCGGGAGCAGCTGAGAGAACAGTAGCTAGGGCTCCGAATGAAACGTAAAAAGAGGACATGAGTCCTGACCTTGTCAGGGACTCCTGGGGGAGGCCAGCCCATGAGCCACCGTGGACGCTCAGCCTGCAGATGCCCTCAGCTGGCCCACGGACACGCACATTCTCCCCAGGCCTCACACACACACACACAGACACACACACACACGCCCTCTGACTCCCTACCTGCGCTCCCACTGGCGGCAAGAGCACGTGCAGAGGGCTAGCGAGCATGCGCAGAAAGCTGAACTGACTCTGGGGAACTGGGAGAGCCCATCCTTGGGACAACAAAACGGAGGTTGTCAGCCCAGGACTAGGCTCTGCAGGATGGAAAGAAGGCTTACAAGCTTAAGAACTCTGCCACAAGAAGGAGCAAAAAGTGGAGAGCGAGCATATCTGTAGAAGGCACAATCAAAGCAGGGGTGATGGAAGTAAGGGACAGTGAGTGGCCTCCCCCATTTTATCTGCAGTTTAACTTTGTGTAGTTTTATTTACAGGTGGTTAACTGGGGGCATGAAAGTATTAAATAGAAAGTTTCAGAAATGCACAATTAATAAGTTTTAAATTGTGCACCGTTCAGAGTGGTGTGGAGAAATCTCATGGGTCCACTGGATGATGGTGAATTCTCCCTTTGTCCAGCATCTCCACGCTGCAGAAGCTTCCATCATTTGGTCACTTGGTAGCCTTCTTGGTGATCAGACTGACTGTCCTGGTATCTCAGTGCTTGTGTTCAAAAACACATATTTTACTTAATAATGTCTCTAAAGCACAAGAATAGTCATGCTGGCAATTCAGATATTACAAAGAGAAGGCCTAATGTGCTTCCTTTAAGTGAGGGGAAAGTTCTGATTTTTCTTTAAGTCAGTATGTTGAGGTTGCTAAGATCTAATGTAAGATCTTTGACCTAAGAAATTATGAAAAAGGAAAAAAAAATGCATGCTAATTTTGCTCTTGTACCTTGAACTACAAATACGTCTCATTATGTAGCCATTGTATCATCTGACACAGTTTCAAAAAGAGAGAGAGAAGACATTCATGTAACTTTTATTGTGGTATATTGCAGTATATTGTTATTCTATTTTATTGTGACTTGCTAATCTCTTACTCTGCCTAATTTATAAATTAAACTTTATTATAAGTATATATGTATAGCAAAAAAACATAGCATGTAGAGAGTTTGGTACCATCCATGGTATCCACTGAGGGACCTTGGAATGTATGCCCCTTGGATAAGGAGGAAGACTCTATTTCCCTGAAATCAATCAGTAAAGACTGGAGAAGATAACCATTACTTTAAATGTAAAGACAGCAATGTAAGACTTTAAGGAACATGGAAAATCAAGGAAACATGACACCATCAAAGGAAGACTAATTTTCTGGTAACTGATTCCAGTAGAATATATAAAGCAGTCCACCATCACATTATGTTGGTATTAATGGAGGAATCGAGATTTTATTCAAAGTAATAATTTAGTACTAGCTAGGGGATCCAGGACTACCTGAATCACTTCTCTCCACAAGATTTATAAAGTATATTTATGTGCAAGAAAATGTGGAAATTGCCTAATAAACTAAGGAACACAGGTTATTGTTAGTTGAGCTTTGTGGGCAGATTCCATTGCAGAGAACTTTAATGAGCTGGGCTGGTTCTAAACTCTTATCTTAAACTCCTTAGATTTAAATTATTTTTAACTAAAACATATCAATCCAAATATGCACAGGCTCCCTACTGGAGGAAGTTTGATTTTCTAACTAAAAGAAATATATTTGAGCCCATGGTAGTGAAAATTGACCTGAGTCCTCACAAAGCCAAAAGCACTATACTCCCTGCTGCAACACAAGATAAAAACATCAGATGTCTGGGCTTTTGTGATTGCAATGCAGGGATGAAAGAAAGTCATACCTAAGTACAGGCATTTTAACACGGTTACTACCAAATGTGATCCAATCTGTGTCCTCAGACTGATCAATGATAATGAATGCTTCTCTTCTCTGGGAGCAAAAGTAAAGCAAAGAAGCAAGTCTCGTTTACCCTACAGTTGTATGTTATGCATTATCTTAGTGCATTTTCATTATAGCCTTTTATGATGAGCATTTATTATATTGTCTAGATAAAAAATAAGTTTCTAATACACTTAATGTTCCTCAAGATTTTTTAAAAATGAATTAACAAAACTAAGACTCAGATCTGGTTTTGACTCCACGTACAGTCTGTCTTCTACTGTATTGCCCTACCCTATATGAAAATTATTGATTATATTGGGAACGTGTTAATATTTTAGGCTTCTTAGATTCTGCTGTGGTCCAAGAGTTGATTGCCATGTATCCTTTAAAAATGTGCTTTCAGAAAATTAACTTGGTATCTGAACATTCCTATGACTAAGGAAAGTGACCCTATATTTCTGAAATATAATTTACAGTACTGGCTTAAAAACTAATTTCACACCTTTCAACTTGACATATATTTTGTAACTGAAATGGAATCTAACAACAGGATAAAACCTTGAATAATAATTTTGAAATTTTGTTTTAGTATTTTGTAAAGAGTGGCACCTACAAATTACCTATATTTAAGGTCCAGTCATGTAAAAATGCCTAATATATGAAATTAAATGTAAAATGAGGATGATTAACAGGTCACTTAGAGTTTAGAGTGACTATTTGATGCTCTTCTGCCAGATGCCATGAAATTAAAGCTGCTCTATGAAGCTATTTCATGAGCTTATCATATTATAAGATTTGGGTCTCTCAAGGTTATCATTTCCACTCTATAGAAGAATTTTTTCCTCCTGTGCTCTGATTGAATGTGAAATTCTTGCTTTTTCATAAGCTTCTAACTAGAAGCTTATTTAGGAGCATGATTTGAATGAGCTCTAGTTCATGCAGATAGTTCATAAGTTATAGGTGTGTATCTCAACTTTAATTATTTGGTTTTAAACTCCATAAATTGACATTCAAGCAATTGATTTGAAACACATGGTTGATTATTTTTTTTATTCTATCAGATACAAGTTCATATAAAAATGAGTTTAATAACGTCATATTTGTTAAAAGTCTTGACCAATATAATTTGGAGGTTTTTAAACATCTTTACACTTAGACCACAAAAGTATTTATTATAAGTATCTCATTGTGTCAAGGAGATTAGAATACCAGATTAACTCATTGGCTAGGAGAAAACATTGTTTCTTCTTGATAAAGTATTGACAACATCATTTACAAGTTATTCAAATGTCTTAAAAATGCTTATCTATTCTGACTTTCCCCCTAATTAGCATACCGTGGTAAATAAAGCTAACCAGAGGCAAATTAAGGATTCTTCATTGCCATTTCTCCTGCTTGAATACAAGGTAAAATCAAATACACAATTCAGATTCATTTCACTTACTTACCCAATTTTTTAATGACAGGTGATTGGAAAAGTCTAAATTGATAAACATTTTTATGACTTGAACTGGTTCACATAAAGAAGGTGGAAGAGAACTATTTGGAGTATAATATTGGATTTCATAATTTATTTATTTTTTTCTTACATGTGATTCCAAATACATGATTTTGCAAATAGCTTTAAATTAAAAATAGCTTTGAATTAAAAATCCTGAAATATTAACATTTAAAATTTTAAGCCTAAGATCATTCAGGAAAATGTTTTATATTCTAGTTCATGAAGCTACTGCATCCTCTCTTGAGGAAAATCAATAAAATTCACAGAAGTCAGAGACAAACAAGCGCTGAAAAACTGTGGGGACAAGGGAAAAACTTATATATTTTCTAAGTCTTCTTTCTCCATGAGCCTGAAGGGCTGGCTACCTTAGTGTTTAGCAATAGTGAAACCATGGAGATCTGAACAGTAGTAAACATTGATGGTGAAGCAAGAAAGACCTTTTCTTTGAAAGAGGGAAAATGGGTGTCAGAAGTCATAGATATTAAAGCAGTGGTCCTTTTTTTGGTATCTTTGAGAATCTAATGCCTGATGATCTGAGGAGGACCTGAGGCCGTGATGCTAGTGCTGGAGAGCAGCTGCAAATACAGGTAAAGTTTCACTTGCTTGACAGCTGCTCACCTCCTGCTGGGCAGCCCAGTTCCTAACAGGCCACAACCAGTGCTGGTTCCTGGCCCAGGAGCTGAGGACTCCTGTATTAAAGAATGAAACATGAGAGATGCTATTTTTGCCTAAGAAAAGTTTAACATTATTCAAAAATCAAAATAGTCTCCTAAAATCATTTTCAACTCTGGATTTGTAAATACATTTTTAACCTTGCAATACAAAATACATTTTTAAAAATATGTATTTAATATAAATTGACATTCTCATTACCTATTGAATTTGAGTATTGCAAATACTTAAATAGCTTAGTAAAGAATATTTGCTTAGAAAGTAATTAAGGAAATCAGTTTTTTAATGAAAGCAATTAACATATTCACAGTGCTTCCATTTAATGTAATTGCTTAATATTAATGTGCAGCATAGATGGTTTACTTAAATTAATTTTAATTTGGTATAGAGCATCAAAGCTTTCCAGTGAGATTAGATTTCACCAAATAACCTGTTTTTCTAGATGCATAAAGTGTTTGGTCAAACATTTCCATATAATTGAAAATGATATTAGAAAATTCTCTCATTATCCTTTGAAGTTAAAGTTAAAGTTTTGTTTCATTATGATGCAAATCTACCTAAATTTTAGCAAAACACTTTCTACTACAGCATTACTTTGAAATGTCAATTAGTAATGTTCCAGCTTTTCCATAGGTTCTGAACTGCTTCTAAGAATAGTTTTGGTCCAAACAACAGGACATCTTGCAGTCTGCTCTTGCTTAGAAGGAAAGATGACTTCCACTAGGGGAAACATGAGTTCTCAACTTTCTTTACAATTCTTTTTATTTTAAAACTGCATAGCAGTCATATAGAGATCACGGGTCATTTTTTTTTTTTTAATTTATGAAAGCGGAATGCCTTGTTTTAAGGAAAGACTGACAGTATCTAATGACACATGCCTACAGAAAGTGCATTGGAGAGAAAACCTAGAAATGATAGGCTAAGGGGTAGTTTTCAATCGCGTCTCACCGTATCCTATGTGTTCTGCTGAGCTCCCATATAAGCTTCTCCAATAATTTTTGCCACTCCTTGAATTAAAGTTATTTGCATACTTGCACTACATATGTTGATTTCTTTTTCTTAGAATAAAGTATTTATTGAGAGTGCAGGATTTCACGCCAACTTATGTTCATATCCTAGACATGCCACTTGCTAGTTTGGAGATTTGTGTAAGTTACTTAACATCTCTGACCCTTTGCTTCCTTACCTATAAAAAAGATTCATAACAGTTCCTACCTCATAAAGTTGTTAAAATTTAAAGGCATAACTATAAGCAAGGTTCTAAAGGTAATACCTAGCATATAATGAACATTCAGTAAGTTATTGTTATTACTAAAGTGTAAGCTCTGTGAGTGAAAAAATATTTATAATCTTATCTACTACGGTGTTTAATTCAGTGTCATGTACCAAGTAAATTAAATTACCTCCCCCTCCCTGGTATTTCTAACATGATCTATACTTCAATCTCAGAATGGCTCATCCTGATTCCACAGACATAAGAAATCCTCTCCAGTGTGTTTCAATATTATGTGGATGCTTATCCCTCTTCACTTAATTAGTTTTTTCATCTTATCTGCCGTTGTATAAGCATCAGGAGGACATGGATTTTACCTAATGATTTATTGTGGTGTCATTAAGAGATTTTTTTCATGTCTGATATATGAGGGGTACTCAATGAATATCTGTCAAATGAATTAATTGGAATAATAATTAAACAGAACTGACCTAGATGCTAGTTGGTCACATAGATGATAAAATTTAAAAAGACAAAAAAGAAGAACTGACACATTAGCAGAGTGTATTAAGAGTCAAACAGTTTCCTCTGTCACCTTACTTTGGGTGGTGAACACTCAATGTGATATACATATGATGTATTATTGAACGGTACACTTAAAACCTATATAATTTTATTAATGAATGTCACTCTAATAAACTTAATTTAAAAAAGAGTCAAACAGTGAATATTTCCATATTTGCAACTTAGCAGTATTTTCTGCTGACAGGAAAATTAGCCACTTTCATGTCTCTAAGTGACTGTTTCATTTGTATCAATCAGGAATGTGTAAATGAAAGCAGATATAGCCATGAAACAAAAGCTCTAATCTCCATTGATTATGTCTTAAGGTCTTTTTATTCAACTCTTAAAAAGCCCTTTCACTTTTTCCCTCACCCTGATTACACTTAAAACATGACAATCAATCTTGCTCTGTGTTCTGTCTTGTACTTGAAGCAGAAAGACTTCACTGCTCTTTGAAATCAGCCATCCTTTGAGATCACCTCTCAACAATGCTGCTCTTGCCTTGAGAATGGCCTTCAGAATCTTTATTCCTATGTTAGTGCTAATTCCTTGTAAGATGCGATTTTTTCCTAACACTACTAGGGTATTTTAACATTTTAAAATTAAAACTGTGGCTATGGGAGATTTCTCAACAGACATCTTTCTATATGGCAGAAATATTTTTTTTCTTTGAAAAATGAGAATCTGACCTTATAAAAGCTCAAAATCAACACCAAAATTCTAATTTCATAGATATTTCTCAGAGAAAATTTATAGACTGATCATATTTTGTTATAGTATGAGATGCAAATAAAAGGATAAGTTAGTGAGTCCAATTTTAGAGATTACTGTGAATACCATTTATTAATGTAATAATAATTTCAAATGTATAATATATACCAGAATGTTACCTCTTATATTTTGTAAACAACACTGCATTACAAAATGGCAATCTAATAAGATTCTTTCAATAGCTTTAACTTGCTGCATCTGTTTGTTTTATATTTTACTGTTATTGATTTTTGTGATTAGCCATGATGCCATCAGGTACATTGTTATACATTCTTCATCACTAATAACTTTTCACATATATAATTTCTATTCATCATCTTTATTTTGTTTAGACCTATTTTTTAAAGAAACTGTTTAATCTTATTTAGAGTTAGCAGAGACTCAAGGAAATTCTTACCTAGGCAATGGAGGCCAGATAATAAAACTATCCAAAATAATTTTGGTGTAGAGCCTGTCTCAGTCTTTTTTGAATCTTCCACTCAGTTTTTGAAATAGACTATTTCAAATCTCATTTTTTTTTATAAAAGAGACAACTCCTATGACCATATTTCTGCCACTTAACTGTCCTTCTTTATATCCAATCTATAAATAATTAGATTGCCCCTAGAAAGAATTCCCTTTCAATTTAATCATTCTTTAGACCACTTTTGTCAATAGGTGGCATAACTGGATATTAGAGAACCTAGATCTCAATTCTCTCTTCCTAATTCATGAGTGCATGTGGGCATTAGACCTGCTATGCTCTGATACTGGCCTCTCAAGGATGAACTGCTAAGTAGGGGCTGTTCTTCAAAGACCAACCTGGAAATTGCTAAGGCCTGGAGGGAAAATCAGGCTAGAATTGCTCTTCACAGTCCAGTATCTTCGATTGGAGAAGAGGGAAGAGAAAGCAAGAGGGCCATCCAGCTAAAGCCAGTTTTTCCAAAGCACTTTAACCAGAAAACCTTTGAAAGGGTCTATTGAGTATTTGTTTACCAGAAACAAATTAATACTTGGTATCTCACTGAGTAATGTTATCCTTTGTATTTACAACTCCCTCTATAAGAAAAACACAGAGGCCAGGAAAGGTGAGTGGCAGGGTTCGAGGGAACCCTCACCCCTACCTATTCTCTGAAAGGTAAAATCGAGATGCCTGTTAGGGGATGACTCTATTTCAGTGGGGCTCATTTCAGACACAATGATGATTAATCTTATAACAACGCCACATTTTGCACTGTTAAGTCTGAAACTGTCTTAGTCCAGATTGGCTCAGAAACAGAAATTGTGACTATCCAAGTTATAGTTTAGCTCTTACAGCCAAAATGAGCTGAATAATAATAATAATAATAATAATAATAATAATAATAATGACAATTAATAAATATGTAACAATTTCTAGTGTAAAATTCTTTTATGTAGTTCTTAAAATATATCTATGAGAAAGCAAGTATTACTTCCATTTTCTGCATGGAAAAAAACATCTTTAGGGAAATCACGTAGCTCAAAGCTAAATTTGAAATTCATGTCTTTAACTACTACACAACTTTCCCTCTCAATTAGGTATTCTCTTGGAAGATGCATACTTACTTACTTCACCAATGGTATTGATACATGGAATTCTAAACATAACATCTGTTCATGTCTTCTGCCCTATCCCCCGGCCTCTAAAAAGAGAAGGAAAGGTAGGAGAGAAAACAATTTATTTAGATTCTATGAAAGACAGAGGTGAGAGAGAAAGAGCATGAAAGGACTGAGGTAATTTGGAAGTACATAATAGATTGCAGGAAAAAACAGGACCTGTTCCCTACCACATACATTAAATACTTAACAGTTTTGCCTTACACAAACCTTGTCTATAGACGCTCTTCTGTGAATTAGAGTCCCAACACTTCAATGACTTCAGAAAAAAACACAATCAGAGATCTGGACCATTAGCAGGAAAATAATAAAATTATTTTTCTCCAGTCACGACTGAGCTCTGAATTGCTCAAAAAATAGTCTGTGTTGTGTCCTTATCATTTTGGGCTAGTCTTCTATTTCTCTGTCTCCTTTGTCCTCAGAGTTCCTTCTTACTGTTTCTCCTCCTTTTCCTTCTACATATTCTCTAACACATCTTATCGGTATTCAAGCATACTCAAACTCAACATACAACTTTTTCCATCCTCTGTCTAACCACTTTGTTGTACATTTCCTGAAATTCAACTCTCCTGTCTGATGTAGACAAAAGAGGAAAAGGAAAGAAACAGCACACCATTCTATCAATAACAGGAAAACAGGAAAAAAAAAAAGGATGAGTATTTGTCCCTGGGTAGGCATCAGCATATATTCTCTTTCACCCTACGAGTAAGAATGATGCCTCAGCCTCCTTGACATCTTGCCTCTCAGAGTCCATGATTTCTCACCTGGGTTTCAGGCAGAAATGATCCTAACAGAAGCTATTTGAATGATTTCTTAACACAGTTATGATGCCAGCTATTTTTATGGAGGAACCTAAGATAGCATCTGTGCAGCATAGGAAATGTCTCTCATGGAATTATAATATGCTTAATTGAAACAGTAGAATGCTCATAGACATCCTCTTTACCCACAACATTCTTTTTCCCCCCTCTCCCTTCCACACTGTGCCTAAGTCAGTGCAATTTCACAGGAAATATTCAATAAATATCATATTTGAAGATCTATGTGATCTTTGTTGAATTAACAAAATATTGATCAAGACCGAGTCATAAAAGATACATGCTTTGCTAGTGAAAAAGTCAGAGACATTTTCTTCTAATCTCCCTCATAGAGTGTTAGGTAATAATTTTTATTAAACAATATCACAAAGAATTATTTCTAGCATTCAGTTATATAGAAAATGATATTTGTTATCACCAGCATTTTACCCTTCTTTTGTTTAAAATGCTCAAATACTGTGAACAAATACCTGAATAAAAATCAAACCTAAAATAATCCTTTACCTTTTTTTTTATATCTGATGATAAGGAGAAAAAATGTTATAAATTTTAACTATCTGTAGGATTCTAGGAAGATCTCTCTGATGTTAACCTTAAACACATCTACAATGGGAGATATTTAACTGGTCTATCATTTTCAAAGCATTCTATTTTTTTTTTTATTATTATTCTTACATTTCCCTTTTGGGAAACAGAATAAGAATTATCAATGCCATTTTAAAGCCAAGAAAACTAATGCTCAGGCAGATTACAGAAATTGCACAAAGCCACATATCTTGGAGGTGGCCAAGTTAGTATTTATTAAAGATATTCTTTACATCTGATCCTATCATCCTTTCACTGCATTATGTTACCCACCTCTCTAAAAGGATGATGAGTGCCATAAATCTGCACCAAGGTTGGATTCAAGAAATTATGAACTTAATGAGGTTTATCTCCAGATCACCCATTATCTTTACATACAGAGAACACTTCACTTTCATATGCTCCCTATATCCTAGAATTCTGGCCTCATGTTGGTCCTGGCTGAATAGATTGTCACTGCAAGACTACTCCTGTGTTTTCTACTTTGTACCCCAGAATAATTTCCTCTTAATTCTTCCTCCTTTAAGGCTATCCAGACTGAATTAGTCTCGTGAATGAAACCATGATTATTGTGCCTTAGACATAATAGGCACACTTAGGTTTGTGTTGAATAGACTTGAATTAACCCATTGCCTTGGAACATACTGCTATCTCATAAAAAATCATGAAAACAAATAAACGCTATTTTGATTACGTTTATTATAATGTTATACTTCTCTCCCCCACTCTCTAACATTACTAATCAATAAGGCACACTTTTAACCAATGGTGACCCTTTCTGACAGCATCTCTTACCAGAATTACATCAGAAAACCCAAGGTCAAGTAAAAATCTTGAAAATGTTTTCTCCAAAGAGAAAGACAATCACCTCCTTCAACTCACTGGTTCCCCAACTCTCAGACTCACCATTTCATTTCAGCAAGGTTCTTAATGCCTTCACTCAAAGATGACTTCAGGCAGAGTCCTAGGCTAATTATAGGGTAGAAGGGTGGGGTGGAAATATTTCTGCAAAGATGGATTTTCTCTAAACATAACCACTTTAATCTCATCACTTCCAGATTTGTGACAATTGCACCACTGGATCAGGTCTAGTCTGTGGAAGTGTGTTTTAAATGATATGGAAATTTACACAGATTAAAAAAGACTCCTCTATGAAAGAATACAAAGAGGGAAGAGGGAAGCAAGGATATTAACTTTTATAATGTGCTTCCTCGATGTCAGACAATTTATAAACATTAATTCTCATAAAATCCTAGAAATTATTGTTAGTATTTTTATTATGTAGGTAAAAGAATTAAGCTTAGAGAGGTCAAATATTTTACATATGTTCATTAAATAGTACATTTATGTGTACACTTTATACTTTAACAGTGCACTTTAACAAGCTCATTAAACAGGTGTACTATATGAACTTTATAAGAGGTGGCGGCCAGACTTGAATCCCAAGCCCCTCATTTTTCCACTATACTCTCCTAAATATAAAATTGTGCTATGTGTGCTACTAGTAAGTAGGGACAAAACTGTGTAGGACTCTTACTACCCTGCATATTAGGCCAGTGGTACCAATATAAGAATAAGTATATTTGCTCTTCAATATCTAATCCACTAAAATGGGATGAAAGATAAAGATACATCAAACATTATAAATATGAATCTAGTCAGATTACAGTGTATAGCACACACCTGAATGGAAAGTAAATGGAACCCAGAAAAATAGAATCATTGTTTAAAACTTAAAAGAACATTTAAAGTATAATAGATTATATATGGATTACTTTCATGAATTTCTAGCCCAACATCTGAGCATCTAGTTCAAACAATGCTTATTTTCTGGACTAGGATTCTGAGGACCTAAAAGTGAAATGATTTGCCTTAATGTATAGTTGTTATCTTCTCTTCCCCTCCACCACACACACACACACACACACACACACACACAATCTTTCAAAGCATACTTCCCTGGGATGTCAAGGTGCCTTTCAATAACTACTGGACCACCTCAGCAAGCTATCATTATGAAGATTAATGATTTGTTTAACATCGATAGGTTTGGCACTGGACCAGACATAAAGAATATGCCTCAGAATATGTGCTCAGAGCTCAAGAGACACACAATCTAAATTAGAAAGACAAATAGATGCTTTAAGAGCTCAAAGGGTGATTAGACGCATGAAATGTAAGTCACCATGTTTACATTTATAAAAAAAAAATTGTTATTCTCCCCTTCCATTGTCTTAACAGCTCGTAAATACCATGGAGATGGGAAGA
The DNA here is from genome assembly GCA_030015415.1 of Cynopterus sphinx. Classification (NCBI taxonomy): domain Eukaryota; kingdom Metazoa; phylum Chordata; class Mammalia; order Chiroptera; family Pteropodidae; genus Cynopterus; species Cynopterus sphinx. Next base: position 68,420,934 of record CM057381.1, on the reverse strand, counting down.
ATGACAATAAGAGCATTTGTGAAACTGAAGGCAATTGCTTGAGAATATTATTCATTTTAGTGAGTTTATTACTGGACAGCTGTTTACAAATTTAGGAGCAGATTGTTCCACGGGTAAATGAATTTTGGTTGAAGAAACAGGAACATGAGGGGCCTTTGAGGTCCGTGCTGATAAAATTCATACTAACCAGTGCTCCATAGTTCTCCATAGGGAGCAGTTGGATTTTTCATACCAGTTGATTAGTAGTAAATGTTGTCTGGATTATCCTGATAATGTACAGGCTATAAAACATATCTGTTGGGATGCTGAAAGCCCAGGAATCCATATGGAGTAAGGAAAAAAAAAATGTTTTAGATCTTAACACTGAAATGCACTATGGTTTAAAATTTCTGCAGGATATTGTCTACTTATTAAACAGGTTATATTCATTTGGCTCATCTTAATGCCAAAAGAACAGGTCACTGAAGAACTGTTTTTTAAAAAATTATTATAAGCTTAGATTTGTGATCATCAAAACTGATTTCAAATCCTAACTCTGCCTCTTATACATGTGACTTGGGCAAGTTGCTTAAACTTGAGAATCACTGTGCCATTATGGAAAATAGGATTAATAATACCAATATCTCAGAGTTATTTATAAGAAAAGATGAGTTATTTTTGTAAAAAAAAAAATCAGCATAATGCTTCACACAGCATAGGTGCTCAATGAATAGTAGATACAGTTATTATTACTGTTACTGTTCTCCCTTATGTACCTTAATCAGTTTAGGGGTAGCCTCCACCTACAGAAAGTAAAAGCTGTGGTTCTTCATAATATACAATAAAGAAAACAGTATTTGCCATGTAATCTGATATAGTGAAGCCTGAATGATATACTAATTCTGTAAGAGGTTTAAATTCACTGTGCCTCACTTTTCTCATTGGACAAAAATAAAGTAATAAGGTATAACTCAGAGAGTATTTATAAAAAATAAAATATCATACAGGAAAAAGGGCCTGGAAGATCATAGGTATATCAAAAAAGTGTTATCTCATATATACATAGATGTGTCTTAATAAATCACATTTTATTATAATTGAATGTTTGTTTGTCTATTTCAGACACATCACTGTAAATACTAGAAGGAAATCAACTCTTTTTTCATCTTCATAAGCCACTAGTAAGTATTTATTTATTTTACCAAATAAATGAATGAATGAATGTGTTTCATTTACTCCTCAAAAAACTCACCAGAAAGCCCAGTCAAATATATGCTCCTGAGAGACACTGAGAAGAGACTTCAGACTCACTCCAGATATGGGAGCTAGGCTACAGAAACTTGTAGCTCACTCTACACACTTGTAAGAGGAGAACACTAGAGAGCTTTTCCTGCATTCCTGAGAGTTACGGAGCTCATACAAAGCTGTAACTAGTCTTGACAGAAAATACTAAGGTGGGAGGATAATGTAGGAATAGGTGCAAGCTGGACTGCTACCAAGAGAACAAGAGTTTCTGTGAGTCAAGTAGATATTGTGTAGATAAGCTTGATTGATCCTGGAAAGATCTCTATAATAGTTAATTTTATGTGTCACCTTGACTGGATCACAGGATACCCAGATATTTGGCTAAATATTATTTCTGGGTATGTCTGTGAGGGTGTTTTCAGATAAGATTAGCATTTAAATTAGTAGACTGAGTAAAGCAGGTGGCTGTCCCCAGTGTGGGTGAGCATCATGAAATCTGTGAAGCCCAGAATAGTACAAAGGCATTAGAAGAGAGAATTTGTCTATGCCTGACTACTCAAGCTAGAAAATTGGTCTTCTGCTCTTTAACTGGGACTTACCCCATTAGATGACCTGGCTCTGAGACTTTCCGACTCAAATTGAACTAAACCACTGTCTTTTCTGTGCCCAACTTGCAGGCAGATTATGGGACCTCTTAACCTCCATAATTGTGTAAGCCAATTTCTTATCTATTTATCTATCTATATTTATCTATCATCTATCATCATCTATCTATCATCTATCTATCTATCTATCATCTTTTTATCTATCTATCATTTCTCATCTCTTCTATTAGTTTTCCTATTTGTTCTGTTTCTCTCTGTAGCACTGTGACTAATAGAATCCTACTCAAGAGAGTCATCTGCCAAGATGGGGAGACCTTTAGAGAAGAAGTTGAGATGGATTATTAAGGGATCATATGGAAAGAGAATTCCTATGTTAGAGATCTAGATAGGACATCAAAGAAATCAGCAGAGAAGAGAGATGTTATAGAATGAGTTTGAGGGCAGTGATAGAAAAATTAACAAATAAAATATGTCTTCTGCATTAGCTGAAGTAATTAACACAATCCTCTCCATCAACAATTAGTCCTCCTTTCATGAACCCCATAGTGTTTTGCTCAGTTTTATTTCTTGAAAGAGAGAGGTAGTTATTTGATACTTGTTAAGAAGAGCTCCTAGTAAAGCTGAAGTACAATAATAGCAGTAGTTGTTGGAGGAAAAACTTCAAATTGAGTCAGAGGAAAATGATTTGAAAGGGGAGAGTGTGGGATAAAAAAAGTGTCCAGAGTTAAAAAGAGGCAGGGGATAGTCATAAAAAGGAGGTCAGTTTTAAATGAATGTTTGATAGACAAAAAAAAAAAAATTATCCCAATTGTCCAAATTATTTCTCAAGAAAAGATGAAGAGCTGATTATTGATCGTGTTAGTGAAAATGTTCTGAATCCTATTATCCTGCAAGTTGATTTAAAAGAAAAAAAAACTTCCCTTTTTAAATTTAACTTACATTACAAAGCACTTTCTCATACGGTATCTAATTCACTCTTAAAATAAATATAGAACAACCAGGAAGAGCTTAGTGGAAGAAATCTGCTCAGAATAAAGACACCTTCAGGAAATGCAGGTAGTGAGGATTCCTCTGAAAGGAAAAAGCCAAATGGAGTTTCTTTGGATAGGTCTCTTGCTGATGGCCTTATAGTTCCTGTGTGAAAAGTGTCTTTGAGGAGGCCTCATTCCACTCTTGGCAGTTGTCCTACTTATAAGAATTCCCTAAGGTCCTGGCTTTCTTTTAGCACAAGAAATGGCCCTCAGGAAGTGGAATGGCTAGTCATCAAGATTTCTGAGTGGCTTGTTTTCTGTTTACAGTAGCTCCTTTCAATTCAGTACCTTAGGTGATTTTCCAAAATATGGTATTCAAATAGTATTAGTTTCTAGTACCAATTTATTCATTGATTATCTCTTCCGCAGGTGAAGAAATGAAAAACTATTATAGGCATGTATAAACCCTGACAACTATCCTACTTAGACAGAATTTTGCATAGCATTCTGTTTTACTTCTAACATCAAGTAGCTATAACATATTTCTGCCATATACGCAGTACATCGCAGTGTTCAACTGCAACTTTCTTATTATACTCCCTATTAACTTCACATACTCTATTTCCACACTGTATTTTTTTTATTTTATTAAATTTATTGGGTGACATCAGTTAATAAAATCATATAGGTTTCAAGGGTACAATTTAATATGTCATGTATGTATTGCATTGTATATTCACCATCCAAAGTTTAATTTCCTTCTGTCACCATATATTTGACCCCTTTATCCTTATCTACCTCCTCCATCTCCCCTTTCCCTCTGGTAACCACTAAACTGTTGTATGTGTCCCTGAGTTTTTGTTCTTTTGTCTTATTCATTTGTTGCTTTCATTTTTATAACCCACATATGAGTTAAATCATATGGTTCTCAACTTTTTCTGTATGACTTACTTCACTTAGCATGATAATCTCCAGATCCATTCATATTGTCAGTACTGGCAGTATTTCATATTTTCTTATGGCTGAGTAATATTCCATTGTACATATGTACCATATCTTCTTTACCCAATCATCCATCAAGGAACACTTTGATTGTTTCAGTGTCTTGATCACTGTGAATAATGCTCCACACTGTATTTTTAAGAGGTGAATATCATTTTGTTTCCTCTTTTCATATTCTACATGGGTAGTAGCTTGAGATGTCTATATCTTAAATTCTCCTTGTTATATAAGTTCCTCGAAAAACTAAGAATTGACCTACCATGTGATCCACCAATCCCTCTACTGGGCATTTACCTCAAAAACTTGAAAATTCATATTAGAAAAGATATTTGCACACTGATATTCATAACAGCATTATTTCACAGTGGCCAGGACATGAAAATAACTGAAGTATCCTATGATAGGTGATCGGTGAAAGAAGCTGTGATACATCTATACACTGGAATATTACTCAGCCATAAGAGGAGATGAAATACTGCCATTTGAAACAACATGGAAGGACCTTGAAATAATCATATTAAGCAAAATAAGTTAGACAGAAAAGGTTGAAAATCACATGACATCACACATGTGGGATATAAGCCTAAAAGCAACAAATGAGCAGGACAGACAACCAGAGACTCATGGACATGGACAATGGACTAGTGGTTACCAGAAGAGAGGGAGTAGAGGGGAGAGGGAAAATAAAACAAATAAATATTAAAAAAAAATCTCTTTGAGATGTCTATATCCTAAATTTTGTCCTACTCCATTTCACCTACAACAAGGTCTTTCTCTTACTCACTAATCTGTTCTCATTGTCTTAGCCATCAACAGTAACTACTCCTTCTCAGGATCCATTCTATTCCTGGAAGCATTGTTTTAAATTACTTTTACTCATTTTTTTGTGTGTCCTTGGTGGCCCTACAGAGTTCTCAAACTTATATACTGCTCCTCTTTTCCTCCCAACTTATAAGGAAATTTGAAAGCAAAGAATGACATGTGATTAATCACATGCAAATTCATGAATGTCTTTTCTTTTCTCCAAAGCATTCTTTCATGAAATAAACCCAGATTTTTTAATTGAAGACATGGTAACAGTTTTTATTGTTCCTTAAAAAAATAATTATTGATTTTGTGCAGACTATGCTCAGTAAATGAATATGAAGAGACAGGGATTGAAATAATAATTACATTCAAATAACTTACCATATGGGGTTCAGATAAATAAAAGATCACAATAAATAAAATATAAAATAAATAGGATAAACCTCAGAAGAAGTATAAAAAAGGGGCCTTTGGGATATTAAGGAGAGCATATTCAATAAAGTGGATAAGAATTCTTTAGAAACAAGATGTGTTTGAGATTGATGGAATAAATAGTGAAGAAGAGAGAAGAGAGACTGAGAGAGGATAGAAAAGGCATCCTAGAAAGAAATTAGGACCAAAGACAACAAATTAACTTACACAGGGATACTGGGGAAGAGCAAATAACCAATTTTGATAAATATTAAAATAATGGAGTAACAGCATACATCAGGAGTGGTCATTAGAACTATGTCATGGAGAGTCAAGTGTGAGTAGGCAAGGGGTTTTTTTAAATTGATAGACAGGGATAGCCAATAAAAGTGTTAGAATAAAAAAGTGGCATCATCTAAATTTATTAATCAGCCTGTTCAATTGAATACCACTATGAGAAAAAAATCATTATGGTACAAAATATGTTAACATTCTGTTAAATATATTTGTTATTGGAATTCTTGGGATATATTACATTTAGCAAAATATCCTGCTTAACAGGATATGTGCATTACCAATTTATAATTATTTTATTATAGATATATTCACTTAACAAACTCATGGAAGATAGCATGACTGTTTAATAATACAGAAAGAATTTCAGAAACACAGTTTATCTGAGATACTATTATGAACAGTGGCTGTTTACACAAGTTTATCAGGATTAATTTATGAAGTAGTTTAAATAAATACATACAGAAATCCTTGTTAGACGATAGACAGATGATAGATGATAGATTAGATAGATAGATAGATAGATAGATAGATAGATAGATAGAAAGATAGATAGATAGATGATAGATGATGGATGGTTGGAAGGACAAACAGGTAGATAAGTAGATAGGTAGACAGACAGACAGACAGACAAATGATAGATATTAACCAGTAACTGCAGCTGGGTCAAAGCTATAGACACAACTTAGTTATTTATACATAAAATATTTATTTTTTTATAATTAGACTCAACTTACTCTGGTTCCACATAGCCTAGCTTCTGGTAATGCTGAAAAGACATGAATCTTGCTACTTCAAGGTAACCCAGTAATTTCTGGCTTAAATTGTATCCTTTCTTAGGTAAATACTTAAACAAATTTAATATTTCAATCTCTCACAACTAAAGATTCAAATTTTGTATCTGGACTGTTTTCTACTCTTTAAGACACTCCCCTTGTCCTCTTTCATTGAACTTGTCTGAAGGTAAAAGGATTATAAGAAGACACACATTTTGAGGAAGGGGATTCTGGCAATCAGTACTTGCTGACCTTGCTTCCTCCCACCCCCAAGGTGTTTATGTTAGTTTTAAGGTTTCCTCCTTTAACATAAGTGAATTCACTGCTTGCCAGAGATTATGATATCTCAACATATACACTGCATCACCTTCCAAAAGGCAACATTTCCTGGCATGAATATTGCTTCTTCCTTCTCAAAAATATCTCTGCGTCACAGGAGGGTTGAGAGATTTTCTCTTCTCTGCCTAAAAACACCATGCTGATGTTCCTGATGGCTGGAGATGCTCATGTTGATGCTGTGCCCTCTGAAAGGCAGAAGACTCAAAGCACATATTCATGCTGTTGGAGTCTCCATAATTTCTTCTTCTATCCTCCCCACCCCAACCAGACAAGGGAATGAGAGAGCTACTTTAGGAATCCAGGCAGCCTCTGCAATCTAAACCCATATTCACCAAATTCCCCTCTCAAGTTCTTTCTCCCATATCAAGAAAATTTTTATTTTCTTTGCTCTGTCATGAAAATCTATCTTTACATCATATCCTGTAACCTTTCATAGTTTCTAACATATAACAGGAGCTTGATATTCTTATACTTCCTAATTGCAGCTCTTGATATTTAGAGGGAAACTTGAAATTCAGGAAACTTCATTTTTCTCAAGTGCTTGGCTCTGATGACTGATAGCCTGGCCTTCATAACTATCTCTTCTTTGTTCCTACTCAAAGTTGATCTTGAAAGTCAAAGCTGAGCAATGATGAATGTGTTCTTATAAAATTTTATTTTCTTCCAAGGAAATAATGTACAGAAAACTTTTGACACTGTCTGACTAATGGGCTTAAAGATAGAGGTAAAGGTACAGAACATAATATAGCAAACTATTATGCTATGGGCATTATGAATGTATTATTCCTGCTCAAGCTGCCACAGACTAAGTAGATTAAAAACCAAAAAAAATATTTTCTAAAAATTCTGAAGGCTAGAAGTCCAAGATCAAGGTGACTTTAAGATTAGTTTCTGGTAAGCTCTCTTTTCCTAGCTTATAGATGGTCACTTTCTTACTGTATCCTCACATGTCTCTGTGCACACAGAGAGAGGGTGTCTCTTACTCAATCTTATGACCTCATTTCATCTTACTTATGTACTTAGAGGCCCTATCTTCAAATGGAGATTAGGGTTTCACTATCTGAATTTTAAGAGGAACACAATCCACTCCCAACAATGGATAATAATTTATTTAAATTAATGTTCACAAATAATTGTGAAGAATCAATCATAGTTATATTTCTTCTAAAGAGCAAACATTCTAACTCATTGAAGTGATTTATGGACATCTTGAGGATGCTCTTAAAAGCGTTTTGGCAAATCTATTCTATGCAAGGACTCAAAGTAGTTAAGAAAAGGAATAGGGAAGGGGATTTAAAAAAATAAATATAGTGGCTTATCTTCTCTGTATCCTGGCTTGAATTGAGAAAGAAGATACCGCTGAATGAATGGATAGTAATGCAAGTGATGGTGATAATATTAAAGTTAGAGTTAATGATAAGCTATTTTAGTAATCAAAAGCCTGAAAATAAAATGATTTAGAAAAAAGTAAGTGTATTTATTTCTCACAACAATGTCTAGCCCAAAATCTGACAAACTACAGTTTACAGGCTAACTTTGACCTATTGCCTGTTTTTGTATGATCTGTAAGAGAAGAATAATTTTTATATTTTAAAAATATTTTTAAAAATCAAAATAAGAGTAATACTTTGTGGCATATGAAACACTATATGAAATTTAAATTTCAGCATGCATAAATAAAGTTTTAGTGGGACAGAGCCATGCTCATATATTTATATAATATCTATGTCAGGGCTGAGTTAGTTGTGACAGAGACTGAATGGCCAATGAAGCCTGAAATGTTTACCCTCTGAGCCTTAACAGGAAGAGCTTACTGACCTTTGGTCTAAACAGTTCAAGCTGACAGAGCTACTCTACCCTAACTGCTCAGAGCAGTGCCACCAACTTAAACATAGGACCTATGTTAAGCTCACTCAGGCCATCTGGATTTCCAGCTGGCAGGAATTGTGGACATGACACAATTACTTAATATTTTTTCATTAAATGAACTTCTCTACATGGTCTCTCCTAGCCTTAAGGGACAGAGATGAATAAAGCTCTCATTGGGAGGCCATGTGCCCAGTTGAAACTCTTCCTATTAGGAGATAAAGCTAAGGGCAGGTCTTTATACTGGCAATTTAGTGCATCCTTATTTTTAATTCTGACCCTAAACTTTTGTCTCCATTTGAATTCTGTTTCACAAAGGATGAATGAAAAGAGACATATAATTTAAAGTTATTTAAAATGTGCTTTTAATTGTTTCCAAATATTACTGCATCTCTTTAAAATAATCTTATGAGTTAAATTGAGGTCAATATATCTCACAACCTGAATTCAGACGATTAAAAAACTAATTCTATAAACAACATTTTCTTTATTTTGATACCATTAACTGACATATCAAAGTTTTTCAGCAGTCCAGAGCTTTCTTCCCTTTATCAGCTGCTTCCATACAACTCTTCAATATGTGTTCACTCTATAGAAAGACACACAGATTATTTTTAAAAAAATATTTTAATGAATTTATGCTTCCAAAGGCTTATGTGTGATAAGTGGGTTCACTGTCTTTATTCCACCTCCAGAGCTGGCTTTAGGTTACAATGGACATGAAGTATTAATAATCTTATTTTTTATTATAACTTTTATTAGCTGTGCATCATTCAAACACGTTTGTTTTACTTAATAAAGATACTAAATACAATAGTACATCAAAGAGTTGTACTCTTCTGCTATTGCTCTGTACAAAACCAGAATAAATAAAAACCCATCGACCATTAAAATAAACTTTATAGCTATAGTCAAGGTTAAATTGTTAACTTATATTTTGTATTATCTAGATTTGCCTGGGAAAAAAATCAGTCATTTTCTTCTGCACATACATTAGCTTTAGCTACTTCGTCAATTTCGTTTCTGTTTTGTCCTATAAGAGTCTGAGTTTCTTACGCTTCAGTGTAGAAAGGTGAGTGTCCACATTGATTCTTTGTAGCAACTAAGAAATAATCTATTTTCCCATTCAGTTGCAACTATCACGTAAATTATTTTAAATGCCCTGATCTAAAAAAAAATATATATGTCTCTATGATTAAACATCTGAAAACAGAAGTTAGAAAATAGAGATAGAATGATAGAACTATTACTGGTTAATACAAAATAAAGTCTAGAGGTCATCTAGTCCAGTGTTTGACAAAACACATCCTACAGGTGAAATCCAGCCTTGTTAATTTGTTTACAGATTATCTGTGACTGCTTTTGCACCAGAATTGAGTAGTGGCAATAAAGCCAAGAAGATCATACGGTCTATAAAGCTGAAAATATTACTACCTGGCTCTTTGCAGAAAATGTTTGCCAACCTCAGATTTAATCCAACTCCTCTCATTATGTGTATGTGGATATTAAATGCAGGAGAGGTTAAACGGATGAAGTAAGAAATAGATCCCACATCTCTTGTCTCAGGCTAGAGCCACAAAAAATAAAATTTCAAGTGAAACTCCTTTTCCTATGAATTCAATAAGTCTAAGCTCTTGTCTGCTCAGACCAATTAGTCACTGCCCCTGAAAATATGTGTCATGTACTTTTATGATTATGCCACTGCTCACACTCTTCCATCTACTTGGAATGTCATTTATTACTGCCTTGTCTGTCTGAAAAACTCCCACTTATTCTGAAAGGCCCAAATCAGATGCCATATCAACTCAGTAGGTTTCCTTGAGCTCTCTAAGTAGAAATAATGTCTCTCATCTGTACTCTTTTTAAAAACATAATGTGTCAAACTGACACTTAAAAAAAGAGTAATACCACTAATTGTACGTCTATAAATAGTTAAAATAGTTTTATGTTATTTATATTTTTACCACTATTAAAGAAAAGAATAATAAAAAATAAAAAGAATGAGCCTTGGTATATACCATTCTGGAATTCTGGTGTGCATATTGCTACCCAGTTTTGTAGCAAATGTCATTCGTGTCTACCCTCTTCAGGACTTTTCCTATCACATACCGGAATGCTGAATATGTTTGTCCTAATGCACTTTTCTAATGGTATGGTCTATATTACCTATATCTATATCTATCATCTATCTATATATAGAGAAATTATGTAAACCATTTTTATTGGCCACAATCTTCTCCTTAGCAAGAATAAGCTATTTAAAAAATCAATTTGCCAGAGTTTGCTCTAAATCTCCATCTTCCCTTGTTATTCTAGTCTCTTTATTACTAAGCTTTGTTTGCATCCTGTGCTGGATGGATTCCCATTGTAAAGCCAATCTGTTGAGGCAGGATCTCTGTCTTTCTAGCATGAGAGATTATACAGGAACCATAGATGCCTCATTCTCTTTGCAGTTGAAATTTCAGACTTAGGAGAAATAAATGATTGTTTTAATCATAAGATAAACAGCCCTGGTTATTTCTGTCTTCATTGGTAACTACACAAATTGGGAAAGGTGCAAAACTACAATTCTTCTATATTTCCGTAAACACCTCCTGCTGACCTAGTTGGAGTATTTGTTTGCCTATACTGAATGTCATATAAAAATTTTATCACTAAGAATCCTGAACTCTGTTATTTCCTATTTTCTTTTAATATTCTCTCCTGATAGCACTAATAAGAGAAAAAGAACAGAAATAGAAGAAGCTTCTATAAAGATTTTCTGATTAATTGTTTCACACCTGCCTTCAGAAGAGTTATTTATCTCCACGTGATAGTGGTTGTCTATTTAAAGAACCTGCCTCTTCCTGTGGCTTTAAAATGTGTTTGCTGAGACTTAAATTTATTCACCTAGTGATCATACTTAAGAACTTGGTGAATTAAAATATTTGTAAGGTGAATCCCAAGCATCTAACCATCTGGCCAACTTGCCAAATTATGTGTTTAGGAAATATAAATAAAAAGCACATAAAACAATTCAAAAGATGAACTGAAATAGATAAACTTGTGAAACAAATTCTTAGTGTCACTAGTGATCAAAGAAGTACAAATGAAGTAGTACTTTAATGTGAACACTGCTCCCAGGCTAAAGTAATATAGACAGTTTAATGTATATCTATTTGATATAAGTTGGCTAAGCTTTTTAAAAAGTGATTTGACTGTCTATCAAAAGCCTTAAATGTATGCATTTGTTTTAATTGAGTGATTTAATTTCTGAATAATTTATTCTAAAGAATTAACATAATGTATGAAAATTTTATGCTGAAAATGTTCAGCTTGGTGTTTTTTATAATAGCAAAACGAGAGTCAAATATGAAATTTGCCTCAATGATTAAATAAATTATGGTACATTTACTCAATAATTTTTTTTATAATCTATTAAATGTATGCTTATAAAGGGCTTAAAATAAATTGGAAACATGATTAAATATGTATTGAAGTGAAAATTTGACCATACATTTTGATCACAAATATGTAAAATAAGAAAACAAAATAATAAGATGAATGAAATAGAATGAAAACAAAGATATAAAACACTGAAAAGAATGCCACAAAAATATTGGGAGGCTTTCTTTAAATTATTTGAAAACAGTGAGTTTTTTCTCTTTCTCTGTTTCCAAATTTGTTTTAATCATCTTCGATAACATGTATAATGAGAAACTATAATTTAGATATTTAAGCATTTAATATTTTGCTCAATCAATTATACTACTACTTGAGAGATAGCCAAAACATTCTTAAAATTGTTTTTTTAGTTTGCCAAGTTTGCTGTTCAAATTCTATTTGCTGTTATTGCTATGTACTAATTATGCTAACTTGGAAATATTACATATTCATATAGCTTTTCTGACCCTCAGTTTCTTCATGTATAAAATGGTAACAACAGTAATTACTTCACAGGGATTTTCTGAGTTATTAGAGGAAATAAAGATAATATTGAGAGCTGGTACTTATAAATGTGAGTTCTTTTTTTCCTGCAAGAATCTCTCTCTGACATCTAATAGCACAAATCACCATCATATTATTCATATCAGTGTCTATAATACAGCCTCTTGGTTTAAATTGGAAAAAGCACCAACAACACTGCATGGAATAGGTAAATTTCATGTACTTAAAACTGAGCATCAGTAAGAATATAAAGGGATGTTTTCTATCTAGTCTCATGGAAATTATATGCTTTGGGGAGAGGCTTTAAGTAGTCTCTGGAATGAGAAATCCTTACTCTATTTCTAACAGGATCCAAACTATTAAATGTGTTATACTGTTTCAAGAATAATGGTACAAGTACATTTTGGGAAAAAAATATGAGTCTTGTTAATATGCTAATTTCACAGGCATATTTCTACTTGACAACTGTGGGTATTATTTTAATTAGAGTCATACTTACATTCTAATATAAGAATTACCACTAAAAGTAGGCTTAATTTCCATCAAGAATAATTTATTGTATTCTTTTCACTTTATTCTTGAATCCACACCCGTTGCAAATTATCTTGTCTCTTCTAATTAACAGCCTAAAGCAGTCTTCTTGTTTTCTGCTCCTCTCTACTATTTATACAATTATCTTTTAAAAATTTTTTTCTTCATTTACATTTTGATGTTATAAAACCAGAGTAAAATAATAATAAAATAATTTTGCTGGCTTTTAAATAAAAATTTATTCAGTATTATTTTTATTTATTTCTAAATAGTGGGAAGGTATACACCTTAGAGAAACGCAATGGGGAAAATGAGAGATAAATGAACAAATCGTCAGTGTGCTCTAGTTAAAAATATTTATTTTTATCTAACCACATAGGCCTTCAGAACAAAAAAAAAAATTAGTCTAAATTTGTATTTTGCCATCTTCCTGTCTATTTCAATTCAGGCTACTTATGTCACAGATGTGAATTAAACTTTTGAGAAAAATATCCCCTCTTTTAAAACATTAGAGTCCCATCATAATAATATATGCCCATACTATATATCCTGCTTAACACACACAAATCTGAGTTTTTATTGTAAATTAATGGTTGAATAAGTACAATTATATGTCTCATTCATATTTTTTATTGTGTGCTTTTACTATAAATGCATAATATTTAACTTAATCTATAAAATTTGTTTCTGATATCAGTGACTATTTCAATAACAGAGCAATATTCAATGACTTAAATGTGTAATAAATGTCTTGGAAACAACTTACATATACGTTGGGCTGATTTCCCAGTGAAAAAACCATCTAGCAACATAATTAGATCTGAGAATTAATTTATTTGTCAAATATGTCAATTTTGCCATAATCTTCATTCAAATATATTACTTTAGAAGAAAATGTAGCTGCAATTTTAAGAGAGATGAATATTTTTGCAGTGTTGTCATATAAAATAAATCTATCAAATAGAAATATTCATTGTCTCCCTATAATGGGAATTTGTAAATTAAAGAGTATTCCCCAGTATAAGACATTTTATTTTGTCATCTAATAGTAGCTGGTTGTATTGAGGTTTTATCTACTTCTTTGTTGCTAACTAAGCTGACCGAAATATTTTTTTTTTATTTTTTATGAAAGTATTTGTTTAGCGCACAATATTTTATGCTGCCTAATCTGTCTTCCAATATTCAGGTAATTTTCTCTAATTTAATCTCTCTATATAGAATGCAGATGTTTTCAGAATTGTAGATTAACTGTGAGTGGAATATACATTTTCATAATACACAGAAAATTAATGTCACTCACTTGCTTGACTGATAATTAAATTTTCCTCAATTGAGGTTGGTATTGGTCTTCATCAATGTGGGATTGTAAATGTTCCTTTCTTACACATTTCTCTCTCAGATATCATAATTTAATGATCATCCATATCCTTAGTGTCTAGGAAATCCTTTAAAACATTATAGCTTTAATTGTTTGGGATATTGAAGACCCCTTGAAAATTTAATGAAAGCTATAAAATGTCTTCCTAGGAAAGGTAATATGCATATTCATTCTCTCTCTCTCATACACACACACACACACACACACACACACACACACACACACATCAAACACACAAACACATACAGACACACACATATTTATATGCCTATTCAGGAAGTTCACAAAATCTTTTGAAACCTATTGGTGGAACCCCTTGACCAGAGGTACTCAGCAAAATTTTCCTGAGAAAATTTTAAAAATCTCTTTCTTAAATACCTTCAAATATTCTGATTCTTCAAACCCAGTCTTTGGTTGTATGTCTCTGCTCCTTGAACATCCAAGAGATCTAGCTACCAGTTTGGATATTTTCCAACTATCTCAACATGTTCTCACATCTCCTGATGATGCCCTTATGTCCCTCCTTCCTGCCCAACTGGGTTCCAAAACATAATTTTCCTAATATTCTTCCTATTACCTCTGAAGCTTCTCTGTAATAAGCTTATTTTTGTTTTCTAGAAATCATTTATCCATAAATTTTGGTGAATTATAATCAATGCCCAGCATAATAAATTTTTCTTGCAAACCAATATATGCAGTTCTTCATCAAACAAATATTCCACTTCTTAGCTAAAAGGAGAGACAGAGCTACATAACTTTTTAAGAAGTATATTCATTTGTGTGGTTAAAAAATAATTGATTCAGCAATTCATGTAAATAGAAGTTAGACAGGAATTCATAATGGAAATCTACATATAATCTTGTCTTCAAATAGTTTGAGACAATTATTTCTCTGCCACATTTCTTAAATGAATGTATACAATAAATGGAACTGCTTTATGTGTCATTTTCTTCTATTTTTTTCTATCTGGTCATTTGATATACTTTCACGACTAAACATATATAAAATAGACATCAAGGAAAGTAGGAGAAAAAAAATTAAAAAGTAGTGACCATCTGAGAAAATATTTTCGAATGGAGCATTCATGATGCAGAATTGTGTGCAGTCAAAATCTCAGTTACATGAAAGACTTCAGTTGTGTTTTTTTCTTCATTTTTGAACATTCTCTTAAATGTATGTTAACCAAGGCCCCTCACTATGTTTTATTTATAATTTTATTTTTAAAAGGTATTTCCTATAGTCTTTATTGTTAACATGCTATCTATGATGCAAAGAACACGTTGAATCTGAAATGGTCAATGGTAGGCTCTGCTTTGGTCACCCTTTGGCCCACTGACAGGAATCATCACTTCATGTGGTAAATGTGACTCCCATCAAATGCCTACATAGGATTTGTAAGTTGTTTCTATTTCTAATAAGTCCCTGGATAGAATTTATTATAACATCATTTTTTTCCTCTTGTGCATTAAAATAAAATATTCAAACAAAATGTCAAATGAAAAGTCCAATTTTATAATTTCTGATTAATTAGAAATTATTATACAGAGAAATTTATATATTTGTTATTGAAAAAAAAGCTAGTAAAATGGTTGAGCTTTAAACATCTTAGATAAAGTGACTTTTTGCTCAATTATTTAGTTAATTAAAAAAGGAATTTATACATGACATTTGAATGTACATGAGATATTTATTATTTTTTAATAAACTTAATTAGTGACAGTTAGATTGCCATCAGCATTCATGATAAATAATTTTAACAAAGGCCTAATGAGGAGTAGAACTTATAATTGCACAGCCTGTGTGAGCTGTGAGCTGGTTGGTGAGTGTGTGTGTGTACTGCCTATGTCCTCATGGTGGGTATCAAGTCACCAAATATTCAATGTTATTAATAATAAAGACAGAAAACAGCAGCAGGTTAATGACATTTTCAGCCATTACCAAGTTAGAAGGCAATAAAACTCTAGTCAGAGAACAGGAGAAAAAATTAAAAGGAATTGAAGAGTTTATGATAATTGACAGGAAATAACTAAATGAGTTTCCATGGAAAATCAGAAGCTTAAGCTTCTGGGAGTGGGAGCGTAGAGGAGAGGGAGGATATAATCATCAGAAACCTAGCTATTCAGCAGCTGTGAAATGTGATGGTCAAATGCAAACAGGATTATAACAGACACCAACTGTATAGAAGTTTTTAATTATTTTGGCAGGCAACAAAGGCCAAAGCCAATTGAAGTAGAATACCAAGAGATGTGTTTACACCACGAATAAAGAAGTTAAGTCTTGGTAAGGAAGTCCCTTGATTTGGAATTAAAAAGATTTTCACAGGTTGAGAATTAGTAGCTAAGGGCCTGAGAGCTAAATGATTAATTTCTATTATAACAGAATTGAAATTGATAAATTAAGCACCAGTAATCTAAGAGCCTCCAATCTGCATCTTTTCAAATACCAAGGTCTATTGATTCTATTCACTAAATATCTCTCAAATCCATTCCTCTTTAACCATTATGTCACCATCCTAATCCAAACCACCATCATTTCTCATATGGGCAAAGCAAGAGTCCCCTAAATGATAGCCCCACATCCACTTTTGCCTTCCTCCAATTTGTTCTCCAGATGTTCACCACAGAGGGGTGTTTTGCAATATAAACTGGTGTAACCAGAGCCTGCTACTAGCCAGAATACATTGCCTTTCTGTGACTTTTTAAAGATCACTTTCTCAATGATTTACTTACATCTGTCAAAAATTTGTCATAAAATACTTATTTTGTTAGAAAAAAACACATTTTATTATCACTGTCTATCAAAAAAATCACCATAGAAATATATAAATATAGAATGTCTACAGTGTGAATAGCACTTACTTAAATGTCATCCTCTTGTTCATTGCATCATATGCACAATCACATGTACATCATGCAGCAGTCCTGCATGTCACTCGCATTATGAAAACTTCCAACAGTGTCCATTTTTTCTTGAGTTAAAGACTCGAAAGCCTAACATTCTGTAAGGCCCTGGATCTGTTCTCTGCCTATACTTTTCGGTCTACCTGAAATGTTTCTTTTAGCCCCAACTCACACCCTCCTTGTTTTGCTATCTCCCTCCCTGTCTTTTATTTTCTCAGTATGAATGTTTTTTTCCCCAGGAAGTCTGTCTCCAAGACTAAGTGAGGAACCTTGAGTTCTCTTGTACTTTAGAGCATCACAGTCTTATATTCAGTGTCTCACTTGATAGAATAAAGGCTCCATGAGAGCAGATCATATGTCAAAACTGTTCAGGCCTTCATAGTTCTAACACGGTGGGGTTCATATAGTAGATGCTTAATACATATCTGTTAGAAGTGTAAATATAGTCGAGGATATAAAACAATGTTACATAATGAATAGGCATATATTAAATTATGATCAATATATGTTTAATTAATAATGCCTTAATAAAAATTATTTTAAGGGAATAAAAATCAGAGGAAAAAACAAACATGAAATTAACATTTGGTAAATTAGAATTGAGCTACATGATATATTTTTGTCAGTCTTGTTCCTGACTATGAATTCCAAATTTATTATCTTTCTTAAATTGAATTCTATATCATAAAATAGAAAAATTCTTTCTCACTTCTCTATGTCCATTTTAGGTGCTTCAAAGATTCAAAATAAAATTGCTATTTTATTTTTTTGTTCTCAAATGTTTCTATTTAAAAAAACTTTATAGTATTATATAAAATGTTACCTGTGGAAAGTTATAAAAAGGCACAAATATACAGAGTTCTTAAGTTACTTCTAGAGGCCCAGTATTTAATTTTGAAAAGAAAAGTATTTCTGCATTTTTTTTCCTGTAAATATTTTAAATAATCATAGAATCACATATATGTGTCCATTTTATCCTTGAGATGAATAGGTCAATAGGCTTAATTTACTTACATAAATAAATATAACATTTTAACAAGGGTGGTTTAAAAATTAATGATTTCTTCTCCTTGCAACTTTAGAAAATACACGGTAAACAAGCATAATTAAACTAAACAGTTCCTTTCATGTGGCACGAGGCACCATATGCCAGGTCCAGAGGATAACCAGGACTTTGCTTTGTGGCCTGAAGAAGAAAAGCCTTTTGTTCAGGTTGGAAAAAGACATTAAAAATTACAGTTGATTGGGAGAGGTTAGAAGCATAAATCTCAAGCCCCAGAGTGAATTTTTCCAGGCTCACTGCTTTGCTTGCCAAACGCACATGACAAGGGGAGAAGAGTAAGTGTATGTCTTCTTCAATTTTGATCAAGGTTGTCTTTGCTTCCATTCTTCAGGTCAAATGAAGTATTGAAACAAATTTGGTATATTCGGGGAAGATTTGGCTTTTGATCTTTTCTATGCTCTTTTGCAGAGATACGGACTATTGATTAGATTATCCTTTTCAATGCAACAAGTCAGAGTATCTCTAGTGCCTGAGACATTTCTCCTACAAAACAAAGTAACAAAATATACAATATTAACTTCATAGGCACTTTCAACTCTGAAAATATAGACTACCAGAGGGATTAGAAAACACAAAGAATAATAGATTAAAGACCTTTTTGGCATCACCATGTGTTGAGCGGTGATCACCTGCCTGCCTTTATTATGGCTAGAACATTGTGCACTTTTTAGTTAACCGTAAATGTGATTCTATTCATAGGTTTAAATGTACAGTTGATTCTTTCTTGCCCAACAGTATTTTATCTGCAACTTGTATTTCCAATAAGTTCTCAGGTCAGCTTGTAGGATGACATAGGGCAGTCAGGTTTCAAATTTTCAAGTGTTTTTATGGGGTTATAGCTTTTTGTCCCCTTACCTTAGAATACTATCATCCATAATAGATAATTATATAGTCTCATTTAGTAGGCTCAACTTCATCTCAGACTCCAGGACAATTTTGCTCCAAGTAACAGGCACATTAAAGTAGTTTAATGATGTAATTTAGGAAAAAATTATTGAGCCTCTTCAATAGACACAAGAGTTTTCCCAATCTCATGCTGAACCTCTATACTAAATGAAATATAATTTATTTTCTTAACTGACCCTCTGCTGCAGACTGAATATTTGTCCTCCTCCTAAAAATTCCTATACTGGAGCCCTAAATGTGATGGTGTTAGGAGGTAGGTCTTTGGGAGGTGGTTGAATCATGATAATGGAGCCCTCTTGACTAGGATTTAGTGCTTTATAAAAAAGGCCTGAGAAAACTCCTTTGACCCTTCTTTCCTGTCTGTCACCAGACTTCTAATCAACTGGTGCAATGATCTTGAACTTCCCATTCTCTGGAATTGTGAGAAATAGATATTTGTTGTTTAAGCCACCCAGTCTATGGTATTTTTGTTATAGCAGTCTGAATGGACTAAGATGTTCTCCTATTTACAATAACTAGTTCCATATCTAAGTCTCTAGTTGTATAATTTTTATATTACAAATTCTTACCAGCTTGGGTATTGCTTTGCCTTCATTGTTCTTGCCTGTTTGTTCTTTAATCCCTGGCCTCAAAATAAAGTGCCTCGGGGAATAGGGAAACTGGGGAGATGTTGGTCAAAGAGTATAAATCTGTAGTTAGAAAATGAATAAGTTCTGGGAACCTAGTGAACACCATTGTGATTATAGCTAATAGAACTGCATTATATATCTGAAAGTTGCTAAGAGACTAGATCTTAAATGTTCTTACTACAAAATAAAAGAAAAGCAATTATTGATGTAATGGAGATGTTAGCTAACACCATGTTGGTAATTTTATTGCAATATATAAGTGTATCAAATTAACACATCATATATCTTAAATTTATGCAATGTTATGTCAATTGTATCTCAGTTTAATAAAAGAAATCTTATACATACATAAACACACACACACACACACACACACACACGAGCGCCTCAACTGAGATCTTTGTCATCCATCTACCTGCTTGGATCTCAATCGCCTATTCTTCATTCCTCATTTCCATATAGGACCTTCTTGGAAAACATGCAAGGATTCCCACTTATAGGCTATTAGTATAGCCTCTGAATACTCACCTAGCTGGAAAGCCTCCTGTTACCTCCAGCTGAACTTGGGCATATCCAGGTCTCAGCCCCTCCTAGTATGAGCTCTTCTAAAACCATCAAATTCCATTTGCTTCCATATGGAGAGGCCCTTTGTATTGGTTTCAAATCAAAGCTCTGGCTTCCTGATTGGTATCACTCAGGATTATTATGGATTGGTATCACTCCTGCCTATATACTCTTCTCTTCTCTTGCACCCTTTCCCCACTGCCTCAAATCAATCTCTTTATTCTTTTTCACATAACTATAAGTTACCAATGCTTTTTATCTGCTGGACACTGCTAAGTGCCTCCCATTCATCATCCCATCTAATTCTGAGGGCAGCCATGGTGTACTTATAATTTTTATGCATATTTTTAAGAAATGCTAAAATAAGACTTACGATTTTCAATGACTTACCTAACAATAAGATGTATAGCTGGCACTCAAAACCAGATTTGTCTGACACTAACCCCCACATTTTTAACTACTAGTCTAAAATGCTCCTCTAGTTCAGTGGTGGTTGTATTATTAACTCTCTTTGGAAAGAATCCTTCTTCTAGCTGAAGAGATCCAGATTGAATTTCGTCCAGGAAAGGGTCTTGGCTATATGGTGGATCAGATATTTTATCAATAAAATCAAAAGAGAAACATACCTGGAAGAATCAGGCAACCAATTTTTGGGACGGTCTAGAGGATCAATCCTATTTAGAAAATTACTCAAGCAGCAAGTGACAGTTCTCAAAATCCTAACTGTCCAAAAGATAGCAATATCCCATTTTAAATACATTCAATGTATGGTCCAAAGATGTGGTCTACTTTGCTTTTTGCATTTGGGAGAGGAAGAAAAGAAAGCCAGATAGGAGGACTTACAATAAAAACAAGGGAACCCTAAAAAACTTGAGACACACAGGTGTCATTTAATCCCAATTAGCAAAGGGGCAGGTATGCTAACTGTTTCAGGAAACTTTTTCAAATTCCTCTACTATCTGTGACAAATGGTTTCCCACCTCTGCTTAAATTCTTCTATTGGGGAGAAATTAAGTACCTGTTCTACTGTTTAGCAGAAAAGCTTATGTGAATATTCTTTAAGTTTAGCTTTAGGTTTCATCAATTAGCACTATTTATTTCTTCTGGAACACATTTTATTATCATTTTCCCTTGACCTAGACATTATAATTCTTATAATGTAGGCTCTATTTGCTTTAATGTTATTTAGTAATCATATCAATCTGTCAGCTTTTTTTAAAGCTGTGGTTCATTGAAACCTTCTGATCTTTTTTTATTTTGTATTTTTAAAATTTTTTTAGCATAAACACATTTATTTACTAACCAAAGGGATGACTCTAATTAAACCAACACTCAGAAATAGTTGCATGTAAAATGTTTGTTAATTGAACACAGTAACGAAAAAAAAAAAAGCATAGAGAGATCTGCTCATTGAACTGAACCTGTTTAACCTCACAGCTAATTCCTGTGCAGAGGATGACAGAATTTTTACTCTACTTTTTCATAGACCTGGGTACAGGTAACGTCATTCATGATGCATTCCACTACTATTTTTCTGTCTTCCAATTTTCTGGTTATTGTACTCTCCTTCCTGTCCCAGTCCTGATGTTGAATCAATGCACCATTATGAAGTTGCTGTCAGCTGTAGTTTCTTCAAACCTCTCTCCCAGCTTACATGAAAACTGTAATTTTCTGTAAGTAACTTTTAGATGTGAAACTATCATTATCCCTGTTATGTTAACTTTTTTGTCTTAGATTTACTCATCACATCCATCTCTGATGATTGCTATTATGCACTGAGTTTTGTCACCTCAAAATTCATATGTTGAAGTCCTAGCTCCTGGTACCTCAGAGTGTGACTTTATTTGGAAATAGAGTCATTGCAAAATAGGTAAGTTAAAATGAAGGTTGGCTCCTATTTCAATAACTTGTGTTCTCCTAAAAAGCTTATATTTGGACCCAGAAAAAGCACAGAAAAAAATTCCTTGTGAAGATGAAGGCAGAGACCAGAGTGATGCTTCTATAAAACAAGGAATGCCAAAATGGCCAGCAAACCAGCAAAAATTAGAGAAGGTACACAGAACAGATTTTCCTCATTCCCTTCAATAAGAACCAACCTTGCCAACACTGTGATCTCAGATTTCCAGCCTAAATTGTGAGACAATAAATTTCCTTTTTTTAAGGCATCCATTTGGTGGTACTTTGTTATGTTCATCTCGGCAAACTAACAACCTCTTATACTTTTGAATCTATCATTTGATCAGAAATATAAAATTTTTACTCATAATTATATTCCAGAAACAGGTTAAAAGCTTAAAATCATGGATTTTAAAGTCCCATTTTAAATGTTTACCCATCTAGGCATCTTATCAGTATGCTCTGTTCTCACGTCATCAGATTACTTCTTGCCTGTTCTGATGTTGAAATTTTAGTAATACTTAAGAGACCAAGAAATAAAAAGAATAAATCTTGATAACAGGCTCTTGGAAAAAGTTTCCAGCCTGGGCTCTCAAGATTCCAGAAGTTCTTAGATTTTATTTTCTTTTTAGTATTTCAAAAAGCTTAGTTCACATATATGCACCCATGTTAAGCATGCACAAGCTAATTCAAAATATCAAGTACTTTCCCTGGGCTAAATTTCTACTAAGTTTATATCTATAATAATATAACCATTTAAGGAAAATTTAAAAATTTCTAAGCATGACACTAAAAAGATTGAATGAATTATCCCATTTAAACCTCATGTATCCCAGGAGGTAATACTGTTATTATCCCCTTTTAGAGATGAATTCACCAAAGGTTAGAAAAGTAAATGACGTATCATGACCAAGGTTTCATAGCTAGTAAGTAAATGAGATTTCAAATCTAAATTTGTCTAATTCCAGCATTCAAACTGTTAACTACACATATTCTTCTGCTAAGTAAAGAAGAAAAAGACTCATTGCTTCAGCCACCTAATAGTTGTACAATGTTCAGCAAATTAATTAACCTTCATTTTTTTCTGTACAAAATGAAAACAAAATGATACCTTCTAAGATTATTGTATGGATTAAATACAATATTATATAATTAACTATACAGAGTGCGTGGTGAATAGAAAACTATTACATATTTTTTGTTACTTAAAAATTTAGTTCATTCATTTTATCAATAGATAAAATATTTCATTACATCAGAAAATAGTAAAACGTATAAAATATTTTGGAAAAATACATTTTCCTGAATACATAATAGAAGTCATAATTTAGCTTTCCAGCCTGATCTTACTCTCTATACTTAGGTGAATATACATCACTGAAAAAAAATTATGATAAATTTCTGTAACAAAATTTAATAATCAAAGCAAAATTACATACATGCATGCATGTATATATACAAATAAATATCTATGTACATATATATGTATACATATATATACTTATGTTTAGGAAAAGTCCTTGAATTGATGGATTAAAAAAACTCAGTGAGACAGTTAATAACATTATTATTATTATTATATTTTAATATAATAATTTATATTATATTATTATAGACATGAACTAGTAGCATGTCTGTAATGGGTTGAGTCAGTACAGTGAGAGGAACCTCACAAGACACAGGTTGGTAACCAAAGAAGAACTAGGGTGAAGTACCATTTCCTCTTCACACATTGATATTCTGCCATGAAAAGTGCTACAATCACCATTTTAAACAAATTTAAATTTCCGTGCCAATGTGTATTTTTGTTTTGCTAAACTAGCAACTCTGTCAAATTGACATTGCAGAAATGAATATGTTATTTGTATTTCGTACACAAACTAAAATTGTCAGATGTGTATTTTAATCTTTACAGTCATTGTCACAGTCCAGAACTTGTCATAAAATCAACTGCATTCAATTATTCTAAGAATGAAGGTGATCAGACAAACCATTTTATGGTTCAGACACTGGGGATGGTTTAATGATTAGAAGGAATTACTTTGTGACAGAGCAATTTATTTATCAGTAATTAACCTGGAAATAACCAACCTGGCCAAAATTGTCAAACTTTTATGATAATGTTTTCTTTTCTGCATCTTGGTTATTTCTTAGATATCACATAAAAATATACTTCTCTCGTGTTTTTATTTAATCGGTTACAAAAGAGAGAAAGTAATTTAAAAATCTATCTTCTTTTGATACAACACTCGCTAAAAAAGAAAGAATATTTTAAACCATTGTTTGGAAAATGTCTTGGAAAGTTGGTCTTTCATTTCCTTTGCATCTCTGCCACTGAGTAAAAATAAAAGGAGTAAACCTGTAAGACATAGTACAATTTAAAGAACAAATCTAAAGAACAAGCCTATTTTCTTTAGGTTAGTGTTCTAAATAATTGCACTTAGTAGAGGCTGGAATAGCCTGATTGTACTTTCATTTTTGCACACATAATTACCTTAGCTGAACTCAAATCTTATATGTTTATAGTCCCAGCATCATCATTAAGCTAAAAATTGAATATTCCATCTTACCCTGAAAATTTGCAATTAAGAGCATTTGGAGCTTTCCACTGAATGCCAGCACTAATTTCCTTCTGTAAAAGATCAAAGGTGCCAAGATGTCACACCAGAGAGAGGCCAATAGTCAGCTCATTAACAAGATTGATGAACTATACAAGTCGCTCTTACTGATGTGAGCATCTCAACTTGGACTCAAGTCGTATCCTATGAGACCATATTGGTGATTTGGGAGGTCATCACTCATTAAAAACAGCTTCACATGGATGGTTCAAAACAGAATGATCTGAAGAACCAAACTTTAGGATAATGGCAATTTTAAGAAAAAAGAAAATGTAGCTGGTGCCATTTCATTTAAATAATTTGTCTATTGAGGTAAGCAATACAACTAAAGCTCATGTAACTTCCCTGGTTTCACCTCAATGGGAAATGCAATATAAAAGTTGATTGTTTTTATTTTTCTCCCATCTTTCTCTTTATCATTAAAATATAATTCTGCTGTTTCTACAGCCAGAGTTAAAAATAAAACATAGATCTGTCTGCTATTTTTTTCATCAGTAGTGCAATAAACACTAATTAGTATGTTCTGTATTTTTTTTTTTATGTCCTTTGATAAATTTAGAATACGGGCCTTTTGAATAAATTGGCCAGTAGTGTTGTCATTGTTTAAACAGGGTTATACAAAAGAGCTATGTGGACAAGAAACCAAAACATTGTGAAAGGGTATTGTTCAGGCCACAAGCATGTCAGCCCAGCCACTGTCTGCCCAGCCAGGGTCTTCCTGGGTCACAGGCTGGGCATTCCTTTCTTGATTCACCACAGATGAGAGATTGGTCCAGAAACTAAATGTTTTTCAGGGCACACAGCATTGAATGAACTCAGTCATATAGGCTAACTGTAATGACTTTACTAGAATTAAACTAGAATGTAAATTTATCTACTTATAGCTACTTCAACACTGATGTCCTCTTTCCATGTACTCAATGTACCATAGAAATGGAATTAATCTTTGAAGTATTCATTAGCTAACATGGGCCCCAAGCAATTGAAGGAAGATTCTCCTGAGAAATATTTAGTTCACATCATGGTAAAATTTGAAATGAAAAAAAAAAAATTAACACACCACTAAGGATACAGTTCATGTACCTTTTCCAAAAATTCTAGGTCTACTCTGAATAGAAATGAATTAATTTTTCCTAAATTTGTACTATAATATTTTCTTTTCCACTTAGTATCTCTTTGATTAAAACTTTTTTTAAAGAAATTTTTCAATAAACTTGACATAGTCACAAAATACTCTTTTGACTTTAGTCATATTTTTATAACACACTGCTTTAGAAAACTTAATTAGAATTAGGTATTTCCAATTAGTCAAAGATGAACAGATCTCTTTTTAAAAATATTTTTAAATTGCAGATGACATATGGCATTATATTAATTTCAGGTATACAACATAGTGATTAGACATTTATGTAACTTATGAAGTGATCACCCTGTATAGACACCATACACAGTTATTATAATACTACTGACTATATTCCCAATGCTATACTCTATATCCCCATGACTATTTTGTCACTACCAGTTTATACTTTTTAATCCTCCCTCCTTTCACCTATTTTCCCTACCCTCTCCCCAAATCTGGCAACCATCAAAATGTTCTTTGTATCTATGAACTTGTTTCTGTTTTGTTTGTCTGTTTACCCTTGAACAGATCTCTTAAAACAAGTCCTACTTCAAAAGTTAATCCCATCAATTTTGTTTTGTTTCTTCCTATTTTAACTTTGCATCAAAATTCTGAAGATATCTTTTTTTTATTAAATTTATTGGGCTCACATCAGTTAATAAAATTATGTAGGTTTCAAGTGTACAATTTCATCTTTACATAATGACCAGAAAGAGCATTATACATTGAACTCTTTCAGGGCATGGAGGTAGGAGAAATTTATAACCTTCTTTTCCCCCTCAAATTAATGGCATAATTACATGTATGAAACTTTATTAAAGATAGAGGAGGATGTGTGAAACAGAGTTCATGATAATGCTAAAGGAGAAAGTAAGGGATGAGAAGTGCAATACTCTTGAATTAACAAAATCATTTTTATTCTAAAAATTATACAAGGAGAAAAGAATATCTATTAGAAATGAAAATATACACATAAAGCTATTTGCTAATGAGTTGGTTTCCTTGGAGAGCTAAAATTAAAAGCTGCCCTAGGTAAACCCAAAAGTAAGCTGGGATTTAAGAAGATGATGGAATACTCAAATTACTTTTTCAGCTTCATTTCCTGTGATTCCTATCCATTTGTCTTTTACTCAGCCACATTAAAACACCATTTTATAATTTTGTTCACAGACTACAACCTATTATAGTATTAGGGCACAGGCTTTCTGTTTGTTTGTTTGTTTCTTTTTATGTACTTATTTTTATAATAACCAACCTGGTGTTAAATCTCCTTCTCTATGACTTACCAGTTTTATGACTTGAGTCAGGTTATTATAGTTCTCTGAGTCTTATTTTTCTGTGCACTTGTAAAATTGGATTAAATAATAATAATTTAGACATAACAAAATAGAAATCCCAGAAACATATCTAGCTACTTAAAACATACTAAAAATAAATTTTAAATTAAATTTAAAAAGAATAAAACCTCTAGATGAAAAAATTAGAATATGAATTCAAACCAGAATTCATTTCAACTGACTCTGGCTCATTTTCTCCACCCTATCGGGACTGGATGTTGGGCAGATAATTGTGGAGCAAAGGAGGGAAGCTCTTCTGCCATAATTACAGAGAAGTCCTAGGAAGAAGAGAACATTCCAGGTCCCTGATGCCCCTGTCAATATAAATTAATCCAACACTATTTTATTTAATTAGTTTCAAATATACAGTACATTGGTTAGACATTTATGTGGTTTATGGAATGATCCCCCTGATCACTCTATCTTCCCTCTATCTCAACACACAGCCATTACGTTACTGCTCGCTGCATTCCCTATGCCATGTTCCCCATCCCCGTGACCACCTATCAACTACTAATTTGTACTTCTTTAAACCCTCATGGCTTTCTCTCAGCATCCCCATCCCCCACCCCTCTCTGGCTGTCACTAGATTGTCCTCTTCACTAGATTGTCCTCTCTATTTGTGAGTTTGTTTTAGATTAGTTTTTTCTTTTTGTTTCTTAGATTCCACATGTAAGTTATTCCAAAATCACATGGTATTTATCTTTCTCTGACTTATTTCACTCAGCATAATAACTTCTAGATCCATCCATATTCTTGCAAATGGTAGGATTTGTTTTTTTTCTGGCTGAGTAATATTCCATTGTGTATATGAACTATACCTTCTTTATCTAATCATCTGTTGAGGTGCATTTAGGTTGCCTCCACATCGTGACAATTGTAAATAGTGCTGCCATAACATAGGGGTGCATAGATCTTTATGAATTATTATTTTGATTTTCTTTGGATAAATACCCAGACGTGCAATTGCTGTGTCAAAAGGTAGATCCATTTTAAATTTTTGAGGAACCTCCAGACTGTTTTCCATAGTGGCTGTACCAATATGCAATCCCACCAATAGTTTATGAGGATTTCCTTTTCTTTTCATACTCGCCAACACTTGTTCTTTGATTTATTGATGACAGCCATTCTGACAGGTGTGAGTAATATCTCATTGAGGTTTTAATTTGTATTTCTCTAATTATTAGTGACTTTGAGCATCTTTTCATATATCTGTTGGCCCTTTGTATTTCCTCTTTGGAGAAATATCTATTCAGGTCTTCTGCCCATTTTTAATTGGATTATTTGTTTTTCTGTTGCTGTTGAGTTGTATGAGTTCTTTATATATTGATTCCAACACTAAATTAATTCCACATTTCTTCTGACATCACAAATGTCAAAAATTGATTCTAATGATATTACTCTACTGCTAGCATATTATTCAGTATTGATTATAATAATAATAATAACACATATTTTGTTAGATGCTATTGAGACCATAATGCTTGTGAAAACACCTTTGCAATACCAGGTGAATTTTTAAATAAGATGGACCTGAATTTGCATCCTGATTACACTGTTATTTAGCTATGTGAATAAGTTACATAACCATTTTAAATCTCAGTCTTTCAACTATAAAATTTAATTAATTATGATTAATCTACCTAAAAGAGTTTCTCTGTGTACTTAATGAGGTAATTACGTAAGGGGCTTAACACAGTGCTTGCCACATGTTTCATATAAACTAGCAATGATTATATTAGTTGTTCACTAAAGGATGTTTATTATTATTATTACGTCATCACCCCATGCCTTCACATGTACCTTCTTTGCATAACAGCCCCCTCCATTCCCTTTTCTCTTGTGCTTCTAGTAATTCTACAATGTTTTTTGTCCTTCTATGGAGGAACTCAGTAAATTTCTAGTTGAAGAATAAATAAATGAAGAAACAAAAAGAAAAAAAATAATAAAAATGTAAAAATAAGTGTTAGCTCATAAGCTAAAGAAAAATAGAAAGTTGAATTGACCTATGGCCATAATTTGCCAATCATTGAGCTAGATAGATAACATGTCATCAAAACTGGGAGAAAATTTTGGCTTATTAGACCAAGTCCATTAGGGCCAGCATAATGATAAGAAGAGAATGTCTTTGGAATGCCTTCATTTTCATTAAAATATAAGAAGTCCTCTCTATTGATATGTTTCCCATGAACTTAGATTTAAATTTTATAAAATTATTTAGTTTACTCTTTGAGGCAACAATGTCTAGAAAAGAACTTGAGTTTTTAAGCTTGAGTTTTAATCTGTTCTTATAAGCTATGTAGCTTTGGACAAGCCACTCTATATCACAGTTTTATCATGTTGAAAATGAGTGTGATAATTTTTATTCTTTGGTGTTGTTTTATTATTATTAGAGTATATTTAATTCCCTACCATCTAATAGGTGCTCAATAAATTTTAGTGACCATTGCACCTTAATATTTAGTTTTTGAATACTCTTATTTTTTAAACCAGTTTCCTTTTCTCCTGTTATGTCCAAAGCATATGGGAATTTTACTTCTCTAGTCACAGATAACAGAATCATTTATGGATATAGTCATACTTTTCTTGTTATTATAACAGGAAACTGATGAAAATGAAAAGATATTCATTTAACATCAACTCTTATTTTTCCCATGGTATCCCAAATACACTCAAATAATTGTATTATAATGTCTAAAATATAAACTCAGTAAAAGTAGGTATCTCATTTGCTTTGTTTCATGCCATCTCCTTAGCCGCTAAAACAGTACCTTGCGCAAAACAGAAGCAGGGAAGCTATTTACTCAATACAGAAGTTGTAAATTGCATACGAACTAAAGATATATTTTGTTTAGCTCACTCAGTAATTCTCAAGTAATGACAAATTAGTTTAAAACAAAACCATGAAATTTATGTAAAAGGAGTCTGAATTTTTATAAGCAATTAGGCTTTGCAAATTCATATGACAATATAATTTGAAGCTAATTGTAACTGTTTCTGATTATAAGGGTCATGCTTATCTATAGGACTGTGATAAAAAACACATCAAGCCTTTGGGCTCTAGAGAGAGCAGAGAGGCTTGTACTTCATCAGCAGAAAACTGTGGCCCAACTCAAAGAGTTGAAGAGCGAGAAGACAGACAAATTGTAGTTCTCTTGCATTGAAAACTGTACCTCACACCTACACATTACTATGGGAGGTGGCAGGATCTTGTAAGGGGAAGTCAGATGGATGCCTGAAACCTTGAACGAGTCCTAGAGTACTCAGCCTTGATGGCAGCCATTGAATGGGTGGCAGAGTGGAGGCCGCTGAGATAGTTTTTAATAGGTAGCTGAAAATTATATTAATAAAAACAATGCTAGCTACTCTAACAATTCCTGTATGTGTCCAAGTGTGAGTGTTTGTGTGTATGTTATTTCTCTATTAAAAATGTTTTAATATATTCTTATATATTCAGATTCATTTTCTAAAACTCCAAATGCTATAGTAGTTTATTTCTCATTCACATCAGGTTTAAATGGCAGTTTGTGATGAAAGAAGTGGCTTTCCTTCAGGCCCCAGGTTCCTTTCTTCTTGGCCTCTACCATCTCCTATGTAACCTTGTAAATTTTCCTTAGAAACAAATAAATGGATGGCAAAGAATATGCAGAATTAGGCATGAGCAGTGTTTTTTTTTTGGGGGGAAGGGGTGTTGGATTCTCCAATGGACAGACCTAAAGATAAACATTTGCATGCAAGTGGTTGTTGGAGGAGTGTCCTCAGTAACTGTATGAAAAGAAGTAGGTAAAAGGTGAAAGTACTTGTAATGCAGTTGCCAAGACTCCTCATCTGATGCCAAAAAAGGTCAGGAGCTAGGATGGCTCATCTGAGCAATCTCATACTGAATCTGCTTTCAGCCAAAAATGGAATAACAGGGTTTGAATTTATTTTCTTTAAATACTAGAAAATTAGTCAAAATATATGAAGCAATAATTTTAAGACTTTGGACAACAGTCATATTTTCAGTCATAATAATTTAAGATAATGGACAATAACATAAAATAGTAACTTCAAAGTAATAATTTAATTTCAAATTTCAAAGCTGGAAAATGTCATCTAAAAAATATAAGTCTAGGAAAAAAAATGGATTTGGTAAAAAGCTATCACATCTCTCCCAGAAGAAACAATATTTAACTGCCCTGACATATAGCAGGACAGAAAGGAGAGCACAGCACATTATGAAATATTGATAGAATTTCTGTTGTAAGAACAGGGATGCCTACTGCCAAGTTTTGAGTTATTCACATTGCAGTGATAAAAAATTCTTCAGTCTCACAAACTTCAAAAACAGCTTATAGTTGTAAAACAAACCAAAAAACAAAACAA
This sequence comes from Cynopterus sphinx, assembly GCA_030015415.1. Classification (NCBI taxonomy): domain Eukaryota; kingdom Metazoa; phylum Chordata; class Mammalia; order Chiroptera; family Pteropodidae; genus Cynopterus; species Cynopterus sphinx. The sequence continues at coordinate 68,389,401 of CM057381.1, read as the reverse complement.
CAACAACAATAAAAACTTTTGTTTTTGTTTTTATTTTGTTTTGTTGCTTTGTTTTGTCTTGTGTTTTTAGTGGTAAACCAAGATTAGGAGTTTGACATGTATGTGAATGGTAGGGTAGAGATAAAATAATAGTAGCAAAGAACCTAACAGAGCTAAGAATTGGGATCCAGAAAATTACTCTAATTATAACCACCCTTGCACAGCCACTTGTGTATGCGTACACTCACACATGCACAGATAGACACACTCATATTCACAAAATCACAGAATTATTGGACAGGGTATTGAATTGTACAAAAAAAAATGAGAGTTTTAAATTAATCTTCTCTAGATATTAAGGTGAGAGGGGACTCTAAGCAACATGTAGTTTATGACTTTTTTTTTTACATACACTTATAGCACGCACAAACACAGAATAAATTTTTCTTTGCTTTTTCTAAGTGTCCTTTGTGTTGGAACATAATGACCCTTAACTTTTCACCCCCTCAAACCCTGTAACTTTCCATTTACCTGAAGTGAAGCTGACGAAATCCCCTATCCCAGGATGCTTAGCAACCCCACCGGCGCCAAAAGCCCCCCTCCATCTTAGTGAAAAGCCCACCGGCGCCAAAAGCCCCCTCCATCTTAGTGAAAAGCCACTTGGCGCCAAACGCCCCCTCCATCTTAGTGAAGGCCCAAGAGACCTATCAACACTAGCCCCCCTACCACAATCCAATCAATACCCTACACGAACACTAGCCGTCCCCAACCGGATCCTCCCCCTATATAAGCTCGCTCCTCCATTTAATAAATTGGAATTCCTCTCGGACTCCTGTGCGTCCTGGTGATTTCTTTCGTCTTGGATTCCTGCGCTTCCTGGTGGTTCCCTTCCTTGTGGATTACTGCGCGTCTTGGTGATCTCTCTCATTTCGGATTACTGCGCGTTTTGGTGTTTTCTCTCATTTCGGATTACCGCGTGTTCTGGTGGTTTTCTTTCACTTTGCCATAGTAGTGACCTTTGGAACTAGGAAAAGGAATTGACCCTCAAACAAAAAAGTAACTATTAGCGATATTCCTCAACAACATAGTAAGAACTGAAATATATTATTTCTCTAGACCTCCAGTTTTTAAGGTAATGAATGTAATTTTAACTATGTAGTATCTTCCTAGTTTCCACTAACTGAACACTATCTAATGCTGCAATTGCAGCAGTCAAACCCAGGCTTTTCTAGCTCTTGAAATACAACAAACAACAGCTGTGCTCTGGAAGGCTAACAACAAGGAGATTAATTGCATCACATGCTTCAACATGCCAATCATTCAGGGGACAGTAGCCATTTTGATGGGCAGTTGAGCAGTCACCCTTTAGGGATGTTAGGGTCACAATGTGTAGTGACCCATCGGTAGCAGGGGACACATTTATCATGGTTGAATTTCCTGCTTACTGTTCTTCTGTTCCATCCATTCCACTTTAATGATGAAATCCTTTTCTTGAATGTTGATATGTTACTTTGGACCCTCACTTACTCCTAATTTTTTCATGCCCTTTCCCCAGAAATGAATTTTTCTCCTTGTGTCTGATCAAAGCTTCCTCTTAGTAATGGTTCTTGTAAAGAAATAGCCAGTTTCAAATCCCCACCAGCTCCTTTTCACCCCCACAACACTGGTTCTCTAAGGAGCTGTTCCCAAAGAACACCCTGGGCAAAAGAATACTTGTCATTACTAACTAGTCCTTCTGTTCTATTTTTTTTTTATGTAGCTGCTTATATCATGAATTGGAATAAATAATATAGAAACCCCAAACACCTCATTTACTCTAAATTACTGAACTACCTGGTCCACATTTTTTTACCCCCTTATCCTCCCATGCCGTTTAATCTTTCACAGACTAGCACATGAAAGAAAGTTTCATGCACAACTTACTGTGTTCATCATACAAAATAAAAGAGAACTCCAAAAAAGGTAAACATAATTCTGTTATAAATATTTTTAAGATATTTAATATATGAATATATGATTACTGAATTAATAAACAGCTCATTATAAAACATTTGATAAATAGAAAAGCTAAAAAATTTTGTCACATAGTCACATCTGTTAATCTCAGTTGCTAGTTGATAAATTTTTCCCCTATTTATCCCATAATTATATATTTGTTTTTACAGCTGTATCATACTTGTGTATGTAGTTTCACTTGTTTAAAGGTTTTTGAGCAAAATAGAAATGTGATCCTTGCTACATCCCAGAAAAGTTTATTTAGCCGTTGGGTATAAAACTAGATTGAAGGAAGAGAATCTGAAGTCCAGAAAAGCACCTGAGGAAGAACACAGGCAAGAACAAATATCAGTACAGTAAAAATGAAAAGAAGGTGACAGGTAAGAGGCAAACCTCTTCTATATAAACATTTCTCTAAGTCAGTCTCACATAGAGTTCTTAGGGAAAGCAAGAGGGTAGCTGCCTCCAGATGGCTGATGGTTTCAAATGCAACTATCACATTTTCTTTTAAATTTCAGACTATTGTAAATAAACACACCATCATTTATTTCCTTTCAATTTTGCCACTCTTACTTCTGCCAATTACCCTTAATTCTAGCAGCTAAGAAAAATATCTTGAGGTAGAAAAGAGAATGAAATTTATAATGCCACTATTAAGACTTTTAAGACTGCATTTTTAATTACTGAATTTAATTTGTGTAATTTCCTAAAAATATCACTAAAAAATGTTCAAATTTTTAAGCTCTCAAACATTAGATTTTATGCTCCCTGCGTAGACTTGATATGTTCCATAGATATGTCACATGTGCATTTTCTATTGCTTGACAAAAATTAAACATAAATCTTTCTAACTCACTGTCAAATGGTACATCTTATTACTTTTCTAGATTAAGAATCTAGAAAATATGATTCCCTTTTGGAGGCTAAAACAATGCAGTATCCACATTAGGAAACTACTAAATGCTTAATACATGAGTGTGTTAGGTCAGGTATCATCATAACTAAACATTAGCACTAACTTTTAAATGATGTGCTTAGAACAAAAGGCCATTAATATGAAAGAGGATAAATGTTTAAACCATGTGTCATTGAGATAACTCTAGAGTAGAACTTATGACTAATCAAATGATTATTTAGAATTCCTTGCTGCTTCCTGAGAATGATGGAAGGGTGGCATCAATTCATGTCTGTAATTATCATTTTCTTCTTTTAATTGACTTATCCAGGTAACTAAATTGAGCTAATTGGTTTCTGGGGAAGTGACATATCCTCCCATTTGCCTCTACCTTCTGTTGTAGAAAGACAGAAACTCATGAAATATGAGAAAGCATGCAATCAGTGAGCTAAATCTATGGAGCAAGAAAAAATAGAAAATTGCCAGAACCTATGTCTGCTTCTTTTTTTTTTTTTAAGAAAATGAAAGAGAAAAGAATTTCAATAAACCAATCAACAAATTTTCAATCTCATTTAGAACTAGCTATTTTCAACAGTTCTCTTTTATATAGCACAGCATGGGTTCCAGCCTCTGTTTTTCTTGGCTTCAGCAAGTAGACTGGTTTTTTATAAAAATTAATTTCATCATTCTAAAACACTACATGTCTGAGTTAATTTAAAGCTAAACATAAATACATGGATTTTAAAAAATTTATTATGAGAAATAGTAGCCCCATATGGAATCAAGTTTTATTTGGCAAGTCAGATGAGTTAAGTCATGGTTTGTCCTCTTGATCTCAGACTCTAGAACTTTTTCACGTTCTTTTGTACTTCATGGCCTTTTTCTGTGGTTCAGAAAAGAAAAAATTAACGAATGTCTGATTAAGCTACAGTTTTGTATTTTTCTGCACAATTTGATACTTCTTGTTGTGGTTCATGAATAATATTCACAAAAGTTAATTATTTTTAATTGTTATCTTAAATGAAGAAAAATAGATTTTTTTGCAATATATTTAAATTTACTAAATACTTATCTACAAACGGTTAGCATAAATATTGTAGATTGTAGCGGGGGTTGTATGGGTATATAAAGATTAACACAATGTTGATTTTACACTCAAGAGTGCAGAAAACCTACCCTGAAGTATAAGGAGCTAAACCTACACAGACAGTGGAAGGACTAAATACAATTAGATCATTGGGAAGGACTGTCTGGTGCATCCATTTTCAGGTTTTCAAGTGGAAATGTTCTGGTTTAGTAAGGAGGAACCACTTTAACATTCTGTTATCCTACCCTGTCCCAGAAATATGGCAATGGTAACTTATCCCCCAATACCCACATCAATCTAGGGACAAATAAGTTGAGAAAAAAAGAGGAACTATTTTTGTTTTGTTTTGTTTAATTTTAATTTTAATTTTTGTTGTGGTAAGAACCCTTAACATAAAATCTCTTAACAGATTTTTAAATGTTTAACACCTTATTTTTACCTAAAGGCACAATGTGCAACAGAGTTCTAGAACTTATTCATCTTGCTTTACTGAAATGTTATACTAGTTGATTAGCAACTCTCCATTTCTCCCTCTCTCTGGCCCTTGGAAACATCCATTTTTCTTTCTGTTTCTTTGAGTTTGACTATGTTTAGCTACTTCGTATAAATGGAATCATGTTCTTTTGTGACTGGCTTATTTCACTTAGCATAATGTCCTCCTCAAGATTTATTCAAGTTATCTAACACTGCAGAATTTTCTTCATTTTTTTTTTAAGGCTAAAAATTATTCCATGTATATACTACGTTTTTTAATTCATTCATTTGTCAATGGAAATCTACGTTGCTTCCATATGTTGACCATTGTGACTAGCATTGTGGGACATTGGAGCACTCATAGCTCTTCAAGATCATGTTTTTGATTTTTTTTTTGTATGAATTCTCAAAAGTAAGATTGCTGAATCACATAGTATTTTTATTTTTATTTTTGGTCATTTATACCTTTATAATATATTTTGAAATCAGAAAGGGGTGATGCCTCTGGGTTTGTTCTTTATTCTCAAGATTAGTTTGGCTATTTGGGGGTCTTTCATGATTCTAAGTAAATTTTGGAATCATTTTCTTTATTTCTTCAAAAAAAGCTAATGGGATTTTAGTAGAGGTACATTGACTCTCTAGATGACTTTGGGTAGTGTAAATGTTTTTATAATATTAAGTCTTCCAATCTATGAACATAAAATATCTTTCCATTGGTTTGTGCCTTCTTTAATTTTCTTCATTTATATTTTCCAGTTGAGGATTTTTTTATCTACATTTATTAGAGATATTGGTCTGTAGTTTTCTTATAGTGTCTTGGTCTGACTTTAGTATCAATATAATGAGTTTGGAAGGGTTCTCCTTTCTTCAGTCTTGTTGTATATATTTAAACATATGAGGTTGAGAACTGGCATTAATTCTTCTTTGAATGTTGCCATTATTCACCAGTGCAAATGTGCTCCTGGGTTTTGACATTTCCCGTGTTGTGATGAGGAGGGTTGTTAATTACTAATATAATTTTGCCTACTGATTGTGGGTCTATTAAGATTTCCTATTTCTTCACTGAGGTAGGTTGCAGGTTTCTAAGATTTTATTGATTTCTTCTAGGATAGCCAATCACACTAAAATTTAAAAATAATATGTTAGCATAACCAAGACTAAAAAAATTACTTATATTTATTAAACATTATTGGGATGACATTAATTAATAAAATCATATAAGTTTCAAGTGTACACTTCAAAACTTGAAATATGTCATGTATATATTACATTGTGTGTTCAACACCCAAAGTTAGATTTCCTTCAGTCATCAAATATTCTATCCCCTTACTCTTATGTACATTTCCTTTCCCATCCTCCTTTCTGGTAACCAGTAATCCAGCATCCAAGTCCACGAGTCTCTATTTGTTTGTCATATTTGTTTGTTGCTTTTATATTCCACATATGAGTGACATCATGTATGGTTTTCAACTTTTTCTGTCTGATTTATTTCATGTAGCATGATTATCTCAAGATCTATCCATGTTGTCACAAATAAAAGTATTTCATCTTTTGTCATAGCTAATATTTCATTGTATATATGTACCATATCTTCTTTACCCAGTCATCTATCATAGGACACTTTGGTTACTTCATGTCTGGCCACCATAAATAATGCCTCTAAGAACATCAGGCATTTAAAAAAGTGTCTCATTTGAAGAAAAAACTAAAAAACAATTTATTTAAACACCCAACATCTAAATAGTATGGTGGTCTAAATTTAAAATTCTGCATTGTATATATTTAAATGTACGTGTATTGTGTGTGTTAGTATGTGCGTTGGGATGTGTGTGTGCATGTGTGTATGTGGTATGTGTGTTTAGCTTCTGTTTTAGCATTGATGGTTTACGTAATTTATATAAATTTACCAACTTGCTCAGAAATAGAGAAATTGAATACAAAAATAAAGTAACATATGGATTAATCTACAGATTTTTTTACTACACCCAATCTTAATGCAAATTTTTGTTTTGTTTTGCTTTTTTAATTACCAAGTTAAAATTCACTAAAATGAGGTCAAGGCATGTCATTCAAATGAGTATAGTCATAAGGATGGCTAAAAATTAGTCACAGTGAGGTTATAAATAATCAATGGTCAAAGGATGTCTTGGAGGAAAGAAAATGATAGTAATTATGAGCCTTTATTATAAATGTAGTTTAAATTCATGAAAGCTAAGCAAGCAAACAAAAATGAGATGAGAACAAAGGTATAGCTGTAGACTACAATTCTTTGTCTAAAATATTGTAGCTGAAATAGCCCTACCTGAATTTGCAACTATCCTTTTGCAACCACATTTAACCAAATTCCTGTAATTATATGTTAATAATATGTAGCAGAAACAGAGATTTCTTTTACAATAAAGAATGTCGATGCAATCAATTAACATTTGCCTTTGAGACATTTTTCTGAAGGTTTTAAACAAATATCCAATTAATTTGCATTTTAAGTACCTTGTCAGGTACTGTGGTTTTATTTCAGAGCCAGTCTAAGGTCTACCAATTTCCTCAAAATGTCTAACTAATGTATAACATTTTACTTTACATTCACAGTAACAGCTATAGAGACACATGACAAGCATTCATCATTTACTTCATCTTCATTTAAATGTAGACTTTGAGGCAGTCTGCCCATTTTTAACTTAATTCATCAAAAATGTTTGAAATCTTTTACTGTATAAATCCTGTAGCTTTGGAGCAGTCACACCTACTTTTTGTCAGATCAGATTTCAGCCAACCCACATGACCAAATTGTGTCAATACTACTGGGAAATACTAGCTTTTCGTCTTTAGATTCAGTTTTAAATTCACAATACACTTTTTTCTTTAACCTCTGACTCAGGAAAGAAAAGCCTGCAGGCAATGTCAATTTGATTTAATATAGTAGTTCTTTGTTTAACTACATTTCACCAAGAGGAATAAAAATCTGTATTAGAATTTCACACACAATGATTTTTATGCATCATTGGCCTTATAGCTTTATTGAATATTACTTACTTTTTTTATTAAATTATTCTAGAACTTACTATATTTAAAGCATGGTAGTATTTTCTTCTTTTAAAATTAAGTACAAACATCCATTAAAAATAGTTTACTGTAAAAGATTTGGTCCCACCATCCAGTATCATTTTTTGCTACTATTGCCTTTTATTTAATTTCAGAAGTGTTTCTAACTCAATTTAACTGAGTTTATTTGTTTCTTTCTAATAAATCATTGTAATTGTGTGGGTTTCATCAGTGAATAAGTGTATGACGCTATTAATGTAAAGTATACATCCAGCTTACATTAAACCCCTCCTTTAAACATTTTTCTATTATTTTAAGAAAGCGAACTATATATATTAAGAATAATTTTAAAAAGAGAAGTCACATTCAAGTTATGGAAGAATATTTACAATTCTGATCATTCTAAAATGATTAAACATCTGAATTTGACACTTCTTTCTCCAAATGGCCTTTTACTTTTCATAATGCAAAAATCTAACACAGTGTCAGCTAATAGAATGAGAATGCTGTTTATTTTTTCTACAACACTGCCTGATCAAGAAAAAATATTGTCTACTCTTAAATAAATATATTTCAAAAACTATAAGCCGGAATTAAAAAAGAATAAAAGCAGAGAGCTACAATTATTTTTATATGTACTGCTCTTAAATTATATCTTCTAACCCTGTTTTTATGTAGTTCCTATTAAATTTGATATCATTAGATTGGTTTCATCTACTCTTTGATCATCATATCATGAAACAGTGAGCACAATAGGACTGAGGATATTGGCCTGAAGCAGGCTATTTAGACATTTGCCCAGGATAATTATAAATCACCAGTAAGCATATTTAATTTTATTTATTTTTATGTATCGGGGTTTTTTACTTAGTTATAAATCACTTAGGTAACCATCCAGTCCATATTTTATTATCTTGCCTAAAATACTCTCAAAACTGTCTTTTTCAGGCATATGAAAAGATGCTCAACATCACTAATCATCAGGGAAATGCAAAATAAACCACATTGAGAAATCACTTTATACTTGTTAGAATGTCTATCGTCAAGAATAGAAGTAATAATCCTCAAAATATTAAAAATAGTCAACCATATTATCCAGTACTTCTATTTCTGGGTACATGTAGCCAAAGGAAATAGAAACAAGATATATATAATTCTTTGTTTATCACAGCATTATTTACAGTAGCTAAAATATGGGAATAATCTAAATGCCCATCAATGATTGAATGAATGAAAAAGATGTGGTATATATACACAATGGGATATCGTTCAGCCATGAGAAAGAAGGGTATCTTGTCTCCAGGGATGGACCTTGAGAACATTATGGTAAGTAAGATAAGTCAGACAAGTAGTATGTAATATCAATTATACATGGAATCTTAAAAAAAAAAATCAAACCCATAAAAAAGTAAAATGGTGGTTACCAGGGGATGGAGATGAGGAGAAAAGATTGATAGTGTTTTTAGAGGTAGAAAGTTATAACAAGTAGTAAATAAACCATAGAAGTATAATGCCCAGCATGATGAATATAGACAAAAATAATAAAATATAATTATGTAATGTGACAAATATCACAACAATCACATTGCAATATGTAAATATATCACAATAACACATTGTACACATTGAATTTACATAGTGTTATATGTTGTTTATTCAATAAAAATGTCTTTGTCAAATTTCTTATTGAATTTCAGATATAGAATGCTTATAGAATTTTCCAAATCTTCCTGAACAAAAGGACAATTTTTAAAAAGTATTGAAGACATGCAAACTAACAAAAACTCATATACACAGACAACAGTTCTATGGTTACCAGATGAGAAGGGTGGGTTGGGTAGAAAATGGTAAAAGGAGTTGAATAAATGGTGACAGGAAGAGATTTAACTTTGGATGGTGAACACGCAACACAATATACAAATGATGTATCATTGAATTGTACATTTGAACGCTATGTAATTTTATTAATCAATGTCACCAAAATAATTTAAAAATTAAAATAAAATAATAAAACAAGTAAAGTGAAAGAAAATAAAATTAAAAAGTATTGATAATTTGTTATTATTTTTTTCTTAGTTCATCTTAGTTCATTCATTCTACCTCCTAATTACCATTGACTTTCTGAAAGCTCAATAATCATCTTATAAAAATTCACTCTAAAATTTTATAACTGTAAACTATATGAAATATTATCATATTTTACAGAATGTGTAACTCAAAAAATTATTGTTCTTAATTTTTTTTATTTACTACAATTATATGCTTTTATGGCAAAAAAGAAAGAAAACTATATTACAGTAGGTAAAGTTCAATGTAATCACTAAGTTTATGTCTTGGGAACCAGAAATTTCCAAAATAGGAAGTGGCCTGAAGCAGACCAGAAATAGTAATAAGAAATAGAAGGTTGTCAAATGTTTTATGGTTGACACGGTCAGCTCTATAAGCTACCTTATTAGACTTTAGTTGAATTAATTCAGAAAGTATCACAATGCCTGCATTTCAGCATACATATACTCTGAGAGTTTATATCAACTAGTTTATGCCATGTACACTTCTCCATGTTTTTCCTTTGTATATCTTGTAATAATTAAATATAAAGAGATAAAAATATCAGGCTATTGTGAAGTGACTTAAAGAGTGGAAGAAATAGTCTATTTACAACCAATTTTTTATTGTTGCTGTTGTAATTATTGAGAATTAAATAGTTGAAAGAAAACAATATCAGAGTTAGTATACCTACTCTACACATGTCTTTCTGGATATCACAGTATATGGAATTAAGAGCAAATAGAAATGGCTCATCAATATTTATTCCATCCAAAGAACTCACAATATTTTATTTTGAATATTTGGAATATTTGGACTTTTTCAGATAAAAATTTTTCAAGGAAAAGTGCATTAATACTAGGTGTATGTTCTTCCCATAGTTTAGCAGATTTCCCTATTTGAGCATATATTTTGGAAGCCTATTTGACATAGATAGCTTATAACATGGATTTTGAAGACAGAATATATATATAAATATATTTATGTATGAATATATATACAATACATATGTGACAAGCATGACTATACATACATTTAACATAATCTGTGTTTTCAAATGTATTAAATTATACAAAACTGGAGAAACTGATAATCATATTTATATACTTATACTTTAACTTCTAAAGTATATATTTTTGTTAGTCTTTTTAAAATTTTTATTAATCTATTCATGATTTGCTTAAAAATTGAGTGCCTACTATGTAAAACATCATCAGATTCTAAAGAATGTTAAGATTAAAAATAATAATATGCTGTCTTTACCTCAGTTGTTTCTAATTCTTTCAGAAATGATATCAATAGAAAAACAAATGTATAAATCTCAATTATCTCACAAATGATAAAGTGAATAAATGTATGTTCTAGGTATAATGAGAGAAGAAAGGAAGACATATGTATGTTTGCCAGGACATTAGATGGGTGGGAATGACTGCTAACATTTGCTCATGTTATATCACTGCTCTTTTATGTTCATCATTCAAGAACAGTTGATTCCTCTACTATTGTCATCTGCTAACCTGTCATCTGCTAATTTATGTTACAGATTTGTGTTTATTTCTTAGATGAGTGGTATTTATTGTCAATTATTGTTAATGATTGTAAAGAGTTCAGAAAGTGTTGAACTTACAATAAGGATATAACTTGAAAACTTGGGAGAGTATGTAGGTTCAATTAATATTAATGATAATACTGTGACTGCACTTAATACGGTACTTTATTCTGCAAATTAAAATAATATAATGAGAATAAACCTGCATGTGAGATTTTTCAAAGAGTAAATGAGTTTTTCCTTTCATTCCTCTGATCAGTTGTCTGTGATTACTTTTAAAAAGCATATTTTCATAATAGCATAGACAATAACTACTGTCAATATTTTCTTTAAAATTTTTGGGGGGCTTGGGAAGAGGAGGAACAATTCCATCTAGGAAAGACTTATTGTGATGAAGTCCCTCTTAGTTCTATTAATGACCATGAAATGAAGAATTTGACTTAGTTTAATCAGCCTCTGTGTAGTCGTATACCTGCAATATCCTTGTGCATCAGCCCCAGGCCATCATGCCACAAGAAAAAATTGCTTTTGGGTTGGATAAAGCATACAGCTCACAGGTATAATGTCATGCTCCTATGACTTAGGTATTTTGTTTTGCAATACAGAGTAGTAAACACTCAAACATTATGATGTAGGCATTGCAGTCCTCAGCACAGAACAACTCAAGCAAACAAAAGGCATCATAACTTACAGGTGTAATATCTTATCCATAAATTACCAGCAACTATGAATGACAGTGAGGAACTGACCTGCATCCATCTCCACATTGCCATTTGGCTCTCAGAAAGTCTATGAGCAAAGAAGTAAAACATGATTGATGGTAAGTTGCAAGATACCACGCTTGTATATTGCTGCGTGTGGAGCACAGATCAATTCAGGGCCTACAAATTTGTCACAAGACAGTGCATCTTCCAGTCTGCCACCTTCAAATTAAGTGTCATGATAAGAGAAAAATATGGCAATGCCTTGGGGGAAAAAAATACCACATTTTGATTAGATTACGGAAGTACTGTGGGACAGTGAAAATCAGGAAACCAGAGTTCTCTTTGGTCACAATATTCAGTCTAAGATCAAGGAGATTGAAACAGACAAGCAAATGCAATAAAACAGAACAGTAATCCTTACAAGCAACATGGAGGAAGCATCCGAGAGCACTGAAAAAAATTGTTAATGGGCCGTCGACAAAGGAACTGTTCTTCCTCCAGCTCCTAACACTAGTCTCCAAGTATTGTAAAGTAAACCAGCTTGTAAACATCACCGTTTTGTGAATTCTTATTTGAAAACCTTCTTTGTTTATGAACTTAAGTATTTTACAGTTTTAAAAGTGAGACGTCTTAAGGATTGATCAAATGATTGACAATTTTATTTCTTTCTCTATAAACAATTGTAAATTATTCTTATTTTCAAGCTTAGGCTTAAAAATCTATCTTGGGCTAATAAATAGGACAATTACAAAATTAAAACTCTTTTGACTGGTATAAGCAGATGGGTTACAGAGAGAGTTCATAAAAATTTTATATCAGTGATAAAAAAAAACCTCAGTGTTAACCTGAACACTATAAAGTCACGCTATTAAAAACAAAACAAAACAAAACAAAACAAAACAAAACAAAAAATCTTGAAAAGGTATTAAACCAAAACTTCTGCAATTGCATTTATTACAGTTTCTGACATCAATGCTTCAAGTAGAATTCACAGATATGAGCTTGGCTTTCAGATTCCTCCTTCTTTAAAGAAAAAGCAAAAGATACTATACATATTAGTTAACTGTGGGTTTTAAGTTGACTTTAAATTAAAAGTACCGAGCTATGCAGTGTGATAAAATTCCTTCTTGGATTTTGACCACATTCTCAAACTTAGCATGTTCACATATGAATTGTTGATCTTTTTCTGAAAACTACTACTCTATCCCAGTAAAAGTCATCTCCATCAGCCCAGTTGTTTATGTCATATATCAGGAGATTTATTTGATACTTTCTTCTCTATCACTTCCTACACTCTATGCTTCCCCCAAGTTCTATCAGTTATACCTCCAAAATAAATATCAAACATACTCAGCTTTCTTTCCATTACCACCATCCTCAGTATAAGCCACCCACATCTCTTTCCATCACTGCAGCAACAGCTTCTCAACTGGGCTCATCATCTCCACTCTACTCCAGTGACCTTTTTTAAAAGGTCTCAATGTATTCCTGTCATACTATAAAGCCCTCAATGTTTTTTTTTCCATTTTAGATAAGCCAAATGGAAATCCTCAATGTGACACATGAGATTTTTCATTGACTATTGACTACCTCTTCAGCTAAAACTCACATGGAATCTTACTTTTCCTTGGCTATGCCCAGGCATCCAGGTTTAGGTTTATTCAGTCCCCCATTTCTTACTCTTTACTTGTGTCATTCTCTGTGCTTAGAATCTTTTTTTCTCCACCCCATATTTCTTAGTAACTAATCTTCATTCTTTGGGTATCGATTCCTCAGGAGAGGCTGTCCCTGATCGCTGACCCTGGTGGATCCTCCCTGTTATCTTCTCTTATAGCATTCTAGATTCTTATAACATATCAAAATATGTATTTTTTAATTTTTTTTTATGTTTTTTCAGTTTTATCCATTCTTGTGTAGACTTCGCTAAGTCAGACATTTTTATTCACTGTGTACCCTGCACATAACAGAGCCCTTGACAAAGGATCTGTACTCCATCAACATTTATTGTTTAGCTGTTATAAATCTCAATCCATAAACTCTGATGTGTGAGACATGACTGTGTCTTTATTTCCTATAATAAAAGTGAATTTCATTCTGAGCTTCCATTTCATTGGGCTGGTAGAAAGTTTAAGTATAAACATCATTAGACTCTCCTCAAATGATCACACTGAATGAAACCTGGAGGTGACCCCCAAAGAGGAAGAACCTATTATTCTTAAGCCTCATTGTTCACGACTGATAACTGCATGGTTCAAAATCACGAGGCCCCTTCTAGTCTGATGACTCTGTCTCTGTGCCATGTATGGCAGATGAGAATTTTAGTGAGTTCTGCAAAGCTGTCCAGGGTTCAATCTCTTTCAGCATTTTTTCTTTCTGAGGTCCTTTAAACTTTCCAGGCACTACCAGAGAGCAAGTGGTAGGTTGTCTCTGCTTATAAAATTCTCTGCCCTTCCCATTGTAGGGGAGATTGTCCTCTCTGCTCTCTCTTTGTCACAGCTCACCCTTCCTCTCCTCTTGTTGACATTAAAGATATTTACCAGGCATGCAGGATCTGGGCAGACTGCCCAAGAGGGAATACTGCATTTTGTCCTTCCTACTAACCATACAGCCTTAAACCACTCTGAATATATCAGTTCCCTCATCTTTAAAATGAGATGACCATGGTAGCTACCTTGCAGGATTATTAGAACATTTATAAATATAAATGTCTTAGCAAAGAGACTGGTTCATGGTAAACCCAGAAGAAATGTTAGTTTTTATTACAGCGGTAGGTACAATCCAGGAAACTTCTGTTTTTGACTCCGGAGTGAAGTCTTCACCTCGAGCAATGAGGTACAAAAGTGTTTGGTTTAATCAGTACATATTCTAGAGAATAAGCCTTGTTTGTCTTTTTCACCACTCTACCTCTGACACCTAGAATGATGCTGAGCCTTTAGCTGGACTCCATAAATAATTGTTGAAGAGCTCATTAAAAATCACTACTTAGTTTCAGTAGTGCTACAGGGAAACGGAGCCACTAGGGATCCTGCAATAGAGAGTGCTGTCTCACTCCTAAGCTCAGAGTGGCAGAGTCCTGCATTGACTGGCTGCCGGCTCTGGACAGTTGTAGCAGCAGAGCAGCTATTTCACAAGACTCACCATAAGCAAAAGAAGTAGTTTGGCATCACGGCCAGAGGGATCCAAGGGACCTAATATTCAGCAAATGTGAAGTGAGATCCTGGGAAACAAAAAGAGCCATAGCTTCTTCAAAGGCAGTCATATCTGTGCCTGGTAGTGCCCTCTTATATCATATGGTGAGAAGAATGGTATCCACCTTGTGGGATTGCTGTGAGGACTAAACAAGAGAATTTATGTCAAAGCTCTTGAAAGAATGCCCAGTAACAAGTGTTTTTGTTCATGGTGGCATGGGTCACCAAGGGTGGATGGTGAGTTTAAGGAGCTGAGCAAACCTGTCTTATCCACAACTGGAGCCTCCTTGGCACCTTACACATGGCCTAACATCTAGCAGGTGCTCCATAATTATTTGCTTAATCAGTGAGCAGGAGGGCAGTAGAGTCAAGGACAGAAAACAATCTGTGGGTTGGTTCTTGAGGGAAGGTTCAAGATACAAAAGCATTAGAGGACAAATGGGACTTTCTAGGGATAGGGAACAATTTGAACAAAGACGGGAGAAAGCAAACAATATGGGCTGGTCCTAGAAGCCTATATAATTCAGGGCAGCAGAAAGGGTAAAAGGATGGGAGAAATGAAGCAGGTGCCAAATGATAGTGGGTTTTGCATGCTGTGCACATTTTTTGTTATTGCCATTGCTAAATGTGTAGTTTTCTCTATCCAATTAATATGTTAACCCTATTGAGGAAAAATAAACAAAAAATAAAACCTTGTTAAGCAGTTAACCATGGGTTTTCAGTATACTTAATAACGTATCTTGTCTCCCTCTTATTTTGTCTTACTCTGATTGAACATTACCATCTACCAAACTTTTTCTAAGTATCCTAGTTTGTATTTATGAAACTCAGGTGATAAGTCTGGATACTGATGGTGCCACAATCTTAATTAGAGAGAAACTCTGACACTTTCAAGGGACAAGAAAAGTACAGTCAGATTTCAGGTTTGCCCAGCTGTCATCTTGAATATTACATTTAAAAATTTTTTAAATATTTCTGTATATTAAACAATAAGTAGACTAATATTTTTACAAAATCAACAAAACTATTTTTAAGGTTTTCATGATCCAGACATAATTTTTATACTTATCAACATAAATTTTTTAAATTTTGTTTTATGCTTATAATCTAAATCTTTTTATCAAGCAAATAGGATTTTTACAAATTAAAAATTATTAGTTTTATCAAGAAATAGCTTTTTACCCTGCCAGCACCATTTATATGTGTTCCATTTGTTAGTAGTTAAAACTATACTTGATTGAACTAGAGAAGCCTATCTTGTCATCACCAAAGTTTCTTAACTCCCTCCAACCGCAATGCCCCGCTGTCTTGACTTCCACTTCTCTTTTGTGGTAATTTTCATTTTGCTCATTGTATTTGAGTTTATGTGTGTGGATTATCTTCCCACTAAAATGTAGCTTCTTTGAAAGAGATCCATGTAATAACAGACATTCTGACATATTACATGAAAAAATAACAATAACAACAAACAACCCTTGAATAAATTGAGAGAAAAAAATGTTTAATAATCTGTTTCTAGAAATGTGTGACTTAAATTTAGAATAAATTTTGAATAATATACCACTGTGATAGAATCCATAGCAAATTACATTTTGGGGATCCAAATATAAATACATGAACTAGATATGAAAAAATATAAATATAAAGAACTTTTTCACTGTATCCTCTGAATATGTCTTTATTCTCATACTGTAGCAGTTTTCTCTATAATTTAAGTTTAAAAGTAGGGTTTTAGAGTGATGCTCCAAAAGAAAATAAGATATAACTTTTCCCTGTTTTCTTTTATCATTTATCTTGACAAAGGTAACTGATTTTTTAATAAACTATTTTTTCCATGTACAGCCATGCCATCCTGAACGTGCC
Organism: Cynopterus sphinx; assembly: GCA_030015415.1. Classification (NCBI taxonomy): domain Eukaryota; kingdom Metazoa; phylum Chordata; class Mammalia; order Chiroptera; family Pteropodidae; genus Cynopterus; species Cynopterus sphinx. Next base: position 68,372,579 of record CM057381.1, on the reverse strand, counting down.
TGATGCCATCTGATTTCAGAAGCTAAGCAGTGTCGGGCCTGGTTAGTACTTGGATGGAAAACCACTTAGGAATACCAGGTGCTGTAGGCATAAAATAAATAAATAATAAATAAATAAAAATATAAAATAAACTATTTTTTTCTTGTTTATCCCCTGGATAAGAAGTTTCTGCTAAATCAGGGAATACATATCCCTGCTTTGTTGCACGTAGATGCGGGCATGTTACTAATACAGTGGCACGTGATAGCTGCTACATGTGTCACGGGGGTTAATGCCTGTGTGCCTTCTTCTTGGTGACTTATTATTCTGCAACACAATCGGAGAATGTATGTTTAAAGGGACAGCACTGCAATACAAAAGGAACCTGGGTTCCTCTGTAAGTTCTTCCCATTTGATCAAAAATACTCTTTTTTAATATTAGAATATTGGAGTGAGAAATAAGCATTTACTGTAATTGCTAAAAGTTAGGGTTTTGAGAACCATTAGCATCAATTGCCTAATATTCCAGGACACTTAGGACTTTATCCAAATGTCAAAATGTCATAACTCATACAAAAAGGAACTCAGTATAGCCTGGAGCAAACACTGGATGTGCTGTGTTGCAAAATTTGGGATTGAAGCTGTGCTTTAAAATACACATGACCTTAGATAAGTAGCTTAATCCCACTTACTTCACTTCCCTAAGAAATACATACCAAAAAAGCAAAAATAAATGATTTCATATATGTATGAAATATATGATTCTCAAAAATTAAAAACCACATGTGTGACTTTGTTATAAACTAAAACAATCAATAAATAATAACACTTTAGCTTATAGAATAAAAGAGAGATGTTGTCCTTGTCATTAATGGTTTCATAGAGTTGTGGATATTCTCGACCAAACAGCACAAACAGATGTTTCACTTTGAAAACATCGAGTTTTTTTTTTTTGAATGCTATTCGTCTGGACCTGCCTCTTTCACCCACCTATCTGAGAATGATTGACTTTTAGAATTAGATTCACTGTGAACCTAATAAAGCTTAAATATCACATTAATCTATTGCACAGTACACTTCCAAAGGCCAATTATAAACTCATCATGATATTTTTTTGCTGTATGGGAATCATTTAAAAACAATTTATCTGCAGTGTTATAATTATAAAGCAAAAGTTGGTAACTGTACTACAAACAGCAAGCATAGCTGTGTGACTATATGAGCAGTTGCATTTTCCAGATCCTAGCTGATCAGAAATTAGCCTAGCTGATACTACGAGACATGCAAGATTGTTCCCGACACAGAAAAAAATAATTCTGAATCTTACAGCTCTTATATCAAAGCAACTTAATAAAATTTTTCCAAAATTTGACAATTCTAAAAATTTCACGCGGCATTACCAATAACAAATTATAAAGCTGAAAGAAATCATGCTAAAACTCTAATTTTGATCAACCATACAAAAATCAAGATAATTTTTATACTATCCTTATAGAAAATATTTTTAAGTTTTATTTTGAAATGCAAATAGTATGTACTCAGCCAAATGCAGGAAGAAATGGTAGTCTAGAGGTGTGTCAGTAACTAAATGCTATTTTTCTGTATGACCTGATGCTTGTGATGTTTGTCAACTTTGAAGATATATATATAGTGATTCCTTTTACTGTATAAGCACTGTCAATGCCTGTATTCAATTAATTCAAAATAAATATTTATTTTCATATACATTTAAAATTTATAATTTTATATTAATTTTCTTAAAGGGAGTCTCCAAAATTATATAGCTGCAAACAACACCAAATCTATTTCTCTCCTTGATAACTATTTTCCAAACTCAAATTTAGAAACTTTCTTTTATATGGTTTCTTTTCTAGAAGATTTTTTTAAATTACTTTCTAAGATCTACTTTCTTAAGACAAAAGTGTTGTAGAAAAATTATTTTCTTAAAGGTATCTTTCTTTATCTGTTTTGTTTTGTTCTGGGTTCTTCCTTGAACACAGAAAATTCCTTCTGATTTAAATAGTTTGTACTTTCAAAACAGAAATATTGACATAGTGCCATTCCATTATTCATACATTCTAATTCAAGTACTCACTGCTTTTACCATTTTAAGTAATTCAGAATGTCTCAAGAATATTAAGAATAATTTTATTTTAAATTCTCTTGTTAAAGCAGTTAATTTAAAAATTATATACTGTAGCTACATTTTCTAAACATGTTATTTTAACCTAGTACAAATAAATTATCATGCATTAGCTAAACTATTAATGTAGGGCCAAAGCCTTTTGCAATGTGATTTCTGGTTTTCCATAGGTGTTATCTTTCTGGCATAAACTAAAGCCATAACTCGTTACCGATGGATTCAAGTTTAGCTACCTTTAACGGGGATCCACTTAAGAAACAACCTAAGTGCAGAATCTATCTGAAGTTTAACATTTTCTTAATAATTTATGTATATATCATATACCCTTAATGATTTTATTTAACTACTTGCTTTATTACATATTTATCACATATTTTATCACATATTTTCAATATATTTTACTTAATTCATATAAAAATAAGTTTTTTCATACTCTTTATTACTTAATAATATTGAATGAGATTTTGTATTAAGAAATATTAACATAATATCAACATAAATCAGTTTGGGAACGCACTTATTCTTATCAGCACACTGATCATCAGATGGGTCTAAAATGGGAGTCTTAGTTGGTGGTCAGCAGCCTATCTGTGTATATTATTCTATAGACTTAAGTCAGTAGATTGAAATCACTGTGTGTTACAACTCAAGGAAATAAGTTTTGTTTGATTCAGCAAATCAGGTAAGTGGAAGTTGAGCAAAAGAGTTTCAGTTTCTATGATTATTATATTCATGTTAATATTTCTCATGGAAATAATTGATGATCTATGATTTCTGGGTTTAGTTTTGCAAATTACAAGGAACTCTTTTGGGCCATTAATACTCAGTCAAATTTTCAAACTGTGCTTTGGATTCTAGACTATAGCGAATAAATCAGTAGATAAATGCCCCTTGTAGCTTCTGCTACCTATGCAATTGATACTGTGCTTCCTCTGTCATCGAATGGGAACGCATACCCATTTGTCTTCTGCAATGAAGTTGTACACCCTAAATTGGTCCCTCATCACTTTTCTTAAATTTTCTAGAAATAAAGAGAAAAAACATTTACTCTCTATTGTGGTAATTATTTTTATTTTTTGTTCTATATTAAAAAGAGGGAAATAGAACATAAACACACAAACCACTAATTAATTACAGTAGGTAAATAAACTGCTATAGACTCTAAACTCCACTATAGATAGAAATTACAAATTTTTTTACCATGATATAATACCCAGCACCTAATAGGCTTCTTGGCAATTTGTCAGTCATGGGCATCAATACATACTAATTGAATGACTAAATATGTTATATAATTTTATTAAGTTTTTATTTTGAATATATTTGATAATAAAGAGAGAGTTTGTCTCTAACCAAAAATATGTTGATCAAAAAGTCAGTGAATTGTCCAAATATAATGTATCATCATTATATATTGATTTTTATACATAACAAATATACAAGATTTATATTTTTTAAGTTCCTGATAGGCTTAGTAAAGTGTTTTCATATTTAATAACATTAGAAAATAAAATTTTATACTTTTCAATTAGACAAGTGTAATGATTAAAATAACTGCTCTAAACTATAGAAAGAGCTATTTGAACCTTTTTTAATGTTGAATTATTTTATATTTTTAAGAAATATGATAGATGATAGATGATAAACTCTTTTAGTTCTTTTGGGTATTACATTATAGATTGGTATGCTATGCTATGCAATGTTATCTTATGTTACATTATGTTATATTAAGGGAGAAAGTTTAGCCTTAAAGTGCATAGAATTGAACAGTGGCTATTACCTTTCAAACAGTAGTATAAATATAATTGCTACCCTACAATGTTGGCACACTACTCCAGACTGTTGAAGATTGGTATATCTTTTTTTTCTCTGGGGAAATTTACCCCATATGCAAATATGACCATTGTTATCTATTTTCTTTGACTTTGCTTTCCCCTGGGGATCCTACTTTAGAACCTGGAAGGACACGTTATGAGCTAGAGAAAACATACCATTGTGAACAATAGATAAAACTGTAAAACTAAAAGTTCATTCCAAATAAATTTTTATTTTTCTTGAAATAGTGTATTGCAAATAAATCTCAAGCAAATGGCTGCAATTCCCTAGCCTTGAATGAAAAACAGTGGAAAACAAGAGAAATACAGCTCTGTTTTATGTTTATTTGCTTGCTCCTCTAAACGTTAGGTTAACCTCAGTTTTATTCTATATGTTTTATTTACTGTATAAGCACTGTCAATGCCTGTATTCAATTACACAGATGTTCTCTATGTAAATTTCTATTTGTAATTTACACAGATTGGTAAACTAGTGTAAATCCAAAAGTGTGTTGGATGTTATAAATTAACATAATTCAAATCAGTCCGGATAAATTTAATAAGATAGATTTGAAATATTTGCATTGGCATTAGGATATGTGATTGTAACTTTTTAGGTGCACAAGGAGACTCAGTGATTTCTATTTGCTTTTTAATTTTTGGCTACTCTTCTAATTTAAAACTGGAAATAGTTATTATGCATAATCAGTTTAACTCAAAATGGGAACAAGTCAAAATAATCATTAATAAGATAGATTAATAAGATAGATTTAAATAAGATACATTTAAATAGGGCTAGAAAATTAATCAAGAATGCATATTTGGAGAAAATAATTATCTTACTTTGCCTTATGAAATTTTAATTTTAATTTTTAGGCTTCCCAGCAAATACTACCCAGAGAGGTTCTATTTTCCATTTTTGGTGAAAAATAAAAATAATTTTTATAGACACCCTAATACTGTAGCCTCACCCTGACACTCTAAGACTGGATCAATCTCCTTACCACATACAGATATGAAATGGATATCAGGATGATTTGGGAGTCTGGGCCTTATCTAACTAGCATCAATGTCTTTGTCACAAAATTTACAACCAACAAGCTTTCATTCTGCCTTAGGAAATTAATTCAGGATATTCATCTAGTTTGGATTATAAAACAAAGAAAACTATTTCTGACAACTGATGACCAGATGCAGTATGTGAGCAGGTGTGTATGTCTTGTAAAGTAACAAATAGGTTATTTCAGGGGCAGTCTTTTTGCCTGTGTATCTGAGTACTTCGGATAGGCCAAGAATTCAAATTTTCAGCAATTACAAAATCTTAATGTCATTTTTGATCCACTGCTTAATCTTATCCTTGGTTCCTTTGTGATCGTTATTTCAACCACAGGCACTGACTGTAAAACCTCCTTCAAATTCCAAAAGAATTATATTCTCTCCCCTCCTCTTTCCTACCCTCTCTTCTCCTCCCTTCCCTTCTCTCCTCTTTCGGTTTTGTTTTGTTTTTGTTAGGAAGTATTATTTTGGTGTTGCTAGTATAGATGAAAATAAATGGATACCAGGAACATTTCTACTCAATTTATGATTATGGAAGAATCTTTTACCCTAAATCCATGAACAATAATCGATTAATTACCAAGTTGGTAGTTATAATCTGATTTTTCTCAAAAGTCACTTCTAATCCCAAATTGACTAACTATCATTATGTTAAAAGGTGCATATTGTATTTTCCTATTTTCCTTGGGCTTATAAATTCACAGTGGAAAATTAATTGGCAACTGAACAATATTTGGGAATTTTATCAAAAACATAGCCAATATCATTAGAGTTCCTAATAATAGATGGGTTTTCTTGTTAGATCTATCAATATAATTCTTTCTATACTAGTACAGACTCATATCACATTAATACATTAACTTTCTAATATTGTTAGAAAATAAATACATTAAAATGTGACTTAAAAGTGGCTAATTACAATATTCTAAATAGGCTGATACTTTTCACAAATTATTTATAATATTATATATTATTATAACCTATATAGCTTCTTAATTATTTTTTAATTGAAGATCATAGTATTTAAAGATGCAATGCTAATAAAATTTTATCAAATGATATGCTTTTAGAGGACTAACAAGATAGGAAAGTTGCATGAGTTTGACTCTCAAGACTAATCATTTAAGGAAAACTGTAGAAGTAGGAGTGGGAGGGAAAGGGGAGCAGTGAAAGGACTTCAGGAAAATAATCTTTAATTTTATTTACATTTTAGAAAATGGCATAACACTGAAATTTTGTTATTTAAACAAGAACTTGTTATATTTACAGATACAGATATTTATGGATTACATGATATTATTTCAGTCTAGGTTCAATCAGAGAAAGAGACCACTAGGAGATATAGACAATAAGAGAGCTTTGACCTTCTGAAATTATGTGAGCTGATTACACAGTCTATGTGGGGCCATTCTTTCTGCATAGGCTGCTGAGACTGAACCCTTCAGAGCAGACAGTGAGGAAGGGAACATGGATGTAAACTGGGCAAAGAAGGATAGCATCAAAACTTGTGAGAATGGGCCAGAACTCACACAAGGACAGACTGGAACCCACATTGGTCTCTCATGACATTCAAGCCTTCAATCTCAATAATGAAGTCTCCTGTATCACCTGTAGAGAAGGTGGTAACTTCATGTGGAGCTGGGCACTCATCTGGCCTGAAAATTAAAAAAACTGAGGGAGGATCTGGCAGAGCACAAGGAGGTGTAAAACCCAAGTGCTGCTGCCCATGACAAAAAAAAAAAAGTGATAACGTGTCTGAACATCGATAGCAAGTCGTGTCCTGAAATGACCCTCCAAGCATAAAAAATGGCTGCAGCTTCTTTTCTACATTCTAAATTTCGAACGTGTCTCTTGTGGGCCACACTAACCTAGAACTTTGAATGGAAGGGAATTCAGAAAACATAGTATCAGCTTTGCTAAGCTGGCACAGTACAAATCCACCACAAATATATCTGGGATTTTTTTCAGAATCATCAAGAAGAGAATGAATTTAGCAATATGGACCATGGGTTAATAGTGTTTAAACCTGCATAGAGGGTACATAAAGGACATTACACTATTCTCGGTAGATCTATCTAGAGAATGTGGGGAGAGAGGAGGAGACAGAGATAAAAATACCCGGAGAAAACTGAAACTGCCTTAAACTTGTGTTTACGTGTGTAGCAGGAAAGAGGCAGGACTGGAATGCGAATGAATAGCCATAGCCTGGGCACTGCAGCTAGATGTTGCAGTAAAGAGGTTGAAGAAAATATTTTTAAACTTTTTATCCATGACCTTACATTGAATAAATATTAAGGACAAAGCAGACCACCTATGTCAACATCTTTGGTGTAAATAAGGATTACAGGAAATCCCTGCTGGGAAGAAAGTTAGCGAGAATGAAAACCTGCTCTTAAACTTTTACCCTTCATCCACTTCCTCCAAGCCGGTAGCTACTGTGTTTTAACCTGAGAAAGTAGCCTTCTCGCCACGTTGCTTCAATCTAAGGGTTTCAAGATGTGCTGGATGCAGTGCCAGCAGATCGCAATGGTCCGCTGTGGTTCTGGGATTCCTGGGCTCTCCCACCTGGACTTTTATCCTCCCTCTTTCTCTTAAACACACCAAAATGGGATCTGGTCTTCAGGACTTGATATGGCCTGAATTTGAGTTCACAGCCTAAAATTCCGAGACAAGGACTAAAACTACCTCAAGAGAAAGAACACCAAACAAACAAACAAACAAACAAAAATTTGATTATTAAATACTTATCGAGTGCTTGCTAGGGCATTGTTATAGGCATCGGAGATAGAGCAGAGAATTATACAAATAAATAGGTCTTTCTTCATGTTCTGCCTGACTTGGCAAGGAGTGGGAGAAGTCAGTACATAAGACAAATAATGACACAAGGATGCACACTCAAAGCACTCTGAATTAACATCATAATGGAGGTCCTAGTTAGTTCAATAAGTGAAGAAACAGAAGGCATTCACAATGGAAAGGAAGAAGTAATATTGTTGCTATTTATAGACAACATGATTGTCTTTGTAGAAAATCCAAAAGAAAATGGAAAACTTTCTAGAACAAATAAGTGAGTTTAGTAAGGTTGCAGAACATGAGGTCAATATACAAACATCAATCAGATTTCTATAAACTAGCAATCAACAATTGGAGAGAAGAAATTCTGTCTATGGAAGACTGTTGTCATCTATGCCCATGGGCTCAAAACTCTTCACGATCTTCACCTTCATAACTGCCTTCCCTGAATATTTTAAACTAGTTTATCCAGTCTCCACAACTGTGTGAGCCAATTCTTTGTAATAAATCTCTCCTTTTCTCTCTTATTCTACAAGAGAGAAAGAAGAAACAAAGAAAGAAGTATAGAAATAAATGTAAAGATATAGATTTCTGTGGCTTACCTCTAGTGAATCCATTTAAAAAAATATTGATACATAAACTTTATCAAAATTAAGAACCTGTGTTATTTGACAAATACTGTAAGAATAAAAATACAAGCTATACACTGGAAACTTATGTTTACAAATTATTTTTCTGATAGAGGATTGTATCCAGAATATATAAGGAACTCTCAAAACTCAATAAGAAAAGAAAAATTCAAATTAAGAAAATGGATAGACTATCTGACCAAACACTTTACCAGGAAACAATATCAGAATGACAAATAAGTTCATGAAAAGATGCTTGAAATCATTAGTAATAAGAGAAATGCAAATTAAAATAATGAGATACCAATAATACCAATTTGAATAACAAAAAAATAAAGCCCACAGTTCCAATTGGTGCTGAAGATGCACAGTAACTGAAACTCTTAACTCTTATAGATTGTTGGTAGAAATGCAAAAGTGCAAAATAGTATAGCCATTTTGAGAAAGAGTATGGTAATTTCTTATAAAGTTAAACATATAGGTACCACATGGTTAACTGAGCTTACACCTAGATATTTCCTCTAGAGTAATTAAAACCTAGTTCACATAGAAATGTGTGTGCAAATGTTTACAATATATTTTTTAAATAATCTCTAAATACTGAAAAGAATTCAAATGTCCCTTAAATGAATAATAGATAAGCAAATTATAGCACAGCTATACAATGGAATAAAAAGGAATAAAGTACTGAAACGTCTGACAGTATGATTGGATCTTACAAGCACTATAAGTGAAAGAAGCCAAAATCAAAAAGTGGCATTCAGCATGATCCCATGTATATGTCATTCTGGAAAAAGTAATATTGTTGTGAAGGAGAACAGTTCAGTGGTTGACAAGAGTTGGGGGTTCTGGAAGGGATAATTACAAAGGACATGGAGGAATTTTGGGGTGATGGAAATATTTTATATCTTAATTGTGATGGTGGTTCTGCTACTATATATGTCTGACAAAACTCACAAAACTATATTCTAAAAAAAAGAATTTTACTGTAATTAAACAATACCTTAATTTAAAAAAATGAGACAAATTAATATATATAATATTAGGTAGAAATGGTTACTGAGGAAAAAATAAATTAGGGAAAAGGGTATAAAATAGCTAACAATGTGAAATTTAAGTGAAGGTAAGTAAGGAAAAAAGGTACTTTTGGAATCATCTCTTACAAGAAGTCTGGCATATTTAAGGAAGAACAAGAAGATCAATGCAGGTAGAACAGCATGAATAAGAGAGTTAATTAGGTTGGAGACCTGATTCAGGATGCAGGATGAATCAGCATTGAGTAGAACCCAGTAGATCACAATTAGGTCTTTGATTATTACTATGACTGAGATGGGAAGCTATTAGAATATTTTGAACAGAAGATTACCATGATCTGGATTACATTCTTCTAACAGGATCGTTCTGTCTGCTATGTTATAGAGGGCAAGGTTCGATGTGAGAGAACCAGAAAACAAGCTATTGCAATAATGCAGGCAAAAGATGGTGACTTGGACCATAGAGAAGGCAGCAGAGATGGTACCACATGGTCACAGTTGGGATAGATTGTAAATCTATATCCAGAAGATTTCTGATAAACTGGAAGTGTTATGTGTAAGTAAGGAGTCAAGGATGCTATATATTAAAAAAGTTTTGGTCTAAACAACTGAAAGAATGGAACAGCTTAATTGAAATGGAGAGGATTACAGAAGGCGCTGGCATATTGAAAAGGGTGTGGGTATTAGTCTGTGACATTTAAGTTGAGGTTGCCTATTGTATAGGCAAGTGGAGAGATCAAATAGGTAGATGTATATCTGATCTGGAACTCAGTGGAGGGGTTCCTACTAGATATACTAATTTGGGAGTCATCACAATAAAATGATACTTAAAACCATTAAACAACATGAAATCACCAGAGAAAAAGTGTAGATAGAAAGTGAAGAGGTCTAAGGGCCGAACCGTGAAATAATACATGCATCAGAAACATGATTATGGGAACATATGGACCAAGACTCTAAACTAAGCGTGATAAATATGCTTTGGGAGGTAGAAATGATAATAGCAATGTAAAACAAGAACAAAGCATCACAAAACCTAAACTCAGTAAAAACTATTAAGTATGGAAAGTATAACAGCTGAAATAAAGAACAAAATGGTTCAAATAAATAACAGTGTAGATATAGCTGATGAATAAGTTAGTAAGTTAAAAGCTAAGTATAGGAACTTTCCAGAGAGCAGCAGTCAAGGACAAAGAGAAGACATAATAGAAAATCTGAGAGAAATAAAGACTAAAAATAAATGTATTAATATCTAGATTATGAAATTCTCCAAAAAGGTGAAAATAAAAATAAAGCTTAAAAAATGTATAGGAAATAACAGAAATACATTTTTTAGAAGAGGGAAGACCTCAAAAAAAGGAGCTCACAGAGGATCAAACAATGAAAAGAAAAAAAGGACACATAAATTATTAGAAATGTTAATATATTTGAATATATAAATATAATATAATAACTATAATAAATATAATAAATGTCATATCATATATCATATCATATAAAATTCATATAATTCATATAATTCATATATTTACTATCATATACAATGACAAACTTCAAAAAGCTTCCAAATGGAAAGAAAAGTTACCTATAAATGAGCAAACTGACACACTGAATGTAGAAAGATAATGGAAAAACATTTTTATGGTTTTGAAGGAAAATCATTTAGCTAAGGATTTTTCTAGCCAACTACATAACCCACTAATTATAAAATCATAATAAAAATATCCTCAGCCATACAAAGTTTTAAAAGGTTTTGCAATACAAGGACACACATTGAAGGATATGATCAAAAATTATAAAAAATATTCAAAATATGTATAACAAATATAGAAAATCAAGGCTAAAAGATATGACATAAGATTTTACATACCCCGCTCATGATGCACGTTCAGTGATAAATCAAGCAGACAAAAAAGAAACAAAAGTATTGAAAGATATCAAAATAATTTGAGACACAGCTACTTAATATACTGCATCTAGAACACGGAAAATTTGAAGCTTCCATAAATAAGTTATATGACATCTCATTATAATCCAGTAACCATAATTAGGATAATTTTATTTTTCTAATCAGTATTTTGAACCCATATTTTGTATATTACCCAATTTTAAGGAAATTACCTGGCAACAAAGATTGAATGACTTTAAAAATAGCTATAATGTATCAAATCTTGAGAAAGATAATTACTATTATCTTAAAGCCATTATAAATGAGAAACTACAAAAAAAAATACAAAATTTTAAAATAGGGGAGACTTGATGTCCCCGTCAACATCTATCATGCTTATGCATATCTAAATATATTTGTCATAAAGAATTTAGAAATTAAAGGAAATGTTAGCACTACAATTTTTTTCATGAGAGCTAACTAATTATAGAAGCATTTTAATTTTAGAGAAACATATTGATATCTAACAATGAATTCACATTTTATCCTGTCTTTTTCTGAAATGTAATTGATCTATCAATTTTATTTCATCATGCAGTTATAAATGCTGATAACTTAATAGGATTAATACAGAGGGATCTTCTAGGGATCTTCTATATCCAGCTTATGGGTTTTAGTGGGTCTTCAATTTTTAAATTAAAAAAAGAGAGAGACAGTTTCATTGTAGCCTGTATGTTATCTGTCATATTATCAGAGTTAATATCACCCTGATATGTGATTATTAAGTTTATTGCTTTAGGTGGCACCTTGACATATACTGCCATTGATTATCAACTGAATAGAGTTGTAAGTTCTAGTAAACAGTTTATATCATTCCTTACTCGCTGCTTCCTAAAAAGCCATTTCCAAGTGGATAAATTTCATTAGGTGCATTTGTTTCTCCTATACCAAATAGTTAAAAAATAACAATTTTGTTTATGTTTTATATGATCAAGTGATAAAATCAATGGAATAACAAAAAGTAAGGCAAATAAGTCAGACATCACCCATTACTTCCAATAAAAGGGCAATGAGAATAAATATACTCAATTTTAAAACAGCCCATGTGTTAACTATAGTCATATGCAAATACTCTGATAATAATAGTATGCTCAATGCAATGAGTGCTTCAAAATATTACAAAAGGATTGCTGTAACCTATCAAATTATTCATAACTGCTTATATATCTGCTTTAATTTGACATCAGTATTTTCGTTTTTTTTTTAAATGTTTCCCATTTCAATAAATAATTTTAACTAGTGAAGGCCAAACCATTTAAAGGTTATTTATTATTTAAGCAGTTGATTAATGATTATAGACTGAAAATTTGTGATTTAATATTTCAAAATTCATGTGTCTCATTGTAAAGATGAGCATTTTTCATTCATGTGCTCTATACTTTCCTAAAGTGCTGATCATGAAATTTATTAACTAATCTGATAGGTTACTGGGCTTGTGTTACAAAGCATCTGTCAAATTTCATTTACTTAAAATAAATATAGATAATGAAAGAATTTGTTTAATTTCACATCTTCCCCAGAAATAATGTTTTTTCTATAACAATTCAAATGAGGAAATGTAGACCTTGTGTCATGAGATAATTTTGTACTGAGAACTTGTACCCTTCACAGTCATTAATCCTGTCACTATAATAGTTACATAGGACTCTGCCTACTCCATGCACCAGCGACTCAATTTTCTGAGTAGTGAGACAAACTTCCTGAAATGTGCAAAATGTTAAAGCAGACAGTTAGTCTCAGCTCCTTCCATCTTTATGCCAATCTTCAGCCTCTCACACTTGGCACACTTACCTCTGACTTCAAGAGATGCTCTCTTGGCTGCACCCATTCAAAGTTGCCTGCTTTCCTGACCTACAGGGTAAACTACACAGCTTGTATCCCCATCAAAACACATTCTTTCAGACTCATCCTGTCAAATCTTGATTTTGAACATACTATTATGCTACTATGTAAATATTTGCAGCTTACATACCTGTGCCTTCCAGACATGTACCACAATTTTAAAGTTACACAGTTTTGTAACATTTTCAATTTGTTATTTTAACATCAGTCTTGTTTTTCTCACCCATTTCTTGAATATCAACCAGACTGCTCCCATATACGGTGCATATAGTAAGCATTTTGAGTACCGACATCCCATTAAATAGTTATATTGACTTATTCAACAATACTTTTGAACATGTATCTCATGAGTACCTACTATGTTCTACACATTGTTCTCAGTGATGGGGATGGAGGGTGGACAGAAGAGAAAAAGACAGACATAGTTCCTACACATATAGAGTGAATAATCTAGGGGAAGAGGCAGTTATTAAACAAAAACTTACAAAAATGAATGTAAATTTTTAGAAAATTTAAAAAATTATTTTGTAATAAAATGATTTTTTCTGAGAATACAGAGTATTATTTCTAATACATTTAGAAAATTATTTTTTAAATTTAGAAAATTTTTTTAATAAAATGTTTTTTCTGAGAATATGGAAAATAAATACAAGTTTGAAGAAAGAAATTAGCATTTCTCAAATTCCTAAAGCATATATAAACCACTTTTAATCTTTTATTTAATATATGTATATATAAATATATACAACATAAATAAAATGTGTGTATATGTATTCAAAGACTAATGGGTATATTATAAAATTAAAATCATCTTGATTATACTATTTTGTATACTATTTTAGAGTTAATTAGATATACTTTTGCTAATTCAATTAAATATTGATATAAAACATTATTTTAATAGTAACAAAATTGTATATCATTTGAATATATTTTTTTAACTGACTCCTCTTTATTGGATTGTTAAGTTGGTCCTTTTTTTGGCATTAAAATTTTTGCTATGGTAGTCTATATAAATTACTGTGTGTCTCTATTATCTTCTGATAAATAAGTTAGGCATGGCTTTGATAGGTCAAAAGATATAACAATAATATATAATATATTGTACTATGAATATTATATATAACATATATAAAACTATATTCTTAACTTATAATACTTTATATTATATACTATGTATAATACATACACATATGTAGATAATACATATTAACTATATATAGACTAGATGTAATATATATATTAATTATATATACATATAGTTAAAAACATCTTGAATAATAAAGTTGAAGGATTAGCACACTGGTTATAACTTATTTTAAAGTTGAAATATTTAAGTCAGTGAGTTATTGGTGAAAGGATAACAACAGACCATAGAAAGAGAATGGAGAACCCCCAAAACAAACATAAATATGGATGCTTAATGTATGATAACGATAGTATTGAAGACTAGAGGGGAAAAGAGGATGTTTTAATAAATAGACATAAATTGAAAGTTTGTGCTGAAAAAAGTAATTTGACTTTTGCCTCAGCCTTAAACAAAGAATATAGTATCTCAAGGAGAATGTCCATGGAGTAGGCAAAAATAGGACATGTATATCACTATTTATAAGAATTAGAACTGCATTAGAATTAAGAACTCTGTCAAAAATACCACTGAATGAAAGAGCAAGCCACTAAGCAGAAAAAGATATATGCAATCAATATAACCAATAAAAGATTTATTCCCAGAATACATAAATGAGTCCCATAAACTATAAGAAAAAAACAGACAACTTTATATAAAATTGAGCAACAAATATTAACTGATTTGTCTCAAAAAGGAATATCCAAATAGCAAATCAGCAATACTTTCTTGGAAGTAAAAGGGAGGAACTATTGATTATCTTACCTGGACAGCTGGTATAAACTGGGGCTGTCTTGAGCAAACTGCCAATGAACATATGGGAAGATTCTCAGCTTAATTAGGAATCAGTACAATGTTTGATTTTATGTGTCACTTGACAAGATAGCTGGTGACATTATTTTTGGATGTGTCTGTGAGAGTGTTTCTCGAAGAGATTAGTATTTGAAACAATACACTCAGTAAAGACCTACCCTCACCAATGTGGGCAACCATCATTTCATCCTTTGAGTTGAACTCTCTTTTCTTGAGGTGGAACATTCATCTCCTCCTGTCCTTGAACATTAGAGCTCCTAATTTCTGGCCTTCAGACTTGGTCTAAATTACATCCCTGGCTTTCCTCAATCTCCAGCTTGCAGAGAGCAGATTGTGAGACTTCTTAGCTTCCATAATCATGTGAGCCAATTTTCATAATAAATCTCCTTTACTAATTTATATAGTCTATATTTCATTTTTTTTTTGAGAAACCCTAACACAATCAGTCAAATGTCAACCAATGCCACAATGAAATACCATTACTATAATAAATAGGATTTTTAAAAAATCATACCAAGGATTTTCCAGGATGTGGTAGATTTAGATCTTATGTACTACTGGAGGAGAGTTAATTGTTTACGATACTCTGGAAAACTGTTTGGTATTATTTATCAAGGTAAAATATGCAATTTTTATGGTTCATTTATTTCATTACAAGATTTATGTCCAACTGAGCTATGTACTAATATGAACCAAAAGACTTGCAAAAAGTTTGCTCATAATGGCATTATTCATACTAATCAAAAACTGGGCAAAGCTCTATGTCTATCTACAGTAGTATCAAATAACTTTTTTGTATACTTAACAATAAAATATTATTTAATAATGAAAATAGACATCTACCTAACATAAACCTCAAAAACATAATATAAAGCAAAAGCAGCCAGACTAAAAAGAAAACATATAGTTATGTTCTATGGACATAAAGTCCTGAAATAGCTGAAACTAATCTGTGACATTAGATGTCAGTATAGTGGCGGCCAGTGGGGAAGACTGAGGTACAGAGATGGCAACTGAGAGGGACTTCAAAGAGGCTGTTACAAATATAGAGGAGAATCTGGTGATGTTGGGGGACTGGGAGAATG
This sequence comes from Cynopterus sphinx, assembly GCA_030015415.1. Lineage (NCBI taxonomy): Eukaryota > Metazoa > Chordata > Mammalia > Chiroptera > Pteropodidae > Cynopterus > Cynopterus sphinx. The sequence continues at coordinate 68,356,317 of CM057381.1, read as the reverse complement.
GAGTGAAAGGTTCAAGAAGTGCAAATTAGTAGTTGATAGATGGTCACAGGGATGGGGAACATGTCATAAGAAATGCAGTTATCATTAATGTAATGGCTAATTGGAGAACCTGAGGAGAGAAAGAGCAATTAAGGAGATTGTTTTATAAACTATATAAGTGTCTAACCAATGTACTATATATTTGAAAGTAGTAAAATAGAATAAAATTTTTAAAAAGGGAGGGAGGCTGTCATCGCTTTTCATTTGATTGTAGGTTGCTTATGTGATCATTTGCAATCATTCAGCACACTGAAAATCATATATTTTGTCTTTTTTGTTGCATATTTATACTTCAATAAAAGACTCATTAAAATGTTTAATAATTGCATTAAATTCCTCTCAGGATAACATGAAAGAAAATAATGGTTGATATATACACAAACACAAACAAAATTGATTAAATGTTCAAGAAATTCTCACAATAAAGAATAATTCAAGTAGAAAAATTCCTCAGGAGATTAAGTTCAATTTAAATTACATATAAGCTTGCTAAAAGTTTCTTTGTAAAGACAGAGTCTTGGTTTTATAGGGTAAATAATCCATAAATATAGATATAAAATAATTCCTAAGAATATTAAATGTGCAACTTAACATGAGAAGGCTAGTACTCTAGTTGACTAACTATATGGATAGGTGAAATATAAAATAAATGTTTAGCACAAATACATATTTTTATTAAAATATGTAAATCTCAATTATTCTCAAATTTTGTCTTTATTTGTATGAGAACTGTTAAAGGATCAGAAACAAAACCTGACCTTGTCATTGTAAATACCAGAGCTCTCTCACTTGTCAGTTCAATTTTATTTATGACTGTCAACACCACAAAGCAAATCAAGCCATACTCTTCCTCTGCTATAGGTATCATCATCAAATAAATAAATAAATAAATAAATAAATAAATAAATAAATAGTAAAAACCTAAACAAATTAAAAAGTCACAATTGAAGATGAAGTGCATGATTACAAATACCAGGTAATAATGGTATATTGATAGTTTTCTGAGCTGGAAGTTGTAAAGAAAAAATAACATGAAGGAATGTTTAAGTAGGAACATTAACATGAAAATGAAAAACATTCACTGTTGAATGTCATATTTTATAGTCAGGTGTCTGACCATGTTTGATGAATAAATACTAGGTTTCAGTCCCACAGTTTTAGGTGAGAAGTCACTTACTTGGGTTGACTTGACTTGTGAAATCCCAAAATATACATTGTTAATATCAGAAGATATATTAGAGCACTTCTAATCCAATCACCAGTACAAGACAAATCCTCAGCAGATGCCCATTCAGCCTTCCTAGTACACTTCTAATATGGTCCAGGAAATTCTTACTGGTGGTTCCAGTGTATTGGCTGTTAGCGCACGGACTAGCTGTGACAGTAGTAATCTAGAAAGTTAAGAAAATATTCTAATACTTCAAACCAAAAATGGTTTTCTTTAATTGGCAATAAATTTCATTTAATAAAGCTTTTCCTGATACATATTATTATCTTCATTTTTTTTGTAGTCGGGTTGGTAGGAAGTTTTTGCTCTCATATCTTTAAACCAAGAGTCATAATGTGTACTTAATGAGATAGCTGTATTCATTACATGGATTATGTAAATACAATTTTGCTCTTGCTGCAAGAAGTCTGAGAAAGGTACCCTGGGTATGATTAGGTTGTAACAATTTTGAATTATTAATGTAAAGAGTATAAAATCAAATTATGTCAAGTTTGGTATTATCTTACACAGTTTAAGCATTTACTCTCCCCCATGTGGTAATAAGCCCTCATCAACCAGAATTGGGAAATACACTGATGAAGACTATTGTGCGATGGCTATGTTGCCATTAGGAAAGATGTCATCTTGTGTGTGAGGATGGGACTCATTCTCAGAACTAAGAGTATCCCACTTGGGGAAAAGATGAGAACTTGGGAAGCAGTCCTTGGACTACTAAGGCCTATGAGTCTTGAACTGAGTTCTAGAATCCAAGACACAGAAATTCCTGAAACATTTCCCATGGTGAATAGGAGCTACTCTGCCAACTGGAAACGAGGCAAGACAGGATTTAGGCCTTGAGCTGGCTTAAGAAGGCATCCTGTGACTGTTCTGAGACTTTATAATAGCTATATATTATTCTCTGTATGTAATTGTTTTTCTGTTATCCAAAAACTTGAGAAAATTTTATTTAAATTTTCAATCTAGTCCCCATTGTGCTGTGGACAATTAAAGTAAAACACATCCCATTCTGTCAGTGAAATAGCAGAATAGAAGGTCATCCACAGCCACTGAAGAAGCTACTCTGCCAGTGTCACAGGAAGCTAAGTCAGCAGTTGGGGGTTTGGTGAGAAGAATGAAGAACTCAAGGAAACTGGTCCCAGGTAGCACAAAGCAAACTCTAGAGATCTCTTGGAAATAGCTGAGGGTCACTCTGAGGGGATGTAATTTCTAAAAATTAGGTTAGTGGGACCTCATACTATCAGAAGTTAGATATTAAAAAAAAATGTGGCTTTATTTTTTTAAGTCACAAGCAAGTGAAGTCTGAGACTTTTGGATTACAGTAAATTGAAGTATTAGACCCAAAAGATAGCTAATTTATGAACTTCTATAGCCTGAATTTTGTTTGCTTTGATTCATATTAAATTTATTTTTGTTTCTACTTTTTATGATTTAATATCTTGTTGTATATGTTCTTGTTATAAAACTCTTGTGTAGACAAAGGCAAAAATGAGGCAGGAAATTGTTAAGAACAATAATAAATAAACCCTTGAAAAGTACCATTCTAGATTTTCATTTTAAATGCATTAGCTTTTTAGCTGGCAGTGTGACCTAAGGAAATACATTTTATATTAGTGTGGTTGTTTCTTTCTCTGAAACATGAGGGAGTTGAGTTAAATACTGTCTGAGGTCCCTTCCACCACTCAGATTCAACAATAAAATTTATGTTCATATAACTTGGTATAATATCCTGAAAATGAAGTGAATGACTTCATTCTTAGAAAAAGTATAACTGAAAAATATTGATTGAAAGTCTCAAAACAACTGTAATTGAAAAATAAAAAGAAATATTTTAGAACTAAAAAAGTCTTGAGGGACTGTGCTATTCTTTTAAAACAACTAAAAATGAGTACTATGAATATTTTCTGAGAGAAATGTGAAGAGTTGGAAGTATGTAGTCATATAAATAAGATAAAGTAGGTTTCATGCTATATTTCACTTAGTTTAGAAATCACATAATAGTTCACAGAGTTTCATACATAGGCCTTATGAATAAGTAGCATGTGACTGTGAAACAAAATATTTGCACCTTAAGGTTGAACTATATAAAAATACTTCTTATGTCTCCACACGCAGAATAATCAAATGAAGAAGTAATATGGCAAATTTAATCTAAAACTGAATATCTTTTGCCTTATACTTTGGGCATATGTAAAATGTTTTATTGATATATCTATATAATTATTTTTATTTACTTCTTCACTTGAATTTATTCATTGTTTTGTTTCTCATTTAATCAACAAACATATATTGACCAGCAGCATATGCCTAGGAACCAATGTAAGGGAACAGTGTAGATAAACTTTTTTTTTCAATTTAAGTACTGCAATACCCTTTAGTGATGCTGTTCAAAATGATGCTTATATATTAGCTTAATAAGGAGGTATCAATCAATTTGATTAAATTTTGCAATTAAGCAGTGGGATTTGGAGCTATAGTTTATTAAGCCAATATTGAAAATGCCCATTACTCTTCTGAATAAGGTAATATTCCAGCCTGGTTGCAGTTTGCATTTCTTACCTATCATACAGGCCCTTCTGGTAATAATCTTAGGATACTTTCCTATTGTCCCTGAGTAGAGATATGTGAGCCATGTATAAATTTAACCTTCAATGTTAAACCAAGAGTTTTTATTCCTCATGGACAGGTGCTAAGTGGTTGTACGAAATGTCAAGTGGTTATAAAAAGAAAAAGCAAATCTATGCAAAGAATCACCAAATTGAGATCACAGTCATTTGCACAGGATATTCATTCTTGACATTTATTTTCTAATAATACTTCCCCTCTATTCCTTTTACATAAGTTGTGATGCCATTTTGCTCATTTCTTAAACCCACAATGGAATCATAAGAGTAGGAAATATCAAATACAAATGAAGTCCATGTTGGTCTTGATCTTTGTGTTATACTTTGATGACTCCAAGCACTATGATTTCTGAAAGGAAGTCCTGATACTACTGAAAACCTAGAACTTTTACTATCACCTCTATATCTTATTACACAAGTATTCTTAGAATTCATATAAGATAATAAGAGAATGTGGCCAAAGAAACGGTCATAACATGTCAGAATGTGGCTTTATTTGAAAATAAGGTTGTTGCAGATGTAATTTGCTAAGATTAGGCCATACTGGACAAGGGTGAGCTTTAAATTCAAACTAATTAGTGCTTTTATGAGAAGAAGACAGAGACATACAGGGAGAATTCCACGTGACGACAGAGGCAGGGATTAGGGTGATACAGTTGTAAGCCGAAAGCATCAAGGCTTGATGGCACCAGAAGCTAGCAGAGGCAGGCAGAATTCTACCCGGAGTCTCTGAGGCAGTGTGGTCCCACCAACTGTGAGATAATACATTTCTGTTGTTAAGTCACCCAATTTGTTGTCATTTGTGACAGTAACCCTAGGAAACTAATGCAGGGACTTATGAGAAAGATCAGCTGAGTTACAGACATTTAACTGTGATTTTGAGTGAAGCATGAGTAGGATGAAGAGTCTTCTACTGTAGAAGTCAATCTAAAGCTTATCAAGCCCTTACAGTGGCCTGGCATTAATCTTGTACTCTATAAATGTTATTTTATTCAAGATCAAGTTTCCTCTAGCACTCTGTACATATAATAAGTTAGGTTCCAAAACTATCCCCAACTTAGGCACAAAATCTGTACTAATTCTTTTTAAATAATTATCCTTTCAAGGAATGGTTTTTCAGCTCTACAGGTTCTTTCTGGAGAATAAAGCAACTTTCAATGTATTAAGTACTAGAAATTTAAAATGTTTAATCTCATGAGAATGAGATTACTTCAATGTTTGTTATATTGAAGTTAAATAAAAGGAATAATACAGACTGGTTCTCTGTTGCACTCAGGTGATGTATTAATACTCATCATATATCATAAATTACTGTGGTTCAAATATTACCCTGAATATAACACATGGAGAAAAGACTTTTTAAACCATAATGTTTAAAACAAATATCTGATATAGGTGAATTATAGTTAAAAAATCAAAAGTTAAACAAAAATTATAATTAAAAAATAAAACTTCAAAAAATATAGGCTATTCTAGATTATAATTACTTCAGGAAATATTGCAATTTTTTAATGCCAATAATCACTGGATGTTTTTACTCCTGTGTTTTACCTACTTTTTACTCTTTTTGTTCATAAAGTATTTCAAAGCAACTGCAAAATGCTACTGATAAATAGAAGCCCTCAGAAACTTACAATGCACATATATCAAGATGTTACATGGAAAATCAGCAAATCTCCAAATTCCTTCAGACATATGGTTTACAATGAAGTGGTTTATTGCTGAATAATCATTAATCTCAGACAGAGGCAGTAAGTGTCATTTCTTCACCTCCAGATTTTTCTAATTTATATTCTTTGTGCTGAAAGCAAACACATCAGTTTGAATTTGCTTTATTCCTGTGTATCCTCATTTCAAAATATCAAGAGCATCCATTGTTTGGCAAGCCATAAAGCCATGCAATTGATTACTGTCATTATTATCCATTATCATCAATTTGGGTAATCTATCAAAATCAGCAGGGTGGGGTTTATAATTCAACTGCTTAATGATAAATATAAAGTAACACAAGCATATACCCTGGTTTTCACAATACAAAATTTGTCGTGCATTTATATACTATAATTCTTGTTATAAAGCAAAAATATAATACATTTATAGAATAATAAAGTTTTACAATTAATATATGGTTAAGGGGATCAAACAGTGCTATACACTAGCATATAATGTGCTTCTAAAATCTAAATTACAAATCTGTGGGGAAAAAATCTATAAAAACTAAAAGATGAAAAATATCCACATGTGATAAAGTTCTGCAATGATACCCATATGCCGAACCACTTCTGTGGTAATTTGGCAGTGGCCGCTGATAGGAATTGGTACAAAGATACATAAGGTCATGTGGTCATATCCCTTCACCTTTGCCACTGTAATGGAATTACAAAGAACCTCCGTGCCAAGCAAAAGGTGAATCCAGAAATGCATTTGCTCTGCGCAGCGCATAGCACAGAGAACTGGAAACTAGAGTTTTGGACACACACACACACACACACACACACACAAGTTATTCACTTAATTAAGTGAATAATTTATTTTTTTCCAGGGATCAACTATATCAAAATTAAAAAGATATAGTCATCAATTTTAGGAGAGACACTTTCAAATAATCACAGTATGTAATGGCAGTTTGAAACATGTCATAATTATCAATTGCTAAATAACAATCACTCCCAATTTAGTAGCTTAAAACAACACATCTTTAGCATCTCACTTTTTCTGTGTGTCAAAAATATGGGGATGACTTAGTTGTGTGCTCTGTTTCTTGGTCTCTCACCAAAATGTTGGTCCAGGGTTCATGGTTTCATCTGAAGGCTTGGCTAGTGAAGCATCTTTTTCCATGTTCACTTGCTGGTTTTTGGCAGCATTCAGTTTCTGTGGGAGGATAGACCGAAGGCCACAGTTCCTTACTTGCTGTTGGCCAGAAGCCACCCGCAGTTCCATGACATGTAAGTCTCTCCAACATGGAAGCTTTCGTCATTGAAACATGTAAGCCAAGAAGAGTAGACTTGTACAACCTAATCATTTAAGTGAATATTTAAGTAAGCTTCTTCTCTAATCCAACCTGAACAAAGTTTGGACTATGTATTCATTTGCCCAAGGTAGATAATGATATATAGAAAATAGAAACACAGCTGCCTTTATTTTACGTTAAAAGTTTTATTCCAGCTATTTTGCCATGTTTTACTGATTAGAACCAAATTACTAGTTGGAGTCCACTCTCCAATGGAGGGTTTATACAAGGACAGAAAAACCAGCAAGTGGGGATCACTGAAGGTTGTCATAGACGTCATCCTATCACAAGGCACTAAGTGGTCTTCTTTTACTTTTACCACCAGTGATCCATTATTTTTCAGATCTCTAATAGGGAATTCACTTTGGTTTTGTTAAATTATTAATTATTAATTCTTTTGAGTGTCAAACTATGGAAAAAGATAAGTTTTGATGTGATGCAATAGCAAAAGAAATTATGGAATATAAGATGGTACTGAGAGAATCAGCCTGAAGAATACCATATGGAAAAGAAGAGAGAGAGAAGAAGAGGTAGTCTTAAGCCTTCATTAACTGTTAACCCCAAGATATTAAGGATAATATGGAAAATAATAAGGCTACTCTTATTACCAGCTTAGTTTTAGTCCCTAAATATTTCTGCAGTCACTCTTACCTTTTGGCTATTACTGGTGACTAAATGAGTGGAATTCAGAATAATAGAGAACTCTTCTCTGCAGATGCTAATGTGTATGCTTAGGGAGAGAGATAAGAAGCACATCAGAGGTTTAAGAAGAGTAGAAACACTGATTATAATTTTACTTAGGAATCATAATTTGGGACTTTACAAATATTTTTTTCCTTTGGTGAATATTCAGTTTTTACTAAAGAGCCAGTACAAATTTGACTTGATTGGTGAACTTAGAATTATAATACGGCATTTCGAGTATGCATAAGCCCAACATTTAAACTTTTTCCCAAGCCAAGTAAGATGTCATTTCCACCATCACATTTATTCACATTTTGATTTTAATTCTGTCGATAAGTTTAGACTGTGCATTTCCCCTTAGTTTTCTCTTTGTTATGAAATTTATGCTGCTACCACTACAATGAGAGAGAGTGAAGGCCTTATGTATATTTGTTCCTTCACCAGACCATAAACTCTTTATTCATCATTGTGTTTCCTGTTTCTGATACATACATGTCACTCATTGCTTCTCCAGTCTAACCTTACCTAAGTTTGTACTATATGTCCATTTATCCAAGGAGGGAATGATGGATCGTGGTGACATCCATGATTGGAGAACAAATTGAACAGTTTCCAAGACTCCTAAAGTCGTGTGTGGTCTTAATGTGGTTGCTAAAGATATAGAATTTGTTTTATTGAGGCCATTGGAGACGTGATTTATGAAAGAATTTATTTGACAAAGCTATATCATAACCATCTATGACATTTGTAAAAAGAGAATAATTACATTATTGATCTCATATTTTATTAATTAGTGGTTGTTGTGCCATTCCACATGACCTCTGTGATTCTACTTAATTTAAGAAGCTGTAGTGTAAAACAAAGGCTCTGATCTCTAAGAGGTTGACTATGACAAGTTCCAGTGTACTAGTGGCCAATTAATGTCATATAGCCCAGAATAATTAAAGAGTAATTAGTGTTGGGAAGCCTGGCAAAATGAGTTCTAAGCTATTTTCTCAAAGATATGCATTCAATCGTGGTAACTTTAATTTTAAACAAGATTCCTAGAAAAAAGGTTAATGTTGAGCATGTTTTCAAATAAATATTTAAGTAAGCCTCTTCTCTAATCCAACCTGACCTAAGTTTGGACTATGCATCCATTTACCCAAAGTAAATAATGATTTACAGAAAATTTACAGAAACATTAAACAATTTACATTAAAAGTTTAAATAAGGGGAGCTCAGTCACACCTGCTTTCTCTGATTCACACACCGGAATACCCAGGTCTGCTGACAGACAGTGTCTGCTACAGAGCAGAATCCTGCCTGTATAAAGGGGGTCAGATGTGGGTCTCAGCCAAGCATGCTTCGTTCCAGAAATTCCTAGAGAGAAGGATACAGAAACCTCACCGTCTTAAATGAGAACCGGGTCATGAAGTTGGAACACTAAACCCAACTTAAAAAAAAATGCTTAAATGAAACTGTTACTTTGTCTTCAATGTGTGAATCAATGATGCATATTGTGGCAGAGGTTAATATCTGTTTTCCAAAATCTGTGTTCTTATGTTTTTGCGTTTCTTCTTGTATTAGAAACTAGACTACATTTCCCATCCTCTCTTGCTGGTCAATGAACTTTGAGTGTAAGTGATATGTTCCATTTCCAGGCTGGCCCATAAAACTCTCATGCATACTCATCCATGTTGCTTTCCCCTTCCTGATACCAGGAATTAAGGCAACTATGATAACCTTGGAAGCTACATGTTAACAATAACAAGCTTCCAGACTGGGTGTCTACGCAATTATATAAAAGATAGCCTCTCCACTGACTGTCGCCCTTCCATGACTGTTTCATAGCATTCAATAAACCACTATTGTGTGAGAATTTTTTTTTTTTTTGATTACAGGAGCTAGCATTACCCTTATCATGTATATATGCACACAATTATGTAAGGATTTAGATCAGAAATATCTAAACAAAATATATCCCCAAGTTACTCAAAATCTGCCCCTTATTGTGGATTATATAGATAAGTAAGATTTGTCAAAAAAGTAATTATTATTAGATTGTTACTTCCTTTAAGAAAACATGTCAAGTACTTATGTAATTTATGTGTAGCTAACAATAGTATTGGTTGTTGAATATTATATAGAGATCCAAAGAAAAAAAACTTTAAAAAACCTCTCTGTTCACTTATTTACCATACTGTTGGGAGGTAGGGAGATGGGGATGCTGGCAGTATTCTCTAGAGTCATATGACTTTAAGAACAAAAATTGTGTGGTATATTATAGCAAAATAAAAAACACTTAAATTGAAATTAATTTATTGACAAATAGAATCTCTCTGGAAATAGGGTTTATATTGGCATTACTGGCAGACTTACAGCCAAATGAAAAAATTGCAAATGAAAAAATTGTAGCTATTTAAAATGAGTTTTTTTGTTTTGAGATCTGTCAAAATAATAAATTGGCTATTTTTTATTTTGTTGGTTGATTGGTTTCTTTGCTAATGCTTTATTAAATATTCACAATCTGTGGTTCAAAGTAATTTTCTATCACCTCGCTTAAGATTTTAAACATTCAGTGTTATTAATCTTTTGAAAGGGCATTTGTCACAGTAGGTAAACAAGCATTAAAGAAATATGTAAAAATGAACTTCCTACTGAGTTATTTACTTGGAATAAGTGTATCCTATAAAATGCTTGACCTAAAGTATTTAACTAGAATAACCCAAGACAATAAAACATGAGTTACACAGAGAGTTTATAAAGATTTTATATCAATGGTAAAAAAAAAAAAAAAAAGAAAAACTCAGTGTTAACCCAAAAGCCATAAAGTCACACTATTAAGAACAAACCAAAAATCTTGAAAAGGTATTAAATCAAAACTTCTGCAATTGCATTTATCTTTGGAGAAATAAATAAAGCTTAAAAACAATGTAATAGACTACTCTTTAATAGTATTTCCCACCTTACAAAATTTACAACATTTTATTTGCACTCTGTGGGTGAAACAGAAAATATTGCTACTTTACAGATGAACTATTTAATAGATTCTTTAAAATATCATTTATGTAACAAAATAATAATTTTTAATGTTTCAGGTCACTTACCTTCTGTTTCACTTAGGGGGTGAAAATAAGTGAAGTTTTTCATTTTAAATAGCAAACTATAATTTAATGGTTCATTTAAATCACATATATATTTGTAAGTTTTGAAGAGATTAAGGAATTTAATCAAATTCTCACAATTTGTTTGAGTAGAGCCAAAGTCTTCTTTCCAGTTGTTAATCTAGAGCTTTTACCACTAATAGCCTGCTATGAGAAAGCATTTTTGTCATTTCAGTATACTACCTAAATTGGAATACTCATTAAAATGTATATATTAATCAGATAATTGTGGTCACCCCCTACACAATGGTCACTGGATTATAGTAGGTACTGGAGTTACAATAAAGTAGATATTGCTCTTGCCCTCATAAGTTTAGCATCTTGTAGAGAAAGTGAACTCGTCTGAAGATGTTGGTGGCATCTATGTAACTAGCCAGTAGGGTGGACTTCATTTCCTTTACAGCACGTTCATTTACACTATAAGTCCCTGAGATGTCCACCATCATTTTGCAAGTTTTGACTTGAAAGCTTAACATTCCAGGTTCAATATTTTACAGATATCACAGCTGAAACTAAGTAGTTAATACTCAAAATCTTGGCCTATGGTTGTGAGGGACAGCTAGTTTAACCCTGGATGATGCACTGAAAAGAAATATGGTACATGTACAATAGGCCAAAATTTTCTCCCTTCAATTGATATATACTACCCTCCAACAAAGGAGTGCATTTATCTTACCTTCTCCTTCTCCTCATCCTCCCGGCTATTTCCATAGTTGTGCTTTCATATGAAGACTCAGTCCAGTCACTATTCACTAATTCATGTAGTCATTTATCTAACAAATACATACTGAACATCTACTATGTTCCAGTCTACTATAGGTGCTGAGGATAACAGTGACCAACTGTAAACAAAACAGATGAAAAATTCTGTCTTTGTGGAGCTTATATCCAAAAATAAACTAGCCAAATAGGCAGAATATACACAGCAGTATTTTGGTGATACTATTTGTACTAGCGATAGATGTCAAGAACAAAAAGTAAAGTAGAGATAAGAAATATGAAATGCAGGAGGAAGAGGGCAGGGCAGTTGGGAATTTAAGATGAAGACTTGTATGGTTAATTTTTTGTCAACTTTAATAGGCTAAAGTATGAACAGATAGCTGCTGAAACATTTCTGGGTCTGTCTATGAGGGTGTTTCTGGAAGAGATTAGCATTTAAATTGGCAAGCTGAGTAAAACAAATGGCCCTTCCCAATGTCAGTGGGCATTATCCAATCTATTGAGAGCACAAATAGAACGAAATGCGGAGGAAGGCTGAATTGACTTTACGCTTGAGCTGAGACATCTAGCATCTCCTGTCCTAAGACTTAGGTACTCAGGATTCTCAAACTTTAGCTCTCAGGCCAGGACTTACACAATCGGCGTCTAAAATCTCAGGCCCTCACACTGAGATCGAATGACACTACTGTCTTTCCTGGTTCTCCAGTTTGCAGACAGCAGATCATGGGACTCCTTGGCTTCCATAACTTCATGAGCTAATTTCTGTAATAAATTTCTCTCTTTCTCTCTGTCTCTCTGTCTCTCTCTCTGTCTACCTATATACTATTTCTGTTTCTGTTTCTTTGACTAATATACTAACTGCACTACTAACTGGGTCCTCCCATGAACTCATCCTCCACACTTGCAGAACTCCTGCCATGCTCCACAGGCCCCTTATTTTGTTTTCCAGCGCAGGGCCTTTTATTCCTATGAACAGTGTTGGTATCTCTTTTGCCCTTTGTCCCACCTCTCCTCACCATTCTATGATATTTAACAAGTTAACAAGAGTTAATATCTTACAATATTCCAGGCACTGTTCTAACACAGGCTACATATATATGACATATACTTTACCTTTACAACTTCCCTCTGAAGTAGTACTATTAATATCCTCCTTTACAGAGGAAATAGATTAGATACCACATATAAGGTCACACATCAAGGAGAAGTTTCAGCTGGAACCAGGAACCAGCTAGTGTTACTTTGAATTCTGCTTTGTCTTTCCATCCAAGGATGGTCTACCAAGGTCCTGAGACTCTGCCCTTTATGCTCATTGCTACATTGTGACACAGTGAGCTTTTTAGCATCCTCCTTGCTGTCTAGACCTGAAGACCTGACTCAAGTACCTTGGTCTTATAAATATATGGTCTAGACAGACAGCTTGACCCTGGAGTCTAAACTGCATGCTAACTTTCCAGCTTCAAGAGTTTCATGATGACTGAATATTTCCTTTCAATAGTTTCTGGAATTGTCACCTTTGGATGCTAGAACTGGCCCGCCTTGTTTCATCACCAGAGCCAGGCCTTACAGCGGGAACCTATTTCTCTACCTAAAGATTGTAAGGGAGTAGGGTGTGACAGGGCTCTTTAAAATAGAGCTTGGTGAGCCAGGGGAATAATAAGAGCTAATGCTGCTCGGGGGCACTGTTTCTAGAAACCATTCAAAGTGTTTTACATACATTAACTCATTTCAAGAAAGAAATTGACCTTCCCCAGCCGTCATCGCAGGGGTGATATTTTAGGTCATAGCTTGAGAGAATTTCCTTCTCCAGGAGATTTAAGGTGGAGAAAGGAGAAGTCCGGGGCACTTTGAGCTTCTTTGAAACATATACAGCTAGAAGAAGAGAAAAATTAAAACACAGAGCAAAGCTCTGTTTGCCAAGTTTTTAAAAAAATTGAGACTCACTGTTCCTTTGTTCTGTAAAACCATTTGAATGAGTTGTTTAGTTATGCAAATGCAAGGCAGCTGATAAATGTGGCTCCTAGGAGAAAAACAGTTTAGCATAAATATAGGTGAGAAATCATCTGTGTAATAGGTTGAGTTGCATTTATGCAAGTTGCTGCTACTGTTGTTCTTGCTATTGTTAGGAAGAAACGTATGTTAAGTATGAAGTGAGACCACTGGGCCCCTAAAACTATTGTTTGTTCAAGGAAAGCATTGTTGTTTTTAAGCTAATGCCAGTAAGAAATTTGAAGTTAAAGATATCGCATATGATGAGAACCAAAATGGGTTCTAACCATGAGCTGTGTTAGGTGTCCACCCAGGTAACAGCATAGCACTTAACAAGGCAGAGTCTCTCTGCCTACCACACAAGAAGGATTTGGCCACAGCCTTGCAGTGAAAAAACAAATGGCAGCTTTGGAAGCATAGGGAGACTCTGGGGAAACCTTGGCATGAGCCTTGATGTCCTCATGGGATGTGACAGTGGCAATAATGTTGTTCCTTCGGACAGCTTTGTGAACAGTGGGCAACCTCGTACAGGCATTAGACCTATGACTCTCATCATGGTGATGAGACCATAAAAAGTCAAAACATTTGGAAAATAATTTAGTACTTTCTTTTTAAAACAAATGATAACAAAATAGTAAGCTACAATATATATGAAGAGCCCTAAAATTAATATGAAAACAACAACAATAACAAAAAACAATAGCAAAATGGGCAAAAGATGTAAATAGGAAAGTCCTGAAAAGGCAAATCCAAATGGGCAGTAGGTATTTTAAAAGATGCTGCAAACCACTAGTAGTTGAAAAATGCAAATTAAATTTAATCAAAATTAAAATATTGTCTATGGCCATGATATCCTGAACAAACCCAATCCCGCCTGATCTCGGAAGCTAAGCAGGGTCAGGCAGGCCTGGTTAGTACTTGAATGGGAGACCACCTAGGAAGACCAGGAGCTGTAGGAGTAAAAAATATAAAAAAATAAAGGATTGTAAGCTCACAAGATCCTTGCAATCTGTGAGGTCAACTAAGGGTTGCCTCATCTGAAAAAAAAAAAAAGAAATATTATCTTACAAACCCAAGGACATAAAAGCTTTAAACCTACAATAGAAAGCTGAAAGGACATTTACATATAATGCTGGTGGAAATGAGCTGTTTTCTTTATATTTGACAGCATCTATTAAAATTTAAAACATGCTCTTTCTCCTAGCAGTGCTATTTTTAGGACTCTTTGACATAACAATTAGAGCAACAGTTGAGAAAAATATATGTGCAAGATGTTTACTGAAGCATTGTTTATACCGACAAAAAAGAAAGGGGGAAGGAAAGTGAACATGCACCGATGTGGAGAATAATTGAGTAAACAATGTCACACCTTAAATACCATGTAGTAAATAAAAATAATTAATTTGTTTCTATATCCATTTGCTTAGAATAATTTCTATTAATATTATTGATTTAAAAACTAGTGTATGTTTTTAAAAATTAACAAAATTCTCTACATATATACATATATGCATATACATTCATATATACAGATAGGCAAATTTTATATGTGATAATATGAGTTTTGAAAAAAGTTTGGGATAGTACATATCCAGTTATTACCATGAGTCACCCAGAGAGTGATTAGGGCTAGGGGAGGATGATACAAGTAGAGGAAGAAAGATCATGCATCGGGAAGGGGGTGAACAACAACAACAAAAAGACTAGCATTAATATCACATCTGTTAAAATAGTATATTATACCTGTGTTTATAGTCATTAATAATTGCAAAAATTTAACCATTTAAGGTCAAGAGCTCTCTCTGATAATTTGATGAAAACAAAGTACCCAATTCCCCCCCAAATCTACATTTGCACATAGATACAAACATTTGAATATTGTTTTAAGCAGGTTACAGATGCCCTAAAACTCATCCAGAGATGCCAGGGAACCCAGCCCAATCAACTTTATTCCACCAATATGGCATTTGGGAAAATCAGATCTCATTGCTTTGGCCCAAATTTAATTTCTAGAATCAAGATAATATTCCTGTTTAAATGTAGCTTGTGTACACTGAGGGATTAGCTTGTTCAACATATTCCATTTGATCAGCATGTATATTAGTCCTTAACAAATTATAGTGTAGAGCCCATGCTCTTTTTCTTTATGGCAGGGGATCTTTGGGTTTTAATTTTTATATAAGAAAAGTCTTAAATTTCTGGGAAAAATCATTCTAGTGAACCAAATTAAATTAACCTATTTCTGAGAAGAATATATTTGCAAATGGTATATCTGATAAAGGGTTGATATCCAAAATATATAAGCAACTCATACAACTCAATAACAACAACAACAAAAATAAACAATCTGATTGAAAAATGGGCAGAGGACAGGAAAAGACATTTCTTCAAAGAAGATATACACATGGCCAACAGACATATGAAAAGATGCTAATAATTAGAGAAAAGCAAATCAAAACAAAACAACAAAGAGATACTACCTCACATTTGACAGAATGACTATTATCAAAAAGTCAACAAATAACATATGTCAAAAAGGATGTAGAGAAAAGTGAATCCCCTGTGCACTGTTGGTGGGACTGCAAACTGGTAGAGACCCTATAAAAAATAGTACGGTGATTTCACAAAAAAATTTAAAAATATATACAACCCAGAAATTCTACTTCTGGGTGTTAATCCAAAAAGAGCAAAAACACTAATTCAAAAAGATATATGCACCACTATGTTCATTGAAATGTTATTTACAACAGCCAAGATATGGAACAACCCAAGTGTCCATCAACAGAAGATTTCACATACATAATGCATATTAAGCAGCAATAAAAAAAGAATGAAATCTTACAATTTGTGACAACTTGGATGAATCCAGAGAGTATTATGCTAAGTAAAATAAGTCAGGAAGAGAAAGACAAATACCATATGATTTTGTTTATATGTGGAATCTAAAAATAAAACAAAATAAAACAGAAATAGACTCATAGAAACAGAGACCAAAGGGCTGGTTACCAGAAGGGAGGTGGTGGGGGATAGTTAACAAGTGGGAGGAAGATATAGTTTATAAAATTGTGATCAGTTTACGTGGTGACCATAGCCATGACTAGAATTAGTGAGTGATCATATTATAAGGTATAAAAATGTTGAGTCACTGTACTTTACACCTGAAACTAATATAACCAATATAAGATTGCATAACGGTTATATCTAAATAAAAAATAAATATTAAAAATAAAAAATAAAATCAATGAATTCATTCTTTTTGGCAACTTAAACAGTAAACAAAATGTCCCAGTAGAAAAGTAAAGGCAGTTAACTGTCCTGGAAATACAGAGGCAAATCCTAAATGTTAGAGTGGCACTACATTTTTCAAATCCAGCTTTGCCTTTTTCTAACACACAAGTCTTTTCAGCTATAATGTGGAAGTATTTTGAAAAAGCAGAAATTTTCTAGAAAAGATGTCTTAAGAGGGTCTTGCAGTAAGACCTACTTTTAATCACAGCCTGCCAAGAGCATTAGGTATAACATGGGGTGCCAAGGCAAGTGGCTATATTTTCTCCTTGCTTATTCAGTCCTGAGGCCACCTCTGATGAAGAGTTGCTAAGTTACATGGTGACTTAGAAATGGGACTATTATAGACAAGGCACTAAATGAGTTCAAGAAACTCATTCATCTTATTGATTGTGCTTGTAATCTGGAGAGAATGCATTCACTTTGAGTACAATACAAATAAACTTCTATAGCACCTTTGATGCAAACATGCCCCAAGGCATTTTTCAGAAAATACAAAATACTAAAGTGCGCAGGTGTGCCGTCAGAGAAAATGAACTCATTCAAATGCAGAGAACTAAAGTTTAGATTTAAATAAGGCTTTAAATTTAAACTTTTGTCTTCCAAGTTAAATCATATGTAAGAACTGGAGGAAATTGTTAGTACACGATCACGTTTTAGAAGTTTTCAACATTCATCAGCAGAAGGTTGTACTAGAAAATCATAAAAATGCCCTCCAGATATTTTATTATTGAGACCTTAAATCTGCATTTCATAATAAATATGTCCATTTAGATCATGCATTAGCTAATTTGCTGTACATATTACTCTGGAAGCTATTCATTTAAACCTGTGTTACCTGGTTTGGCTCATTTTCTTGTCGACTTAGCTAGATGAATAGCAAAGGTATCCTTTCTTTTCCTTGTGTGGATGTGGCCCAGCTGACCATTACCCAGATGATATTCTCATATCATCATAGCTGCTTACTAATGTGTGGTGGCAAAAGCAAAAGCCAATTGTTTTCTTTTACTTCTCTGCTACTGAAACCAACTAGGAAAAACTTCAGAAAGGCACTATTTCCTGACAGTGACACTCAGTATATTTTCAACATTTTATGAAGACATCATTAAGCTCCCTGTGGGTTGTTCAAAAATAAAATGTGGTAAAGATATATCTTTCACATTTCAGCATTCTGATAATGCCATAACTGTACTGACCATTTAGTAAAATTTATAATTTTCCATCTGAGGCTAGTATCCTCCGCTGATCAAATAAACTGTATCTTTGTCAACCTGCATTTCATATTGCATTATGTGTCTATACCTAATAAAAGATAAAGAATTAGTGAAAGTTTTTAATGATTCTCCTTTACTCAGAATTATTTGATATTTTATTTAAATTTGTGTAATTATTCAGGTTATCAAGAATGAACATTAATAATATGTTATAAGATATAGTGATCTTATTTGAATTAGAATATTTGTGCTAATAAAGTATAAGGTAAAGAATGAGTCTAAAAGGGTTCCATGTGTTGCCACAAATCACCGCATCATTGATTTAATTTGTGATTTCAAGTAAATATTGGGCCATCTGACTGATCCTTAAGCCAGTGACTTGTTGCAGAAACCCCTATTTAAAACAAGTTTTCTTTGTATCATCTGAGCCTTTAAAATCTGTGAATAGCATATGTGTATTAGTTTTCTCTTTCTGTCTAACAAATTACTACAGATAGTCACTTAAAATACAAGTATGTTCCATCACAGTTACTATAGGTCAGAAGTCTGGGCACAATATGGCTAGATTTTCGGCTCCAGATCTCACCTGAATGAAACAAATGTGTTAACCAGGTGGACTCACATGGGGGTTGGGTCTTCTTCAAAAATCACTGATATAGACAGATTCAGTTTTCTTAGGGCTGCAGGATAGAGGCTCTCATTTCTTTCTGGATGTCACCTAGTGCTGGCTCTTAAATCCTAGAGACTGTCTGCAGTTCTTGCCCCAGATCTGTTCTGCAGGTTCTTTATATTATAAACTCTTGCTTTCTTATAGGCCCGTTGAAACACATTTCTCTGACTTTCTCTCTGTGACCAGGCAGAGAAAAACACTCTTTTTTTTGAAAGGGCTCGTGTGACTAGATCAGATCCATGTAGATTATCTTTCTTTCTCAAGATCAATTAGTTTGGAATCTTAAATACATCTACAAATTTCTTTTATAGCAGAACCTAGGTTAGTGTTTGAATAAATAACTTGTAGAAGATGTGCTTATTTCAGAAGCAAGGTATCATGGGAGCCGTCTTAGAATTCTGCCCTCCATGATTGTAAAATCTCTTTACAGCCACCACATCTGGAACAATAAGCAAACAGAACACGAAATTCAGCCAGAGAAAATCTGCCACTCTGCTTCTTGAGCATCTGATTTTACTTTGAAACATGATGATAATAGCAAGTGCCATGAAACTGTTGTGAGGATTATAAAATAAGTTAATGGAGGATGGGCATTATTCTTGGGCATTATAGGTCCTTTCAACTGGAGGCCATAGGGAGCAAAGATGAGAGAAAATGCAGGCACCCACCTGTGTGGCTCATACCCAAGGGTCCACTGTAGACCATCTCCCACCCAGAGCTCTGAACTCACCTTCCAACAATTGCTAGAATTGTCCATATGCATCCCAGTATACTGCTATCTTTATGCTCTTGATTAAAAAGCCTTCCCTTGACTTTTCACATAACCAGCTCCTTCTCTTCCTTCAGGTATGAGCTCAAACTGTCACAAGACCCTTCTTTAACATCACAGTCACATATTATCTTATTACCTGATTTATAGACCTCTAACTTTCTTACAACCTGAAATCCTGTTATATGTGTTCATCTCTCCCAGCAGAATAATAAGCTCCATGAAAGAGAGATTTGTCTTTCTAGTTTATTACCATGGCAGAGCACTCAATTAATATTATTGAATAATTGAATAAATGAATGAATGAGTAACCTCGAGGATCACAACTTTCCATGAGCGGAATCCACATCTGTTTACTCTTCTTCCTCGTATATACAATTAATGTAACTTAGTTGCTACCTGTGTTTACAGATTTCCTGTGAAATCGTCAACATCCAGTGGCCTGTCCTAGAGATATGGTAGCATCTAAACAAAAATTAGGCCAGGTTTATATTTTTACCCAAAGCTTTACTGCCCAGGAGCTTGGGACATTTTCTGAAGAGCCAGGCGATACCACAAAATCTGGGAAAGAAATACATATGTAGTGTATTAACATAGGCATTAACAATAGACAAACTTAGGGTTAAATCCCAGTTTCACAGCCTACTCTAGTTGTGTATATACTTGGGCAAAATTTTTAACATTTCTGAGCTTCAATATAATCTCATAGAAAAAAGATAAGAATGTACTATCATTGAAAGATGTCTATAGTATACGTGCATGAGTATGTGTAATAAAATTTTTAAAGTTTTTGCTAGATATCAAAATACATTTACATTGAAGTTCCAAAGTGAACTTCAAAGTGTCATGTCAACATGTGCAGATTTTCAAAGGACGTTTTTAAGAACCAACTCCACAATATTGTACTCCTCACTCAGGTCAAGGACATGAAAAAAAGGTCCAAGCAGTGAGAGAGGAAAATATCTGACAGAAATGTTTTAAGAGATCCATTGCTGAGTTTCAATCCCCACTCATTCCCCTTAGAGGATAATTCTACCTTCTCCTGTCATAGGCTTAGTGAGAATAGGCTAGCTTAAAGGGAGCCAAGAAGAAGTTTGCTGTATGTTCTTTTTCTTTCAGGAGCTAGTGGCTGAGAGTCTGGCTCTAGCCCAGGGAATTTGGAAGGTGAGAGAATGACTGACATTGGTGATGGAGCAGGAGAAGGTTTCTGTGCTGGTAGCTCAGTTTGCCAGGTGAGACCTTGCCCTCTCTATGCTGTACCAGCTGAAGATCCGGTGAGCTAACTGGGAATGGAAAAAAATTACAAAGTAAAGAAATGGAGAATTGACCACCCAGAGTTCCCTTTCACTGAGCATGCTTCCAGCCTATAGCAGGCCTGGCCTGGGGAGAACAGAATATGTATTACTAGGCTACACCCAGAATTTTAGTTTTCTTGAGCTGAGTGTTCTAGCAATGAATAAACACTACATAGGAAGATTAGAAGAGGTAAAGTTTTTAAAAATATATACACTGCTGTGTTGTGTAATTTCTCAAGAAAAATAAACTTACTTAATGTGAAAAGTTGAATTATATAAAAAATGATAGTATAATCCAGTACATACTTTATACTAAAATGCATGTTTATTTTTTCAGCAACTCTTTTGACAAAAATGGCAATTGTAATAATAATATGTATACACACATATACATACACATATACAAATATACACACACATATACATGTGTGTGTATACATATATACATTTTGCATTGTCTGGAATAAACACAAGTTCCAAGGGGAGTTACTTATTCATCAAGAAAGATGCTTACTTCCAGGGGGCAAGATGTTCTCCGTATCAATTCTTCAGATAGTAAAGAGACAGAAGACAGAGGTTAGGTCACTTATTTGGCATTTAATAGGTTGTTAAAACCTTTGAAAGTACAGCTTCTGAAGGGTTTTGTGGAAAGAAAATATATCGCAGAGAATTAAAAAGAAAATTGGAAGGAAGAAATGAAGACAATGCTGTTGACATGCTAGAAAAAGAAGGCAGCAAAATATGAAGGCTTTCGAGTAGGTCAGCAAGATAAAATGAGGAAGGATTGTTTGGGAAGATAGCCTGTGTATAACTGAAAATCAAGAAATAAAAACCAGCAGTAAGCGAAAGATTTAAGCTGTATAAGAAAGAAATAAGTAAGGAATAGAGAAGTTTGCATTAAAACAAAACAAAGGAAAGGATATTTTGCTTTCATAAGAACTATTACTTATTTTGTACCAGCTAGACATTTTATCATACTATTTATAAAAGGCAGCTCACAACAGTCTAGTGGAGTGGGTGTCACTGTGCCCCTTTTACGGAGAAGAAACTAAAGCTTACAAGATTACATTCTTGGTTCAAAGTCACACCAATTAGGCAGGCTCTAAAATTTCTGCTCTTCACACTACCTAACTCTGATTTTTAGTTTAGTTTTATTTTTGTTTTTGTTTTTCTAAAAGAGGACTGATTAAATAGATGTCAAAAATATATGTGATAAGATTAACATGGGGATAATTTAGTAACCTCCTAATCAAACAAGTTATAGTCTTTCTAATAAAGAAGCTAAAGTAATTTTCGAAGAGCATAAAAGAAATATGAAATATACAACTGAAAGCTAAGGAGAAGTGGAGGTTTGGAATAGTCAATGTAGGAAAAATGCTAAAGTCACAAAATGTTCATAAAACATTTTATGCTATTCCTACCCCCTCCCCAAAAAATAAATAAAAGTGGCCTCAAACTGCATTGTATTTGAGCTCCCAGTTAATCTCATTCACTTCAGTAATCTCTACATTTTAGTCAAATGTATTATTGATTCGACACTCAAAACTTTTATTCTTCAGATTATGAAACAGAAATTTAGAAATTTAAAATTAAGTAATATATGCTATTGAGTGACACAAAGCAAACCAAGTGAACTCAAGTTTTAGAAGGTTTCTTTTTCAATTAAATCAAACTACTTTCTTGTCTGAGGAAACTGATTCATTTCTAACAGTTCCTTTGCAATTGTTTGTAAGGGGTGAAGATGACTGTCAAAACATAGCTTTGCGTTTTGAGAGAGTAAATGGTGGAACAAAATGGGATTGTTATTAACCTTAGAGTCCTTTCATTAGCCTCATCTCTCTGGATGGGAGAGAAATGTGATGCCAGTAAAGTGCTTTCTTTGCATTTTGCTGACCTAACCAAAGATGATTTTATTTAAATTATAGCTCATTTCATTGCCATGATGTTATATATTAGAAATTGATTACCCAATTTCTTCTGTAATAGCTTCATTATATTTGGGGGGAGACTTTATTTAAAAAAAAAGAAATAATGAGTGTGTAAAAGTAAAATCTTACTGTGTCTACAATTTGAAATAAAGCACACTGAGTTTAATTATAGCATTAAATTGAATTTTGGGACAATACTATTTTCTAAGTAAAATGAGATTGCTTACAAGTTTTTTAATCAAATACCACTTATTGTCAACTTTTTGATACATTATAGTAAGTCTGACACCAATTTTAAGCAAATAGAAAATTAGTCAAAAGAGCAAGTTTTTCCTTATATCTTGTCAGTGATTTTAACATGCCCCAGTTAAATGTGGAAGAGTTGTCTTTTATGATTTTCAAAAATATTTTTAAAGTTTTAATTTAATTAAGTTAGATATTCAGGGTATTTTAATATCTCAACTGATAAAATTTTGACTTGAACTTTTAAATAACAAACTTTAATAAATAGCCAATGTTTGAGGAGAAGGAGTGAAGCTGGGAATAGGAAAAAGAAGACATAAGTTAAATTTAGAGAAATTTGTCTGAATATTGAATGTCTTGCATTGTTTTTATTGTTCTCTTTAGAATTTATTAAGCAAGGTGTAAAATAATCAGAAGTTGTTGTCACTGCCCTGGAAGAATTTGCAGTCAATGGGGAAGTTCACATATAAGTGAAAATACTAAAAAAGAACATTACAATAACAAGTTAGCATACTCATCACCATGTGAAACAGCCTACTGGCTCTGTGGGGGTCAAGGATCTTCCTTTAATGATTTGCAAATAAGAAAAATGGCAACTAGGGTTGAGGTCAGTTATCACAGACTCCCTTAGGCAGTTCCATGAGGAGTTCTATAGAAAATAAGGATTTAAATTAGGACTAAGTTATCAAAGTAGAAGTTTTTTCTTCTGATATATTCTTCATTAATTTCCCAGGTGACATTTAATATACCTAAAAATGTAATCCTTACATTGTTTTCTTAAATTGGACAATATGCTTTATTTCTTGAAGAGCTTTTTCATAGAATCAACTATATGCTTTTCTTTATTCAATTATTATTTGAAACAGGAATATGGAAATTCCATTAAAGAGAGATGCTTGATATAGAGCTATGGGTGGCTGCAAGTTATAAAAGCAATTATAGACACCACTCCAAGAGCAAAAGTAAAGCTGCCACTACAAAAAGAAAAAGGTTTTTTGTTTGTTGTTTGTTTTATCCAAAGATGCCTTGAGGACTTTTGTCTTTAATGAATTTCATTCTCAAACAAATGTCTATCAGGATTTTCATGATATTGAGATGCAAAAAAAAAGATTGCACTATTATCAGCCTTCATGTTCACGTTTTAGAAGTAATGAATTTATGGTGTTCTAAATTAATTTTAGATAATGGTAATGAAATTTTGCCTATGTTTTATGGTTCTATTAGGCTAATCTTAGTACTTATCTCTTTGGACTGACTCCCCACAAAACTGTGAATCTCAGATCAGAGATGATAATTCATTAATTCCTGTGCCTGGAGTAGATGCATCATGAGTAGTAATAAAAAAAAAAAGAAAAAAAAAGAGGGAGTAAGTGAAGGAGAGAGGGGGAAAGAAGGAGAAGTGGAGGGAGGGAGTGAGAAAGAAAAGAGGAAGAAAGGAAGGCAGGAAGGCAGGAAGGCAGGAAGGAAGGATGGAAGGAAGGAAGGAAGGAAGGAAGGAATGGAGTGAGGGAGGAAGAGAGAAAGAAGATGAAAGTTATTTGAAATGGGGGAACACAGAACAAACTTTAGTCCTAAAAAAGTTCTGGACATAGCTAATACAATAAGTAAACAAAACTACTTACCCAGAAGGATAGGAAATCTAAAGGAACCCTGTAGTTCAGTCTTTGAAACTATCTCATAAGAATTCTATTAAATTCTTGGATAAGCATCATATTCTTCTGGAGTCCCTGCCTTGTGGAGAAAGGGGGCCTCTATCCAACCACTTACAGTATCAAGGATGATAAATCAATATATTAAGATTAAATGAATATCATCAACATGAGTTTATACTCACTGCGTTCTATCTCTGCCGTATTTCAACAGTAAAGACCTATGGTGTGTTACAGATTTGGAATGGAAGAGGGAAGAATTTATTAATGTCTCCCACAGAACCACTTTCTCCAAATTCTGGACCCTTATTTTTATCATCAAAAAATCAAGCATGTACAATATGCAGAAATAGTGGTGATTTCTCTGGCACTACATCCATGGGATGATGAATTTACAAATGTTTTCCACTCAATTTTCTTGACTCTTAAGCATCTCATATGAATGACATTCTTGCACAGAAAGGAAAATCATCTTGAATATTTGGCTCAGAAAAAATCTTCATTTTTAATTCAGTCACTTCAAAATTTATTTTGTAAATAAAGATTCAGCTACATACTAAATTCTAAAAGTTTTGCAGTGTGTAATGAAAGAAATTTGGACCTTCAGGATCGTGCTCAAGAACCTGGAGATATCTTCTGTATGTTCCTATTAGCCCAAGGAGGTGTTCAATAATATTAACATTTAAAAGCCTTTGATGCATGTACATTTTTTAGCTGAGAAACCAGGCTGTCTGTTTATTACTATGAAGTTTGACTAATAGGACAACCTTGAGGCTGAAGGCCTTAAAGCCCTATTCAAGGAAATAATAAAAATCAGGGGTTTTAAAAGATGGAAATTAAAAATATGCAATAAATTTAGAAATCAAGTCAAGAAGGAAGAAGCATAAGCAGAGAATTGTATTAGTCAGCCAAAAGGCATATATCATGGGAAAAATGCCCAAATGTACAAACTGCTAAACTCATAAGTGGTCACAAATAGGGTAACTCTGCATGCTCTTTGCCCAAGAGAGTTCTGGTTTATGACTATTGTGCAGTGACCCATATGGTTTAACATTTGTCCCAGAAAATTGTGTTTTTTTTGAATGAGGAATCATTACTGAAAGTTACAATAAAATAAGCCAGAATGCTTTCGACGGACTTTCACTTTGTACTTCAATCTTCTAATATGGTCTCATTCAGACTGCATGAGACACACATATAGTAAACAGAGTTCTCCCTTTAATGGGTGGTTAAATCTGGAAGACTGAAACCTACCTTTCTTTTCCAATCTTTTCAAGGTGCACTGTAACTAATTCCTTTCTCTCAAGGATAGCTTGTGGGTTCTCTGATAAAATGGAATGTTCTCAGCAATCCTACTTTTGTTTAAATATCCAAAGAATATAAGAACAGGATATCAAAGAGATATTTGTACTCCCATGTTCATTGCAACATTATTTACAATAGCCAAGATACCTAAATGTCTATTAACAGATAAATAGATGAAGAAGATGTGAGATACACACACACACACACACACACACACACACACACACACACTAGAATATCATTTAGCCATGAGAAATAAAAAGATTTTGCCATTTGCAAAAACATGGATAGAACTTGAAGGCATTATGCTAAGTGAAATAAGCCAGACAGAGAAAGATAAAAACTGCATGGTATCACTTATATGTGGAATCTAGAAAATAGAAAAAGCATTAAACTCTTAAAAACAGAAGGTAAAAAAGCGATTGCCAGAGTCTGGGGGAAGGCCAGGGAAAAGGGAAAGGTTAGTAAAAGGGTATCACCTTTCTGCTACAAGATGAATAAGGTCTGAGGATCTGATGTAAAACATGCTGACTATAGATGATAACACTGTATTATATAATCAAATTTGCTAAAAGAATAAAACTTAAATGTCCTCAAAATTTTTTTAAAAAGGTAAATATGTGAGATGATGGATGTGTTAATTAACTAGATGAGTGGAATCTTTTCATGATATGTACATATATCAAATCACCATGAAGTACACTTAAATATCTTACAATTTCATTTCTCAGTTACACCTCGCTAAAGCTATTTTTTTTTTAAATGAAACGTTCTCCAAAGTCAGCAGCTACGGCCTGCCAACTCCTTCTAGTCTTAATGTTGATAAACATATTTAACATTTCTGCCCCTGCAGGTCATTTAGTGTACTAGACAAATTGTGAGGTAGCCCAGTCCCCAGCTTGTGAGATACTAGAGCCACCAGACTAAAAATAAGTGTGGTCAGTGAGAACATGGAAGAAATACAGGTTAAATGTATGCAGTTTATATGCAGGAAAATAGGGCTGTGTAGTTTGGTCATAAAATATAAGTAGTATAGAACTAACTCTATTGCCACAGCTTTTGTCAGTTGTTGAATGGTATAAATCTACAACTATTTATTTATTTTATTGTTTAATAACACTTTTTTTACTTGGCAGGAAGCCTAGATACCTAAAGAGCTCAAAGGAAAAAGAAGAAATAACATCCATTTTTAATGAAAAATTAATTCCCATTTCTTATTTATTTATTTATTTATTTACTAACTTACTTATAGGCTATGCAACCCTTGGTTGACCTCACAGATTGCAAGAACTTTGTCAGCTTACAATCTCTTATTTTTTTATTTTTTTTATTTTTATTTTTTTATGCCTACAGCACCTGGTCTTCCTAGGTGGTCTTCCATCCAAGTACTAACCAGGACTGACCCTGCTTAGCTTCCAAGATCAGATGAGATCAGGCTTATTTAGGGTGGCATGACCATAGAAAATTAATGCTCATTTCCCAAAAAAGTTTGATGTGTTTACTTACCCAAAATATCTGTTAACATTTTTCATATACCATTTGACTTGAAGTGGTATCACTGATTTAATGTAAAAACAAAGAATTGTGTTGAGAAAACCTCAGTGTCTGTTAGGTCTGCGGGGGAAAGGCCAGCCAAATACCTTTCTGGAGACTTCCCAGCTTGATATCTGGAATCCAGACCTTCTGAATAGGGCCCACCCTAAAGCCCTAGGTGCCACCACCCTAATCTGGAGGCTCAATTAGCATTTGATTAACATTCCCCACCGTATATACCTCTACCCCCACATAACCCCATAAAAGCTGTGCCCTCCCACCCCAGGGTAGGACTTCTCTGGCTCCTCTCCTCTCAGGACCAGAGAACCTCGCCTGGGAGCCCTCTCACAATAAATGCTTGCTTTTAAAACTTCTGTCAGCCTGTCATGCGTTTACCTTATAGTATCTACTTCAACAATTAGTATTTATTTTAAAAAGGCTTTATTTAAACACAAAATTTTAACTTGATCAATTGCATAAAGCACATTCTAATATCCTTTGAATTATGATTTTTTCATTGAGATCAAAACTGTATCTATGTTGTCCAACAAGGTTGCCATTAGCCTCACATGCTTATATAGATTTAAATTAACATTAAATTAAATTAAATTTTTGATTTGGTAACACTAGCCGCATTTGAATGATTCAATAGAGACTCTGGGTTATGTCTGTGGCTACCATTTAGACAGTGCAAATCTATAATGTTTTTATCATTGCAGAAAGTTCTATTGAACTGGTTTAGATTGTCAATTTCATGCCTTGGCCACCATGAACAATGCTGCAATGAACATCAGGATGAAATACTGCCATATGCAATGACATGGATGGTACTTGAGATAATCATGCTAAGCAAAATAAGTCAGAAAGAAAAGTTGAGAACCATGTAATTTCACCTATATGTGGGATATAAAACTGAAAGCAACAAAAAAAATCAAGACAAACAAAAACTCATAGACACAGACAACAATTTAGTGATTACCAAAGGGAAAGGAGGGAGGGAGGTAAGTAGATAAGTGTAAAGGAAGTCAAACATATGGTCACAGAAGGAGATTTGACTTTGCTTAATAAACACACAATACAATATACTGATGATGTATTATAAAATCATATAATTGAAACCTATATAATCTTATTAACCAATGTCACCTTGACAAATTTAATTTAAAAATGAAAATTTAAAAGTACAGTACACATTGCCATGAAAACATAGAACAATAAAGCCATGTTAAAAAAGAAAATAAATGGAGACATATAAAACATATAAATAAGTAAAATAACACTAATGACAGTAGTAGCAAAAGGTGAGGCTAGACAGCTGATTAAAAATGTGATAACATATCAAGACAAATACTTTGCTTATATTAAAATTTAATGTTCTAATTATTATGATAAAAAATTTATTGTTAAAAATATTTTGTTTTTTATTTTAAAGTAAAAATAACATTTTCAGAAAAAAACTATTATATAGGCTATGATAGAACTAATTTTCATACAACAGATAAATATTTCAAATAATTCTTTTTAGTGGCTTCTGTCACTTTCAAAATTGTCTTTAGATAATTAAAATGTCATTCTATTGGTAAAGTACTAAGGGGCCAGAAAGATTAAATGTATTAATGTGATATGTTCATAGTTTATAAGCTCAAAATAAGATCTCC
Organism: Cynopterus sphinx; assembly: GCA_030015415.1. Classification (NCBI taxonomy): domain Eukaryota; kingdom Metazoa; phylum Chordata; class Mammalia; order Chiroptera; family Pteropodidae; genus Cynopterus; species Cynopterus sphinx. Next base: position 68,327,331 of record CM057381.1, on the reverse strand, counting down.
CAATTTGACAAATAATTCATTTTCTGTTTGAGTGAATGTGTATCTTCTTAATAGACTCTATCTATGATGTTAAAACACATATACATTCATGTATCTCATAAGAATATATATAAAAGTAAAATGCATTCATATAATCCAACCCAGTTTTAGTATTTTATATCCTTAAATATACATGTATTATACACATATAAACACACATTTATACACAGACGTATATAAGTGCTACATATATTCATACATATTATATATGTATAATATATACATATTATACATATATATATATATATATTTTTAATTTCACACTAAACTTGTTTTTTTACTGATTGATAAATCACTGGGGTATTCCATCACTATAAGACTATGTTGTTGCCCATCATTATAGATTAGACATAAAAGTCATTTTTGAAAGGCATCCATGTGTTACTGGATGCTTCTTGGAGAAAATACAATGTTAGTATTTTAATACTATAGAGTCTTCAAAGAAAAATATATATATATATTGGTTTAAATTCCAGATGTGCTACATCAGCTTAATGACCTTGGGCAGGTTTCTGTGTGTCAGTTTCTTATCTATAAAATGAAAAAAACATTGTTGACAATATTATATGAATGGGTTAAAAGACTGATGAGTTAATATAGGTAAAGTACTTGAAACTTCACTTAACACAAGTACTATATAAGATTTAGGTATTGTTTAAGCACTTATTATATGCTATACATCTTATAGGATCTAAAGTTAAACCATGCATAGCTTTCCATTCTAATATAATTCTAATTTTTGATTACAGTATTAATAACTATTGATTAAAAATGTGCTTTTCCTTTTTATTTTAGTGAAAGAAAAAAGAATTTAAAGTTTCTAAAAAATTCATAGAGAAAATAAAAACAAAACCTTGTACACATTGTGTACAGTTTAACAGAGCATGCTTTTTATTTTATTGATATAATTTCTAACAAGAATCCATTGATTATTATATGAAAACTTTATCCAGGGAGAACCTGAGAAACAGAACTAACCTATATGTAGAAGATAATAGTTTCCATTTATAAGAGTTGACTTCATGCCAGGTACTGTTCAATGTACTTTGTGAACCTAATTCATTCACAAGACTCCCAGAGGTCTTTCACAGGTCGGGCTAGACTCCATATGGAAAATGATCTTTGTGGGTTCACTCCCTTCAACAATCTACAGGGCAAACCAAATGTGGATTAAAGAGCTGGAGGCAGATTCTGACTCCAAAGGAATGTTTGTTTTTGTTTTTGTTTTTTCTCTGACTAGCTATAATCGCCACAGAGAAGGAGTGCTGCTGGGGTGGCAGGAAGGGAGGGAAGACGGTGGAATTCCTGGAGTGGCGGGAGATCTGACTCCAAAAGAATAGAAAACCTCCACTTCAAGCTGTACTCACTCTTAGATTTTATCCCCTGCTAAAGGTCAGGACCTCATCTCAGGTACACGGAGAAACAGAAAGAATGCAAAAGCAACTCAGTGAACTTGGGAAGAACTGCCTAGACAGCTTGATGGCTATGATGGACTTCACGCCAGAGAAGATGACCAGGCATAAAGACTTGATATGTCAACTGACCCATCTGGATTCACTGGAAATCTTCTTAGATCATTATTCTGGATCAGCTAATAGACATGGTCAAAATGACTGTGCAGTACACACCGACCATATTTGATAAACCACCCGTGGTTCTAGCTCTCCTCACCTTACCCCAGGGGCTCTTCTGTATCCCAGACTTCCTAGGCAGAAGCAAGAGTTTGAATAGAGATTGCCTGAAGCCAACATTGGGTCATCTTCCACTTTTCTATCTGTGAATTTTTTAAAGATTTAAATTATTTTTCCAAGATTCAAATTGGCATGATTTTCATGTAATCAATCCAGCAAGGCACTGATAATTATATGAAAACCTCTGATTAATTTATGAATGTTAACACTGAGAGGTGACACTTGGATGCCAGATACTTATGAGACTTTTGTGTTTTTTCTGGCTCTTTTGGAAATTAACCTTATCAGCTTTACAGCATGTATTGTGAACTTAAATGTAATGTGTGGATGTATTTAATCAACTAGAATGGGAGGCACACTGAATATATCTTCTAAAGTCTGTATTGAGTAAAAAGTACCAAATATTATTCTTACCGTTTTGATCAATATACTCATTAAAAGTTGTATCTGAGGAAAATAAAATATAATATGTGAATCAACAAAATGCATTCATATTTTTGTAATAACTATCAAGATCAGCTAGAATGATATATGTTATGCTAGGCAAATATAAAAAATGGTCAACTGACACAGTTTAAAAACTGAGAAGTGTAACATATAAATACATTTATGAAAAATTAAAGACAAATGCAAATTAAAAACATTTCCCTTTTAAATTTCTTCAATTAAGAAAAAACAATTTTAAATGATAATATCTTATGCTAGCAAGGGAATAAAGAAATGGGTACTCTCACGCATATCTGATTGCATTTTTAAATGCTCCAACAATTTAGCAAGGCAATTTGGCATTATAATAGGAGCCATAAAAAATTCATACTTTCTGTGCCAGAATCTCATTTATGTAAGTGTCTTAAGAAAATTATCCAAAACTGAAAAAGTCATAAATTTAACTCAGCGTTATTTATCATAGCCCCCGAATAGGAATAAACTAAATGCCCAATGATAAAGAAATAATCAAATTATAGCATATTCATTCAATAGAATTTATGCATTCTAAGATTTATAATTATTATAAATACTTATGCAGCAATATGAAAAATGTTTATGACATAATGGTAAATAACAACCTCATATATTTGAGTAATTGGTAAAAATAAAGACAAATAATATAATTTTAAAAATATTTATTTGTACAATTTCATGTAAATAGAAAAATATGATAGAGTTTTACCAAAAGGAACTAAATGATTATTTTAGCATGATGGGTTTGCTTTTTTATCTTTCTACACAATTTTTTATGTGATTATACTACTTTTTAAATATTAAATATAATTTGTAGAGTTTTTAAATTATTGTATGAATTTAAATAAATACCAAATATTATACAACAGTTAATTTAAAAGTACTATTCTAAATAATATTTTTTCAAGAGAAAACTGAATGCATAATATAGTTTAGAAAACTGTGAAAATCAAAACATCTTATATTAGTTTCTATAGGGGTTTAATCAAAACAATTTTCACAGTTATAGCTCTGAATTTAAATACTATCTCCAAAAAAAAGTAAAGATAAGTTGAGTAAGCTATCAACTAAAGAATGTTTTTAAACACAGACCAGAAGGAAGGATAAATGGAAGAATGGAAGGAGGGAGAGAGGATGGACGGAAGGAAGGAAGGAAGGAAGAAGGAGGAAGGAGGAAGGAGGGAGGGAGGGAGGGAGGAAGAGAGGAAGTAAGAAAGGAGAGAGGGAGGGAGGAAGAAAAGATGCATTTATTATGTTTCTGGCAAAATAGATAGAAACTGGTATCTAAATCTAGGATCATATAGAAAGGAAAATATAATTTTAAAATAAAATGTTTAGCCTCTTTAGAAGCTATCCAACATTGCTAACCAGTGTACAAAGAAATGTAGCAAATGTTAATATATTTCATATCTAAAGATATATAATCTGGAGACTAAGATACAGAATAAAATTTAGTTCATTTCATAACAGGATTTAATTACATAGGATCCAGCTGTTTTGGGAAGAGGCACTTTAGAAGGGGAAAGATAGAAAAGAATAGAACTAGGAAATGTGATCAATAGAAAAGAATGAAAGAGGATTCAAACAGCAGCCAAATAGGAGTTATTCCAGGCAGGATGTTCTGCTTGTAAGAGGAATCTATATGTGATTGAGAAAGCAAAACAATAGGCTAGAGTCTAAGTTTATGCTTCCTCATTTGGAAACTCTGAGAAAAGGCTGGATTTGAATCATTTCTTTGAAAGTTTTTTAAATAAACTTGAAGAGAGATGTCAAGAAGTACCACACTCTCATTTTGAGAGATGTTATTGGATGAAGAGGGAAGAACTATCCTCCAAGTTGAGGGAGACTGCCACAATAGGCCAAAAGGACATGGGAAGACAGCTACATTCAGTTATATAATAGCATCAGCAAGAAACAGAGGAGCCAAAGAACAGACATACACATTGAAGCTTACTGCAGGCACACTGAATTCTAGACTTGGGAGAATAACTCTGATTTCTGACACCAGAGGTGATTCAAATCCACTCACATACCACTGCCATCAGTACATAGCCAAGTATAGACTTTGGCAGTTGTAATTATCTGCAGCTGATGAATATAAGGCAAACTGAAGATGAACACCATTATTATAGGTTTAAAAAAAAGTATTATATATAAATTCATATATGTAAATATTGTATGTATATATACATTTATGTATATATACATATGTATATATGTAATTTTATTTAATGTCAGGAAAATATTTAATAAAGTTTAACATTTACTCCCAATTAAATATTTGGAAACAGAAAAAAATAGTTTCTTCCTTAATAGAACAAAATTCTTTGAAACTGAAGATTAATATTAAACTCCAGTAATTTTTTAAAAGTCAAACAAAATTAGAATAGCAACTATTGCTACCAGTGGTAGATAGTGTTTTTGAAATTGGGCTGATACATTAATGTGTAACCAGAAATATTAGAAATCAATATTGGAAAAGTGAAAAATATATATATTGTTTGCTTATAACAAAGCAAATAAACAAATTACTAAAATACTATTTGGATTAGTAAAAATGACTTGAAGGAAAAGCAAATAATACAAAAGAAATGAAATTCCTATAATGTGCCTTGAGTGTCAACAGCACACAGCTAAAAATAATAAATTAAATATAGTGTTCATATTGTAAATGTTAAGAAAGTTTGAGTAAAATGAGTGACCTATATAGAGAAAAATTTAAAAACTTTTTTGAGAAACGCTTTTTCAAAATCAAAAACTTTTAGCTTACTTCTGGATGGAGAGATGGCCAATTTTATCATGATACTAAAAATACACTTAAATCACAAGTTGACTCTTTCAGACCCAAAGGTTCATATCAGATCTCATCCTAGTGGACCACTTCTCGATATTTGTATCTGTTAACCATGCCCTGCTTTCAAAATCTTTTCCTTTCTTGAAATCTTTAAAATTCTTTCTCTCTCCTGTAATTACTACCTCTCCTCCACTCCACAATACCTCTAATTTGCTTTTCTTCACCCTCTTTCTCAATATATCTTATTGAAATCCCTTGGTGATTTTTTCTTCTTTGTTCTTATTTAACAACCAAAATACCAAACTGTGCACCAGAACTAACTTTTACCATGTCTAAAATATCTTCTCTGCTTCTCTAGACTACAAATTTTATAAGAAAAGGCACAGTGTCTAATTCATCCTTAGATAATAAGTAACTTCTTAAAACACTGAAAATAATTTTTAAATTTTTGTCAAAATGTTCTGAAACATTATTGGAAATCAAAATATTCTTGAATATAACAATTATTTTTCAAAGAAGGCAATTGAGGGAATTCTATCAATCTATATCAGACATCACCAATAAAAGCTATTTGATAAACCACAGTGACTTATAACAAACTCGCTAGAATGTCTAAAATTAAAACAACTGACCAAGTATTGCCATCTATGTGGAGAAAATAGAACTCTTAGATGCTGGTGGTAGAAATCTAAAATTGTAAAGAACTTTAGAAAACAGTTTGGCAACTTCTTTTAAAGTTAAACTGAAATCTACCATGTAACTCAGCCAAATTTAGGTATTTATTTAAGAAAAGTAAACGCATATGTCCACACAAAATAGTTATACTCACATAATTAAAGCAACTTTATTTGTAGAGATGGAAGAATAGGAGGAAACCAGAAAAGTCAATGTAATATCCTTCTATATGAAGATTTTGAAAATTTTTTTATTTAAGTTTTAAACCAAATAAAATTTAGGAGGCAACTATATTGTGGTTCTAGGATTTTGGGAACACATATGGGTCTAATCTAGAGTGAGTGCCTACCAAGCGTTGTAAATAAAACTACACACAACATGATGCATGCATTGACACTCTGCCCTAAGTTTGACTTTGTGCTCCCGAAATAGGTTTGCTTTGGAGATTGCAAGCTGTAAGCAGGGATGTTTGTTTGGGGTGATTTCAGTGAGACTGACTTGGAAGGATGGAAGAATGGACTATCAAAATGGAAAACATCAATCTGAAATTAAATCTTCCTTGAAGCTACCCAGAGTAACTTATTCTGTCCTTTCAAGGGTGAGATGACTGATAGCAAAGCTGCAAGTACATGGATTCTTAAATAAATCTGCTCATATGGTTCAAGTGTATGCTTTTTCATGTATACTTTCTGATACACAGAGACACAAGCTTGCTACTGATGCCTCTGTAGTATCAGTCCAACAAAAACATTTCTGTGTATTTGTTTTCCCTCCATACTTAAGTGTGGCATATGGAATTACTAATTCTCCACAATATTCCAGAATTACATATGTGCAACACAGAATGTGCAACAGGATAAGACAATTGAAATATAAAGTAAGTGACAAATATGAGACCAATGCAAAGCAAAAGTAAGAAGTCATGCAGACTGGGATTGTGATTCATAGGCCAAGACAATAAACATGTCATTTATCATCCCAACAGGGGAGACTTTTTAATGTGTACAGGGAGTGAGTTTATACCAATATAAATAAGTGACTGAATAAATAAATAAATGAGGAAGAAAAAACGATCTCCCTTACAGAAGAATTCTAAGTAATTTATGAAGATACTCTACCCTTAGGGGATATGGGGGCATAAATCACCATTCCATAAGTGTGGGCTGCACATATTGACTTCCTTTCAAAGAGTGCAGTACGGAAGAGAAGCAGGGAAGGTAACTTTACAATGGAGAAACTTAATCTACACTTTCACAGCCAAGTGGTTAAGGTCAAAATCAACATGATAAATCATATTGATAATATGTTCCCGTGACATGATGTGATGAAAATGACATTTTTGTGGTCTTCCTCCCCAAAACCTATAATCACAGTCTGATCATGAGAAAAACATTAGATAAATTCCATTAGTAGGGAATACTGCAGAATAATTGAATATGCTCCTAAAAACTATCCAAATCATTAAAATCAAGGAAAATCTTATAAACTGTTTCAGCTAAGAGGACCCTAACAAATAGATATAATGTAGGTTCTTGATGGAGATCCTGAAACAGAAAACATACAATCGATAAAAGTAGGGAAATTTGAATAAGATATGACTTTAGTTAATAATAATATATCAAAATTGGTTTATTAATTGTAACAAATGTCTTATACTTATATGTTAATAATAGAGGAAACTAGGTGTGAAGTATATGTGAACTCTATATTATCGTCTCTATTTTTCTGTATATCTATCTGTTCTGAAAATGAAATTTATTAATAAAAAGTACAAGGATACAATCATCTAGGCAAAGGATGAAAAGATTTCAAAATCAATTATACGAAAAGATCAGAAAGATCTCATGTGATTTCTTAGCCAATATTTACAGTTGTTCACAAATATAAATCATTGGAAATCATTTGTGATTTCTACAGAATTTTACTTGGGCTCAATTAGCTAACCATTAGTTTTGTTCCTTTTAAATGTAAATTGTATTTTTTATCTATCTGGGTGATACAATAACACAACCAATTGTTATCACTTTCTTGTATATCCTGTCAGAGATAGCTCACAAATCTATCAAGAAAAAAATGTGTGTGCATTTTCCTTTCTTCTATTTTTAGAAAAATGCCTACATATCACATATGGTGTTCTGAGCTTCATTTTTTTTAATTTAGTAATAGATCTTAGAGATTTTTAGCTATAAGTAGTCAAAGAGCTTTCTTATTTAAAAAAAAGTGCAAGAATTACTAATGACTATGCTCAAACAGGTGAAAACTAACTAGAACGTAGTTGGCAAACTAGAATGTATGGCACACTAGAATGAAGAAATGAAGCATTATATGCTTGCTAAGGGTAAATTTAAGTTGATTGAATATATTCTGGAAGCTAGTGCAAACAAAAATAAGTATTATTAACTATTATAGTTGCATTATGTGTCCAAAGGATGTATATTATTACATATATAATATATATATAATGCTTTAATAATAAGCTAATATAGGGCTTGAATTTATAGTCTCTTGTAAAAAATAAGAAGAAATAAGTTCCTGGGTAGAAGGAAGCCCCACTTCTAAGCAGAAGGTACTTAAAAATAACTCTATGCAGGCAGAAATTCTCCTTAAAGTTAGCATTTTCTTTCTCCATTATACTCCCCTGCTCCAGCATAATGAGCACACTCAAGATGTTCATTTTATTTATAATTCATGAGGATAGACATTTTTACCCATTTTGTTTACTGTCTGTCCTCAGAGCCTAGACTGAAGTTAGTTGCTCAAGATATATTTGTTGAATAATGAATGAATGAATTGATGTGAGATAGAGGTAGAACAGACAACAAATCAAGAAAGGAGAATCAGAGTAGCACAAGAGAGCACACTGGTAATATTGTTCAGTGACTTAAAATACCAGAATGGCCAGCTTGCCAGATCACTTGGGTAGGTTGCTCGTTCTCATCTCTAAAACAACATTAAAATATACACCACAGTAAAAGTCTGTGCTATGTTGGGTCATTTTAAAGACAAAATACACATACAGACACATACACACAAACACACAACACATATACACACACATATAAATACAGTATATTCAAGTATATCAATATGTATCTTGCATACATAATTATATGCATACATACATGTTTAATCTTTATAGTATTGGTTATGATTATAATTAATGATAATCAGAGGAAAATTAAAGAATTTCCTCAATAATGCCATAGAAATAAAGGAACCAGGAAGTTTCAAGAAAAGTCAATAAAAAGAGGAAATCTACTATAGCAAAATTAAACCCAAACAATACTATAATGGTAAATGATTCATTTCACCTGTTAAAAGAAAAAAACTACGTTGAGACTGTTAAAAAAAAACTCTAAAGATATGCTGTTAAAAAAAAGTGACTGAGCAAGGTCGCATATAAATAGATAATGATGTAGAGCAGACATTTAAGCATAAAAACAAATATAAACTCAGCTATTAATATCAGACCATGTTTCATTCAAGGCAAATGAAAAAAGAAAGAGAAAGGTACTTTGTGATTAATTGTAAAGAATATAATTTACAGTGGAGAATATAACTCTCATGAATCTTTATATTTTAATTTCACAAATTAAACATAAATTGTAGAAATTGATGGAAATGTCATCATAATGAGAGATTTTCACACACTCACCTAGTTCTATAATAGATTAAAGAGATTAGAAATAATAGATACAACAGAATAAATATTGTAATGAAGACTGTTTATATTTGTATGTGTCAAACTCTGTAACCTGAGAACAAATGTCTATAAAACATTTATTTGAAAACGTATTTTATATCACAAAAAAACATGACTTTAATAATTTCTCAAACATAGAAATGATACCACATTTTTAATCATAATACAGAAAATATTAGAAGTATTATTTTTGCAAAGTAAAATAAAATATAACACTTTTTCCAAATACTTTAATATTTTTTAAACTCACTCTTAAAGTTTTTATAAGTCAAAGGGAAATAAAAACTGAAATAGAAGAATATCTTCAAAGTAGCAAAAACAAAATACTAAAACTATGGGAAAATAAAGCTTTACTTACAAACAAATGTACACCTTAAACACTTTGATTACTAGAATAGATAGAAAGAAACATAAAATAGTAATGCATTCAAAGAAAAAGTTAAAAAAGAAGAAATAAAATAAATCATCCTGTAAGAAGAAAATAATTAAAACAACAAATATTAGTAAATAATTAAAATCATAAAATTGATAGAGCAAAAAACAAAGCTTTTTCAAAATATATTTCTTCAATTAATACAACCAATAAAATAGTTAAATTACCTATATGAACAACTGACATTCATCTTGAAATACCTCGTTTCTCTTTTTTAAACTATATTTTGAAATATCTTGAATTATATATACTTTGATGTCATTATATGTCATTGGGAATTTTTTTCTTATTATCCTAATAAAAATGCACATGCCATAAATGTACCTTTCTTTACTGTATCTGAGATTTTGGATGGCAAGAAAAAAAAAGAAAGAAAGAAAAACTAGCTCTTATGTTAAACAGGACAGAATTTGTTAGAAGCGTATCTGTAACTCTGGTTCAAAGTGAGGGCTTAAACAGATTTATTTTTAAGATAATGGGTTGCCAAGACAGTCTCAGGGATCTGAACTAATTGAGTCTCATCAGATTGTGTGATCTGCAATAATACTCTCTATTTTTTTTCTTGTGCCATTCTACTCAAGATGCAATAACTTAGAAGATTTTAATCTCATTCCTTAGCTAGAGCTGGGCAAAGCAATTGATTTTCAGCATATTTATAATGAACATCATGGGGAAAGATGTAATTCTCCAAAAGATAATTTATATTTAGCTTTCAAAAGAACCAAGACTTTACATTGGTGATATCCACCAACTGTCATCGCATTCAGTGTTCTGTTCTGGTCTCTCCTCTCTTCTTTTTTCTCCTCTTTTCTAAACTTCTTACCCTATACATTCTCTGGAAATTTCCTTGCCTCCATGGCCTCAGTTATCATGTATATTCTGAAAATTCTCAAATTTGTGCCCCAATTTCAGTCTTTTTCTTCAATCTTCAGACTTTTATACTCACCTATCTACTAGATATTTCTTCATTAATTAAGTCAAGTCATCTCAAACACCCCACATTTCATATTAAACTTATGTCTTATTCTACCATTCTACCCCAGAGTGTTTCTTGGAATGGTCACAGTGATTGTGAGCAGTGATTATGATACAGAAAGAACGCTATTTGGAGTTAAATTATTGGTACAGATTCTAGGAAGTTTTTAAATAAAGTAGAACCTGAGGTGAGACAGTGAAACTAAAGGACCAACAGGAAGTGACAAACTAGTTTGAGGAGTGCATGGGAAGCAAGAATAGAGGCATGAAGATGATTGAAGTTTTCTAAACAAATGGTACCTGAGCAAAAAGATTGACATCAAAATATAAAATAAATCAGTGGGTTGTAGTTTGATATGGATGAAGCATGGAATAAATGTGTGTGTGTACATATATGTGTTTGTAAATAAAACCCATAAGGCAATGAGGTATAATCTCTAAAAATAAAGGTTGATAGAGCATAGAAGATATGTGACCTATTTAGGAAGCTACTGAAAAGTATTAGAAAAAAAATTTATCTACAAGACAATTTTTTTTTAATCTAGAAATTAAATTGGTGGGAGATTAGAAGCAAGAACACCAATTAGGAAACGATCCAGTTGAGAAATAATCGTGGCTTGAACAAAGAAGTGGCACTGCAGACAAATAGGAAGGGAATTGTTTTAAGAGCAACTTCAGAGACAAAATTTGCCGGACTTGGGAATGAATTGAATATAACATGAGAGAAGGAATGTTGGCTTTGGAAACTGGATTGTTGGTGAGGTCATTCATTAATACTGGAAATAGAGGTGGAAAAAGAGATTTAGAGAGAATTGTGGGAAAGACTAAAAGTTTATATTTTGAAACATTTAGTAGGGAAGCCCAGTGGATTGCTGAATATGTAGGTTTGTGTTTCAAGAGAGAGAGAGAGCTGAACTGGAAATAATAGATTTGAAAGTCATGAACTTAAAGCCACAGATTAAGTCAGTAAAGGGAAGAGATGAACAATTAAAACAGAAACCTGAAGAACAACTTTAAAGAAGAGTCAGAGGAAGAAGCCTAGACAGAGGATTGGGAAGTATGGCCTGGGAGGTGAAAAAAAAGATATCAAGTGTTGTCTAGGCACTTAAAAAATTTAGTTTTTAAAGTAAAGTAAAAGCAAAGCCTTTAGAGTTGCACAGAGCAGCAACTTTGTTTTTGCTTTTTTGGAAAAGCAGTTTTAGCAGTGATGAAGAGCATTCGTGTTGGCGTAGATTAGACAGCACACTGAAAGAGGATGAAAGTCAAGGATGATGGTTCCTAAGTCAGTGGAAGGAGATGGGCTCCAGAACACAGATTAGGAAAACAGCATTAGAAAGTATAGCCTTATACATTGTTTACTTGTAAGGAGAGAAAAAGGAAAGGATAGACATGAATACAGACACTTCTGTGGTATTGATTTTGTGAGAGTAAGAGCATTGTGGGCAATCGTTCTTTGCTTCTGCAAAGTTTTCTACAGAAAGTAACAAGGGGCACAGGTTGGAGTGAGGGTTTCAAGAGAGTGGAAATGTCTAAAATATCTCCTCATGAGAATAAGATAAAGCTGGCTAACAGAAATAGTCAGGGACTCCTGGCTATTGAGGCTGGGTATCATAAATTTAAGATGGTTTCCATCTCTAAGGTTGTGAAATTTTTTAAAGTACCTCTGATTCTCTCATTTGAAAAGACAGAAAAGATAGCCATTATAGACATGTAGATGTTGGTAAATTGGGGATTTTGGCATGGCATGGTTTTGAGATATAACGATACATAGTAAGATGTAATAAGTCTCCAAAGTGATATATCATAAAGTTGTTTACATTTAAGATTTTATAATACAACAATTTCTTATGACACAGTCCAGTGGGAGATAATTACTAAAATGAAATAAAAACTTTGGTTTCTCAAGATAGGCCAAGAAATTTAGAAATTAAGGTGCTGACTCTGTCAATCTCATGAGTGCTGAAGTATTTTCAGATGATGCAGCATGGTTCAGGATGGAGAAAAATGACCTTGGTTTTAAAATCTCCAGTGAATAGTAGAATGGAAAGAAGCATGATGATGACAGCAATGAAATGAGTTAGAGGACGTGCAGCTGGAAGTGGTGAGATTCAAAAAGAACAAGGTTTTGTGCACAGGTGATGCAATACCTGTATGGAAGCAACCATTCTGAAGTTTTTAGTTTGTAGAATGAACTGTCTCTGCCTAAAAGGATTGCAGTCAACATGCTGTGCTCAGTGGAAATTCAAGTTTCAGTTATAGTAAAGAGGTAGAAAAGTATTCATTGAAGATTTCAAAAATCTAAGATAAATTTTGAACCAAGAAATGGATTGTCTGAGGTCATAATAACAATTTTTGGAAACAGTGGAAAGCTGTGTTAAGAAAGATGAGCAGAGGGTATCAAGATGAGAAGAGAAAAGTGGATAGAGGACCAGAAGCACTAATATCTTCAGAGGTTACCAAGAAAAGCCAGAGATTTTAAAGATGATTAGTATATGTGGACCTGATTTCTCAAATTGAATAATGCTAGAATTTTCTTACTTTTCTTACTGTGAGTTCAGGAGTCAAGAGGTGGTAACTCAGATCTCTTAAGTATGAGCATAAGCCTCTCTACAAAATAAATTTCCCAATCTCTCTGCTAATAGACCACTGTAAGGGAAAAATCACAGATATGAAAATAAAGGTATTCTGCAGAAGTAAGGGCAGATCTGGAGTCTAAGACAGTACACTAATGAACTGAAACTCGATTTCAGCCTTTGACAGAAAGTATCCCCAAGGTGGAGGCACACAGCCAGGTTTTCTAAATATGTGCTCCTGGAGCCTTCAAATATATCCCCAGCAATTTCCCAGAATCTGAGATTCGCTTTATGCCCACAGTGTTCTAAGACTTAAAGGCAGTCAAGCAGAGTAATTAAGACATGAAACTGCTGGTCTCGTGATTTTGGACACTTAACTTACTACTCTCAATTTTAGTTACTTATCTATAAAACAGATGCACCTTCCTCATTGACTTGTGGTGAGGATTAAAGTAAATAAATCTAAAATATCTAGCAAAGTAGTAGACTAAAATATGTGTTCAATAAATGGTAGTTATTAATATTTTTTTTTCAGGATAATGTCTGGCAAGAAGCACACAGAGCTCTTCAGAGACTGTGTTCATAGTCCCTAGATGAAATACTGTGAGGAAACAAAGATCTAATTTTAGAATAGGTATCTTGCTTTGTTCAGTAAATTTTCCTGGTGCTAAGCCAATCTCCTCTCTGCCTCTTACCTACCTTTAAAAACTGCAACCCAGTGGGTTTTTGGACCTCAGTACTGGAAATTCTAATTCTTGATTCCAGAGAGGGACCACACAGTGCTACATTGTTTAAGACTTCATAGGAAAATCTGGTGCACAGCCAGAGTTTCAGACCACAGTAAACTGTAGACTGTTCTAGGAGGTCACAAGCAACTTCTTCAATGTAGATACTAAGGTGAAACTGACATTGATAGAGTACAAGTAATATCTCACAGATTTTACCACTAAATAAGCAAAAAATTTGAGTAATTTCTAAATTATTAGCCTTTCATTGTAGCTTAGCATCCAGATCAGTACTGCTTTATTTTTTTGTCATAGATCACTTAAGATAATAAAGATCCACTATTTACTTCACCGTCTCACCCTTTCCGAAACTATTGCATATTCTTGCCTCAATGTCTCTGCTTTGTTTTCTTTGATTTTTTTCTCCAAAGCTAAAAATAAGCTTTTTAAAAATTTTTTTAGTAGACATTATACCTATACCATTCATAATTCAAAAACTTCAAATTGCATATAGCAGAAAGTTGTTTTCCTTCTCTTCTCTCTCTCCCAGCCACCTATCTCCCCTACTTGGAGGAAAACACTGGAACTGTTTCTGGGATATCTTTTCAGAAATATTTTTTGTAGGCATAAACAGTTTTCATACACATGGAGTATATTATATATCTTTTTTGTATATTTTTACATTATAATGGAATTGGAGAATTTTTTATATCAGTACATATAGATAGTTATCCTCCTTTAAAATAGCTGCATATTTGCCAGTGTTTAAGTGAAACATTTTATTGAATTGGTTTTCTTATAAAAATTACCATTTTCAAGCAATAATAAGAATCAGATATTGGACAATTATCTTTGACTCTCCTATAGAGTGTTCTATCTTGAAGGGATTCAGCAGGCTAATTGAACTCAGGGTTCTTAGTATGAAAGGATTTTAATATTTTCAGCTTACAAGCTTTAATTTATATGAAACACATTGTATTCATATTGATGCTAAAGAATCTGAAGTTTTAAGAAGGTCCCTAATTTCCTGAATCTTATTAGACACATGGCGAGAGCCAGATGGTTTTCTCCCTAAAGAATGTAAGTAGAAAAAATAGACAAAGTGACTGAGATTGAGACAGAGGAGATGACATGGAGTGTTAGAGTGGAGGATCCTGCATCATCTCTTTTCAAAGGGCTACTAAGAATCATGAAAATCATTTCCTTCTAGAAAACCTAATGAGAAAGTATTTATCTAACCTTCTTGGAATCATCCTGACAGTTTTCATGATATATAAATATCATTATTAGGAGAAAAGACCAGCTACTTCAAATTCTCCTCTCTCTCTCTCTCTCTCTCTCTCTCTCACACACACACACACACACACACACACACACACACACACACTCACATACAAATTTTTGGTTGAGTATACAAAATCAATAAGATCGAATTCTTTCAAGTAAACTAATTCACTTTATATTTTCCAATTAGATTTTATACATTTGAGCATTTACTTTGTCATTGATAGGTATGGTATAAGTGAAGAAAGGGAAGGTTTAGATAGGGAAAAAAATGGAAAAAAAAAATAAGCATAGCTATATTGCATATGAAGTGATGGGAGTCTCTAGAGGATGTAGCTAGGAGAACTTTATGAATCAGGACCAGAGCTTCTGATGAGAATCCACTAAAATTTAAAATTGAGATGACAGTTGAAATTATGGCAAGGAAAACCTGCCTGAACATACACCATTTCTGCTTTTTATCTCATTGACTGAAGCTCCCTGGTACAAAACAAGGTTATGTCTCACCCATCTTTTAAACCAAAAAACTTCCACTGTAATGTTTTTTTTTTTCTTCTCGAGGCAAGCTCATTTTAAAAGCAATAATTCTCATTATATTTATTTCCCCTTCCATTCTCTATTTCACAAAAAGCTACATTTTCCTGCACTATCCTGATGAAACTTGCTCTAAAAAGACCAACAGAGTTTAATTCAATATTTCTTTATTGTTGCTATCGTTATTTAATATCTCTGAAATCTTTACTTTTTTTATTCTCCTAAAAATTCTCTTCCTTTGAAATTCCGTGACATCATCTTGCCAAATTTCTTTTTCTGACTTCTCTGACCATATTTTTTAGTCTCAACCATGAATTTCTCTTTCTCCTCTTGGCTCCAGGTTATCTCTATCTCCAAGAATCTGCCCTTGGCCTTCTCTCTCTACCCTTCCTAGTTTTAGCTTCAAATATAGAGCACTTTCAGTTATGATTTCCCCACCTAAATCTTTATTCAGGTTTTGGGAGAGCTAAGGAGAATTCAAATGTAGAAAAGGGAAACTCTTTATGGCATGTAGGAAGAGAAAAGAAACAGCATGAAAAGACTGGGGCAGAGAAAAGGGAATGGGATGGCATATCACTTGATCATTCTTAAAAATATGTCATATATTGCTTGTTAATAAGTTATTATTTCTGAATAAATTTAAGAACAGATTTATGGGTGTATTTGTTAGAAAGTATATTAACATGGAGAAAAATTGAGAACTGCCAGACAAAATATTACAAAATTTTTGAGCAATTTTACAATTTTCTCATTTAATAAATTAATTTTTTAACAGTTTACTTTTAACCATTAAAAAAATCTGCCTGGAGAAGAACATATGCAAACATACGATAGCATAAGCAAAGTCAAAAGACTAGCAACAAACTGGAATAAAAAAACCTATAATATAACAAATTAGAAGAAAATTTGAATAAAAAATGAGCAAGGAACATGAAAGTTAATTTACAGGAAAGAAAAACATATGTCTTTTAAACTAATGAAAATATGTTCAATGTATTTCACAGAAAAATGAAAACTAAAACTGCACTGACATACTACTTATTAATTCTCAGCAGGGCAAATTTATAAATGTTTAGCAACATTTAAAAAACAAAATGTCATTGGATAAATAAATTGTATATTCACAGCATAATGTTTCCTGAAACTATAGAAAAATAAGACTTAATTAGTCTATCTTATTCCTCTAAGATTGCCAATAAAATGATAGAAAAGGATTTTTCAAAAGATAAAGTCCAACAAGAAAAAAATTCTGAAAAGAAAATAAAAAGCACCTAAATTCTGAAAGCAGAAGTGCTGGTGGTATTTAACTGAGCAAATCCAAAAGATAAATACTAAGCTAGAGATAATGAAAAGCAAAAATAAATCAATTTGCATTGTAGAAATATTAAGTCTTTGGAATTTCTGGTGCCAGATATCTCAGCACGTGGAACTAATGCGAGGTTATTTCCAAGAAGCTGAAAGTCTGTTTAACCAATAACTTCACCTTCTTAGCCAGTAGAAGAGTGGAGGTCTCTTCTCCATAGAGGTAAAACAGTGAGGCCTGGGATAACCTGTTAGGTTAGAGAAGTTCTCGTCTACTTCTAATTTGCCAAGGGTTTTAGCATGGATAATTATGAGTTTTGCCAAATGCTTTTTGTTCTGTTTCTACTAAAATTATCATAAACTTTTTCTTCTTTACTGTCTTCGTGTGATTCATTGCATTAATCAATTCTCTAGTATTAAAATACCATTCCATTACTGAAGCGAACTCCAAATGGTCATGACTAATGAATTCTTTTGTATTCTGCTGAATTCGTTAATATTGTGTTTAGAATATTTACATATATGTTCATGAACAAGTTTGTTCTTTTTAGATTCTGGTACTTAGAATTTATTGGGGAGCATTCTCTCTTTTTTATTCTCTGGATGACTTTATAGGGAACAGAAATTAAGATCTGGTCTTCTGTTTTAGTTGTAGGAAAATTTTCATTGCTGATTAAAGGTCTGATTATAAGACAACTTACGTTTCTTATTTCTTCTTAAATCAGCTTTATAAATTATATAAGTCCATTTAGCCGTTTTAAAATTTATTTTCTTTATTTCTTTTTTCCTTTGCCGTTTTAAATTTCTGTTCAATCTTCATTTAATTATGACATTTTCTAATCAATTTTGTCACAGGTTTGTTATTTTTTTTTAACTTCAAAACTTCTCTGGAATATTAAGAATGTGTTCCACCATGAGGCTCTTCCTTTTGTATGAGAAGCTGCAAGTGTTCGAATGATAATTTATTGACTTTCTCAAGCTTTCTTTAGAAGTATTCAGATTTGTCTTAATTGGGTAGAAATCTGATGTTCAGTTTGGGAAAGACTGCTCAATGGTACTCTCTGTGCTAAAAGTATTAAGGGGAATGTCTGTCTCATCTATCCTTTAGTTCACTGGGAGATCAGTCAAATGCTTGATGATTTCATTTGGGTCAATGTTGAAGGGACCTCTTAATACAAAACTAGGCCCTCCTGATGGTACCACCAGAATCTTGAAAAATTTTAGATAATCACGTTTCCCAAGTTATGTGCTCATTGGTGGTTTTATTCAGGCAAGGAATCCACTGCACCAGTAATAACATCACAGTTACATCATGAAATTAATTTGCTTTATAACTAAATGCAACAATTTCTGTTGGATATACAAATGTGACATCCTAAAGATGAAAGAAAAGCAAAGAGGATCAACAAAAATGTCCTCATGACATCATTAAGGCTTAGTTCTTTGAACTTTCCAGTGAAAACCACTGAGTGCTTGTGATGAGAAGGGAGCTGGTTGGAAGCAGGAATATCAATTCTCACATAACAAGTGAGAAAATAGAGCTGAGGAAGGGTTATGAGTAATCAAAAGGAGAGAGCACTGTTTTCTTACCTCTTTCTTGCTTCTTCTGAGGGGAGAAACTCCCTAAGGGCAAGTCGGAAATCTAGGCAGACATCTGCATTTGCAGGAGTAGGCTCAGGTCTTAAAAGTCACCTAGTGGTCCTGTGACAGGCTTGAAGTTAGATTCTGATCTCACTGATTTTCAAGTCTCCTTTTTTTTCTAACATGTGAATTTAAAATGATAAAATTTTCTCTCAGCACCAAATAGAAGCATTAGTTATTTAGAAGTATGGTTTTAAAAAATAATCTAAACATTTTTTCATAATGTTTTGTTACTGACTTTTAATTGTACTGTCAGTTATGTAGTCTATGTGAGACATATTTTTTAATGTATTAATACTTGATTTATGGCCAAATATGTTCCAATATATGCAAATTACCTTTGTGTATTTGAGAGAAAAAAGTCAGTACATTTAATTGTTATTATAGGGATCTATGCATATCCCTTACATAACTATTGTCTTTTCTTCAGTTTATACGTTCTTGCTAATTTTTTTCCTGCTTAATCTATCAATTACTTAGTAAGTGTGCTAAAGACTCTCACTCTGAAGATAGATTTGTCAATATCTCCTTCTAGTTACATCGATCTTTGTTTTACATAGTTTCAAGCTATTCTATTAGTTATGCATGCATTCAAAATTATTATGTCCTTCTATATTCTATGAGTCACTCTCTTTTTCCTCTAAAAATGTTCTTATCATAAAATGCATTTTATTGTTATTATAACTATACCTAGTTTTGGTTAGTTTTTGCACAGCGTATCTTGTCTAGTTCTTTATTGTTCGTACTTTCATTATCTTTATGATTTAAGAGTGTCTTGTACAGAGTTGAATTTGTTTTATTATCCTGTGTGACAACTTGATTCTTTATTGGAAGAGATTAATTAATTTATATCAATTAATAGCCCTGATATAGTTTTATCCATTTACATCATCAGATTTTCATTTTCTATTTGTCTCATTTTTTGTGTGTGTTTTCTTTCTCCCTTCTTTCCATCTAAAGTAATTGAGTTTTTTCTCACTCTATTTTTTTCTCTACTAGTTTAGAAACTATGTACTTTACGTTTTTTGTGGTTACTCGTAAAATTGTTAATATAAAAACTTTAGGCCTCACTCCATCTCAGGGCCAACCTGTCATACAAGTCCAGGAGCATTGCATAGCAGCAACCCAGCCCCGCTCCCTAACTCTCTAACAATAAAAGAAGCTTAAAATAATTTAATACTATTTCCCACCTCTTGGTTGGCAAGCTATTTTTGCCTACATTTGGCTTTCTCTATATTTTTAATCTTATGTATTAGAGATTTTTATTATTGTTTTATCCTATCATATTTGTTACAATTTTTTCGTGTTTTCAATTTCTTTCACATTTCATTCTTGAATCTCAGACTCATTCTAGGATTCTAGGATTCTTTTCTTTCTTTCTTAAGTGTGTCCTTCAGGCAATACTTTAGTGAGTATTTTTTTTTTTTTTTGTAGCAAACATTCATGGTTTTTAATGTTTGAAAAAATAATCTTTTCATGCTTGTTTTTGATAATTTCATAATATACACTATTTAAAATTTACAGTTATATTCTCTAATCACTTTGAAAATATAATTTTGCAGTTGACCATTGTCTCTGCTAAAGCCTGCTAAAAGTCTAATTGTTATCCTTTTGTAGTTAATCTGCCTTTTTAACAGGCTGCTTTCAACCCTTTCCCCTGTTATTAACATCTTGCATTAGTGTGGTGTATTTTTTTATAATCAATGATACATTAATGATTGATACATTATTATAAACTAAAGTCCATTAATGATACGTTATTATAAACTAAAGTCCGTAGTTCAGATTTGCGTTTATTCTTTGTGCTGTACATTCTATGCAGTTTGACAAATGTATAATAACCTTCATCCACCATTACAGTTTCATACACAGTAGCTTCACTGCCCAAAACATCTCATGCCCCCTCCTTTCCTTCCTTTAATTCTTGGCAACCACAGATCTTTTTACTATCTTGATAGTTTTAACTTTACCAGAATGCCACGTAGTTGAAATAATATGACATCCACTCTTTTCAAATTGGGTGCTTTCACATAGCATGCATTTAAGTTTTCTTCATGCCTTTTTGTTACATAATAACTCATTTCTTTTTAGTATTGAATTGTGTAGATGTACCATAGTTTGTTTATCCATTCACTTATTGAATGACATTTTGGTTGCTTCCAAGTTTTGACAATTATAAATAAAGTTTCTACAAACATTATTATGCAGGTTTTTGTATAAACATAAGTCTTCAATGCATTTGGGTACATACCTTTTGCTAAATCACAGTGTAAATGTATATATAGTGTTATAAGAAACTGCCAAACTATCCTCCAAAGTGACTGTACCAGCACTTGCACTCTCACCATCAATGAATGAGGTTTCCTGTTGCTCCACATTCTTGTCAGAATTTTGGTGTTTTCAGTGTTTTGGATTTTAGCTATTTTATTACTTGTACTGTTATCTCATTGTTTCAATTTTCTATGCCCTGAGGACATATGAAGTTGATTGTATTTTTATATGCTGTTTTGCGATATTCTTTTGTGAAGTGTCTATTCTTTCATGCTCTCTTATTGTTTTAGGTGTTATGCTGTTGTGCTATGACATATCATTGTCCTTATTTATTCTTCTTAAGATTTATTATAATTTCTGAGTTAAAGATTTTGTGTCTTTTATTAATTATGAAAAACATTATTAGCCATAATTTTAAAAATATTTTCTTTCTCACATTTTTTTCTACAATCTGGCTTTCAAACTCTGGGTAGATGTATATGGGCTCTCCCCGCATCAACACCTCCCCCACCCCGTTTTCTATATGTTGGCTTATTTGTGTTATGTTCTATAATATTTTTCAGATAAACAATCCAGTCTACTACTTCTTTCCTCATTTCTATCTAATGTTTTAATTGATTTGCTGATTTTTTACTTCAATTATTTAGATTTTTTTCCCCAAAAGCTGTCTGGTAGTCTTTGAAAATCTCTTAATCCTTACTAATATTTTTTTTATTTCTACTCTTTCATTTAAACATATTAAGCATACCTGTTTTACATTTTATATTCACTAATTCCAATATTTAATGTCTTTTAAGGTCTGTTTCTGTTGGCAGTTGCTCATGGTGACTCTTTTTTATGTGTTTTATGACTTTTTTTTATTAGCTCAGAGCTGTTGCCACTCTCTCTGTGAGGTGGCTCTGAGGCCTGGTTTGAGGATTTATTCCTCCAATAAGTATTGACATGTGCTTTTCTTAATTACCTGTGGGCACTATAGAGTCTGTGCCCTTTAAATTAAAATTCTCTGCCTGCAGTTTTCTGACCATTTAGGCAGTAGAAATTAAGACTCCAGATCCAGGTGAGAGGCTGCAAGAGAACATTTTTTAAGTTCCACCCAAACCAACACTGGAACAGAAATATTTCTTTCTGCTTTCTTCTGGCTCTATGACAGGAATTTTCAACCCAGCTTCCCATCCTGCATGTTTCAGAGACTGCTTTCTTTCCCTTCTGAAAGATAAAGATCAGTCCCAGTATCCCTGGTGACTTCAGGCACTGCTCTGGACTTAAACTGTCCTTTTTTCCTAACCTCATTTGATTGTCCTGTTTTGCTGCAAAGTTTCAGAATCATTGGTTCATTGTAGTGCCTCCCCCACCCCCCACCTACCCCAAACACCACCAAAGAAAAAAGAAGTCTGGAATGTTTACTTGTCATTATGTATCTTCTTGTACTTAAATTTTGAATTATTCACCAACATTATATTTAAATAAGATTTAAAGTAAACATTCCAAAGGGCATTGAGGTCCTATATTTAATAACAATAATTTTAAAATATATGTAGGCATATTATTTTTGTCTTTATTTTGACCTCACAGTTTAAATGCAAAAAAAAAAATTCCCAACCAAAAAATCCACTTTTATATTTAATTCACCTGAACAGAATTATGCCTCAAGACTGCACTTTATAAAAGGGGAGGGGACGAGGCTCTTTTCTTGTTCTATCATATTCAGAAAGCTGAACCTAAAGACTTTTTGATGTTGATAAATGATTTCTAGAGACTAACTGAAGTCATTGTTAATCTATGGTGAACATACTATACCATTTATTTTGCAAACTTATTTATAAATATAATTATTTACTTATATATAAATACTGTAAGTTCGATATATATTTTTTTCTCCAGAAATATGATTATAATTTGCCTGGTCTGGTCTGGATCCAGCTAAGTGACCCACACTGATCTCCCATGTTGCCTGCTAGAGTTATCCACCTCTACCTTCAGGCCAGGACATGGAAGCAACTGAAGTGTCCTACGATAGATCATTGAATAAAGAAGCTGTGGTACATACATACAGTGGAATATTACTCGGCCACGAGAAGAGAAGAAATATTGCCATTTGCGACAACATGGATGGATCTCGAGATAATCATGCTAAGTGAAATAAGCCAGACAGAAAAAGTTAAAAACTACATGATATCACTTATATGGGGGATATAAACCTAAAAGCAACAAACAAACCGAGACTCATGAAGATGGACAATAGATTAGTGGTTACTGAAAGGTAGGGGATGGGGTAATGTGGTGACATTAAAGAATTAAAAAAAAGACAACCTCCAATCTCATACATTTTAATGTTTGCTTGTACACTTACTCAAAGTCTGGTCATTCCATCATTATTATATCAGTCACTTCTCTGGAAGGCTGTGTTTCCTTACAATAGGCTCTGAGCCCCTGGTGAAGCTGCTGTTGCCCTTCCTTTTCTCATCTGAACTCTCTAGTCTGCAGGCTCACTGGTGGTCCTTTTCTCAGTGTTACCAGTATTCCTTAGAGACTTATAACAGCGACAGGGGTTGGAGAGGGGTTGTATAATGTCTTTTGGCTGAAAATTATTTCCTATAAGGAATTCTGGCCTGATTGCAGAGCTCCACTGGTTTAGCTCTTTAGCACCACCAAACATGTTTTTCACTATAGTGGTATCTCGAAAAACTATCCTAAACCTAATTTTTGGGCCACCAAATTAAGGGTCAAAAATATTTAAAGTTTAAATATATTAATGAGATAACTCATCAATAAAACATATATTTTCATTTATTAAAATAATTATCATATTTTAAATCTCATAAACTTCATTATTACTAAGAACTATGGTATAGCAGGATAAAGCCCATTGTGAAATGAGTTTTCAGTCCTGATTGCCCTTAGTTCATTTGTTTGTGTTGGAGTTTTGTTTCGTTTTCTGAAATATAGGGAGTATTTTCTCCTGCTCTTAGAATAACAACTCTACTCCCTTCTCTTTAACTGTCTGGCTTCCTGTGATAACTAGAACACTTAATGGGTAAAAAACTAGTTGGTGCTCACACAGTGTTGACTCAAATGTAATTTATGAAAGACACTGAGGGGAAGCTTCTGGCCGCTTCTCCCTTAGTACCTTTTGCTTTTCTAAAGCAAAACATAAACCAAACATGTTTTTTGAGGAGTGTACAAAGTCATTCATGTATACAATTGGTGGATTTCAAAAGAGCATTCCTATGTATAAGTAAGTGCTATGTAACCTATATTTTCTTGCACCAAACAAGGAAAGGACCCTTATAGACTTGAAAAGGAATGTGTTTCCCTGGCCTCTCCTGATATTCTTGCTCTCTCTCCAACTCCCCTCTTTTCCTGCAGTCTCCCTGTTTCAATTCCTACATTTCCATCTTCTCTTCTTATCAACAGATTATCTCCTTCTTGTGTTTTGCAAGCTTAAAAGTCTTAAGCCTGTTCCAGATGCCAGTAGGTAATGGCTCCTTCTGTTGGGTCTGTCACTGCCCATTTCTTCTGGACTGGGAGGAAATAGGCACACAGGATTGAGAGAAAGAGCAAGAAAGAAAAAAAGCTGCTCCTGACAGCTGTTTGCTGGGAGCTGACCCACAGCTCACAGCTACACCTGCTGTTCTGTTGAACAAAAACAATTTCACAAAACACCAGCATCAAACAAGGCCACCCAGTGACTGTGATGAAGGGAGACAAAAACAAGACCACTTTATAAACATGTCTATGCACAGATTAAAAACAACAACACTGCGCAAACCACAATAATGTTTAAACATCTCCTTCACCCAGCTAACACAAAAGGGTCTTTTGTTGCAAACTGCCATTTAGGCTCTACTCCATTCTTTCTGACTCCTGAAAAAAAAAAAAAAAAAAAAAAATATATATATATATATATATATATATATATATATATATATATATAAATACACACACACACACACACATACACACACACACACACACACATATATGTATGTACATTTTAATCTACTTTATCATAGAATTGCCACCATTTTCTAAAACCACCAGAGAAAAACCATGTTTCATTGATTTCTCACTCCATATCATGGAACATGACTTAATCCCATAAAAGCCTCTTCTAACGCTCTCTGCCTGAGGTACCCCATTCTTCTACACAGTGTGGTCTTCTTGCCACCAGTACCAATAATCCTACCTTGCTGACTCCAGGGTGTTCTGGGTGGCCTTTGGCTAGTGGTGTCACCATAATTCCTCCTCTCCCATTCAACCTCCCCATTATGAGGGCTGTGAGGCCTCCTCCTCAAGAAATCATCTAAGAAGAAGGCTCACCTCTAAGAGGAGCTTCTATCTTCTTAGAGAAAGCGGTCTAGCTTCATATGAAGAAGAAATATTCTTCCAGTCATTAGAACACTTATCTGTCCTTTGTCAATCAATAATCGAGTGGTACTGTACTAAGGAATACATAACTCTTTTCTGGCATGCCTTACAGTAAAATAGCTTTTGCATTGGCTATAACAGCTTCTCTTAGAAATCCAAGACTGTTAATATGTACTTCTGTTAATTTGATTCAAAAGTCTCACCTATTTCCCACCCATTCTGTTATCTGCCAGTACATCTGACCACACCAGAAAATTGTACACTCTAGAGTCATTTTTATAGCACAATTATTTTCAAATGTTGGAGACAGATCAAAATCTCAGTATAATTTTCAGCAATCTACAGTTACCTTTATTCTAACATTGTTTTCATAATTGCTATTCAAAGCCAGTCCTCCCCAAGGCACTGTTAGTGTTATTTGAGAAGAACAAATAAAGATTTCCCAGCTGAAAAATTTCCTTCCCACTAGGCTGCCACTAGGGAAAAAAAGAAATTAACATTTATTGAGTTTCCTCTAAATGCAAAACACTCATAAAAATTTATCTCATTTAATCCTTACAACATGCATGAAGATGGGTATTATTATCCAAATTTTGACACTTGAGGAAACTAAAGGTGATGGTTTTCTTCGCAGGGCTGACTCCGTCTTTTATCTGTTGTTCCTCTTGGACAGCTCAGTGGTGGACTCAGTGTAGGCACTAAGTGAATGGTCAGTTGAATAAATGAGGCTTGGAAAGGTTAAGAAAATTATTTGAGGTCAAAATTTTTCTAAGAAGCAAAGTAAAGATTCAAACCTTATTCTAATTCCAAATTCCTAACATGTAAGAGCCTAAATTATACCAGCTGCTAAGGTTATGCTGTCTGACAATTAAATCTACACTCTGGCTTAACTACAAGCACGATAAATAAGTGAAATATTTGTAAGTACCCTGAGCTTTTCTCAGTACCTAGGACATAGTAGGCACCCAGTAATGTTATATCCCTTTTCCTTATCGACTAGAGATACATTAGATTTTTCTGAAGCAAATTCTTTCCTTGATCATTCAGGCCACAGGTGTAATTGATACCTCACTTTGTGGGGTTAGTTGGTGTCTATGCATCTTCTTGATCTGAACCTACAGCAGGAGTTTTTGAGAGTGTATTCTGGTGTGTACTCATCACTATGATATGTATTATGAAAGAGGGACCAGACCAAAAGCAACCTTTGTTTTATAGTCAATATGTTCCAGACAGTGGACCTGGTCATCCAGCTAGAAAGTAAAGGACTTGAAATTCAGCCTAGCTCTACCTGACTTCCATAGTGTGACTTATAAAGAGTTAAAAAGTAAAATAAAGGTGAAGAGGCAGGGAGTGGAAAGATCAGCATACAAAAGAAGATAAACCTTATTTCTGATTTAACCAATGAAATAACTGCAGATTCAGGTGAGAATGAGAGAAAGAAGAAAAAGGAAGACACAGTGAAGGAGAAGAAAAATGTTCTTGTCACTCACTGATTTCATCACTGCACAAAAGATTCATAAACCCACTGAGCTCTTTCAGCTTATCCTTCCACTCAGCTTGGATAAATCAAAAATATTTTTATACAAATACTCTCAACACTTCTCCCTATTCCTAATACAATGGACTCCTTAAGATTTGCCCTCTAATCATCGAAGGATGCTACTCAAAGTAGAATGTATAAAATTGATTCCAATTCTAATGAGCCCTAAGGAGTTTATTGAAAATCTTTTATGTTTTCAATTTTGCTTGTAAACAACATCGTTTTACTCATAGACAAAAGATATTTTGCCAATAGTAGCCAGGATGTGTTATTACTAAAGTCGGTAGGGTGTGTCTACTTGGACTGAGTCCCCTGTGCCATTGACTGTGGCGCTACTGGATGGTGTCAGCACTCCCAAGTGCTTTTGCTCTGGTCCACAGTGAGGTCTGCCTCAATTTCTGGAGCTAAATTGGCACTCGGTGGACAAATGTGATTGTAATCTTACTTTCAAGTAAAAATTAAAGCTCTTTCCTTCTTCTCCCTCTTTCCCTCTGCCTATATCTTTAATGTGTATTAGTTTTCTATTGCTGCTATAACAAATTGCCACAAACTGAGTGGCATAAAACAACATAAATTTATTATCTTAAAGTTCTGGAAGTCATAAGCTTGAAATTATTTTTCTTAAGTTAAAATCAAGTTATGAGAAAGCCTGACTTCCTACTGGAAGGTCTAGAGGATAATCTATTTCCTTGCCTTTTCAAGCCTCTAGAGGCTACCTAGATTCCTTTAGCACCTTTAGCTAGATTCCTGTAGCACCTTTCTCCACCTCTAAAGCCAGGAGAAGACAATCATGCCACATTTTACAATGGGGATATGTTCCGAGAAATGCATCATCAGGCTATTTCATCATTTTATGAAAATCATTAAATGTACTTACACAAACCTAAGTGATATAGCCTAATACACCCTTGGGTTATATGATATAGCCTATTGCTCCTAGGCTACAAGCCTATACAGCATATTATATAAGATTAAATCATGAGATGTGGTAAACAGAGAATATATGACGCTGCTGTGGGTATAACACTGCATACTGTTTTATGCAAATTTTTTTGTAAGTAGAAAGAGCATACTTTAAAGTAACAATAGAAAGTTTAGTGCAGTGAATACATAAACCAATAACATAGCCATTTACTATCATCATCAAATATTATGTATTGTTCATATTGTATGTGCTACAGTTTTATATGACTGGCATTGTAGGTTTGTTTAGCACCAGAATCACCACAAACACATAAGTAATGCATTGAGCTATGTTGTCATTAATCCATAGAAATTTTTCTGCTCCACTACACTCTTATGGAACTATCAAGAATATGTCGTCTGTCCTTGACTGAATCACTATTATATGGCACGTGACTATACACCTTTCCGCCCTTCTGACTTTTTTTTATGTTTTTATATCTTGTCCCCAGCTCACCTGAACTGTCATCATCTCCATTTCTTCTCATGGCCAGTGACACCCCACTGAATGGATTTCAATTGAATTTCAAGCTGTTGTTGCAGGATATACAAAGATGAGTATTGATCAATATATTTCAGACCACTTCAACCAGGAAGTAGGTTTTTTTCTGGCTTGAGGCTGACACCCTCCACTGTGTAATCACAAGCTCTGTGAATGGACAGTAAGCTGCCTCAGTGGCCTGAAGCCCCTTCTACCAGGCTTGAGGTTAGAGAAAAATAAGCTCTACCCTTCTCCCATAGAGAAGGACATAGGAACATGAGTACACAAATTACTTTCTACAAAGAAAGCCTCCAGTTTCTAAATAGACCTACAGCTACTTCAACTTTAACATTGGCCCACCTAAAGCAAGAGTAAATAAAAACAAAACAAAACAAAACAAAACAAAACAAAACAAAAAGAAACCAAAAACCTTTTTGCCAACTTCTTTGCAAGTTTAACATAAGACAAAACAAAGAGGGTTGGCATGTAGATGATCTTGATCCACAGTGAATTCCTAAAGAAAAGTTTTATTTTAACATCCTGTCATATATAGTCAGTTCTGCTAGAATGTTACCTATTTGTTCCTAAAAATTGCTGCATTATGCAAAATTGTGCAATAAAAACCACAGGGCTTACAGGTTTATGAACATAGCACTTAAAATTTTTCTCAGCGATACGCTAAAAAATAAGACCTAATAAATATAGGAGCACAGTTTTACACTTGTTAAATGGTTAAGAACTACATAAATGCTACAATAAATATGCTATTTTACCTTAAAAAAAAAGACCTGAAGTTTGCTTATGGATAAGCATCAGAAGAATGGAAACTTGTGAATTATTGCGAACTAGTGAAAGAAGGGTAATCAAGAGGAATAGAAAAAGAAGGAAATCAGACGGAAGTGAATTGAGATAGCTGGCAGATGTTTGAGGATGGTGGTTTGGGGGGTGTGGGGGAGGGAGTGTGCATTTTCTGGATTGCTAGCTTCAACTGAATGCAGTTTTCTTTGTCTATCTAACATTTCTTGTGAATGAAAGCATGCATAAGCAAACATGGGATTCTTGTTATGCTCAAATTGTTCTCTGATACATCAGTTGTGTTGGAAAAAATATCAATTTTCAAAACAAGCATTATAGCAAAAGTGACTGTATTTTTATGAGTGTTCTAATCAGATCCTCTCGAGAATGCCAAAGAAATGCCAAAGGAAAGTGGCATATCAAGCTATTAATCATAAGTTATTTTCTGTTGTCAGGCATCTTTGAATATGATTGAACAAATTGTTAATACAAGCCATTTCCCTACATTAAAAGTAAAATGAAGAAGAGAGTGCAATGATGTCTCAGAAGGACACAGGAGAAAATGCAGGAAAGAGAGCAGGCTATCGAGCATAAAAAAAAGTTTCACTAAATTTTTGCTCCAAAAAATTTCAACTACATACTCTGTGATTCCAAATATATGACATTCTGGAAGAGGCAAAACTATAGAGATAGTAAAAAGATGACTGGCTTCCAGGGTTTAGGAAGAGGGGGAGGGATGAATACATAGAGCACAGAGAACTTTTAGAGCCGTGAAACTATTCAGTATGATACAACAACAGTGTGGTAAATCCTTGTCATACATTTGTCAAAACCCATAAAATGTACACCAAGAACGAACCCTATTGCAAACTCTAAACTTTGGGTGGTGACCATGTGTCAATATAAGTTAATTAGTTATAAGAAATATACCACTCTAACGGGGGATATTGATAGTGAAGGAAGCTGTGCATGTGTTGGCAGAAGGCAGTATATGGGAAATCTCTATACTTTCTATTCAGTTTTTCTGTGAATGTAAAATGGCTCTAAAAAAGTTTCTTTAATTTAATTCTCTTCTTTGATAAGAATTTTAATATATACATTACACATATGTAAGAGTACAAGCCCAACACAGCTGCTGGTTCTCATTAGAAAAGCCAATGACTCTCTCAATAATATTGTTTCTTACATAGAGATTTTTCAACCCTAACTTCTTAGTTATACTACTTTGAGAGAAGCTGAGAGCATCTAGAGGAGGGGTATCTAATTCACATTTCTTACACTGATTAGGCACAAGCATCGGTTGCATGATGTTCCTGTGTCTGAATGAGTTTTTTCTGGAGAATAAACCAGAAGTGGTAGTTTCTGCATCTGCATAATGGAACCATAGAAAAGCAAATGTGCACCCCAGTGTGAGTGCAGTAAGGGAGAGTTAGCAAGCCCAGATGAAAACATATCCACTTGTGAGTTTCTTTTGCAAAAAGGAGGGGGAGAAGGAAAATGCAGGGCAGCACTTGAGGGGAGAGGCCTAGTTTGGTTCTAACTTAAGAACCAAACTTTTTTTCCCCAGAATATGCTCATTTTATGAACACCATGCTTTAACGAATAACTGGCTACTTCTAATAAAATTAAGCCTCTGTTTACAACATCCTTGATATGCCATTTTGACCATTCTGCAGAATTTGGTGTAAAAGTTGAATGGAGTAGACCCTGAGCTATCAAGTAATTATGTTTCAATAGTTACTATTAATAATTAATAGTTATTATTAATAATTATCGGGGTCAAGTTAGGGAAGATAGTCCTAGATGAGAGAGCAATGGTATTTTTAGTGCCATTTATTGACTACTTTCTCTTACATTCTTACTGTTTCCTCTAATGTCTTTTTCTCATCATCTTAACAACCTTAATATCAGTATATTTCCTTTTTTAAAGAAACCACTTCAGAAATTTTGCCCATGGAGTACAGGAAATCTCCCTAGTTCCTGTTCCCCATTGTCTCTGCTTCCCTGCCATCATTTCCAGCATCTCTAGCCTTGTTGCTCTGGGGTATGGAACATGTTTTAACTGTTTATTCCTAGATTTCTAGGCCATTCTGTCATGATTTTAGGTATAATTGTCACAAAAAAATAGATGTATATAGAGTTCCTGTATGACTCTGTAAAGGAAAAATTATGTACTATTTTATCCATGGTATTTTGGGGTGTCTTTTGTTACAGCTCCTGGTCTTCACTCTAACTGCTTGCTACAACAGCCTAAGCCCATGAGATCACCAACTTGAAATTAGCGTTTGTTGACTTAATGAGGTTTGACTGTTTCTATTAAGAAGGAAAAATGTGTCCGCACACTTTTGAGTAGGTTTCTTAGTTTAAATAAGATGCCCTTTCAGTTCATCGATTTGTTTTTCTTCTCATTGAATCTTAATTAGTGTGCAAAATAATTAGCTGGTCAGCATTGGCTTAAACTGACAAAATTATTTTCCTTTTCTTTGTTTTCAGTCATTTAATAGTAAGTTGATTAACTACCAACTTTCTCAAGCAGTGTATTTTTTTTCTCAAATAAAGTATAGGAGGAGCAGCCATCAAGCCTGCCCCTGTATAGTTCTCTATAGAAGAAAAAAAAGGCAAAAATAACTTAAGTCTCTTTTTTAAAAGACCTTTTTAAAGGGCACTGAAGGATGAATATGTACAAAATGTTCTTATAAACTCTTGGTATTATTTTTTATATTGATTCATTTCTTAACAATACTCCGATTCTTAATCAGTTTGCCTCAACCTACCAATCTTTATTAATATTTTAAAGGTAAACATGTGCTACCCAGGATGTTATATGAGATTTTCAGGAATATTCTCCATCTACCGATCAATAAATCCTCACTCATACTGAGAAAACTGTTTGCTCTTTCAGGATCTAGAGTACTGATGTTTAGTTTGAAATATCAGCAGTATCCTCTGGTTACTTAAAAACCAAGAACATGAAATTTTACTATAATGATTCTGATTAAATTTTGCTGTCATTTCGAAATTTAAAATTTTGTGCCCCCAAAAAGTAAATAAATTTTTCCACCTGAGTTGGTCAACCAAATGATGGGAAGGAAAAAATGAGTCTATGACAACATCTATTCCTCTTCATCTGTAATATTTTTTTCTTTTGTAAATGATTTTTTAATACATTTAATACAATAAAATAATACAGTAGTTCCAGTATTTCAATGGCTTGCCTTGATTCAAATGCTGTTTCAAAAGACCTTTATCTGGAATTCTTCTACCCTCCTGGTCTGCTGCTTCATTAAGCTAAACTGAGGATTTCTTCTAAAGCTCAATAGTTTATCATATGTTATCTTCAGTATTTACTAAAATAAAACAAATCTGTCTTACAACTTCAGTTATTATTTATATAACAATTACTGTAAAAATTTTTCCTCCAGCCCTTACCTGTCAGAAGAACTGATTCTGTTCCTAACCGCCAAAGGATTCACTGTTCTTTCCAAATTCACATAACAGTGTCACTTAAACCCAAATGCTTGATTAAACAACCTGGTTCCTTTAACCTAACTGATTTTTATTGAAGAATAATATAGCCCAGTGGTTAAAAAATAGGCTCTGCAGTTAGTAGACGTGAGTCAGTATCCAGTTCTTTTTCTTGATAGGTATGTGGTATCAGAAGATGTTATTAAGCTTTTAATAATAGTATAAATATTATGCAGATAACTAGACAAATAATAAATGTTTAATAAATGTGAGAAATTATTTTTCATCTGGGATATATTATCCAAAACAGTTTAATCTTATTACAGAGAAGAAACATATGCATAAAAAATACTTCAGGTCACAGATATTCTCTTTGCCTGGACTTCATAGACATATTAAAGATGCTTGAGAGTGGCTCAACATATGTCATTGGGATTGTTTAGCTAAGCACTAGGCTGTGATAATCAGCCATTCAGGTGGAAAGCCAAAGTACAGTGCCCAGAAGGCCAAGCTTCCAGGGAAAAGACAAATGATCTGATCCCAAGTGCAGATATTGTCCATAAAGTGAAAGGTAAAGTTGGTAGAGTTGAGAAGAAATGCATAACATGAAATCTAATTCTAGCAGCAGAGTACTCAAGCACTATTAAGTAGTTCATGTGTCTTCCACAGTTTGCTATTTTCAAAGACCTATTCTTAGCCTCCTCCCTAAAGCCACCAATGAGAAAAAAATATTTCAATTATTTGTCACCTTTTGAAGAATTAATAAATACAGCTTTGCGCATTTAGTATGTGAAGAATGTATTCTATTCTGCAACTAAGAAAATGGTTAAAAATCACAGACTTAGATCCAGACCACCTGGGTTCAAATACTATCTTATGACTTCTTGGCTCTGAGAACCTGGTCAAGTTACTCAAACCTCTCTATACCTTATTTTCTCACTGAGAAATGAGAGATAATAATGATAACTATCCCTCGAATTGTTCTGAGGATAAAATGAGTAAATGTATATAAGCATTTAGAACAATCCCAGGGAAAGAGTATTATAAGTCTTGCTTTCATCATGATTCTTACTATTATCATTGTATTTAAACATGTTCCTTTTCTCAAAGGAGTTGTCCAGCTAATGACAGTAGAAAACAATTTGCAGGTCAGTGATGGGGTCGAGAGCAGCCCTCTGGTTGATGGAATTCTTTGTTAGATTAGTAAGCTTGCTCTTTTCAGCTATTTATGTATCAGCTGTACCATGTGTGTACAGAAAGTGAGTCCTGAAGGGCAGCCAACTTTGGGCCATAAAAGATGGCATTCATAACCAATTTTCACTGCTTTGATTTTTATTTTAAATTAGCTTACAAAGCATATGCTATAAAGTACTTTAAATCACATAAATTAATACCATTGACCACCTGATTCATAGCAAAGTCTTCTCCCTACTAACATACAGGTAGAAATCTCATTGCAAAGAAGTGAATGGAATGGCCCAAGAGTTAAACGTTGTTCTAATAATGGAAAAGTACAAAGCTTTCATTAGCTTGAAAAGATTTTACTTTATTATCCTTCCATTTGTATGCATAATGAATATAGTGTTCTGTAGGCAAAACCAAATGGTATCAGAGAAAGTTGCCATCTGATCTTAAATAGAACCCAAAATGGCATTCTTAGTTTGAGATATAGCACAGAGAGATAATATACGCATTTGTATCTATATTTACTGTTTGTCAAAAAGTGAACTTCAATGCATAATTAAACTTCTTAAACATGTTTAGGTGGCCTTATTAAGTGGCATAAAAACATATAATGCAGACTCTTTAACTAATTTTCCAAGAACTGGAGAAAGTTTTCATTCCCTCCATCTTCCATCCTTGGAGGATGATTTAAGAATCTACAATATACACTCCAGGAGACACAAGAATAAGATACATGGAGAAAAGGCAGCCACTCCAATAAGCTTTCTTTCCAGTTCAGAGCCTGGAAGAGTGGTCTTACTCCTAAATACTCTCAAGGCTCAGGAAGATAATAAAAAAAAATGAGTATAATAAACTGGATAAGGGTTTGGGGATACAGTAACTTGAAGGATCAAAGAATTTTGCTAGAGCAGTCTGACTGATTTTTGCCATTTATGCTTGAAGCCCAGTATTTTTTATACACATCAGTTTACTAAATCTGTGTCTGTGTGTGTTCTCTCTTCCTTTCTCTCTGTCTCTGTCTCCCTGTCTTACACACACACACACACACACACACACACACACACACACACACACACACTAGAATTAGTCTGTGAGTCACAAGGTTTGAGAGAAAGACCCAAGGAAGGATCCCAGGGAAAGGAGACCACGTAGAGCAATTCCCAGGACATCCTGGTATAAAAATAAAAACAGGCTTTGAATAAAGAAGAACATCTTTACTGCTCACAAGCCAGGCTTTGCAACCTGATATGTTGCCCAGTGCTATTCAGCATGCAGAAATTAAGAAAGAGTTGAGGGGCCAGAAACAGTTGGGGAAACACTTGGGTGATGTGTGTGTATATATATATATGTGTGTATATATATATATATATATGTGTGTGTGTGTGTGTGTGTGTGTGTGTATATATATACACACACACACACACACACACACATACACAAAATCTATCTCAGATATAAATTCATGTTCAGTGCAAGAAATAGAGCCACAGAAGGCAGTATTTGAAAATGCAGAGTCCATCTAATATAGATGCTAAAGCCTCATAAAGAATTGTGTATTTTAAGTTGTAAAATATTTGGGAAAAAAAAAGAACAAATTTTATGAACTGCCTTGTATAGATTAACTTTAAAAAAAAAAGGATCCTGGATATTTTTCAAGAGCAATAAATAAGTGGTAAAAATTCAGAAATAGAAAATTGACAAAAGTTTGGCTATGATGAAAAAGTGGGGAAAGTAAGAAATACAATTTAAGAAAAAAAATAATTTCCATTTTGGTGAAAATTTTGTACACCAGGAGCCTGGAAGCTAGATCCAATTTGGAAAGTGTTGGAGACTACAAAGCCAGAAAAGGTGTGATACCTCTATCTCTGGAGTTATTTCTGCTAAAAGCCAATAGCCTACGCTTCAGTTCCTAAGGGCAATGACTTAGCTTTGATTATGGTAATTTTCGTACTAGAGAAAATGGTTTTATACTGATGATCTTGAAGGGTCTCAAGACTTCTCTCCACTGTATCAACTTGTCCAAACTGATTTTATGTTTTCTCTTCCCTTTTATATTCATCTGGGTACTCCCAGCAGCAGACACCAGAGGGGGTTAAATGTGCAGAAATTTTATGAGATGAAATGCTGATGAGGTCAGTGATAATTGTTTAATAGTTAGGTCTATCCTGACTTGTAGTGTTTGTAGATTGGTCAATGTAACTACTTCCACCGTAGCCCATTTCAACATGGTGTCTCTTAACCCCGAGTTGAGAATTGATGCACACAGTCCTCTTGAGCCAGTCCCAGTCCAGTGGGCTCCCATGCCCTCTTTGAAAGGGAAACAGAGGAGCTGCCTAAGGCTGCAACCCCAAGTGAAGGAGAGAGGCGAGGTTGGAAAAAAGTTAGAATGACTACTTTGGAAAACATGTCTAACACCTCCAAAGAGACAACACATTTAACAGTTACTCTTTAAGGTGTTTAATAAAATTTTAACTAGGTGTAACAGTCCTTTAGATGTACGCAAAGGGAAGAAAGTAGAGATATTACATTATTTTCTAAGATGGTGTCCAGAGCTCATAAAAAAGGGATTTAGACTTTAAATACAAAACAAAATATTGTATATGCTATAATATTGTTCTCAACATTTATATTGCTTAAAGCCAACTTTTGAATGATGCTAATTAATACAAAAGGACTAGTTGTTAAATCACTAGGATGTATGTAAAAGCAGCACAAGTCCTTGCAGGGTAGCCTCAAGAGGGTCTCCTGGCTTCTTCTGTAGGAAAAGAGACACGTATCAAGGTAATATTACAAAGCATCAATCTGGTCCTTCTTTTTGTGTTTTGTGCAGATGTCACTCATCTTCCACCCAGGGCCATTTTTCTCCCCAGCTGCAGAAACAGAGTCCAAGAAATCCCTGATGAGATCCTCTTCTCAAAGTCAATTTACTGAATCTGCTTTTCATTTCTGAAAGACTAGAGAACTGGAAGACAAGAAGAACTGAGAAAAGGTAGAGGGGCAACTTGAAAGGGAGGGACACAATTTGAAGAATCAAGGAGGGGAGAGAGAAGAGATTCTGAGAGACTAAGCTACTCCAGGACTCTCCTGACACCAAAGCTGCTCAGCACACACACACTACAATCACACACACACACACACACACACACACGTGAGCAGGCACACACGTCCCCATATGCTCACATTCCACCCCTAGCAGATAATCTGCCTCTCCTGAGCACCTGGACATTTGATTCCCATCTGGATGGAGAGCAGAAGACTCAGATACTCTGTGAAGAGAGGCTATCCCCACTGAAATGAAATCAAACAAAATTGATGAAGGAAGAATTTCCCTTTGAACCAAGAACTTGTGAATCCATCATTGCTGCTAAAACACACAACCCAGAAAGAAAAACTAGTATGATTTATAATTTAGAAGCGGTTACTGTTTGAGTCATGAATTGAGAGAAAAAGTCAATGAGTCAAATAAAAGGCAATATTTGAAATGCTCGAGAATTTTTAGGAAAAATTCCTGAGAAACAAAAAGAGAGGATTAGAATTAGGAGCTCAAAATGACCAGTAATATGCTTTGAAGCCATCACAAACTAGATGAAGAACATGAGGGCAGAGATGAGAGTAAGAATGCAAAATAGGCAGTATTTTGAACTTGGAAATAAATTCGTGTTCGCTACGGAAAATGGAGCACAGAAAGCAGTATTCAAAAACGCAGAGTTCAACTAATGTAGATGCTAAAGCTTCATAAGGAACTATTAAAATTAATTAGGAATACATTAAATTATGTGGTGTCCTAAATGCAAATGTTTTGTCATTTGCTACAACAACCCATAAAGTAGATGTAATTTTCAACAGCATTTTTTTGATGAAAGAACTGTGACAACAAATGATTAAGTACCTTGCCCAGGGCAGCACAGTTAGTAAGTGGGGGAGCCTTTGCATTTCATTTTGTTTTTGGCTAACCAAGAGGCAGATATACCACAAAATTAGTTAAACTTAAGTTTCAGGCCCCTTATTTGTTTGAGACTAAGATCCTGACCTAATATTATAATTTGTAATTATTTACTTTTTCTTAAAGAGGACTCCCCCATTTATACAAGCTTAAGGCCTCACAAAGCCTAGTTCCGCCCTGCTAGTTGTCAATAAGAAAGCTATAATGGGACATTCCAGGTATGTATATATATGTATACATAGGACATATATATAAAGATCTGCTATGGTGGGAGTAGGAGATAGTGCTTTGTCACCTTTCTCAGGCTGTGGCACACATTCAACATGGTTTTATAAGGCAATAAAAAGAGCAAGAGGTTCACAACTGGTGGTGAGCACCCAGGCCCCACCCACAAGCTGACAGGATGAATATCTCAGGCCTCTCTAATCTTTTTGAGCACCACTGACTGAGGCATAGAGATTGAACAGGGCTGTGTCTCCATTCCTCTGGGTATAATACTTCAAGTGCTAGCAGAGCTGATGACTAATAAAGTTCATACCATGTTCCAAGGGCCAAGAGCAAAGGTATGAGATTGCAAAAATGAAGGAAAGAAAATAACGTTCCCATTTTTAGAAGTTTTTATTTATCTCCTACTTATTATATTAATTTGTTTTTAAATTAGGTAACGAGATGCTCACAAATGTGAAGGTTAAAAGGACTACTGTGAAAGTTAAGAAAATAATACATATAAGTTTGTTTTTTTTTTTTCAACTGAATGTTGTGTTAACACTTTCCCCCCTAAGATAATAACACCTACCTTGGAAATATTTCAGAGATTCTGATGCCTATGTTTTCTAATTTCCACTCAAACATTCTATGGCTTTTCGGTCTCCTTTGCAGTGAATTGCATATTAGAGTTTCTAAAGCGGGGAAGGAGAAGGAAGAAGTAACAAAAATTCATCATGCACATGAACTTATTGTTTTTGTGTTCTCACATAGTCAAAAGTAGGTGTTTCTCGCATTTTTGAGAAGAAGATACTAAGGCTCTGGGAGTTGAAATAACTTATAAACATTGAAACAGTTATTTTGTGGTGAAATTAAGCGTTCAAACCAAGGACTGTTTGATTTCAAAGCCAAGCATTGCTCCCCAATTCCTCAGAGGATAGATAGTTTTTAAATAAATGCAGTGCTTCTGGCAAGGCCACAGGGCAAAAGAAAACATGTACTTTTACTTGTCTCAGAGCTGTGTGTGCATCTGCATCTTCAGTGTGGAAATGCCAGCGAGCAAAACCTTTAGGACTACCTACGGTGCCCATAAAACTGTTACAGGGAGATGTACAACCCACAAGCGCATGCCTGTATAATCCACAGGCAGCCTTCCTACCTGCAGGAAATATACTTGGGGAATAACTACAAATGCACCCAAAGGTTTATGTACATGTATGTTCATCACAGTGTCATTTATAATAGCTACAAAAGGAAAACAATCTAAATGTTACACAGTAGAGGAATGATTAAATAAATTAGAAACACATAAAACATTACTCCCATTAAAAATCATATTTTCCAAGACAATTACATTTAATGCTTGAACCTATATTATTCCTGGGTGCTGAAAGACTAAAGAACATCACAAAGCTAATTGGAAAATTTCTAATATAAACATTTATTAACTGTCCTTAAGTAATACCATTTCCTAAATGCAATTTTGTTATGATAAATGTAATTTAACAAAATGCTAACTCTTAGAAGGTACTTGTTTATATATTTAGAGATTTAAAAGTCATATTTTTAAGAAATATCCAATGATAAGAAGGAAGTTTACAATATAATTTTCAAAATATGTACACAGAATAAAACATTAGAAAGGGACATACCCAAACATATTGGTTAGCTCTAAGTAGAGAGATTATGATTTTTGATTTATCCTTTGTACATTTTAGCATGCTTTTATTTTCCTTGTGTGGCCTACTATTACTTTGTTTTTACCCCTCCAACGTTCACACATAGAGAACTTCCTGAAGTTCAAGACCATGGAAAAGTGGACTAGGCACATTCTTGAGTTAAAGTAGTGTAAGAGAGCCTTAAAAGTAATCCAAAGTAAGATAAGTGCCAATGTCCTGGAAATATAATGCATCAAAGTTATGTAGTGAGTGGGGGGGGAAAGGATAATTCAAGTAGGAGGCTAAAGACCTCATCTGAAGAGTTAAGGAAGTTTTATTGGTAAATCAGATTTAAGAGAAAGACATGTATAATATTTTATTTTTAAGGGACTTTAAGACAAACAAAGACCATTTTAAAAACAAAGTAATCGAGCTGCAATTCTGTGTGGATCACTCTTGATGTCTTTTATTCTCAGGATTAGACATAATCCCTCTTTTCTAGCCAATTTTGTTGAGGTAGAGAAGGTAAGAGCTATGTTTCTTGATTCTATTTTGGTAATAATGTCCACTACAAGAGGCTACTTGTGACCTGCTAACTCCCAGGGAAGTTGTCCACCCAAGAAAAATGATAAAATTCTGGTCAAGACGTTGGAGTAGATAAATAACGTGTGCTTGACTCCTCTCATGACCACATCACAATTACAACTAAACAATGGAACAACCATCATTGAGAATCCCCTGAAGTCTACCTGAATAGAAGTCCTGTAACTAACGACATTCAGAAGAAGCCATGTCAAGACATAGGAGGGGCAGTGATCGAAACATGCTGGTTCCGCACCCGTGTGTAAGGTGGTTGAATGGATAAGAAAACAAAACCCTTACATATGCCACCTAGAAGAGACTCACTTCAGATTGAAAGACACACACAAAGACTGAAAATAAAAGGCTACAGAAAGATATTTCACAAAAATGAAAAAAAAAAAGCTGAGAGAGTAATACTTATATCAGACAAAATAGACTTTAAAGCAAAGACTATAAGAAACAAAGAAGAAACCATTAATTTTATTTCCAGGGTATCCTAAACTTGGAAGAAACATGTGCATCTATATTTTCATTACAACATTATCTATAATAGCCGAGATATGGAGGCAACCTGGGTACCCATCAATTGAAGAATGGATAAAGAAGTGCTACATACCTACAACAGAATATTACCCAACCACAAAAAAAGAATGAAATCTTGCCATCTGCAACAACATGGATGGACCCATAGGGTATTGTGCTGAGTGAAGTAAGTCAGACAGAGGAAGACAAATGTCATATGATTACATTTATATGTGAAATCTAGAAACAGGGTAAACAAACAAACAAAACAGAAACAAGCTCATACATACAAAGCACATTTACACGATTGCTTTTTGGTGAGGAACATGGTGAGTGAAGCAGGAAAGGGAATTAAAAGGTACAGTTGGTAGTTATAAAATAGTCATGGGTATGTATAGCACAGCACTGGGAATATAGTAAATCATATTGTAATAACTATGTATGATGTCAAGACAGTTGTACACCTGAACTAATGTGTGTCAGTCAATTATATCGGAAAATATATATAAATATAAAATAAAATAAAAATAATATATTTATATATTATATAATAAAATATAATGTAATATATCATATAATAATGTATAAATAGAATAAAAGTGGAAGATTTGGGAAGGAGAGGATGAGTTAATGGGAAGGAAGTGGTAGCTTGAGCAACGGTGGCAAATTCTATTTAGGACATCATTCGTATTTGAAAAAAAAACTAGCAAATGTTCAAGATTTGAAGCAGAGAGACACAGGCCCCTGAATATTGCAAGGGAATGAATTTACCAAGGAAGCACGTCTCTCACTTTTTCATTTCTATCATTATCGCTCCCATCTCACCATCATATCTGCTTGGCTTGGAGTTTATCTAGAAATCTTGGGTGAAATTATTTTTGCAACTTCTTCATAATTGTTAATGCAAACTTAGAAGAGTAGGAATAGTGTAAATTCAATCTTCCTTACAAAACCAGTCATTTGCAGGCTCAGTGTAGAAAATGGTGCAGCCAGGATCTACTCAAGATGTTTTTTCCAGAGAAAAACAAAAGAAATGTTTTTCTTTGACAATATCAGTATCTTTGGGAAAAGGTAAATAAAAGGAGCTATTACCTAGATTATACAACAATTAAACGTGATGCACACTAAATTACAATATTATTTTTTGAAATATGAGGGTTTTTTTGAAATAGAAGAAGACATATTTCAAATATGCTTGGCGTTTGCTGTTTATGATTTGTTCTTAGCTTTTTGAGGTAATAAGTCAAGAAAGAAAATTTAATAAAATTTTAAAAAATGGGAAACAGACACAAGTTATCTAAAGATGTAATTAGTTCTCTCCCTCTAGAGTTCTCTAAGTCTACATGATGTCAGGGTAAAAATACAAATGGAGAAGACAAAGAGTGAAAGAGGACAGTATCTGGGATTCAAAGTCTAGTTCATTCATATCTGCTTCCCTGCCTTTCAGGACACAAGAAGAGTGAACACAAACCCTAAAATAAACTTACTTATTGACTTCCTATGGTTTTCTAAGCTGATTAACAGGTTCAATTATCATTATTCCTCTTAGTCTCTAATTTAAAGACAAATATCTGTGAACTTTTTCTTAATGATTATGCAGTCATGTATGGATTAAATTCTATCAGTTTTCTTGTCCAAGACTGAAAACACTGATACTCAGACTTCAGTCTGAAACTGAAAACATGACCACTTTAAGTCGTAAGAGGCAATAAAAGGGTACCCTCTGGGGTGACATTTGGCAATTGAGAACAAGAACAAAGACATAAAAATTAAAAATTAATTAATTAATTATTTTAAAAAAGCAAACACCCTGAGGGACGGTGTACTCAGAATGGTGGTATAAATGCAGATCTCCAACAGAAGAGGGTCCTCTACCTAAAGAAGCTCCGCTCAGACTCCTTCTGCTTCCTCACAAACCCTGGGATGCTGAGATAGTGGGTTGGCCTGAATTGTCCTTTCAGAGATTAAAAGCCTTCTTCTCATAGCAAATACAAAAATGCAGAAAATAACCTTATGTAAAATTTGATGAGGTCATTTGGCACCCACAACCTTGATATTGAACAGAGACTTTGCTCTGTCATATATGAATATATTAACAGAAAATCCTAGCTTCTCGTGATAATGGCAGCATGAATAAGGTGATGATATTCATTGATATATTTGCAGCGTTGTGAACACTTAAGCCTTCCCAAGTACAAATGCTCCAGGCCCCTTGCGTTTAAAAGAAAGGTGACCTTTCAGAGAGGGCTCGGTTGTGAGACCCTCTCACCAATCCTGGACAGGAGAAACCATGCATTCATCCCACTGGAGGGATTATGATTGCCCCCAGCATTCAGAGCTCTGCACCTGGGACAAAAATACATTCAAATAGCAGAGTTTTAGAGTCAAAGAAATAAACACACTTGAAAAAAATGGCATATATTTATAAAACTGGCTTACACTGGTATTTGGGGTAATAAGGGCTAGTTCTAACTCTATGTTTTTAGTGATCAGCACATACATGGGACAGTCTATACACGAATTTGGTTAAAGACACAGGATATGATCAGCTTTCTCCTAATGGTAGTAAAAGTTGATTGTCCAATTTAGCTGTTCAT
The DNA here is from genome assembly GCA_030015415.1 of Cynopterus sphinx. NCBI lineage: Eukaryota > Metazoa > Chordata > Mammalia > Chiroptera > Pteropodidae > Cynopterus > Cynopterus sphinx. The sequence continues at coordinate 68,283,926 of CM057381.1, read as the reverse complement.
TGTGGGCTCAAGTTAATGGAAAATCTTTAAGGGGGCTTTTCTTTCGGATCACCCGATGTTAATATTGTCGACACATTAATCATCTTAATTAATAGTCATCTATTGTTCTTAGACCTCATCCTCAGGAAAGGCTCAAGGGCATCTCCCTGAGACGTGGCTAGTCAGTGAGCAGATGGTGAGAGGGCCTGTGTTTGTCCCTTCATTTGGGAGGCAAGGAGAAAAGATAGGCCTGAGAGCCTCTTGGAAAGAGACTGGAGGGAAGCTGTAGATGAGGGATTCTTCTATCACATTGTAGAATGCTATATGTCCAGACTCATAGTCTAAGAACACACCAACCTTATGCACAGGCTTTCTGACATGTTGACCTTTTAAAGGTGATGAGACCCAAAGACTATAATCCTCTCCAATTTTTAACCCTATAAGTGAGAAGAGGTCCCCAGGTGGCTTTGGGAGATTTCCCTTTCTGCTCACAGAGTCCTTACAGATGCCCACTTCCCACTCAGTCTTGCTCCCCACTTCCACCTCCCAGTAGTGTCTCCCACAGGTGAAGCTCTGAGCACCCAAAACGGTTGCAGACTGGTCAAATCTTTCTGGATTATCTGGTAACTGCTGTCGGATTCCTCCATATTTCACACTCTTCAGATCCTCAGATAAGACAAGATAGACATTCGCTGTGGCTGGGTCCAGAGTTATATCTGCTACAAGAAAAGAGAAAAAAATGAATCTCTCTTTGCATTCTTGAAAACCCTCGTATACATGTTTATACATTAAATTCTTAGTATTTACTAGTATTTTAAAAATATAATTTAGGTGAGCACAGCGGGGATGTTCGGTGTGTTAGGAACAGCATTTCCTAGCCCTTCTCTAATTGTTTCACAAAACAGAGAGTGAATATCTGAAAGGAAATAGAAGAGAATCATGAGGAATAGCCTGTCTGAGAGGGAGAGAGGAACCTCTGGTATTAGAAGAGAAGTTGTTCTGCTCACAAGACAGTTTTAGGACTCAGAGCTACTTATCCTCATAAGGTGCACCCTTTGTCACTTTTATTCACATTGGCTGAGGTTGGTTCTGATTCTGCAGGTTAGGTGGGAGAGAAATAGAGGTTGGTATCATTTGTCAAGCTCCTATTTAGACACGAAGCATTGTGCTCTACCTTACCCAAGTATGTTTTTTGCCATTTTTATTAAAGAGAAAAATGATGTTCATACAAGTTAAGAAACTGGACCAAGATTACAAAGTTAATGAGTGCTCGAACAGCAATTTCTAACCAGCATTTGTCATTATGTCACACTTGCACAAGGCTTTACATGAGCTAGTGCAACCATCAGTGACCCTTTGATGAAGGGTATTATGAATCATTGAGACCCCCTTTCTCACCCTCCTGAAAAGAGGTCACAGAAGAGAATTCCAACTTTCATGGACTCTTCAAATAAGATTATATACCCCATCATACAATTTAAGATGTTTATTTATAGATCAAATCCAAATCATAACTAGTTGTCTATGATTTACACCTGTCTCCCCAATTTCACTGAAATTCTATAAAAGCAAAGGCAAGTTTGTCTTATTCATCATTGTAAGTATGCTCAGAGATAATAGCATAATGTCAGGCACACGGTAGGCACTTATCAAATATCTGTTGAGTCCAAAACTTATTAGACCTTCCTCTGAAGTCAGATTGTCAAGATAAAAGTTAATAATTAATGCTGACCTACTGTGTTCTTAACCAGCTTAAATATCTAGATTATTCTAAAAGGCAGTTCTTTGAATGCTCCTGAACTGGGACTTAAAAGAGTTTGTCAATTTTATCCTGATAAAAATTAAGGTGGAAATGTAGAAACCCCTAAGAAGCTGTGTGTGCATATGTGCAAGTGGGTAGGATGGATAAAGCAGAACAATGAAAGCAGCCAAACCAAAGAAGGACCAGGACTCCTTAGAACACAAAGCCAGACAAGTATCGATCCAGCCACACTGCTTCTGTCGGCTCCATCACAGAGACGGTCTGTGGCCCAGCCCTCCCTGCTGTTTTCTGCTGGCTCAGAATGCCTGCACTGAGAGCCTGGTGCCCAGATGGTAAATATTCTGTTAGAAAAAGCTGCCTAAGGGCTCAGTTTTGCATCCCTTGATATATACTGAAGTTAACTCGGAATTGCTGGAGGTTTGACAAATCAGGCTGACTTACTGCTGAATTTTCTTAGCATCTCCCTCATTCCAGTGATGCGGCACAGACTCAGTTCTGTGGTGGTGGCCTCTGGACACCGAAGCAAGAGCGCTTCACTCCTATAAGAGGGCAGAGACAGTCACACTGTCTCCTCTGCACAGACCACATGAACTGCTCCAACTTGAAAGCCCAGTCCATCTTGCCCCAGTGACACAGACACTCTCATCCCCACTCTGTTCCCAACCTATTTCATTAGTACCACATCCCTGAATCTGACATAACTAAACATGGAATGGAAACCTACCTTTTCAGTGTTTCTTTGATATCCTAAGGGTACAAAAGAAAGAAGGTTAGTATTTGTGCCCTTTGATCCCTAGTGAAGACTAATTTATGTTGGATATAGTCCTTTGCAAAAATATCACAGAATCTACTTCTCATGGTTCTAGAATACCTTGAGAGGGAGAACATACGGTAGAAACTAATTCCCTGCTTCTTCTAGGATGAGTTCTTGTGAGCATGAGATGTTTTTCAAATGACTAGAGACTGCTTTGTCTTTTTTTTTTTCTCATAACTTTACTTTGTCCGAAACTGACAAAGGAGCTAGACTATTGGCTTCATTATTCAATGTTTCAGGGAGTCAGAGATAACTAAATAACCAAGAAAGTAGCCAGTGAGAGCTGAGTCTAAACCTGTGTACAGTTGGAGTGGGTTGTAAGAAAGGCACAAAGTTGAATGGTAGCATTCTGTGGAGCCGGTCCAGGAAAGAGGAGCTAGAGTTGGCTTATACAGTTTATGTTTGAGAAGGTCTCGAGAATGCAGTAGTAGCCTATGATGTCAATAGAGCAAAGATGGTGAGGAACGTGGGCTCAGCACACAGATTCTTGGGTTCTACCACCTACAGCTATTTGACAGGCACCTAACTTCCCTAGGTCTGAGTTATTAAATGAACGCTACTAAAAACCCCATTTTGTAGATAATAATCCCTATAGTACATATCATAATAGCATTTAACTTCATCAGGTCTCTGCAAAGATAATATTTAATGTGTCCAGCCAAGTCAATGCCCAATAAACTTAAAATGTTTGACAAAGCTGAGGTTGCAGATAGGCAGGTACAAAGGAAATTGGAGACAACATTAGGCTTGTTTGGATAGGCATTCCTCTTTTTTTCCTCCACCTTTTCAAAACTTTATTTATACTATACAGAATGTCATTTCTTTAGAAAAACTACTTTGGGACCATCACTTAGTTTTTAAGGTAAATAAATAAGTAAATAAATAAACTATTTTATATAACTTGAAATAATATACTACATATTTTAAATTAATTTTCCCAATATATTCTTACCTCAAAAGATTCTATAATCAAGTTCTGGCACATGGACTCTATCTGTCCGATCATTTTGCTTAGGTTTCTTATTTGCTGGGTCAGTTCGATCTCATTGTCCCTTAGTTTTTTCAGGTTCTCTCTTTCCTCCTTTTCCAGTAACTGGAGCTGCAGCTGCTCCTCCTCCTTCAGGAACTGGTGCATTTTTACATATTCTGATGCAACCACCTGTTTACAAGTCTTTGTCTCTTCCTGCCGTTACACACACACACACACACACACACACACACACACACACACACACACACACAAATATAATAAAGTTAGTAACAAAAATACCCATGTAGATTTTAATATTAACAAAGTCTTAAACTTTTGCTGTGACAATTCTTGAAACCTGACACATAACATATATGTTCTATTGACTAGATGAGTGTATAATTTTATTTTTTAGATGTGTGTCATACAGATAAAATAATTTTAAAAAGCCAAACTTTCTGTTCTCAGGAGGTTGTCATTCTAGTGGGAAAAAAAAATAAACAAAAAATATATTACAGGTGATGATCAGTACCATTGTAAAATATAATTAATAAAATAAGGACAAAAATTATTTTTTAAAAAGTGTTCATTTATTCAACAACGTTTTTTAGTAATGCAGGCATTGAATCACATATGAAAAAGAGCAATGTACCTTACAAATACTCCCATTTAAAACCTCAAAATTTACTGAAAGAATCAGATACATGAATATTTTAAAAATATTTAAACATGTAAGAGTTTGCTTTGCTAGACAGCTTAAATTCAACCTGTGACCAACCTCGAGCTCTCGTTCAGGTATACTAATCCAAACCACTTTTTTGCCTTTATTTCTTTCTATTATTATTATTTTTTATTTGCACTCTCTACCTCCCTCCCTTTCCCCCTCCATCCCAACCAGCCCCAAAGCATTTAAGATATTCTTTTTTTATTGATTTTCATCCTATGTTTTATGTCTATAAGTTTAACTTGTATTTTAAATAATGATCATCACTGCCAAAATAGAGGTGCCATCAAGTTTTATAGGTGTACCAAGGAGAAAAATAAGTCGGCCTGGGGTTGGGGAAGCTGAGCTGAGTCTTGGGAGTGCGAAATAGACAAGCAGAGGGTAGGCAGCCCAAAGCAAGACTACTGCATATGGTAGGACTGTGACTGAAAAAAATGTCTTTTTTCTTCCATATTTTACTAAGTATCACTTTAGTACCCCTTTCATAGAATCGTATAAGATATGCAAAAGTAAGATAGTTACTGACCTTACACAATATCACTCTCTCCTTCTCATGGGTTAATATAATCTGAGTTTCCTTTTTCTTTTTACGCAAAAGATTTAGGATTTTCTGGAGTTTCCCCTGAAATAGAAACAAACATTCTGTGGCAAATGAGCATCAGGTTGTAAAGGGGACTTGAGGACTTATAGCAACAAGATGACTCTAAAAGAATGGGTAAAGCCAGATCCATGCCAAGTGTGTGATCTGGTGCCTGGAGATCAGTACCCACAACTGTCACCGATCAACAATATTATGGGAGTTAAGTGATGAAAACTGATTTGTGTTCTGAGATTTATATCGAGCAGCCGATCTTACTTTGTGATGCTCCTCAGCCTCACTCGAGAGATATACTCTGTTTAATCCATGGCACTGGGTTGAGAAAGCGTTTACACCCTGCTCATCATCAGAGGACACATTAGCAGCTGCCAGCATTCTCCCGCAGGGGCCTTGTTTGCCCTCATTCTGTAGCACCTGGGATCTGAGTTGCTTGCCGATGCCAGCCAGCCTCCCCAAACGCTCGTTGGGCTGGAAATGAGGGACCTCCAAGGTCCTCCAGCACTCAGGACAAGATAAAGGAGTGTTATGTTTCTCCCAGCTCCTTAGGAGACACATCAGACAAAAGCTGTGCCCACAGTCAGTGGTTACGGGGCTGGTGAAATAGTCCAAGCAGATGAAACATGTCAGTTCTTCCCTGAGGTTCTCCATCAGATCTGTTGTAGACATTTTCTCTAAGATGGATATCAAGACAAGATCATGCCTCTATTCTGGAATTAATAAAATCCTCTCGAAGAGTCTACTGTTTCAAGTAACAACTGAATGATCAATTGCTATGTTGTTAGTATAAAAAGCTCTTACTCTCCTCTGTGCCTGATTTTACCAATTGACATATACTCTCCCGACACAAAGCCAATTATGACTTAATGTGGAACTCCTGTACACTGGTTTGGGTTCATCATCAACCCCAAACTTTTAAGGAATCTCTCACTGTGTAAGCCACATGCTGGAACATACTTGCTCTTAGCAGAGTTTTTATTTCGGGTTACTTATTGTATATTAACAGCACCACAAAAACATTTAAGCAATTGGTTTTAGACTGGAAGTTGAGATAATTTGGTGTAAGCCAGTAAAGAGATTTAAATTATGATGATCTCTAATAATATCTGAATTCAATGTATGGTCCAGATCTTTTGGAAAACTTCACTAAGAGAATCTAGCTGAGAAACTGAAGGAAGAAAACTGTAATATATATGTCTCTTATCATTAGATTTTGTGTGTGTGTGACCAAAGTTTAAAAACTTTTTCTCTTTTACCAGGTACTGTGTCCTTTTAGTCACCCCGATTTATTGAAATATTCCATGACTTTAGATATACAATGAATTTCTGGAGTTATATTTATTGCTCTGCCTTAAAGACCATGGTACTCACCTCTTGGCCACTACAGAAAGCATATAAAACATCATTCTTGTTGGAAGTTGCCTCAAGAAGTTGTTACACTATAGAGTAGATGGAAGAATTATATTTTAGTATAAATATAATTTTTCTCACTTATTTTCACTCTTTGAAAATGTCTAGACTAGGCCTTTTAAAACCCCTCTTTATTATTTCCAGACAGAAATTAAATGTAGACATTATCTTTAAACCCATAAATATATAAATACATAGCATGAAGACTGTGTACAATGACCACTGAGATTAGTGCCAAGACCTATAATTTACTGCACCATATACTAATGAATCAGTTCTTGTCTTGGCCCATGCTGTCTTCACTGTATGCCAGAAAGTGACACCTTAAAAGCTCTTCCTCAGAGTCTAACCAGTTACACACTACCCCCACCCTCCCAAATAAGTTCATTATACTTTATTTCTGTTTTCACCCTGTCACTCTCCAGCTTGGCAACTTTTAATGGGTCTCCATTACCCATGTTATTCCATTAACTACTTTCTAACTTTCAAAGTTCCAAATGATGCTTCTTTCTTCCCACTTATCTTAACAGGATGTTGGGTGTTTTCTTACCTTGCACTTTAGTAAAAAGTTTTCTGATCTAAAATGTTTCTTCCTTCACCTTCCTTTCTTGCAGTTAAAATATCTTTCTGAAGTAATTAATTCCAAAATTTTTAATCATGTCTTTTATACAGCATTTGTGAATTACAAGGATGATATTTTGTGCTAAAAAAAGAAACAAGCAGGTCTAAGAGTTATACTAGTTTAAATGGGAAGAAATGTAACATCAGTTAGGGGTCACAAAACCTCTGCTGATATGATAGATTATAGGTTAGTGACTGGGGCAGATCTTCAAAATATTAGAGGTTAGTCTTAAGTAAAGATCTTGTAAAAAAAAAATCTACATTAACACTAACTGCCTTCAATGGAAAAAGGGATCTATGAACTACAAACTATATTCAGTGTTTTATTCCCACACAAACCCAGGAAGAATCTTGAACATTGACCAAGTTCATTAGAATAAGCCTTACAGAGATTTGGTACATCACAGAACCTGTATTCCAATTTGGAATGGGGAGACTAGCATGTTCTAATTTCACATCACATTGACCTGTTCCATTCCATCTCCTTTTTCAAAATGAACTTTTTTTATTTCTAGGTTTCTTTCTTTGATATCACTGATTCTTTCCTCCATTTGATCAAATCTATTACTCAAGCTTGCTATTTCATCTGTCAACTCTTGCAGTGTGTTCTTCATCTCCAGAAGTTCTTTGGTTCTTTTTGAGGGTTTCAGGCTCTTTACTCAGCTCATCTAGGTGTCTTTTCAATTCCTGAAATTGTTAATATGACTCGTTTGGAATCCACCAAGCTTTTTCATAAGTACCATCCTGAATTCTCTGTCATTTCAATGACATATTTTTATGTCTATAAGCTTTTTTTCCTGGGGGTTTTTCTCCTTTCTGAGATGTCACCTAGATGCCTTGCAACATGGTGTTTAACTGACTATTTCTCTGGTTGGCCATTAATGAAAATGTATTCTGCTTTTTTTTTTTTTTTTCCAGAAAGAAAATGTATTCTATAAAGGTCTCTCTTTAGCCTACTGCAATGAAGGCGCTTTTCTTTTGGTTTCCAGTAAGTGGCGTTTAAGCCTCTTGGATCTCTGCTTTATATAAAGCCTTAAAAAATGCCTTTTTCTGATAGATATTTAATCACACTCGCTACCCTCAGTTTCAGTCCCTGTCAGGGTTAGCAACAGTTTCAGTAGTGTTTGTTCAGATTCCCTTGGGGCTCCATAGTGTTCTGTCTCAGAGGGTATGGGGGAGGGGCCCTCTGGGTTGGGAGTTGAGGGCTGCAACTCAGCCTTGGTTTTGCAACCATGGCCAGTAAAAATCAACTGTTGTTTTTCTGCCATCCCACTTCTCTGCCTTTTGCCCTGATGACTGTGCCCTGCTGCTGGCCTGCCATGGGGAGCTCACAGCTTTCCCAGGCAGGCCTGTTCAGGGAACTCGCTGTTCCTTCTCCCCTCTCACTTTTCCCACAGGTAGCTCTGGCAGCTGTGAGAGGCAGCTTTTTATTTCTCCCAGTCCACTGCCCAACACCTGGGGTTCTGACCTATAGTAGTTCTTATGTATGGATCCCACACTCAGACGTGCTGGTGTGAAGTTCAGGTGTTTCTTGTTGAGTTTTAGATGATGAGCTTATTGTTGTTTCAAGTGGAGAGATTTAGGGATGTCTCTCACTCCACCATGTTTCTGAAGAGCTGGCTTCCTTTTATAAATTTCTTAACACAATAACCATACCTTATTCATCAGCAGCTAGAACAATTCTTCATATATACATGAAGCCTCAACTTGCAAAGTCTCAACTTGCCTGTAAGGTTTAAATGAACAGAGAAGCTGTTATAGGATCACCATCTTTCATCTAACTAGAAGCCAAGAGATCATATAGTCCAGCTACGTTCCATAGATGGTGAAGAAAAGTGATACTCAAATCAATTGACTTAATCCCTTGAATACTTGTTTACTACAAGAGTCAGGTCAGAACTAGGAATCTGGGTCTCCTACCTTCCAGTAATTCTCTTGTCAACACGGTGTACTGCATCTCACTTGTTATCTGTGAGTGGATGGAAATTTCCCATTCTATGAATGAAATAAATACTGCTCAAGTGCTTTTGGAAGGAAATTGGACAGCTGTCATCATGGGGTGATACTGTGACAGGTATCTGAAATTACTGTCTACATTTACTATTGGAAATGCATACTTCTTTGTCATCTCTCTGAACATGTTGAATAGGCCTACTTTATAGATAAGAAATTCATACAGCAAACTGGCCCAACCAAAATACATTACACCAACACTCAGGGCACTGGACTGCCAGTCATGATTTCTGAGATACACAGCTCAAATAGTTCTTCTCTGGCCTATCTCCTCCTGAGGGGGTGATAATAGGGATACTCTAAGAGGTCCACAGTCACAACTACCACCCACTTGCAATTAGGGTTGGAGCACAAAGAAAAGAAAAACCTTAAAAATACAGTGAGGGCTTATTTATTGGTGAAGGCAGTGAGCTAGATGGGGATTTATTTGAGAAAATATCTTGCTTGATAAGCCTGGTTTCAAATGGTTTAGGACAAGTGGCAGTAGTCATCTGGAAAAAAAGAAAAAGTTGGATGTTTACTGAACAACTTACACACATCCATGTGTACTCCAGATGTGTGTGTGCATATGTATTTTTCTTTCCTCACCCTAGTCATGAATTTCTACTTGTTATTTTTCTTTGTATTTTTCAACCTTATTTATTTATATTTTTTATTTTTGTGTGTTTTTCTTCTAGATTAACCCACATCTGTTTAGCAAGTAAGGACCATAAATGTCAAACACATGGCCAGTTGTGTCCAAAACTGAAACACATCTTAAGAGGAGATAATTGGTAACATAGTATAAATCTAAAAGGGACTACTTACAGAAGGCTTTTTAAAGCATGCTTCAGATCTTAGACACCACTAAGGAAAATATTAATAAATTTAAACAGCTAAAAATTAAAGATTTCTATACAGTAAAGAAAATATATAATCAAATAAACTTTTAAAATATAGTAATTTAGAAAAGAGAACTTGAAACAAATATGCCAAAAACCTAATCTTAAATGATGAAGAGGTCTTATATAAATGTACTATACTTTAAAATAACAAATCAATTTATTTCCATGACATGATATGATATCCATTATTTAATACTAAGGGAAAATACATGTTTGCCCCCACCCCAATAGTTTAAGTATGAACAATAGAAATTAGATTATTCATGTATGTATATTTCCCCATAAAAATTAATATTTGCCATAGATGTTAATAATAATTACCTACAAAATTAAAGCATAGAATAAGTATGGAATTTCATACTTTCATACAAAAAGTATAGAATTTCATACTTAGATATGATACCCAAAGCAAAAGCATAATTAGACAAGTGGAAGTACAACAAACTAAAAAGCTTTCACATAGCAAAAGAAATAACAAACAGAGTGAAAAGACAGACAATGAAATGGGAGAAAATATTTGCAAATCTTATTATATCAGATAAGTGGTTAATTTCTAAAATATATAGCAGACTGACAACTCAACAGTGAAAAAACTAACAACCCAATTAAAACATGGGCTAAAACCTTGAATGACCATTTATTCAAAATAAACATGGAAAACCAACAGTAATATTAAAAAATGCTCAATGTCACTAGTCATCAGGGAAATGTAAATCAAAATCACAATGACATCTTATACCTGTTAGAATGGCTATTATTTAAAAAAAAAGCAAGCAAGAATTATTGAGGATGTAGGGAGATTAGAACCCAAGTACACTGTTGGTATGAATGTGAAATGTTATAGCCACTATCAAGGTTCCTTTAAAAATTAAAAATAGAACTACCATATTATCCAGGAATCTCACTTCTGGGTATTTATTCCAAAGTACTGAAACCAGGATTGCAAAGAAACATTGAATTCCAATATTTATTGCAGCACTATTCGCAATAGTTAAGATGTAAAAACAACCTAAATGTTTACTGGTAGATGAATGAGTAAAGAAAATGTGATATATACAAACAACGGAATATTATTTTGTCTTTAAAAAGATGGAAAGCCTGGCATATGTGACGACATTTATTAACCTTGAGGATATTATACTAAGTGAAATAAGCTAGTTACCGGACAAATGCTAAACATTCCACTTATATGAGGTATCTAAAATAATCAAACTCAGAGAATCAAAAAGAAAAATGGAACTAGGAGGAGTGGAAAATGGGAGGTCTCTAATCAAGGGGCATACAGTCTCAATTATGCAAGATGAATAAGTTCTAGATCTTTCCCATACAACACTGTGTTTATAGTTAACAATATTATACTATAAACTTAAATTTTGTTAAGAGGGTAAATCTCATGTTAAGTGATCTTACCACAATAAAGTACATTAAGAAAAAAAATGAAAGAAAAAGCACTGTAAAATACAAACCCAACTGGCAAGTTAGTTGGATGGGATTGGGACATTGGAATGAATCACTTCTTTATTATATAAATTTTTGTATAAAAGTATAGGGTTTTCTTACCTTTTAATGTATTTTCAGCATTTCCTGGTAAAGAAATATTGGGAAATGAGGTAAGATCAAAGAAATGTGATGTATGACTTACAGTAAACCAATCAATGAGGCAATTTTCCTTAGATTGAGGAGTAAAATTATCTCAGATGGTTGGTTTCAGTTGTGATAAAATAATTTTTTTGTAACAGTTTGTGATTTTAGTACAGTTTTTATATATTTAATGGTTATGGAGCCTTTATTACTCATAGAGCAATAAGCTCATTGATGAAAATAATATAAATATGACTAAAATTATTTTTCTTCTTTGAGAGCAGGAGATATGTGCAAAAAAATTACAAAGCATTAAAAGATACATACCTTAAGAATAGTAGAATTTAAACTTATTGACTGTTTTTGGCATTTTAGTAGAGGGAATACTTTACTTTTTAATTTCTTCTTGGAAAAAAATGGTATTTGGTCTGGACCTTTAAGGGATATTTTAAATGAAGGAATAGTTACTAATTAGAAGTGAGTAAATGAAATATTTGAGGAATAAAATACATGATATGACGGTCAAATATTACAATAACAAAAAAATCTAGATTGTAACATTCTTTTCATCTCAAAAACATTAAAATACCAAGTTAGCTTAGAAATATTTATCTTTAGTATTTTTTATAGGTAGCACATAGATAGCAGATCATCGAAGGAAGGGTCCAGGTGCTATATACATATCGACAGTCTTGGTTAAAAGTTGTAACCCAGACACTTCTGCTGAGTTGCCAAAGTTGCGGTTGAGATTTGCCTTCCAGAGATAAACTTACACATTTTGAGACTTTAAGATGAGTTGTTTTGTTTGGTTGGTTTTCTGGAGAAATAACCCTTTATGGTTCATCCCTTAGCTTTAAGAAAAGCTAATTCTCGAAAATGTACTGTTCCAGGCTTCACGCTGCATGCTTTATGTACTGTGTCTCTTAAAGAAACTAAAAAACAAAAGCCCCCCCAAAAAAAAACTATAGAAGTTGGGGAGACTTAACAGAAAACTTTTTAAAAGCACTTCAAACGCATTGACAAGAATAAAAAGGTAAACACTAAATTTAGTATAAACTAAAAAAAAAAAAAAGCAAGAGCAACTTCTTTCCACCTTTTCTAATGTGAAGTATGAGATTTGAGATTATTGCAAATAATTTGGACTACTGTTGTGTGGATAGGATGTAATGACGGTGAGGATAATGCTAGATTTAAAAAAAAAAACACGAATGCAAAGGTCTCTTGGTTTGTGTCTTCTATCACATGACACTATAAGATGCCTACCACTTAATTCTGCAGAAATTATTACACATCTTTATATTCTGGGTGGTATACTACACCCAATAGATGAGAAAAATTACCATCCCACATTAGACTAGTATTTTATATAAGAAACAGATGCTGTGTGTATACATGTTTCCTCATCTTTTTTAATGGAAAAGTCCATTTTTTGTTTTCTCAAAAAAATCTTAACACTTATTCATAAAACTCATCATAAAATAGTATCATGGGGGCGGGGGGGTAACCCGTGAGACTAACTAGTACATGTAGAGAGCACTGGTTCTGAGCCAAACACCATCCTCAACACTTTTATATATTTAACCCTCCCAACAGCTCTGAGGTAGATATTAGTTCTAGGTCCTCTTACAGATGAGAAAACAAACTCTAGTTCTGAAACTTGTCCTAGATCCACAGAAGTAGCCTAACTTCAGAGTTCATGCTATTACCCTCACAGCTATGCGGACATTTCCACAGGTTTCAGTGAGTCACAAACGTTCCATTCAAGGAGTTCACAACTGTGACCAACGACAGCTTTGCTCATTGTGCAAAGATCCAGCACTGAAGGTGGATGGGCTGAGTGTCTCCCCCTCCCCCAGTATTCCAATGGTAATTGGTGCCGGATACTGCCAGGTGGCGCTCCTCCCTTGTTTATGTATTGTTTGCAGCCACAGATGTAAAGGTCAGAAGAGAACACTTGTAGGTAAGTCTATAGCATAACTTTTTTTAAAGAGCCAGTGGAATCTCTTGGGAAAAAAAAAATCGGTGCCCTCCTCACTAACCAACCCTTTCTTGGATATTGAGGGGCAAAGACTTAAGAAAATATCTGTTGGGCTAGGGTACCAATACAGTTGGAGAGAGCTCTGAATAATGAGGGTCCCAGAAATAGGTGGGAATTCATTAATTATAGAAATTCATGCCAATAATTAGGTACTATGCAAATGTCTTGGGAATATTGTTGCAAGTTTAAGAACTAAGAGCTAAATGCCTTAAAGAGTTGTGACATGGGGAGCAACATTTCTGTAATCATGACTGAAACTGTAGAAAGGTAAAAAAATAAAACATAAAAAAAAAATAAGAGTTTTAGGGATATCTGGGGAAGAGCACCCCCCAAAATGCTGAAGTTTCTTCTGGCCAAGCAGCTAGGGACACAAAGACTGGGCCAGGACATTGAGGTTTCACATATGTTGGCTTTAACATGCCACCCTACACGTGTCTTCTTAAAACTCTCCAGTCTCTTAGAATTGTACTTCTCAAACTTAGTTGCATTTATATATCACCTGTAGTTAAACACCTGAAGCCTATGGTACCTACAGGTGATTGGAATGCACTCTAAAGTTTGGAAGCCACACGTTTAGGCATCACAATTGCCATAACTCTTCAAAGCGTTCTAATATGCACTCAAGTTTCAGAACCAAACTTTAATGAAAAAAACTATCCCACAAAGACTAGGTTCCAGGGTACCTGAAGGCTGGTCCCTAGGTCCTGTTTTCACCTTACCTCTTACTATAACCACCTGTCTTCCTCCCATGGTTAGAAACAAGAGTCTCCAGCATGAATGCACATGGAGAATAACATTGAGAGAGGGCTAGGGTAGAAGATTTAAAGTTGTAGACAACTTCTTGAGGTGGTAAGAATGGTAATTAAAAACACAGCTTTGAGTGACCAAGCAGGCGAAAGAATGCAATCTTGAGTTGATGCAGAAGACAAATCTCTAATCTTGCAAAAAGAACAAGTTAAAATAAATCACTTTTTGTTCTTTATCCTTCTTTGCCTCCTTGTAAAGAACAATGGCTGACTCAGATCTACCAGATTTTATGGAAGAGCTGACTTTTTCTATCTGTTTACAATATTTGAAAAAGCCATTTACAAATAGATGTGAACACAGGACTTGCTATGAGCACCTCTTAAGACATTGGAAGGAAAGGCCCAGGTTGCAGCATCTGCATTAAGTGCGAAGATATTTGCAAGCTGAGAAATCCAGTTGTAACCCGCAGCTGAGATTGACAGCTGAGATAGCAGTGTCCTCACTTAAATGACTCAAAGACTAGTATATGTGAGATACATCATGACAAGCTAAAGAGATTCTGTGTGATAGATCAGATGCCTCTTTGTGAGATCTGTTTGCTGTCTTGGAAACATAAGTCTCACCATATTTACCATGAAAAAACAAAAGTAATCTTTAAGATAAGATTATTTTCTCTTTCAAAATTCTAGGAGCTCATTCTCAATCATTCTTAATAACTTGGGTCTTCAAAGTGATATATATTTAAGTTATTTTTCCATCCCTGACCCATCAACAATGGAGGCTTGGGAGTCCCAAAGGCCCAGATGACTGGTAGTAAGTCTGCCATAACTTCTGTTTTATAGCTCTAGCATGGCAACCTCCAAATGAGTTAATAGTGACCCTTCCTTTTCAGAACAAGGTTCAAGAAATCCTGAGTTTTATTTGCAAGGTTTTAGTTTCAAAGAGAACCCTCTTGGATTTTAATATGCAGTTTGGAGGCAGGGGGGTGGGGTGGGGTGGAGTGGTGGATACAAACATTCAGACTATAGCAAAAGCTAAGACCTGGTGATTAACTGTAGAAATATGAAGGTGATGTTCACAGGTGTCAATATTATTAATGACTGAGTGGGTGTGATCGCCTTTGACATAGGGAGAGAATATGGCATGTGTGTGTGAGACGCTAATGAATTTCCTTTTGGACATGTCGACTAATCTCTGAATAGAGATTTCTGGCAATTGATGTATACGTAACCCATGAGTCTGAAGATCAGAAAGATCTAGAGATAAATGTTTAACATATACCATAGGAGGGAATCAAAGACTTGGGAACAGATAACTATCCGGAAAGAATATGTCGAATGAGAAGTGTTGGTTGAAATGTCATAGAAAAATGAAGTTCCAAGTTCAATTAGATATCCTTGAGAATTGTTGTATTAGAACCAGGACTTGACTGCGGGGCTAGAAATAGCATGTTCTATAATGCAAAACAAAGTTGTGTCAAAAAAATCACATTAGTTCAAATGTGGGCTTTTTTTTCCAGAACATCGAGGTTCTGTTCCAAGTAAGAATAGCTGAAGGTAAAGTAAACTCAGAGAGCCAAATGCAGCAACTCATTGATGTGGTATCCTCCCTACTACATGTTTACTATTCACCTATATACTCTTTTCTCTTTAACCAGATAACATCTTAGAGATGTTTATTTTGTTGTTTGTCTATATGTTTTACCCTTACTACCTTAATTCATACCCTCAACACTTTCTTAAACCTATCAGCTAACTTTCACTCTTTGAAAAACCTGTTACAATAGGTAAAATTTTGTTTTGTTTTGTTGTTTTGTTTTGTTTTGTTTTGTGGGGAATTATCATGTCTCTGACTCTACTGTATGTTTTTTTTAATTAAGGATTGTTAATATTTTTATAAGCATCAGGTTCAAGTTATACAGTGACTGAGGGTTCTCTTCCCACTCCAACATGTATAGAAGCAATATCAGTGCATGATTTGGCAGAGTGTGAGGTGCTTTGTTTCTCAGGGAATACGTCACAGAGAAGAAATGCCTATATGCAGAAAAAATGCAGCGTTCTCTCAAGATCAACCTAGATTTAAATGAAAAAGACATTTAAATATATTAGTCAAATAAATACATTGTACAAAAATCTATCGAGTGATGTGCGTATGTTGAGATGGGAGATATGCTTTCAGACTGAGAAATAAAAAACTAGAAGGTCTAAGAGTCACTGATAGTGAATAAAGTTCAGAATCTTACCAAGGTTTCTAATAAGATCCCAGTGAGCATCCTGGCAGACATACCTGGCCATTATGCCATTTTAGCCAGGCTGCAAAGGAACTGCCAAAAAGAAAAAAAAAAGAAAGAAAGAAAGAAAAAGAATCATGTAGGTTGGAATTAATAAAAATCACTGTATATCGGTTTCCTGGGTAGGTCCTGAGGAGACACCCTAGACACTGGCAGCCTCAGTACTCAGATCTGGCTGAAGTTTCCAGTGAAATGTAACCTCACTTAACCAAGAAGCTAATTATTTCCAAGTAGGTTAGTGCCTTTTCATCTAAGAAAGAAATATAACCAGACTCTTAATATTTTTGTATTTCACATGTAATATCTATTCAGTGTCATTCATAATGTTAAGGAGAATATGACTTATAATAATAGCCATGTAACTCCAATTTAAAACATATAATTAAGTCTCTGATTTAGATTTGTGCTTCTAAGTAGAGATCCAAATTGATAAAGAGAATTGTAATAATTAAGAACTTCAGTTCCACTATTTTTACGTTTATCACAAGAATTTCATGCTTAGTTTTTTTTTTTTAACAAGTGAAGTATTCAAAGATATTGACTGTGTAACTATAGTCTGACTACATGAGACAATTCAGCTTTATAAATGGACCAAATGTATGGCTTTTGGAATGATAAAGTTTGCTAAAATTATATAATAAGACTAAAGACATATTTCAGTTGGTTTTTATAAATATAAAACATCCAAATAATCTAAACACCCTTGAGGTGTTCCCTACCCCATATTTGTATGTTACACAGGAAGACCCAGCTTCAGCCATGAGAAACTCCACATGAAACACTAATATCTAAAAGGTTTTTAAGGAATGAGACAAAGCACATCTAAGTGATAGGATGTGTTCTATACTTGATAATAGCTTTCCCTTTGTTTTTTAATATTTATTTCTTTATTTATTTGAAGAAATGATTTAAATTCACCTCCTTACCCCCAACTACCTCCTTCTTCCCCGTCTCTACCTCCCCTCCGGTAACCGCTAGTCCATAGTTTATTGTCCATGTCCATGAGTCTTTGTTTGTCCTGTCAATTTGTTGCTTTTAGGTTTATATCCCACATATAAGTGATGTCATGTGATTTTCAACTTTTTCTGTCTGGCTTATTTTGCTTAGCATGATTATCCTGAGGTCCATCCATGTTGTCGCAAATGGCAGTATTTCATCTCTTCTTATGGCTGAGTAATATTCCATTGTATATGTACCACAGCTTCTTTATCCAGTCATCTATTGTAGGACACTTCAGTTGCTTCCATGTCCTGGCCACTGTGAATAACGCTGCTATGGACATCGGTGTGCAAATATGTTTTTGGATATGGGTTTTCAAGTCTTTGGGGTAAATACCCAGTAGAGGGATTGCTGGATCATATGGTAGATCAATTCTTAGATTTTTGAGGAATCTCCATACTGTTTTCCATAGAGAGCTGTCCCAATAACTTTCCCTTTAAACCACCAATTATTTCTTTAAAAATCAAGCTTCTACAAGCCCAACAATGATTACTTTAGAAATGATTTATTTTTAAGAGTAATGAAAGATGCCTCAAAGTGAAAGGCATCTTTGCTTTCACCACACCTCCTCCACTAAGCTGCCTGCTTAGCATGAGTTTCTTTATGGGTTTCTAGACTGCTAGATCTTGAAGAACTAAGTTCCTCCTCTCATATATTAATCTCATGGTCCTATATACCTCTCCTTCACAGCCTTAGTGTTGCAGTTTATTTCTTTGATTCTTTGTCTCTTGTGTTGGACTATCGTTTCCTTCTGTCAGTGATTTTTAGACTCTTGACCACAACTCACTGGAAGAAGTAAACTTTGACATAATTTGGGACTAACAATATATGAAACATAATTTTTTCATAAAAAAGGTGATGAGTCTTTATTTTTTAATTCTGGTAATGATTCACTAACTTACAGAACCTACAGGCTAGAAAAACTACCCCATGACAGTAGGAAAAAAATTTTTTTAGCTCCATTGTATTTTAACAGTTCTATGTGTTTGAAGACAGGTCTCAAATAATTGTTGAATAAGAAGATAGCTGGATGAAAAATTTAACTTTTATCTGATGTTGTAATTCTTGTAGGACTTCATTTGAAGAAGGATTTCACTTCTTAAAATGATTACCCTCTGGTGAGAATAGGTATTTGTTACTAGGCTTCATAAGGTTGAGAATGGGATATGTCAAAAACTTTAACCAGCATGGAATCACAACTATTAACATAAAAATTTATATAAATGAGAAGTTAGAGCAAAAATCTCTCAATATTGTGGACTTCTCTAACAGATGCTTTTACAGAATCTGGTCACAGGTAAAGTTGCCAAAGTTAATGGCAATCCATGCTTACCTTACTAAACATGTTAAGACATTCAGATCACTCTTATGAGAACAGGTAAGAGAAAAGTAGGGTAAATCTTTAGAAAATAATGTTTTTGGTTCAGGGTTAGGATATTGCTCCTTTCTAGGGGAAGTATAAATTCTATCCTTTTATTTTCTCATGAAAAGAATCATAACAGAATTGATTTAACAAAATAATTTTGTTAGAACAGAAATCTTGATCTGTTTTCCATATCCAACATAAGATGTAGAAATTGCTTAAAATTTGATATCTAACACTATTTGTTCCTCCCCTAAGTCATCAAGTGATAGTTCACTGAAGGGTCTGTATTAGTCTTCTACTACTGTGTAACAAATTATCACAAATTTAGCAGCTTAAAAAAACATCCATTTATGAACTCACAATTCTATAGGTCAAAAGTCCAGCATACCATAACAGTATTCTTTGCTTAGAGTCTCGTGAGGCTAAAATTAAGTTTTGGCTGAAATATTTTCTCATATGAAATTTAGGGTTTTCTTCCAGATTCATTTAGATTGTGAGGAGAATTCACTTCCTTCAGGTTATAAGAACGAGGACCCCATTTTCTTGTAGGTAAGGATGCTCTGAGCTTTTAGAGGTTATTATGAGATTCATGTCATGTATCCCCTTCATCTCTCAAGCCCTCTTTAAGCTGTCCCTTTTTAAGGGCTCACTTGATTAGGTCAGGCCTGTCAAGTGTAAACTCCTTTTTAAGGTCAACTGATTTGGGGCCCTAATTACATCTACAAAATTTTCTCACATCAGTACCCAGATTAGTGTTTGATTAAAAGCTGGGAGAAAGTATGAGGACAGGGGTGAGAATTTTAGTGGCTTTTCATAATTCTACCACACTGTCATTTCTATACTTTTCTTTTGGGCAGGGCTTACTTACTGGGAGAATCCAAAGAGGAAAGGTGAATAAAGAAAAATGTAATATTTTTGTCATTGCCTTTAAACATTAACTATTTTTATCTATAAGTATCTTTCCATAATTGTTTACTTTCCAAAGATTGTTTTGAGAGGCTTGACTATGTCACAAAAATGGTTAGAATGATGAGTGAATTTTCAGGTGAGGTTCAGCAATGAGGAAATAGAGCTGTTTTAACCAGGACATGGGCCTGGACTTTCCATCATTCTGTTATAACCTTAGGTCAACCACGTCCAGGGCTCATGCTGCTCAGTCAATGGACTGACACAGGAGTTGGACAATTTAGAATAGATGTTGTCAGAGCATTGGTGATCCAAGAAGGCAGCAGGTTAACACCTTCAAAAACTGCCCCACTTTTTCAGTCCAGAATAGGGGATTTAAGGGACAATCTGGCCATTATTCCAGAGGCTGCATGATGATTAGTGGGGGAGCTGTTTGCTTCACTGAGCCTTCCCTCTGGCAGCGTGGTCTTCCGCGGCATTAGCAACCCAGAACCAAAGATGGATTCATCTAGAAAGAATGCTAGACCATTAAGATTGTGATCAATAAGCATAAGGGCATTAATCATAGGTTTCAGGACAACTTTCTCAGCAGAGGCTGTTCTAAGCTCTAAGTCAAGCCCCAGAGGATGATCTATTGTTAAGCTATAGGGTAAGAAAAGGTGAGGCCTCTACTAAGGGGGTGCCAATTGAATCCTTCAACATTACTTTCTTATGTACTTCTCCAAATTTGGAGTAGTTAATAGAAAAAAAAAAAAAAAACAAGGCTTGTCCTTATAGGACTAAGATCAAATGAGTGTTCCTAGCACAGACAGCCTAGATATAAATATTGGGTTCTTCCTACTCTCTATTTCCAGCAATTGCCAGTTTTGAGAGAATTATTTTGTTTTGCAGCTTACAGATATTAGTCATTTTTATTTTGTCCTTAAAGCCAAATAATCTAGAAAGTAGAGGTAATCTGAGTTCTCCACCAATTTTTCCTTGCCTGACACTGATCTTTCTACAGCTTCATCTCCTGTCTCTTAGGCCCTAACCCTCCTCAAAAGCAAACAAAACCGGAATGATCACTGTACATCCTACATTAAGCGGTTTATGGTTAAATCTTTCTGACCTTGATTTTAAGAAAATCACTATGTTAGAATTCACCTCAGCTTTGAGTAATAGTAAAAACCAAAGTGGTGGGTTAAGTTCGAGTAAAAGTGCATAATAGAGCTCTTGCTGTTATGTTCCCACTGAAACCCAGCTCTGGTCGCATCTATAAAGCTGCCCTTTCCTCAGTGGGTAGTTTGGCCAGTGACTTACAGCTTTGATGTCAGCCTTTAATGAATATACTTCCAGGTCCTGAAAGATGTCCTCATTATCAGATGACTTTAAGGTGAAAGTGGAGTTTTTGATTCCTTGTTTGACATAAAGGCATAAAGACACAGATGATCTAGTGAGCAGCAAGTGGATTTTAATATCTTAATAATATAGATTTATTATTGAGAAAAATTCTCTTTTGCGAGTAAGGACATTTATGATGATGGAACCCAGTAGTCTAAGTTTTAAGACAAAAATATCACTAATAAAAGCTGTATGTCTCAGGATCAATTAATTACCACTCAATATATCCATTATTAAACAAAGGACATTAAAAGGGCATAAAAATTATCTTTATTTCTCATTCACCTGTAACTCTTCTGTACTACCTCTACCACCACTTTGGTTGTACAGTCTTTTTCTTAGAAAGATGGTGCTCTCGACTCTATCAAAAAACATGACTATAAATGAGCAGAGGCAAGAAATAACACCCATTTACAGAGAAATTTTTTTGTTACCACCTCATTCCTATGCCTGTTTTATACAACCTCTCATTTAATGTTCACACATGCACGCAAGAGGGTTATAGTTACTCTCATTTTGCTGATGACTGATGATCAGTATTCAGTGGCTTGATGGAAATCAAAGTAATTAAGTAGCAGAGCTACAACCAGAGTTCACTTCAGTCTAACTTCATACATTTGACATGTTCCTTTTCTCAACAAGTAAATCTTTGCCAAAAATCTAAACTTTATTTGCTCAGAATCATAACTGTTCCAAACCAAAGCTAGCCTATTGTTTTGCTGAAGATATTCTGTTTTAACAAAGACTTGTCTCTGTGTTGAAATACGTGAGGTAAAAGTTACCTCTTATATTCCTCTGGGGTTCTTACCTAAAAGGATTATCTTCCTTTAGAAAAAGTAAAACCAAACTAATACATTGGATTTAGATAAGCATCA
Organism: Cynopterus sphinx; assembly: GCA_030015415.1. Taxonomy (NCBI): domain Eukaryota; kingdom Metazoa; phylum Chordata; class Mammalia; order Chiroptera; family Pteropodidae; genus Cynopterus; species Cynopterus sphinx. The sequence continues at coordinate 68,261,972 of CM057381.1, read as the reverse complement.
TCGATCTATTATTACAACAAAAGGGCAATTATAAGATTACTGAAGTCAACCATAAATGTTTATTCTTCAATATTAATGCTTTAAGTAAGGAAACAGTTGGACATATAGACTTTTGGACCTCTTAAAATTGTAGAAAATAAGTCAAAGAAAGTTAAGCCCCCGCTTCTAATAAAACAGCCTTGAAGAAAATGAGTCAAAGAGGAGCTGGTCCTTCCTAAAGGATAATAACAATGGGGCTGGTCATGAGCAACAACCCCCCTCTCTTCCTCTCTGAAATACAGACGAGGTGGTTGTCTACTAGAGCAGAGTGGGTCCAGAAGTAACAGATACACCTTATTTGACATCAGCCATTTTTATTCCACCCAGAAGCTGAACTTATTCTGCCATGAGGCCTGTGGTGAGAGAACCTGTGCAATAGGTCTATTAATAGCTTATTAAATAAGCTGTGAGAATCAAGGCTTGTTGATAATTTTGTTCTTTGACAGTAGAGGAATGGAGAAACTGCATTTCTTCAAGAATTATTTAATCAAGAGCTTTCTGATGTAAGAAACGAACAGTTTAAAATGATCTGTGCTTCCTATAAGAACAGATATGGGCCTATAAAAGTATCTCATAGTAAATTAGAATGTAAACATGAAGAACTTTCTTTTATAAATTGGCAAAATATCTGATTAACATTTAACAGAAATAAAGATGTATCATGAAACTTGGCTGTGACTAAATCCCAGAGCTGTAATTTTCTCTTCTGAGTGTTTTGGATCAACAATTTAACCTCTAAATCATCAGCTTTATATCAGGAATAAAATGTATTCTGATAGCACTAACCTTACTGGATTGTGGAAAATATATAGATATGTAAAGAGCTTAGAAAATTGTATAATACTATTTCTAGAATTATCTTAAAATATGTCACCTTCTAGAACCAATAATATACTGTTTACTTAAAATCTAAGATGGGCTTTAAGAGATTCCAAGATATGAGAATTATACATACTTGAGGTTATAAAAATTTTGCTTGATGTTTTACCCTTCAATTCAAAAATTATAGTTTTTCTGTCAAAATGAAATCATATAAATTCTGAAAGCTAAGGATAGTAAGGATAAATGACTGAGTAATTGATAAAATCTTTGTAGAATTTGGCTATATCAAGCTTTGGAAAAGAAAGAAGTATTGGGTAAAAAAAATAGAAGAGGAGTCTAACCTGGCTGAGGAGGAGGGGTGGAACACACACAGAAATGAATATAGTTCACTTGAAGGAGACAGGACTTAGAAGAGGGGGTAGGTGTGGAGTGCTGTTTGAGATAAAGGGAAAGACTGTACTTAAGATCCAATAAGGAAGTTTTGGAAGATCAGATCAGATAACAAGTAGAAAAACTTTCTCATTGTCCTGTCAGAAGTTAAGAACAAAACAAAACATAAGTTTGATTAGCAGAGAATTGATTAATACAATAAAAACCTTCCAGAGACAGAACTATAAAATTAAGAAGCTGTGCAGATTTCTTCTCCACTGGGGTCAACTTTGAACTTTCTGGGATTGCCCTCTGCTCTTCTCCTGACTTCCCATCTGTGACACATTTTTTAGGTAATCATTTCTACTTTTGATTTTTTATCTGCAAAATATTGCAATGATTACTTGAACAAACATTTTGGGAACTAACAATGAAATCAAATATTGCTCTCTAGTGAAACTATTTAATAGCTTAAGATAAAATAACATGGCTAAGGAGAAAACAATAAGATTTTAAGGTAATAGCTTAGGAAAGGATTTCCTCCTGCAAATTGTTAATATATATGAGATCGATTAGGAAAAGAAAAAGCATTATTAAAGAACTTCTATGTGGTAGGCAGTATGTAAGACTTCAGAGATAAAACAACAAAATATTTACCCATCCTAAGAGATTGACTGATCAGGGTCACTGCCATTCAGCATTTTCTAGGACTTCATTAAAATGTAAATTAAGACTCCACCCTAGATCTGGGGGTGGAACCCAGAAATCTGTTTGATAAACTCAGAAGATTCTAATGCTCACTTGTTTGATAACCATTGTGCTACATTTCTTACATGGATATGATTTGAAATTTTATAGCTCTTTTACCTGATGATAAGAGGAGCAGCAGAGGGAGCAGCTGAACTGATAAAAGTCCTTCAGTCTCCATTTTTCCTACTATTTCCCCTAAAGGAACTACTCAAGATTACAAAGAAAGGTGAGTTTTTCTCTGGAGATCATTTCCTTAACTATGGTTTTCATTAAATACCTAAACTTGAGCTTAGTATTTATGGTAGCTTTAAAATATGTACACATGTAACACAACAGTATTAAAGAATAAGTGAGAAAACAAGGGTAAAGAAAAAATAGAAACAATAAGATACGGGTAGATATGAACTTAGCACATAAACAACCTATGAGGGATAGAAACTATTCTCCAACTTAACTTTCTCTTGGTTTTCATAAAAATAAGCGATCTCTATTCCCTGTTCTCTGATTTCTTCTTTGTACTGGTCTTATTTAAAATATATTTTAAAAAATATTTATTGTGCATCCTGTATGTCAGGTATAGACAGGATACTAAGAAACATAGTTTCTTCCAGATGGAGAGTGACCAAGTAAATTTTTTCATAGATAAATACAGCTAGATACAAAGAAAAGAGATGATTATAAATGGCAGGAAGGTATTTTGAATTGGATAGTTATTGAAAGACTTCTGAAGAGAGACATTCAGGCCATAACTGAAGGAAAAAAAAAAAGGCACTAGAATGGCAAACACTTGAGAGAAAAGCATTACCAGCTGAAGAAGCAGACAGGACACGGATCAATTTGTTATAATTTGGAATCAACAATGGTTGGAGAAATTTATGGGGTGAGATTAGATGTAAAATGAGGCCGTGTCATCTAGAACTTCATTAGCCATTGGATTTTATCCTAAATGTAATACAAAGTTTAGAAACCTCACTTAGGTTTTTAAATCAAATTCTGGTTGTTGAGCTGAGAGGAAATGGAGATGAGAATTGGGAAGGGCTGAATAAAAACTAATGGAAATGATGAAAAAGTGGCAGTTTAAACTATGCTTCTTAATAAATTTTAAAGTGAATTGGGGGTAAGAAATGTATTTTATGAAATTCAAAACAGTGTTTTAGATATGTTAATTTGTGGTGCTTATCAGACATTTAATTGCAAATGAGTTGGAAGTTCTGTGTCTAGGTAGATTATTAAATTGGGGAGTGGTATTTAAGTTTTGAAAATGCGACTACCTAGAAAGACACAGCAGTACTTGAATAAGGGACTAGAACTGATCTTTGAAGTGCCCCAAAATTTAGATGTCCTAGAGAATGTGAAGCCATAAAACAATGCCGAGAAACAGATCAGTAAAATATAAAGGGTGTCAGATATGTGATCTTGATACCAAAAAGAATAAAACATTCCAAAAGCAGGATCCTTGGTCAATTATGTTATCTACCAAAAGCTCAAGTAAAATAAAGCCAGCAGTGATGACTTAATTTGTAAACTTGTTCATTTTGTGACCGATTAGTTTTGTTTTATTTTGTTTTTCAATTGAGTAGTCTAGGATGTATTCAGGGAAGATAGAAAAGCTACAAGAGAGTCAGAGGACCCAGGCAGCAAAAATATGAAGCAAATTCAGAGCCAGATTAGAAGTAACCAGAAAATATTTTCAATTTGTTTAATAACGAGGGGATAATATTGTCAATGTGTAAGTATCTCTTAAAACTAAGAAAAAAGACCAAAACTGGTAGAAGAAACAGGTAAAAGGCTTAAACATATGGTTTGCAAAAATAAAAATGGTTCTTAAACATTTGAAAATAATATTTATTCATAATTAAATAAATGCAAATTGGAAATATATAAAGATTCTATTTTTTATCAGCCAAGTGAACAAAAAGTTTGACATTTTTCTGAAGAATTATGGAGAAGAATGGCATAATTTTACAGTTCTGCAATTCCCTTTAATTTCTGGTTTTTCAGAAGATGGCTATTTTCTTATATCTGCTACAACATTCCATCTATGGAAATGTTATTTTAGATAAAATATATGAAGGAAATCTATCCTCACAAATACACAGTTGGAAAAGTGGAGATCATTCTAATAGCTTTTTAGATGATTGTTTTTTCATTCTGAGATCATAGCAGTGAATATTTTGTCCTTCGTTACATTAAAATTCATTGGCCTGTCTTATATTTAAAATCTACTTTACCCATTTGTAATTTTATAATATTTTGCCCTAATATGCTGAGCAGTAAATCCTTAAATTTGAACCCAAGTGCTGCTCTCATTAGAGACCCTCCCATTCTGGTCCCTGCAAGCACTGGGAGAGTGAGTGGTTCCTTAAATTTGAATGCTGAATACCTAACTCCAGACTTTGCCTCACCCTAATCCCAGAAGTTCCTCCAATGCTCATTATACAGCACTGTGCCCTCCATTGAGCACCTTTTCTTTTCTCCCCCTCTGTTTTTTTTTTAATGACTTACTGGGAAATGTGTTTTATGTTCTCACCTGTAACTCATGTTTAGCCAATTTTTCAAAATTTTCAGAAACTTAAGAAAGCCCTTCTAATCCTAGAACACTGGTATAACTCCTTGTGTCTCCTTCCCCAAACACAGGACTACCAAACAGAAGACGAGCTGGATTTGAGGAGTCCAGGATGCAATGACCTGCTCTGATGCCTGACTGTGGATGCTGAGATTGGCAAGTGTGTCTGCCCCAGAACACCTTCACTCTTTTCCTGTTCAAAGTGCAGGAAAAAGTATTCCACATCAGAAACTGCTTAATCTTCAACTACAAATATCTGCCAGGATGTCCAGAAGGCTCAGCCTCAAGTTACAACAAAATATCCTAGAAGATGCCTACTGTGAGAAACACCTGGAACCACACCTGCTATTCTGTGATGATGACCAAATCACACTTTGTGACAAGTGCCTCCTGTCCCAGGAGCATAAGAATCACATGGTGTATGGACTACAAGAGGCCGCTGAGAATTACAGGGTAAGCTTCATCCAGATTCCAGAGCCCTCTAGCATTTTGGTCTCCTCCTCTTATTTATTAACTTATTTATTTAGGGGACAGATCCTCTGATCCTCTAAGACCACTCCCCTAGTTGATGTTTATTAAAGAATACTAGACTGTATTTAGTTAACCATATTTAGAACTCCAACTTCAAGGCTAAGAAAACATAGTCTGGGCTTTGGCCTTTCAGTTGTCTAAGTTTGTGAATTTAACTATTCTAAAGCAATTACTTTACCTGGAATTCTGTGACCTATTTCTCTGCAGAAGTTATTTCAGGAGCTATTGAACACATTGATGGAGAAACTTGAAGTAGCTAAAAACCTATTAGCTGATGAAAAAGAAAGAATGGTGATGGTTCAGGTCAGTGCTTATCTTGCTTCTTGGGGGAAATTACCTGTAATATTGGATACCAAATAATGTAAATAAAGTCAAAATACAAATGACAACACAGAAAAATAGATTTGAAATCTATAGGCAAGAAAAGTGTTAATTTTTAACATACAAAAAGTGCTTAGCATTCAATAAGCAAAAGACTAAATTCTTAATAGAAAAATGATCAAACAAATCAGAGTTTACAGAAAAGAAAATGCAGATTTCTTCTACACATATAGGAGGATCCTGAACTTTGCTCATGGTAAAAGAAATACAAATTAACTTTATTAAATTTGTTAGTGAGATGGCATTCACCACTCTTAGTGGCAGAGATAAAAAAAAAGATTAACAGCACTGTTTATAACATTGTACCTATGCTACAGAAGAACGAATATCTCATGTATTTTTGGTGGCCATTTCAAAGGGAAGTTTGAGAATTACAATCCAAGTTGAGGGTTCACCATCTATTACACCATTTCACTTCTGATTTCAAGCCCTTTTCATATTTAACTTTATTTTGTGCCATGGACACCAGATTTGGGATTTTCCCTTCTTTCAATTTTTAAAGAAAAGAAATGTCTAACTGAACATGGTAGGGGAGGAGAATTACCTGGCTATATAAGAATATTTCAGCTGATCCTCATTTTCTTTAGCCCGAGGTGCCATATATTCAACAAATATTGGGGTCCTACTGCTTGCTGAGAATTATGCTAGGTGCTGGGGGTTCAGCAATGGAGCGGGGGGAAATCTACCATTGTAAAAAAAATTAATAGATTTTACTAGACGTAAACAAAGCAATGAAATATATGTTACATGTTACATGCTGTACTTTTTTTTTTTTTTTTGGAAAAGCAAGAGCTATGGGCTTCACTTTTAAACAAAGTGATCAGTACCTTGTCATCCATAAGTAGTATTTAAGAAAACTAGGAAGTGAGAAACTGAGCCACGTAGTCTTGAGAAGAAGGTACTAGGCAGTGTGGAGGCTAAGTACAAAGGTCTCAAGATGGGTGTTTACTTGGTTGTGGCTGTGTGAAAGAAATGGAGATTAGAAGATGATGAGATTAGAAGATAAAGGAGCCAAACCCTGAAGGGTAGTTGCCATTAAATGGAATAAGGAAACCAGTAGAAAGTTTTGAATGGAAGGAATGACATGATCTCTCTTCCATTTTCATAGAATCCCAATCACTGATGAAGTGAGAATGGACCGTGGGAGGGTGAGAGCAGAGGCAGAGACCTGAAAGTAGTTGTTGAAATAATCAGGGGCAGGTAATGGTAAACTGGTGGGGTAGAGGCAGAGGAGATAAGTGGTCAGGTTCTTGATAATTCTTGATTCCCGCTTAGTCTCAGGAGATTAAATATCATCACTAAACTGACTACTCCCAATGTATATCTCCAGCCCAGCCTTCCAAATCATAGGCTTTCATGTCCACCTTCCTACTAGGCATCTCTCCTAGAATGGTTTTGTCAGCTCCATTCTACTAGCCACTTAAGTCTAAGAATCTTGGAATAAATAGCCCATTAATCCCTCTTTTCTCACACTCCCTATTCATAGTCTCAGCAAACTGTTGACTCTGATTTTCATTTTTTTTGGGTCTTTCTCTTCAGTCACTTAGATTGCAGATTCCTCAGTTCTCTAAGTCGATTAACATTCCTTCATCTGCATTTTATGTTTAAGGTTTGTGTTAATGTCCTGGTGGATGACTATGAAATTTCCTTTGTCATACTTTATATTTCCTTGCCCTTATATTGAAGTTGGAGATGGAAAGAGACATTTCTGGTCAATCTGTGGTGTTCTACCTGAAGTCCATAATATCTATATATATTATAAAGGAAGAAGAGAAAAATTTTAAAGAGATGATTGAGTCTGAATATAAAATGATGTCCTGGTTGATGACTGAAGAGAATGAGATGAACTTTCAGAGCCTACAACCGGAGCTTTTCAACCAGAACTTGAGAAAAGCCAATCAGAGGCAAATGATGGAATTTTCTGCAGAACTAGAGGAGAAATCCAAGGAAGTGATACAGGTGACTTGTTGAAAATCGTATCCTTACAATATCTGGGAAATAAAAGAAAGAAAAGATGAAAGTGTCAGTTCCAGAATGTAATATCCAGTGACAGTCACATGTGTATTAAAAGGATTTGTACGTTCATCCAGCAATTCTACTTCTGAGAATTTGTTGCAAATATATTTACATCCATATAAAAAACATATGGATAAGAGAATGCTGTAAAATTATTTTAGTTTGGAGCCTAGCTTAGAGATAGTCTTTGAAGTTAGATTGACAATGTTTCTATCTTGAGTCTGCTTTTTATTATCTTGTATGTGGCCCTCAATTTGTTACTTAACCTATGACTTGGTTTTCTTAGCTGTAAAGGAGAAATAATAGGGGCCCGTGGTTCATAATAGTCTACATAAAACACTTTAGTGTTTGGACATATTATGTCCTGGATAAATATTAGGTATTATTGCTACTATAAGATGTATTGATAGCAAGAGATTAGATACAACCTATATTGATTAATATAGGACTTATGAAATAAATCAGTATGTATGTAAAATGAAATCTTCATTTAGAAAAGATCACTTGGCTCTATGTGTATGGATAAGAAACACTCCAAGAGCATATTATTTATTAATGAAAAAGCAAGATATTAGATCAGCAATTCACATAAGCCATTATTTGTGTTCTTTAAGAAAATTAACATGAACATGTTCCCATGTGCCTAGGTGGAACATCTTTGCAAAGATAAAAAAGAAACTGATAGCAGTGGCTTGATTAATTATTTAATTTTTATTGATATTTAATTTCTAATTCAAATCTATAACAAAGGATATAAACTTTCTGAACAAAACTGCATAGTAAAAAATGACCTGTTTTAGATCCAGGTTGTCATCTGAATAAGTGGACTGCATGCATATCACCAATGTTGACATAAATATATTGTGTCAAAGAATAAAGTTTCTATTGAGGTGTCGTGTTTGACACAGACGAATATCCTGGCCTTATCTAATTATGTCTATTTCCACAATGGCAAAGCAGGTTTTTAAAAAGGTGGTCAAATAGCAAATAAGAGAAATTACCGGTTGTTAAATAGTAATAAGGAGTTGGTTCTGCAGAGACTGAACAATCTGGGGAGAGAGAACATGAATAAACTGAAGGAGAGTGAAGTCAGGCTCTCTGACCAGATCTGCAGCCTCCAAAAGATCACTGCAGAACTACAGAAGAAGTGTGGGAAATCCACTTTAGCGTTGCTCCAGGTAAGGTTCTAGAAAGAATCTTCTTTGTAGTGTTTGAGACCTGAGAAGTGGACCATACTCATTGGCGGTCAGTTCCAGAATACAATATCCAATGATAATCATTAGTGAAGGCGATATAGCTATTTTCTAATCAAAAGTATTATGAGTCATCATGAAATCATAGTACAGAGCTACATCATGATATGAATTCCTACCTTAAAATTATTAATAGTGAATTTAAATTTGAGATGTCCTTTAATACATAAATAATTGGTTTGTCAAATCATGATACAGAATCAATATAACAAAATATTCTGCAACCATACAAAAGGGATGAAAAAGTTCTGGGCAATAAAAGATTATCTTTAAGATATTTTCTTAAGTAAAAAAAAAAGATGCAGAACTGCTTTTTGCTTGGTTTTAGAGAATATAGACATATGCTCATTGACATTCAGACTGCCTCTGGAAATGTAAACACACATTTTAATCCGTGGTAACAATGGGAAATAAAGGTTATTTGTATAATATTGTATATTTTAAATTTTGTATGGTAACATGCATTACCTTTTCGACAAATATTTTTTTAAGACTCTCCTTACCCTCTGCCAGGAATGTATTAACAATTTGATTTCTCCTATTTGAGAAGCCCCTACACATAAACCCTTACATTCTGTTCTAGAGCCAAACCCAATTCTAGATGGTGGAGATAGGGGTGACCAAACTATGCTTCATTCCTGACCTGCCTGCCTCCAACCACTCTCCCCAGACTAGCAGGTCCGTTCAATGTCTTAACTCTTGCCACTTCCAGCATAGAAAGCAAACAGATGGACTGAATTAGAATGATGAGTGTTCTGAATAAGATGGCAGAAGTGAGGTGTAGAAAATATTTCCCTTGGGAATATAACAATGACTTCAAGCATTTTATCAACTTTTCCTATTCCATGTAAAAATTTGGTATCTGAGAATTAGCATCATGAATCTAAAGAAATTAACATAAAAATTGAGTTTTATTATTTGAAGATATTTTCATGAGCACTACTCACAAAAGGCTTGTGGGTATGGTTGATCTTGACTCTTAAATTTCATTTGTCCTCATACTTAATTTTTTGATATCCATTAGTAATTGTCTTGTTTTTGTTTGTTTGTTTTCCCATAGGACGCAAGATATTGTCTGGACCAGTAAGTTTTCATTTTAGAAACATTTGGGTCAGAATCAGGGTCTGATGTGTGAGCAGTAAAGTGGATATGATGTTGGAATAGTGATAGGGAAGTTGTGTAATGAGATCACCCTCTGGATCAAGGGGCCTGGGAACTGCCCATATAACTGAGATTGTCTTTTCTTTAAAGGAGTGGTGGTTCACTACTGCTTCAGTGTCTAGAGCCTGCCCAAATTGCAGACCTGAGTTTATGCCAAATACCAGGAATGAGCAAAATGCTTAAAGTGCTCCAAAGTAAGTTGACACACATCTGTGATTTCGTCCTGCCATAAATAAAAGTAAATTCCAGATAGCTGAAGGATATTAAAGACTAGAGAGTTTAATATGCTTACACACATAACAAGATAATAACTGCATGATCTCATGTCGAAAGGCTCTCCTATGCAAATCCTTTACAATTTTCTCAACCCTGACACCCAGTATTTAAAAATTTTAAACTTGTACAAAAAAAGTTAATATATGTAATGAAGGATTAATATCTCCTACCTCCATGGTTTTGCCTCTTCCAGAATGCCCTGTCAATGGATTCATACATTATGTGGCATTTTGAGTCAGGTTTCTTTCACTTAGTATAATGCATTTGAGGCACATCATAGTTTGTGGTGTGTATCAGTAGTTCATTTTTGTTGTGTGGTATTCCATTGTATGAACTTGCCACCTTTTTTTTTTTTTGTAATTTATGGACATGAGCTGTTTTCAATTTTATGCTATAAATATTTGCTTATAGATTTTCACATGACCATAACTTCATTTCTCTTGATTGAATGTCTATGCCATTTTGCATTCCCAATAGTAATACATGAAAGATTCAGTTGCTTACATCCTTGCTAGCATTTAGTATTGTCATATTTTTTAAACTATGTAGCAGGAAATCACTTTGATTTTTAATTTGTATTTCTGAAATGACTAATGAGGCAGAGCATATTTTCACGTGTTTACTTACACTTTACTGTTGCTCTTCTTTGAAATATATCTATGAATATTTTCCCCATTTTAGAAATTATTTTCTCATTGAATTTTGTGATTTCTTTATATATTCTAGCTACCAGTCCTTTATTAGATATGTGTTTTGCAAATATTTTCTTTGTGATTGATATTTTTATTTATCTAACAATGTTTTTTTTAAAAGCAGAAGCTTTAAATTTTGAAGTTCAGTTTAGCAATTTTTTCTTTTGTGATTTGTGCTTTTGCATCCTAAGAAATCATTTCCTACCCTAACAAAAAATTTTTTCACCTTTCTTTATGGGCTCAGAACTCCAATACAACACTGAATAGAAGTGGTGAGAAACATTTGCCTTATTCTTGATCTTAAGAAGAAAAAAAACATTCAGTATTTCAATTTTAAGTTTGATATTAGCTATGTTTATGTACTAATATGGTGAATTATATTACTTTTATATGTCGAACCAACCTTACATTCCCAGGATAAATTCTTGGTAGTGATATTACTTATTTTATATATTGCTGAATTCAATGTACTAATATTTTTAAAGGATTTTTATATTTATATTATTGAGGCATGTTGACCTGGAGTTTTCTTTTCTTGTAATCATCCATTAACAACTTAGGTAATTCATTTTATTTTCATTTCTATGTAATCTTTTAGTATATGTGCTGCAGAAGCTAGCACAATTTCTAAATATTTTTGTTTTTTTTTTGTCAAGTCAAGTTAGCCTTACTTTTCAGTTTCCTATGTCCTGTACATATTTTTAAGCTTTTTACCTCAAACATAGAAAAAAATTATTTTAGAGTCTGTGCCTGGTAATTCTAATATTTACGTCCTTCAGATTTATTTCTGCTAGTCTCACTCAATAGTGCTCTTCTACTTTGCGTGTGTTTAATGATTTTTAATAAATAAGCTTATCCCCTTAGATGTTAATTTTAGAAATTCTTTGAAGCTAAGAATGAAGGTGTGCATTCATCTTGGAAGAACTTATATTCTTTTCTGCCAGTCTTCTGGAAATACTAAGTTCCTGGGGCAACTTGAAACTTAAAATTCAAGGCTTATGGTTTTTAAGACCATCCTAATAATGACATGAATTGGGCTTCAAATCCAGAGGTTTATGTTCATTATGCAATAAAATTTGGTACTGAATTAGATGCTAAAGAAAGTAAGAAATAAATAACTACTCCAGGTTTATGGCTTGGTCAACTCAAACATTAAGTGTGCTATTAACTGAAAAGTAGAAAGTGGGAAGGAATACATTTGAGGGTTAAGGTTTGGATGCAGAATGTTTGAAATGCTTCATTTATGTCCAACTGGTATTTGGCAGCTTGTTTATGGAGTAAATCATGAACATATAGGAGATATTTAAAACTGAGGCTAAGTGAAGTTACATAGAGGGGAAGAATACAAAAAATAAAAAGGAAGACCCTGGACCATGCCATGAGAAATCACAGGATTTAGCAGTTAAAAAGAAAGTAAAAGAACAGTCAGAGATGCAAAGACAAGTACCACTTTCAGGTATAAGAAATAACATTGAGCTTTCTTGTTCTTAGCTTGATTTTTCTGGAGGATTCTCACAGATGTTTCACCCTCTGTTAATATGTTTTTTGTTTTACTCAATTTCTAGTGTCTGAGGAAGCAATTTTTAGGCATTTATGTCATACTCTGTTAATATTTAGGATAAGAAGAATAATTCAGTCACAAGGAAGAACCATGAATGAATTACTTTATTAAGAGACTCCAATGCTTCTGGCTGTTCCAGGCTTGGAGACCTTTTAGAGGACTAGAGTTAGGTCTCGGGTGATACTGGCTGACTGAATACTAGGCCATTTTTATAGCTTGGTAAATTCCTTTTTGGTTTGAAAGGTACTTCTGTACCTTGTTGTCGTCCATTATCATTTGTTTTCTTCTTGCTCCTCAGATACATTGCATCTCTTTCCATCATCTTATTGACTTCATTTCTCTATAATGTCTATCTATATCTTGAAACAAAGTTAAGAGGTTCCTTTTCAAGGACCCCTCCTAGATTTCCTCCTATATCTGTGCCTGACAGTTGTGCCCACTAATTGGGAAGCCCCTGCATATTAGAAAGCATCAGTTTCTGTCACTGGCTTTGATAAACCCCTTGATTAAATAAATTTCTCCCTGCAGGAACTATAACTTTGGATCCTAAAACAGCTCATCCCTATCTTGTCTTATCTGAAGATATGAGAAGTATAAGACTCAGAAATGTCCAGCAGGATGTACCTGGAGACCCAGGGAGATTTGATTTTAGTGCCACTGTGTTGGGTGTGCAGAGCTTCACCTCAGGAAGGCACTACTGGGAGGTGGATGTGCAAAAGGCAACAGAATGGCAATTGGGTGTATATGAAGACTCTGCCAGCAGAAAGGGTGACACACCCAAAGCTTCTGGAGATAAAGTCTTACTCACAGGCTCCATGATGGGAACCGATTATACCTTCTGGGTCTTCCCCCCTTTAAAAAGGGTCTCTTTGGGAGAGCAGATGCACAAAGTTGGAGTTTTCCTAGACTGTAAGCATCGGCAGATATCATTCTATGATGTGACAAAGAGTCTCCTCATTTATAATTTTTCTCATCTTGCCTTTCAAGGAGCTTTCAGGCCTATATTTTCTCTATGTATCCCAAGTGGAGGCACAAATTCAAACTGTCTTAGCATCTGCCTCCCTGACGCTTTTTCTTGCAATGTTACTGTTAGTCCTCAGTCTTCCTTGGTATAAAATCTAAAACCACAAGATGCCAGAGAATTAAAACCATGACTTTGTAAAAAAATGCATATTAAGTAATTCAATAAAAGATTTCTAGCACTTGAGTTTCAACCCAGTTCAATACCCCCAGCACCTTTGCATTTCTGTGGCTTTTCATACCTATTTAGTGGAAGAGACTATCTTTAAGCTGAGTCTTAACTGAAGGACCCCATAGTAATTAGAACAAGTACATATTCAGCATAAGATTGAAAAATTAGAGAAGAAATATAGTCTGGGATCTTTAGGACTAGATTAAAGGTTATAGAGATAATTTTGAAAACAATTTTTGAGTATTTTACATTTTTACAAGAATATTAGTTTTCCTAAAAGAAGCACAATAGTTCAAAGCTATGAAATACTTAAGTAATATTGTCTTGTAGTTGCCCTCATCTCTCTCTTCAAAAATTCATGAAAAAATTATTTCTACAGCCTTGTTCAGGGGAGGTAATACAATGCTAAGAAGAGGATGACAACACGTTTATAGTGGGAATTTTATGTCAAAGGCTTATCATACTTTACACCCCTTAATATTTTAGCAGCCTGTAAGCATGTATTAATTTTATTACTCAAATGTAGAAACTGAGGCTCAGGGGATTTAATTTTCCTAAAGTTATATAGCTATTAAGTGACCAGAATAAGAACAAGGAATTACATCTGGATCATCATATCTGAAAGCAAGCTCTGTCTTCAATCCTGTTGCATAAAAACCTATTGTATCAGCATGACTGTGTAGGATAGTGGTCCAATTTTATTCAAATTATCTAAAAATGCAAGCCAAATTCTATAGGAAGTGGAGAAAGCATATTATTTCTACTTCTCTAGGTATACTCTGTATGTATTATGGAGTCTATGTTCTTCAAGATGGACAAAGTAAAGGGAAACAAAAAACAAATATAAGAAAATTGCTTCTGTTGAAGCCTGGAAGGCTATAAAGTCTTATTTACTTGTGTTTTGGGAACAGATTTTTAATTGACCATTTGGGATTATCAAAAATTTTTTTAAAACATCATATAAATAATTTTTGTATGTGCCTTCTAAGGTATAAGCTTAGAAAAAAAGTCTTTGCACATCTTCATACCCAATCACAAGAAGACATAGGGGGGGAATAGCCCTTATCTAAAAAGTGGGGGTTGCGTTAGGTGAGTTGGGAGTGAAATAGCTATTTTAAGCACTAAGATTAAAAACTCAAAGTGCTCCTTCCCAATGTCCTGAGGAAAAAGCTAGTAATTTATTATATAGGGAAATGTGAGAATCTAATAATTGTCTTTATGATTCTAACTTTTCAATGTCATCTTACATCAAATGTCTCCTGCCTCTGCAACTTGACTATTAAGAAGTATTTTCCCAAACTAAGAACTCAAAAGAGAATGCAGCATGTCCTTTCAATGTCACTCTGGGACATTGTCTAACACACAAATATTATTTTAACTCTCTAAAAATTGTACCGCATTAGACTTTGCTATTTACAATCTAATGAGAACCCACACACTGTGAAGTTACATGTTAATGTGAAGAATTATCTGGTAGAAAAAAAGTCCCAAGAAGCTTTAGTTTTAGTCCCCTGTAGGGTATTAACCACTTTTGTATCTAATCTAAGCAATCTTAACATTATTTTATATTCCTTATGATCAGTATAAATGGCTTTTCATTCCTCTTCGAACCAACTTTACTCTCTCACTGGTTCCCTCACTAATTACTGAGTTGAACATGAGTTGACACATCTTTCTATATTTGTATAAAAATCATGTTAAGCCTTTGAAAATAATACTTTGACACAGTCTGAATAATGACTTTCTGAATAAAGATGTCTAATGCATCTTTCTGGCCACACAGACTTTGCACATGTTGTTCTCTGTACTTCAGGGAACACTCATCCCCTATTTCTGGTTCATTCTTTACATCTCAGCTTAACTGTTCTTTGGCCTTAATGGTGAATCCTGGGACAACATACTAGCTACAACTTCTTGTTATGCAAAACACAGTTACAATTTTATATTTGGGTGATTGTTTGATTGCTTTTCCCACTAGACTGTAAGTTCTATGAGTAAGGACTGTGCCTATTTTTATTCTTTTATCTTCTGTTAAATTGTCCCAAGCACATGGTTTCTGTAAATATGTATTCATTAAGAATCTGAGGAAAAATCTCATGTGGTAAGTTATAGGACTGGGTGGGTGATGGTAGAGTGTCCAAGTCTTGGGAGGAAATATTTGTGTCAAAATTAAAAAGTGAGTAAAGAATATTCAGATAAAATGGTGGTTTAGTTTGCTAAGGCCACCATAATAAAGTATCATAAACTGGCTGGCTTAAGCAATAGAAATGTACTGTCATATTTTTCTGGAAGCTGGAAATCTGATATCAAGGTATTGGCAGGAATTGTTCCATCGGAAGACTGTTGCATGTTGCTCTCCTAACTTGTGGTGGTTTGTTGACAATCTTTGGTGTTCTCTGGCTTATTGCTATGCAAATTCCATTCTCTTTCTCCACCTTTACTTGAAATTCTCTCTGGCTCTGTCTCTTCATGTAGCTTTTTTTTTTTCTTCTTTTTTTTTTTTTTAAACAAGGGCCCCAGTCATATTAAATTAGTGGCCCACCCTTCAGTATAAAATCATTTTAACTTAATAATGACCCTATTTCCACATAAGGTGACATTCTGAGGTTCTGGAAAATATGACTTTGGCAAAACTTTTTAGTTATTTTAGTGCTGGTCATAGAAGGGACAATGACAATTCAACCCACAGCAGATGAGCTGGTGTGGAAATGGTTTTCCATATTACAGTGGCAGGCTTGCAAGTTCTGTCTATTTAAAAATCAACTGAGTAGGTTTTTGAAATCCCAATATTCAAGTCATCCTCCACACATGCCACTTACATCAAAATCTTGGGTTGGAATCCAGGCATCATTTTCCCAAAGCTTCCTGGGTAATTAGAATTAGCAGCCAAGATTAAGAAGAAAATTAGTAGTGACAAGAAACAAAACAGCAATTGTTTTGGTCAGGTGCTATAGCCTTTTCTGTGGCTTGCAAGTTTAAGTCTCAAGATATAAAGACTTGGGGATAATGCTGGAAAGGTAGACTATTCATTTGCAGATTAGGGTGAGTTTTTCATGCCAATTCACTACAATCATGCTTGGTTCATCTGGCTGAGACTGTTTTAGGAAGATGGCTGATGGGGTATGGTCTAATTGGAAGTTTCATAGTCTTGCATATCTGGGCTAAGTAAGACCTAGGAAATCTTGGGCCATCAGAGGAACCTTCAGTGATTTGAAAAATTTAGGATTATCCCACCACAGTGGAGAGATATCTCAACCCTTAAAATACTGCATATGATAATTTATTATTTTTATTTTTTTGCCCAGGGGCCATTTAAATAAAGAATCCAGTTTCATTATATAGTTATAATTTGGAAATAGTGCTCTACAAATATGTAGAAAGTCAAACTGTGAGATTTTTATAGTTAAACCACCGATACATTTCTGGGTTAAGAATTAAAGAAAAGGCTCACATCTCATACTTATCCAGAACTACTCATACCTTTAGTTGAGAATCGGAACATTCTGCCTGAACTAATCTATCTGGGGTGAAAAGAATGAAAGGTAAGCAACCTCAAAGCAGTTAATTTTATTGATCTCGTATAAGGCAAGAAAAAAATAATGGGGAGATAAGGAATGTATGAGCAATGAGGAAGTGATTTGAAACTAATTTCTTGGATTCCCCGATTAGATAAACACAAATGTGATAAACACCCTCACTATTACATTTACATTAAAAAGCACATAAATGGGGAATGGGAAAGGATTCAGAAGGTTGCTTTATAGTTGTGTCTTGATAATTTGGAAAATATTCAAGAGAATGAGACATTATCCTGAAGAGAACCAATATGAGCTTGGAAATTTACCCCATGTGAGAAGAATTCTCTGTAGCAATAAATGAATGTGGTAGAATGACAAAACGAACTGTTAAAATTAAATGTTTAATCAAAGTTGTACATAGCTGTCTGCAAGGTAAGATTCCAAATGCTTTATATATATTTACCTCATTATCAAATTCTTTTAACTCTTAAGAGGTATATACTTTTTATTTTACCAAGACAAAAATATGCTAAAATTCACCATATATAGTGATACAAATTCTTGAAAAAACAGGCTCTTTTTTCTCTCCACCTACATGGATTATATCTCCCTAAAGGTATTCAGGCAAATAACAGGTTGACTGGAGGGGAAAGTGGGGGAAGTTGAGGCCTGGTACAGAGGTGAATGTAAAATTCACATTTTTCAAAAGCAGTTTATGGAGACCATGTAAAATTACTTTCATGAAATGTATTTATATATTTGCATAATAAAATGTTTAGTTAAGAATAATTTAAAACTTTATGTGAACATTTTTTCCTAAGTGAATATTTTAAGAAGCTTTAGGTTTACCCTCATGAACACTCTAATCAGCCAAAGATTACCCTGTAGTTGTGTTTTTTGTTTCAGATAGAAGTACTACCAGATACTTAGAGATACCAGTGGATTTTCTGGTTGAAAAAGGAGTATGAGTCTCAGGGTCTAAGTCTACTTGTTGCAGTCTCCTTAACTCTTTCATTATTTGGCTAGTAAATTTTCTGAAGCTAAAAGTTATCGATGTTGAGAGTCAGAACTTTAAAGACTAGTGAATGTTAGTCCAGGGACCATAAATGTGAATATCCTCTGAAAATACACTATCCTTTTATTCATTGTGAGGTTAGATTGCTTTTTCTGGAGGGCAGGACAGAGATATTAGTTTCCTGGATCTACAGTAATTTGGGAAACTAGAGGAGGTCTGCGACATACTTCACCTCCTTAAGACAAAGCCTCTTTTCAAAAATTTATGAAAAAGATGTGAATATCAAGAATGTCTTCTCCACCCCCAATCAGAGCCAACTACATTTCTAATTATTCTAGTTGCATAGATGGAATAAAGTATAAACGTCTTTAGGAGCAAAGGTCACATAAAATGTCTGCTAAAGAGAAGGCTGTAGCTAGCTAGCTACTCAGAGATAAATGTAGAACATTACAGATTAAGATTGTCTACTAATTGGAAAACCCAAGGGCGATTTTTTTATTAGGTGGTGATGGTTGCTCTGGGAAATTCCTTTATTACTAGAAAAATCCAAGAAGTTCTTGATGATACTGTTTTGGGTAATGATTTCTCAGCCATGAAGCCTGTGCAGTCCCTTTGAGTACATTTTTCTAAGTTAGAATTCTTGCACAAAGATTGAAACTCTTCTGTCATTTAAAAAACTAGGTTCAAAAAAAGATACTTCCTAATATCATTAGGTATCAAAAATATATGCATGTTACCACTGGCTAGTTGAGAA
The DNA here is from genome assembly GCA_030015415.1 of Cynopterus sphinx. Lineage (NCBI taxonomy): Eukaryota > Metazoa > Chordata > Mammalia > Chiroptera > Pteropodidae > Cynopterus > Cynopterus sphinx. The sequence continues at coordinate 68,243,076 of CM057381.1, read as the reverse complement.
CATGGCAGGTATTGTTCTCCCAGTGGAAAGTTAGTGGCATATTCATTTTGTTTGACAGTGCAGCCATATTTTGTAGTGAATATATAATAAATGCATTTTCCCTTTGGAAAAATGTCTTATTTATCTCTGTCTCTCACCTTAAACACTGTGAATATCCCACAATAACCACTAATTATTTGGTGAATGGACTTGCTAAAAATAAATGGGCCTTTTCTTAGTGTTGATTGATGGTGAGATACTATACTGAAAAGAGAAAGATAAGGCTTGCATACTGAATAGAAAGACTAAGACTCCTACCCCTACTTGTCTTCTAGAATGCTAGCAATCATATTTATCCTTTGCCCCAAGGCAAACTATTTAGCCAAGAGGAAAGTTCCTGAAGAGAAAAGACCTGGTATTTCATGTTACACATACATTCAAGTCACTTTTTAAGTACTCTACTCATTGATAAAAATATAATTTAAGAAAAGTATGAAATATAAAAGACAAAGACCAGTGGTGAGAAGTAGAATTTGGAGAAAAACTTCAAAACTATCATTGTTACCCTTAGAGAAAGGAAAAGGTATCCTAGAAATACTGTGTATGTATAAACAAATTAAAAAAAAAAAAAAGGTTGGAAGAAAAGAATTTAAAATAACCTAGAGAAGAGAGAAAGAAGATAAAAACTGAAAAAGCAAAGATAAGTATCTATTCACCCATCTAATCCAGGAAGTCCACCCGAAAAACATTATCAGAGCTATCTCAGAATATTAGGGATAAAGATAGGATCCTAACAACTTTTAAGAGGAGAGAATAGGTCGCACACGTAAAATCTAATATCAGAATGTCTGTACTTCTTAATATTAAAACTAGAAAATAGAAGTCAAAAGAGTGAGGCCTTTCCCAGTCCTGGGGAGAAAATGTCAATTTATAGCTCAGAACTAGCCTGCAAAGCTATAATAGAATGTACTCCATTACACTGACTGAATATATGAAGGAAAAAAAAAATCCCAGATATGTTAGATATGACACAGGAAAGATGTAAGGAAATTATGAAAATGATGGTGAAGGAGAAAATAACTTAAGTGACAGCAATAGCTAGCTCAAATTAGAACACAAGGTAGAAAATTCACAGAAGGGTATCTTGAAGGAAACCAAATAGAACTGATTATTTGATAGGTATAAAGAAGAGCTTTATAACTCCATAAGAAAGTTTAAGGAATTAATTAGTGATTGGTACATTTAAAAAATTAAAAAATAAGGAAATAAAACTAATGGAAAAATGAGAATTATTAACTCGATAAAAATTAAATTTGTTGATTGATAAAAGTATGTTTATTCAGCTAAAAGATTTCTGTGGTTACAAAGTACAAAATAAAAAAGAATTTAAACAAATGTTATGACTATATGGGAATGATGGGGAAGAGAAGTTATCTGTAAAGAATAGGAAGTAATAATTCTTATTTCTTATGGTAGGGTGCTATTGATAATGTCTAAAAATGAAAAGAAATATAAATTCTGTAGAAAGTACTGAATTAAACATGATAGTGTCTGAGTAGCAGGAAGAAAGGAGAAAGACCTCCAGTTTTGTTTTAATTTTTTTTGTAATTATAAATCTTATAGTGTTTCTTGATCTTGGGAACTAAAGTACATGTATTACTTTAATAAAAGTAAATTAAATTGAAAACACTGGAGAGTGAATAAATAGTAAACTATTTTCTGTAAGCAACCAAGAACATTTTAACTGTAGAGGTTACCTGGAATATCAGATTATTTCTATGACAATTATACTAGGAGAGATTTTTTAAAGTGTGCTAGCTTAGGTGATATCAAGCTCTTTTGCTTTCTTGAGAACATCTATATAATTCAAAAAAAAAAAAAAAAAAGCCTCACTAATTTAAGGAGAAGAATGAAAAGAAACAAGCCAGAAGCCAGTAAGAGGCAAGGCAGTGAAGGCCCAGGGAGCTCCTCAGACAAAATTTAATCCAGGATAAATAAGGTGAAAATTGGTAAAAATCAATAATAATAAAAAATGCTGCAGGCTTGTACAAGTTGGCACTTATGGGAAACTTAATAAAATGAAAACAGTCTAATACAGAAAATTATTCTTATAAAAACATACCTGAGGAAAAAGAGAAACACAGATTTTTACAGTGGATTTGGTGCAGACGTCAGTGATCAGCTATTGGTTATTTTGTGAATGATTTATTTTTTAGCAATAACTGTGATGTTTCCTTAAAAATGTTTTTAACATAAAAAACTTATGCTTCTTAGGCTTGCAAGCTTGATAGCTTCAAACAAATAGTAAACAATGGTTTGAACTGTGGATGTATGGGAATTGTTTTGAATATTTAAAACTGATGAAAACTTACTAATTCTTACTAAATTAACATATTGTAATATTGTTATTTATACCAATAATTAATTAATACTTAGTAAATTGGTCAATTGGTCAATGTGGGACCTGTCAGGCACTCAAAATAACAGATTGAGAACAATGAATCTAAATGCTGACTGAGTTTTCTTTCCATCCACGGTAAGGATGTATTCTGCTGACACTTTTGGTATCAAATGGGTCCCAATGTCTGTAGAATATCTGTTAATGAAAATATTACAAACATAAAATGTATAAGTATTTTTAAATAGCAATTAAACAGGAAATAGAAAGTGTCTATGGTCAGTTTAAACTGCACTTCTGGGATCCGTCATGAGACAGACTTGTATAAAGCACGTCAATAGCAACTGAAAGATGCACTAAAATATCTGTCCTTGCTCTGTGTACAATGCTCCAATAATGTTTCTCTTTTATTTATACAAAGAAATGGAGGATGTCGTCTGACTGGACTGAGGTTTATGCCTCTGTGACCTTGTGTACAGAAATGAACTTCTTGCCATTGGTAGGTCAATGGAAATGCTATACCTCTGCCGTAACTGTACTGAGTGATGAACCTAACTGAACACCCTAACACCTAACTAAATAGTGCATGAAAAATGGAAGGAACTGAACCTGAAGCTGATTTGACAGCTCAACAATCTGAAGACTGGATCTACTGGTTTATAATCTTTCTATTATTGCCACCCTCCATCATTCTTTCCCTCATCAGCATTTTGCCTCTTGTCCTCAATGTGTCCTTCAATGATCACAGGTGGTGGTTGTAGTTTTAGATATAACTTTCAACCAAGCAAGGGCATTTAAAGTAGGGGTAGGAAGGGAGATTTCTAATTTTAAGATTCTCACCTTTTTAGGACATCTGCCTACTCCCACAATAAGACAGCCAGAAAGCAAACATGTTTATTAGACTTATTCCAGTAAGGGAAAACACCCTTGACAAGCTCTAAATAGGGTCACAGATGAGAAAGTGAATGGTATATCTATATCTATATATCTATACCTATACCTATACCTCTATTTCTATATATCTCTATCTATATGTTTCTAGGGTCTATATCAGATCATTTCTAAGGCAATTTTTGCCAGGCAGAGATTTGATAGAGGCTGGGCCAAATTTATGACATCATAGGACAGGATTGGCGATTACAGTGAGGCAAGGAGCCTAAGTAAGTGTTGATGAGCGTGCTGCTATTCTTGCTAACCAAGCTCTGTTAGATGGCTTATGATCATATCTTTAAGGAGTAAATGGTCAAAAAGAGTAACTAATTTTTGTTGTTGTTGTTCTTAGTATTATTTTACATAGGGGTAGGACATTTATGTAGGTTTTAGTTCTCATTTCTTAGGCATTGGTAGGGCTATATTCCCTCTGAAGTCTCTAGGAAAGAAGGTAGTTTTTCCTCTTTCAGCTTCTGGTGGCTCTGGATGTTTCTTGACTTAAAGCCACATCACTCTGTCTTTATCTTTACATGAACTTCTCCTCTTCTCTGTGTGTCTCTTATAAGGACATTTTTCATTGGATTTAGTACCCACAGGATAGCTCAGGATGATCTTACCTCAAGATCCTTAACGTAACAACATTCACAGAGACCCTTTTACAAAATAAGGTCACATTCATAGGTTCTGAAAATGGCCATATCTTTTTGAGAGCTAACATTCAACCCACTAATAGGAGCTAATTTTAGAAAAATGAACTGATTGTTCACTGAGTTCACAAGAAGTTCACAATAGACAACAACATAACCAGACAGACAGATATGATCTTGAAGAATTATGTACAAAGTATTAGAATACAGAGGAGAAATGCCTTACTTTACTATAGCTGGGATGAGGATAGATTGCTGAAAAATCTTTGAGGGGGTCAAGTGACTTTAAAGCAGATGTTTAAAAGGTGAGTTTAAGCTATCTAAGACAATGTGGGTGACCTGGAGAAAGTTATATAGGAAAAAAGAAAAGAAAGAGAAAGGGAAGGAAGGAAGGAACTGTGTGCAGCCTCTGGCTAACGGTCAGCAAAAAAACTGAGTCCCTCAGTCCAAGAATCAGCAATGAACTGAATGCTTCCACAACCACAAGAACTTGGAAGTTATGTTATCAAAAAAAGCTCAATCTTAGCTGACATCTTGATTGTAGTCTTGCAGAGAATCCAGCTCAACCATTCCCAGCTCCTGATCTGTGGGAATGTTTGTTACTTTAAGGAGCTAAGTTTATGCTAATATTGTTATATAGCGATCAATAACTAATATAGGCAGGACATTACCATGTTGGTTCTTAAAGACTACAGTGCTAAAACTTGTAGAAACTGGAATCATACCATATAATGATTATAAAATGGACTTAATTTGCTTTGATGACTAAATTACAAGGCTATGTGAAAACTTAATATAAAAATGTTAATATTAATATTTAATTTTTGAATAGCTAATACTCACACTTTCCTATATCGACTTCTCCATCCAAGCAGAAATTCCTCTCCAGAGAGTCTGTAAATGAACAAGCATATACATATTTCTTTTTAACAAAGAAATTGTAGCATAGTTCTACATATTTTTTCACAAAATATTTTATTGTATTTCTTTTTTCTATTATCTAACTCTATCATCCATCCATCCATCCATCCATCCATCCATCCATCCATCCATCTATCATCTATCTATCTATCTATCTATCTATCTATCTATCTATCTATCTATCATCTATCTATCATCTATCTATCTATCTAATCTATTTACTTTCATCTCTGTTTTTTCTGTATTCTGTTATTGCTGCATGTGTATTTAAAAGCATACTATTATGTTTTATATACTAGGCTCTCTGTCAATAATTTGTTTTCAGATTTTCACTGTAACACATGACAATTTAATAAGTAGTCCTGTATAATGTAATTTACAACATACATGTCCAGTTATATATTTAGAGTGAATTTCCTATATACATACTGGGTCACAAATTATGTGTCTTATAATTTTTGTAAGTGTCATGATTCTCTACAGAAATACCAGCATACAGTTTTACTCACAATTGTCTCCTTCTTTCCTGGTCCATACTTTCATCAAACCTTTTAAATGCGTTTAATTTTGGGGGGAAATACACATAAAGAATAGATAGGTAAGTAGAGATATAGATGTGTATATATATATCACACACACACACACACACACACATATATAGATATACACACACATACATAAAAAGCAACTAAAGAATAAAACACCTGTGAACCTGTCACCTAGCTTAAAGAAAAAAATAGAATATTACTAGTTATCTTAGAAGTTTTCCATGAGCTTATCTTTTCCTCACAAAATAATGACTATCTTGAATTTTGAATTTATATTTTGTGTATATTTTTGTTGCCTTTTTTTTTTTTTACTTATAAAAGGTATCTCTGTGTGAAGAAGGTTGCAGACTTTTCCAAATTATTGTTTGTTTTGATGTTGCTTTTCATAGGTTTTGTCGTGTAGTTGAATGTTCTATAGTTTCTGGGTTCAGTGCTATGTTTAGAAAAATCCTTCCCACTGTGACATTATTTTTTTATCCCTTTTTTTAAATTAGTTTTCTTTTCCTCTTTCAGTTGCTAACTTTGCATAGACCATTTTCTGATTTTTGAAATTGGTAATCATTCTTTAGAATACCACTCGCAACTTAGAATGACCCTTGACATTGCTTGCAACTAGTTTCATTTTTCCCTTTTTCAGAATTCTCATCAGAAAGGGCCCCTTGTTCAATAATTTAAAAACTAACATTGGGGTTTCTGATTTACACGATGCTCTAATTATGGATTTTGCAGACAATAATTACTAATTTAGAATTTAAAGAATATCTGGCCTAGAAGTATACAGATGATTTAAATATGCATGTTTCAAAGGTATTAATATCAATTAATATAAAAAATTTGAACTAACTACATAAACTTCTACCACCTGGAAATAAATCACTGCCGTTAACAGTTTAATGTATTTCCTTTCAATTTATTTCTCTCTAAATATATTGTATAGATATTTTTATATTAAAAATGAATTCAGATTGGGACATTTAGAATTTTATATCCTACTGATTTCATATTATAGTTTGATACAAATATTTTTATCTATACAAATCTAAATCATTTTAATAGCTATTTGGCTATATTCTATAGGTTTACCATAAATGAATTATCCAAGTTTTGATTGGATTCAGTTAAGTTGTTATAATTTTTGCTTATCTACACATATGATAGATAGTACAACCTGGTTTCACTCACACATAGTTGTGTTATTTGGGATAGAGACACCAGTAAAATGCTTTTCAAATGGAAGTGATAAGTAAATAGATATTGAAAATCTTTTGGCACACCTGTAGAACAGAGTCAGACCACAAAAATAATCAAGCATTATTTTTCAGAAAAGCTTTGGCATTAAAAAGTCTTCCTACTCAGTTATTTGAATAGAGTCAAATCTAGTTTGGAGAAGTTCATTATGCAAAATTACTTGTGTTTGATGAAAAGCAACTGAACTGATATTGACTCAGAAAATACCAGGCCTGTTTAGAGAATCCAGTCCCTCTGTAGAGAGACACAGCTGTGCTTCTAGAACTGTATTCTTCAACACACGAGCCACTATCTACATGTGTCTACCTAAATCAATTAAAATAAAATGAAATTAAAAATAGAATTATTCAGCCAAACTGGACAAACTTTAAGTGTCCAATACTTGTTGGTAGGGGCTACCACACTGAATGGTGCAGCTATTAGAACATTTCCATCATTGCAGAAAGCACTGTTCTAATAAATTAAACTGAGCATGTAGTAAAATATACTGAACCAGAGTTTGGGTGGGGAGGATTCTATTACAAGGGTATTTTTGTAGTCCTTTTGAAGGTGGTGTTAGTAAAAAGGGAAAAAAGATTGATATGAGATGATGTTCAGTTGTTATAGGGTATAAAATGTGACACTGTAACTTTTAACTTGGGATATTGGGAGATAGAAATGTCACAGAGAAATATAAGACTTATCAGGGGCAGCAGGTGTCAGAGGAAAGACTCTGGGAATATACTGCATTGAATATTGAGGCCTTTCCAGAAAATGCAGATCAAAGCATCAGTGCTTAGAATGAGTCTTATAGACATGAGCATATTTTTCATAAAGGTCAAACAACTACTGTCTTTTTGTTTGTTTTTACACTTTTGTTAATTTATTTGTTTATTTGGAGGGTTGTTTGTTCTTAATTTTGACTTTTAGTGATGATATTCACAAGTCCATTACAAAATTTACTTTTAAAAAAACATAGGTACAATTTATGTTGAGTAAACAAGAGATATTAAGTGTACAGCTCAATTAACTTTTATACATTTATGAATCAGTGACATTACCACTTAGGTTTAGAGTCAAAATATCTCATCGCACCCCAAGGTCATCTGGTTGCACCTTCCTAGACAATACACAACTTCCCACAAAGTTACCTCTATTTGATTTTTATTATAAGACTAGTTTTATTACTTAAATTTATTGGAGTGACATTGGTTAAGAAAATTGTATAGGTTTCAAGTAGACAATTCAATAATTCACCATCTGTATATTGAATTGTGTTCACAGCTCAAAGTCAAATCTCCTTTTGTCACCATATATTTGACCCCCTTTACTCTTATTTTGCCTGTTCCTGAACGTCATATGAATAGGCTGATAGCATATTGGTCATGAGATTTTTTCATGCTGTATATTGTATCAGTAATTATTTTATTATGATTGGTATTGCTGTGTAGTACCCCATGGTATAAATGAATAATTTATTCTCATGTTGGTGGACATTTGGATTATTTCTTGCTCTTAGGTATTATAAACAAAACTGCTATAAATGTTCTTGAACATAATTTTTGGTAGATACATACATTGATTTCACTTAAATATAAATGTAATTGCCAGGCCATAGAGTTTGGAAACATGGGAAAATAATACATCCAAAGTTCATGTATATCTACATCTTGGCGTTTTATTATTTGTTGCATATATGTGTGTGCGTATGCATGTGTGCATGCATACAAAGATCCATTAGCATTTTGTAGATGTAACATTAGTAATAGCTAAATAAAATAATGGAATAGCAAATGTAATCTCACTTACTAAAAGAAAAAGCTTCAAAATTATAAAATACCTAGAAACTAACAAGAAATATAAAAAGCTTGTGAAGACATTAAAAATAAAGTTTATTTAAAAGTAGGGAGGCACACTATGCTTCTAAATGGAGCATTTAGTATCATAGAAATGCCAATTCTCACCTAATTCTAAAGTGATTCCAAATGTAGTCCCTTCAATATTGAAATATGAAAAAAAAATAGTTCCAAAGTATATGCGGAATAATAAATGTGTGAAAAGAGTCAATACAAAGTATCTAAAAGAAAAAATAATAACATGAGGATTCAGTAAATAGTTTGAGACAATTGGCTCTGCATTTAGGAATAAGACACTTATTCTTACCTCTAAATCAATAATAAATTTCAGATGGATTAAAAACACAAGTGCAAATAATTAACACTGTGAAAGGGACTACAGAAAAAAAAATTTTTAGGATGGGAAAATCTCCTCTAAACATGCCATAAATCCCAAAAACCATAAAATAAAAGTTTAAATATTTAAAACTACATAAATATAAACAACAACCTAGGGAAAATGTTCTTCAGCACATATGACAAAGTATTAATGGTTTTAATATAAAGAGTTTCAACAAATCAATAAAAAGACAAAGAGTCCAATAGGAAAATAAGTAAGAATCAATAAAAGATATTTCACAGTGGCAAATATAAAAGCAGGCAATAAATATGAATTTACTTCATAAATAATTTATGGAATATAAATTTAGGCATTAAGAATTTTTACATGTGCAAATGTTTGTAGCACCTTTTTGCCAAGGTTATGAGAAACAGATATGCTCATAACTGCTTGGAGATAATGTATGCAAGTATGATCTCTTTATAGGGCAACCTAGAAAAATCTATTTAAATGGATTGGTTGAGATCCTTCAAGTCCACTGTGAGGACTCAAACCATGGAAATAATTGGACAGGTGCATAAATATGAATTACAAGACATTCACTGTAACATTGTTATAGAGGAGACAGTGTCAATAGGGAAAAAGGTAAATGAATTATGTAACTGTTAAACAGGAGATAAATGGATGGATGGAAAATGTTCCTGAAATGTATTTTAAGTGGTAAAAGCAACTTTCAGGAAAATTTTAGTTTTACATGTATTGAGATTTCTGGGCTAAACAGTCATCTCATTTAATCATCAGAACACTGATTGTCTAGGATATCAAAACATTAATTACAAATATCTTCTTAATAAGATCCCACTTTAAATGTACATTAATTAACACTCAAGGTTTTTGTAGAATAATTTTCTTTCTTCAGTGACTTTTTGATCTTTAATGTGTTGATATTCTTTTTAATTTTTTACTTTTATGGAATTTTTAAAACATTAAAAGCAGAGAGAAAAATGAAATTAATCCTCATATATTAGCAACTTAATTTCAGTAAGTAGCAGCTTATTGCTAGTCTTATTTCAGTTATATCCCCACCTATTTCTTTCTTACTGAATCATTCAGAACCAGATCCCTGGTGTCACATCACTTCATCCACAAACACCACAGTGAGCATCTCAAAAAGACAAGCCAGAGCCCCCTGATTATGCCGCTTTGCCCTCAAGATAATAGCTTTATCATTTTTTTCCTTTGCTTTCACATCTTTGTGCATGTAACTGCTTCTTAATGTTCTATAGTATGTCTATACCACAGATCTTTAAATCACCATTTCCCTATTAATGTGCATTTTAATTGCTGTCAGTTTTTCATTGTAACAAATAATGCTACAATAAATATCTTTGTACAATGTTTTTTTTTTTTTCTTTCTTCTGCATGTGTTTGAGCATCTCTTTCAGATAGATACTGAGATGTGAACTGGCTGGACATTTAGCAAATGAGAAATGTTTTTTTTTAAAGTGCATATTATACTTCTATGCTCTTCTATGCTTCAATATGTTCTCGATCTGCTTGTGAATTTTTATCTTATTCAGACTAAAAGCCAAAGATGTTCATAGTAAAGAAAATACAAACTAAATTTATCTTGAGATACCATTTCTTACCTATGAGATTGGCAAAACTCCAAAATTTTGACAGTCCACTCTTGACATGACATAGGCAGTCTCTTATCACTATTTGTGCAGCCCAGCCACACTGGCCTTCTTTTATACTTTTTCTCACAACCTTCCACCCAAAGTTTCTTTTGTGTAGTGTCCAGTGAACTCCTATTCATCAGAGCAACATTTAACATCACCTCCTAAAGGAACTCTTCTCTAACCTTACCTCCTCTAAAACTGTTCTCTTGCAATAAGGGCTCATCATACCCTTTCATATCACCTTTCATAAATGATGAGTATTCATCTAATATTTGTTTTCTCCACTCAAACCTAAAATTTATGAGATCAGAAATCTCAGCTATCATTTCCTCCAATATTTAGCACCCACTAGGTGCAATTACATAGCAATTAAAGAATTAATATTTTAGTTGTGTGTGCCATTTAATTAACCTCTCTCAGACACTGTCTTCTTAAGAAAATACATTATCTCTTTGAGAAATTGCTGCCATTGGATGGATACCATAAAGTGCATAACATAATGCTTGATACAGGGGAAACACTCAAAAAAAAAAAGCTATTTTAATATTTAATTATAGATATCATTATCAGTGCAGTATGTAACTGGTTGGCATCTGAATGATCAACATTTGCCAAAGTTTAATTATTCTCATCTCTGTTTCACTAGTGTTGCAATAGCTATGTACTTTCTAAACTCTTACTTAATACTTTTCTTTATGATGATTGACTTCTTAAAGTTAAATGTCTACTATAGTTCATTCTAAATGAATACCCACAGAATTATTAGTTTTTGTAATATATATTTTTTGCAATAAAGCATTATCTAATAAAGGCCATTTCTGGTCAACTAATCTTCGAAAAATACTGAGATAGATAATCACTAGATGTTTATCATTTTTCTTTTCTCATGTCTTAATTGAACCTATTAAAGGTATTTATCTCTATGTTTACCTTCATCATTAACTGGAATCTCTAAAGGCAAGAATTGTGACTATAAATTCTATTGCCAGTGATTACCAAGATACTTTTCCAGAACAGCAGTTCAATAAATGTTTGTTAAATGAATTAAACAGCCTTTAAGTACCTGCATTGATTAAGGAATGTGCTAGTCATATTGACAGAATTCAAAGAATAATCAGACACAGATTCCTAATCAAAAAGATAAGCTACAAGAGAGTTATTTTTCTATACAATTGTGTTACATATTTTTACATATACATTTGCATATAAAGTTCATTCTCATGAGTGTTAATAATAATTTAGATAAATAACTTTTCAGATCAAATTTACACTCAAGTTATACCTGAAAAGATGAAGATGTGAACTATCATTATGTGTGTAATAATGTATGTGTGCTTGCATTTAGGATACATATAAGCTTTATATAATATTCAAAAATACAAAAGGTACATACGTGTATAGACAGTTCTCCTGTGTAAATAGAAATGATCCTTGTTACCAGTTTCTTTACTCCACCACCACCTGGATATATTCTGTGCATTTGGGATTAAGATTTCAATTTAAGATTTAAGGAAATGCTGGAGAAATGCATTTCAAGAAGGGATCATTGCAAATGCAAAGACAGGGAGGTGGAAAAGTGAGGAAAATGTAATGACAAATTATAGTGGGGTAGAAAAATAGTAAAAATATGTTGATGATATAAAGAGTTCCTGACAATTCACAGAAATTAAAATACAAATGTCTTTAAAATATGAGATTAACAAAATACATTTTATTTCATTTATATTTAAAGAACATGAAAGTTACAATGTGATATTATTTTTCAACCTTAAGTTATAGTGATCTAAAAATTTGATAACATCATGTTGGTCAATGTGAAAGAAAAATGGTGCTCTTGCTCTAATACACTGTTGATAGAAGTATAAATCAGTACAATGTCTATGGAAGCAAATTTGCCAATGTCCAATAAATGTTAAAAGCGCTTACTCAATCCAGAAATTCTATGTCTAGCATGTCATCCTCCAGATGCTTGCACATATGAGCAACGGTATCCATACAAGAACATACATTACAACATTGTTTAAAATCACAAAATCCTGGTAGTCTAAATAGTCCCAATAACAGACTAGCCAAATAAATTGAGGACATAGTCATTCAAGACATACTGTACCATCTTTATACAGAAGAGTTTTCCAAAAATTTATATGAAATGACTTCCAAAGTATAATAGATCTAAATGGTAAGGTACAAGAATTGTGCAGAGATTGTTTCTATTTGAAGGGAGAAAAAAGGATGGCTATGATGTATACATACACACACACAAACACACATATATCCGCCTATCTATGTAAATGCATACATGCTTAGCTGGGCTTATAATTTCTCTGGAAAATACAAAAAAAAACTGTTATAGTGGTGATGCCTCTGGAAATAAAAATGGTATTTATCTGGAGAGATAGAAGAGAAAATTACTTTATACCCTTTTATAGCAGTTGAGTTTTAGAATCGTTGAATCAGCAAATATTGAGTACCTACTTAATATCTGTCACTTTTGTAGTTTCTGGAGATAAAGCACCTACTCTCATGGAGTTTATACTGCACATGTACATTATAAAATAAATTAAAGCTCATTGGGCAAATATAATTATATAGATAAGTATAAGATTTTATCTCCACATAAATAATAAAATGATAGTTTTAGCCTTTGCTCCCTTTCAAATCTAAAATTTTGTTTTACAATAAAGCAAAAGCATTAAAAATTTATTCTTTTTACATCAAGTTTAAGTGAAAGTAAAGCAATTTAAAATTATATTTACTGGATATTTTAAAATATTAGACAGCTAAACCTTAAATTAAAAAGTTAGAGATTAGATAAAAGAAGTTATACTTGATTTTAGAAGTTGAAGAATGAAAACCTCAAATTTGATAGATTAGTTCAAAGATATTGCAGTGGTGCTTTCAACAGGTTCTATGAACTTAAATTAACAAAGGTGACTGTAGATGAAGCAAGAGGAGGAAAGAGAGGGCGCCCAAAAAAAATGATACAAACTTTTGGATTTTAGGGTTAAAGGGCAAGGTCTAATCATGATCCTAATGATTTGAGTCTTCTTGACTCTGAGGTCGAATGTGTCAGAATGAGAAGAAAAATCAATCATGGAGTTCAGTTTGGGATCTGTTCAGTTCCAGATGTTTTTGAGACTTAGAAAGAGCTAAGCATGAGGATCAAGAGTAGAGGGAAACAGATAGGTTGGGGTTGGAAATTTAGTTTTTAGAGTTTTACTCACACACAAACTATGAGATGACTAAGATCAGGCCCAGAGAATAAAGGTTCACCGTGTGTGTGTGGCGGGGGGAGGGTGAAACTTACAAGAGGAACCATAAAAGATAGAAGGAGCAATACGTGGATTAAAGGAAAAAACAAGGACTTGAAAGGCAAAGAGGCAAAGCAACCAGGAATAGGAGTTTTATAAGAATAATGCAGTGAATAGGGTCATTGTGCAGAGGGGAAGAGACTATAGATGAAAGGAAAATCAGTCACTGGTTGTGATATCTGAGGCATTCGCTTTAGGAAGGCAAATTTTGAAAGTTTTAAGTCTGGAAAGGCATTTTGTTAGAAGTTAAAATAGTAAGCTACAAGGGAAGATAGTAAGAAAGTAAAACAGAAATATAGATTATTATGAAGTCAAAATAGAAATTACATAGGAATGTTTGTTTTGCATGTTTCTCACAGATCAGTTAACTAAAGCCACTAAAGTACCCTAACTTGAATGTACTTTGTGGTGTATAGGGAGACGTGGCAATCGCTGGGATAATATTCCATACACTGTACACTAGTATTTAATGTGATTGTACTCCTCATTCACTTGATTGAATTAAATTTCTTTTCATTTTACTGAGCTATCTAATTGCTACATTATAATTTCTGTGTTTCCTCAAAGACCAGTTTTCTTATGATAGAATACAATGAAATAGCCCACAGAGATAAGCAAAGTATAGGCATATTATCCTCCTTTTAGCTGAAGTAAAAATGTATTTGTTTTTGTGTGAAAATTGGTTTGGATAGGGAAGCTAATTCTATTAAATTAAACCCCAGAGAAGCTGCGCAAATGTGAATGGTAGGGATGTTAGCTGACTTTTCACTTGTATACTGAAATCTGAGGAGAGATGCACAGCAAAACTTCATACGGGGAATGCCAGAAGGTGGCCTGAGTCATTACAGTGTCCTTTAACATTACAGCCATGGGAAGGCCTGGGGTACACTGCGTGCCTGTGCTGTTGAGCTACTATAACAAAAGGAGGGCACAAATTTTTCTGCTGCTAACTCAGGAATCATCTATAAACAAGGAAGATGGCTGTGTTAGTCATATTTGAAGATGGCCAGAGATTGCTTAATGTTTAGGTTTTGTTTGTTTTTTTAGTTTTTAAACTGTATAAACAAATCAACAGTGTTTGAATGTAGGTGTAGGTTTTGCTAAATATCTCAAGAATAACTTTAAAAAAAAATATGCTTACTCCCATGCTCCTGACTCAAGTGAATGTTAATTTGAAAGACAGAGTTTAAGCTAATCTGGGGATGATGACCAAAATCAAAAGGTAACAGATAAAAAATTTAACTTTCTTTAATTAAAGGTGAAGCACATTCAATGTGAAAACCGAAAAAGATCAGGAGTGGTGCAAACTGCTCTGTCAGCAGGACCGGAGGCCCCATGTGTTCTCTTCTCACTTCCAGGAGTGCAAGACTTCTCTTGCTTCCCCAAGAGAAGGAGACAAACCGTTGCTGAAAAAAAGAAAGAGAGTTAGCAGGTCCTGCAGGCTAATACAACTTGTCATTTACAAGTATATACAAACCTGAAAGAATTTTCCTGAAGTTGAATACTTGTTTGTACCTATATCTGATCTTAAATCAGGGAATCTCCAAAATAGAACAACCCAGAAAAAAATATATATATGTATATGCGTATGAATGCTCTCTGTAGATGTCTTTTGAGAATGGCTAGAGGTGTGCTACCAATTTATGTTGTCAATGATGATGGTTATTCAATATCAATTATTCCTCAAGAAAGTGTAATTCCTTTTGTTTTGGATGTTGGCTTGTTTACTCTACTATTTATCATGGGAATTGTTCCCAGTATTTGTTTTGATGGTAGATGCGATTTTTATCTTTTTGGATCAAAGTTTCCTGATCTATAAATTTTTCTAATCTAGGGGCTTCAGTTTTTCTCTAAAAAGATCAATATCTTTGGTCAGTCTTTAATTTCAAGGTTATATTTGTATTTGGCCAGAAAATTCATTAAAGTCAGCATGCTCACATATAAACTTAAGACATCTTATTTGCTTTTCTTATACTGAATAAATAATACTGAACTCTGCAAAAGACAGTCTTTATTCTTAAAAAAAATTGAGGATTGTTAGAGAGATTTCATACAATATATACTTGAAAGGTAATCCAGACAAATGCGGAGTCAGAAGTAGGTCTTAACTCAAAAATCCTATATTCAAAATGGTTACTTCTAAAAAAGAAATCTTTGTCTATCTTTGTAAAAGTTATTCTCTAACTTTCTTGAGAAATTTTTTTGAGTTTGTTTTCAGATAGTCTCTAATCAGTTATTTTATTTTTAAACCTAAATGGAACTACACTATATATAGGATTCTGAAACTGTCTTCTTCACTAAATAAATTTTGCCTAGCATTCTGAATGCATAGATAGAGATCTACTTTATTGCCCTTAATGGTTAATTTTTTTTGAATATTTATTTTACAAATATTCCACATTAAGTTGACCAAATTCCCTCTTGATGAACCTTTGGTTGTTTCCTCATTTTTGTGACTATAAATACTCCTGTCTTGAATATCCTTCTATATTATATTTATGAATTTGATAAATATCTATAGACTTTTTCTAGATGTGGAATTTCTTGTGCAAAAGGAAAAAATAAAAGTTTTAAAATTTAATTTTTAAAATGATATTTTATTTTTACTTGCAATTTTCTGATATTTAAAGGTCTATTTTCAAAAAGTTATTAAATATAGTTACTGAAATCAAAATCTCATTTATAATTATTATTAATATTGACTCAAAATACATGAGTTGTATGAATGTGGTAAAATATTTTAATCTATACATAGATGATGAAACTACATTTCAATTTAATAGTAGGGTAATTATTTAATTGTGAGGCAACTAAATATTAATGCCTCCTAATTTGATACAATAGATAGTGCAACTCATAAAATGTTCTTGCCAAAAATACCCTGTAGCTAATGAAATTCTACATTGACAAAATACAGATGATAAAGAAAGTTAAATGATACCACGGGGAAACAACTGGACAAATCTAGAAAGTAAAACATTACAGTAACTTGACCAGTCTCTTTAATATGTAAATATAATTTTAAAACAAAGAAGAACTGCTCTTGTAGATTGAAATATACCTAAGACACATAACAACAAATGTGAAAGCTTGTCATTTATTGAATTTTGTTTTATAAACGAACATCTTCTTGTGTCAGAAAACAAAGACAAGCTCAAAAACTGATAGAAACTTGTCACAAGAACATAGGAGTCAACTTGAAAGCACTCTTGCTTGTGAAATTTGAGACAATTTGAGCAACCAAATGAATGATAGCAATGTATGAGAAAAAGTGAATAAAATAAATTCACGAGTCCACACTGACAGCAAAAATAAGTAAAATTAAATAAAGTAAAATAAGAAGAGGAAGGGATAGATTTTTCTTAAAGAAAAATTCCAACTAATATACTTTTTAATTACCATGTTATAACCATCACTATGATAATTGATTCTAACGATAATCATCAATGAGCTAATACCATTAAATAAAAGCTTATTGGGAAACATAATTTTTACACAGTATCAAACAATCAATGAAAAAATAGCTTATTAATTACAAAGATAAAAAGTACTTTTCAATGATGAAGTCTGAAAGATCATTTTAACCAATTTAACATTCTCAATAATAGAAAAAAATGACAAGCTTTCTGATGTGACATACCAAGAAGGGTACCTCAAATATGCAGTATTCCTGCTGGAAATGTTTAACCTGAATATAATTATGAACAAACTGTCAGACAAATTCAAAGTGAAGGACAATCTACAAAACAACTGCTCTTAAAAGATTAATGTCACAAAGACCTAAAAAAAAAAAGTCTGGGTAATTTTTTAGATTAAAGAGACTTGGCAACTAAATGCTATATGTGTGCCTTGATTAAGTTTTGGGTTGTAGAAAACGATAACAATAAAACCTAGCTATAATAAGACAAATGGAAAAATACAAATATGACAATATATTTGATAGGTCCATCACTATTTATATTTCCTAAAAGTAAAATTTATAATATTGTTATATGAGAAAATATGCTGGTCTTTGGGAAGTACCCACTGAAATATTTAGTAAAAGTATCATGATGCCAGCCCAAAGTGTGGAGATAGATACACATAAACGTCCACTGGGTTGACTTTCCCTGAGGCCTGTTCACTTACAGATCACCACCCTGTTGCTGCCTCTTCACGTGGTCATCCATGCACACCTGGTGCCTATTTTTCCAAATTTCTTCTTACAAGGACACCAGTTGGTATGGATTAGGGCCATCTTAATAGCCGGTTTAACTTAATCACTGATTTAAAGGCCTTATCTTCAAAAACAGCCAAATTTTGAGGTACTAAAGGTTAAGGCTTCAATATGGGAAGATTGAAGGGACACAATTCAGCCCATAGAAATAGATATTTATTCAACTGTTCTTGCAATTTATCTGTAGGTTTGAACATTTTCAAAATAAAGTTGACAGTTAAAATCAAGGACCTGGCTGATTTCCACACACTTCTCTAAAATAAAATTATTGTAAAAATTAGAAATACTTTTGTATGTGCTTGTAGCTAAATTACTTAGACAAGCCTTATAAGGTACTATAACAAAAGGTTTTGGGGTTTTTTCTTTTGAAGGAAAGAGAATCAGCAGAAGCTGGACTGTGTCAGTCAATTTCTATCTGTCAGTCTAGTCTAGGAAAGAAAAATAACTCATAACAACAATCTTCCTACACCTTTGTTCCCTACAGAAAAACATCCTAGAAAGTGAAGTGCTGGTTTAAAATGAAAACAAACAAACAAACAAATTGCCTTATTATGTTTTCTAAAAAATCATTTATTAATTTAATAAGTTTAATGTCTCATTTACAGAATATTCTTAATGTGATACTGGTCAACATGATACTGCTAAT
Source organism: Cynopterus sphinx (assembly GCA_030015415.1). NCBI lineage: Eukaryota > Metazoa > Chordata > Mammalia > Chiroptera > Pteropodidae > Cynopterus > Cynopterus sphinx. The sequence continues at coordinate 68,224,396 of CM057381.1, read as the reverse complement.
TGTCACAATCACAGTCTTGAGATTTTAACAATATTTCTAATTTTGAGTTTTTTCTTATTATGATTTAGCTATAAATGTAATTACTTTTACCTTTGTTTCTAATTCCTCTTGATATTTTTCAGCTCTAAAGCTCGTTTCACCTCAAGCTGTGATTTGTCAGGTTCTATAACCTCTGAGGATTGTCAGTGCTGCCTGTGTGTGGACAGGAAACCCCTAGGGAAAATCCAGGTTCTGTAGAAAAGGCATTGGTGATTCAGGAAGCGTGGGTCACTCCTCTGAGTGAGTATTGAACCAATGCCCCAGCACAAGAGGTGCTCCCTTTTTGAAAATGACATAAAACAGAGGTCTCAACTTTAGTATGAGGCTCTTTCATAAAAAGCATCCAGGAAACACCTCAGTTTCAGATCTCGTGAGTAGTCAAATTTTTTTGAACGTATATGCAAAAGTTTTAACACTTCAGAAGAGAAGAATTTTACTGAGTTGCAAAGATATCTTTATTACCTTATTGCTTTTTCAAAAGGAAAGATTATTTTCTGATCATAAAGTTAAACATTTTTCATTAAAATTTCTTCCAAAGTAAAAGTATGTAGAAAGTTAAAATTCACACATAATCCCACAATACAGAGACAGAACTATTATTAATCAATATATTATCCTAAAGTTTAGTAAATAGAAAAAAATAATAAAGTATTTATTCTGCCTTTTTTTTTCCTGAACTGTAATTCAAGATAACTAAAAATTAAATCTCAATGTAGTTGTTAATCTATATTATCTCTTGATTAATATATTTAAAGTTATTTATTTCCCTCTAGATATTGCATTAGCAAACTGTGTTCCACAAATATTTACATGGAATATTTTTATTGGTATTTAATTATAAATTTTTAAAAATTATTCTCATTTTGCTCAGGAGCTTTTTAATAGCATGTTCCTAATTTTCTAAACATAATGAATCAGACACCTGTTAATGATTTAAAATTTATTGACTTATTGACAGACCAGTAAGATATTGATCTTTAAAATGTATCAAAATTTTCTTTGTGTCCTACTCCATGGACGAATTTTGTTTTAATAGTCCATGTATGCGTAAAAAATAACGTTTTTTTTTTTTCCATGTAGTGAGTACAAAATTCTTTCTATATCTAATATTTTAAACATTATTTTTAAGGGCTCTTTTTTAAATTTAGGTTTGCCGCAAAGATTCTACCTATTCAATACCTAAAATCTAACCAGTATTTTGGTTATATATTTTCATAAAAGTAGTTTCAGGCAAGTTTAGGAAAAAAAAAAATAGCCTGTAGTAAATAACTTATAGTACATAGAATTAATATATAATCTGTTGATATAGTCACCACTCAGGATAAGGTCAGCATATCCATAACTATTCTTATCTATATCTCTTGGATTCTTACTCTCTACCCTAGATCAGTAGTTTCTAGAGCAATTCAGATCTCCAATTTGTCACTTTCCCTAATCTCTAGAGACACAATAAATTCTAATCAATTTAACTCAAGTATAGTGGAGGAAATCCCTCCCTCTTTTAGTTCAAATAAATTTTATTTTAGTTAATAAACTTGTAGAAAACACAGCCACACAACAGGATGCAAATTTTTGAATAGTTAGATTTCTAAAAGTAAAAATTTAAATCCTATCACCCTATTGATACATTTAGTCTTACTCATGATCTAATAACTCAAGAATGTTTACTTGTGATTAGTTCATAAATCTGTTTTCAGGGTGTTGGGGACAGAGGTGGAGAGAAGGTACATAAGCAATTATTCTGAGAGACAGAACTACTTTCTTTAGGTTTGTTCAAGTAACACCTATTAGCATGACACGGAATATACTTTGAGTAGCTGGGCATTGACAAATAATAGAGTTGACAGGAAGATTATAATTCCTGGTAATTATCTTCAAGTTTAACAGAGTGGGAGTAATTATTGTGTCCTTTCTTTTTGGGGGATAGGGCAGCCCATTTCTTTCTTCTGTCATTGATCTTTATAGGACCAATTTTCTCTGCATCTTGAGTGCGCTTCCTACTATAAGGTCTACCTGTGATGTGGTTTCTCAATGAAGAGCTTAACAACATATTAAGTTATGCCAGCCACACCAGACTAAGCATGAGGCACATATGGGGGAGACTTTTAAACTTCATTTGGTATGTGAGTTCCCATCTATTCTGTTCACAGATTTATCACTATGCCATAATTGCCATTTTTAATGGGGTTTGTATCCTGAACCTTTAGTTTAACTTAAAGAGTTGTCTTTGGGCCCTTCGTTGTATCCCAACTGGGGAGCTGATGATGGTTATTGAGTCATTGAATGATGTTCCCAGTCCAGGAATTGCCCACTGCATTCTTTCCCTTCATTGTAAAGAGCTATGTTTGCAGAACAAGTCAGCTTTACTGTTCAGAGAAAAATTACAGCTTTTTTTTGTTGTTGTTCTAATCATAATGACCAATTATGATGCTTTCAAGGTCAGAATCACTTGTACTCTACATGGGGATTGGCAAAAACACATTTCACCTTTGGGGAAAAGCAACCAGTTTAATTTTTCCACTGAAAAGGGTTTTTAAAGTGTGAAAGCACTCCGTGCTCAGATCATGCACATACACAATTGTTCAAAGATGGAAAAATAGGTAACATGAGGTGATCACTGGACTGTGAAAACCACTAGTCAGTTCTCTAAGAGAAGAGCCTTTTGTGAACAGGCTAGTGACTGCTCAAGAAAACTGTTCTTATTTTAAACTTAAGAATATACTGGAGTCTAATCTCTGTTAAAGAAAAACTTGTTAAAATGTGGAATTGTATCTGTGTCTGAACTATGGACAGTTGACAATATATACTTAAAAGCTGCAGCATTACTAAATGGGTGTATTATCTAGGGACTCAAAAACTTTTTTTTTTTTTTCTGTACTGATGGTCCAGTACCAGAAACATTTTATTTTACTTGTTTTTAAACTTTGCTTAGCCACTTAAAGAAACTCTACTTATGAAACAATTTGTCCCAAATTCATTCCAAGTTGTATACAGTCATGTGCTGCATAACGATACTTTGTTCAATGTCAGACTGCATAAATGATAGCAGTTTCATAAGATTATAACGGGGCTGAAAAATTCCTAGTGACATCATGGCCGTTGTATGTCAGAATGCAACACGGTATTCATGTGTTTGTGGTGATGCTGGTGTAGACAAATCTACTGCACAGCCAGTAGTATAAAAGTATAGCATATATAATTATGTACAGTATGCGATACTTGATATTGGTAACAAACAACTATATTACTGGCTTATGTATTCACTATGCCATACTTTCTATCGCTATTTTATAGTGTACTCTTTCTATGTATTAAAGAAAGTTTCCTACAAAATATGCTGTGTTACATATCTTGATTGCATCATTTTCTCTTGTGCTTTATTTAGTCTCATGTTGTTTTATGAATTTAGTGTAGCTAAGGGTACAGTGCTTATAAAGTTTATAGCAGTGAAGAGTAATGTCCTAGGCCTTCACATGCACTCACCACTCATTCACTGACTCACCCAGGGCAACTTCCAGTCCTGCAAGTTCCATCCATGGTAAGTGTGCCACTTTTTAATCTTTTGTGCCATATTTTTACTGTACATTTTCTGTGTTAGATATGTTTAGATACATAAATACCATTATAATTGTCTACAGTATTTAGTAGAGTAACACAGTGTACAGGTTTGTAGCCTAGAAGTAATTGACTATATCAGACAGCCTAGGTGTATAGTAAACTATACCATGTAGATTGGCATAAGTGTCCTCTATGATGTTCACATAATCATACAATCACCTAACACATGCATTTATCACAACATATCCCCATCATAAGTGGTGTATAACAGTATTTCCAGTAAAAAAAAATTACATTTAAAAAAGAAAAAAAATGTGGTGTTATAGAGATAACTTGGAACATGTTCTATGTTTCTGTCTCCATTGAAGATGGTATGTGACTATACCAATTACCTATTGGCTGCATAATAAAACATTTCAAAACTTTATGGCCTAATACAATAATTAATTAGCTCACAATTCTTTGGATTATTAATTTGGGCTGGACTGATCAAGACTTTATTTCTGCTGTTCTTGGCAGAGCTCACTCACACGATTGTGGTCAGTTGCTGATTCTGTGGTCAGTCAGTGCACTAGCTGGGGGTTGCTTATCTCAGATGGCCCCATCCACCTGTATGGAAGTGGCTATCTACTGACAAGGGTACCTCAGCTCCCTCTTCTGATCTCATCTTCTAGCAGGAAGACCTGAATTTGTTTCCATGCCAATAAGATTTCAGGAGTAAGAGAGCAAATCCCAATACAGAAGTTTTTTTAAAACTTCTACATGATGTTTGCTAATTTTACATTAACAAAAGGCAAGA